>CM030174.1:22913075-23009153 GCA_017639675.1 Aplochiton taeniatus | reverse complement strand
GTTGATGCATGCCAGGTGATTTTTCCCCAGCCATTTCAAACCTCTTCACATCCTTGTGCTTACTACACAAAGCCTACTAATCATACAATCTTCGACTACACCCCAGATATCATACCCGTGAGTATTCCTTTGTTGTTTGCTGCTGTAGGGTGACAGTGGTGGACCCCTACAATGTTACAGTGAGGATCAAGAGAGATTCTACATTGTCGGAGTGACAAGCTTCGGAGAACAATGTGGATTGCCTAAAAAGCCAGGAGTTTATACTCACATGAGCCAGTATGGAAGCTGGCTCACAACAACTCAAGCTAGATCCCTATCTGCTGTAGTTGTACTGGAGCCAAGTATCATCTCAGTTCTGTCACTTGCAGTTTTGTTACTGATTTAAATAAGTAAAGCATCAGCTGAACTGCAATTATTAAAGTATATCTGGATATCTGTGCAAATCCAACCACTCAAAGAATGCGTGAAGTTTTCCTCAAAAGTTTTCATATATTGGTGAGATGAATGCTTTTTGATGTCAGTTTTCAATGTTTAAAAATGTTGATTTTTACAATAGTTTTTACAGTAAAACACCTGTTTACATGAATTTGTACTTTAGGTACATACAGTACTTTCTTTGTTTGTTAAACCTTTTATACAACACCAGCATAAAACCACAAACAAAACCAAAAGGAATGTATTTTACCCTCATAATGTTCTCTAGCTGTAGATAATTGAACAGATATCCATAGCTTGGAGGCAATAACATAACCAAGCCTATATGTTTTGTATCGACTCAACACAGAGATACTCTATCCTAAACCCTGTTTGTTTAACTGCCCGTATCTGTGCTGAGATCTGATCATACCTCTTGGCACACTTTAACTTTCTCACTTGCTTTTGTGCTGCCTCTATGTTGTTTTCATAAATTAGCTGTCCGCTATGATGAAAAGTGGTAATTATATAAATGTATTTGCGTAGCACTTTTTGTAACAATGTTACAATGTGCTTAAGCATCAACAAAAAAGTTTCTGCATTTAAAACTATGTATTTAACATAATATAATAATAATAATATAATATAATAATAATATAATAATATAATAACATAATATAATAATAATATAACTGTTGCCAAAAAGCATTTGAAAGGAAAACAATATAAAGAAACAAAGAAAAAATGTGGCTACTTTGAAATGTTAACACTGAAAGCTTGTTTGTGGCAGCAAGTTTTAAGCCGGGATTTGAAAGAAGAGGGAGAGTCAGCTACGCTATTCCACATTCAAGGACTGCACATTTCCATCTAGAACCTGGGCCATTAAAATAGCTTTGTCTGAAGAACTACAGTAAGGCTTTGCTGTGTCATAAAGTGCTATGGCTTTGATGTAAACGGGCTAATCCAGGTCCCCTTGAAAAAACAAAATAATAATAATTTCTAAATTTGACAGGAAGCCAAAGTCATTTTTCCAAGAGAGTAGTAAATTGCAATAAAATGGCAGTCCAGTGAGACCATCCAAGGTCCAATTTGAAATTCAACTTTGAGTGAAAGGGTGATTTAAGAGTACACTTTCAGCTAAAGGACACATAGCAGGTGTATTTCATTGCGGTACTGGTAGCACCGCTAAAAGGCTAAACGGCTTTACAGCTGTTGCTTAGAATGCAGGAAAGGAAACTGCTAGAAATGGACTTTATAGCCGCCTAACCACCTGTTCCCCCAAGACAAGGTAAACTAAGAGAGGCTTACCACATTGAGCGGGAAATTATATGCAGATCCTCACTCACCACCCTGATGGGTTCCCCTACCCTAGAGATAGAAAGAGTTAACTAGATAGAAGGGCATTTGTTATCTTCAAAGATAACATAAAAACAATATATGGTCAAGGTCCTGAAACCCAAAGCAGAAATTGGAGTCTGTGTCTTTCACAAATCTAAACCATTTGGTGATGAGAGACTGTCACACTTCCACACAGTTTCAATAATGTCTAACACAAGTGTTCACTAAACTAGATGCTTAAAGTGAATTATGTCAAATGTCCTTTACAGCAGACTACTTTCAATCTTTATCAATCCTATTGGGAGATACAACCTTAACCGGTTGCCTTTTGAAGTTCCTATTTTGCCTAAACAGCGGAGAATTGAAGGAGGAAACAATTGTTGAAGGATTTTGGAAGCATAACTAGAATATTACATGGCAGCAGTCAGCCAACAGGGAGACCAGGAACAACATGAGTGCATGCTGCATATTGTCACTAGGAAAACGTACACATGCAAGTACAAGGAAAATCAGTTGGCACATTTCAAAAGATCTAATGAGCAGGCGTTCTACAGTTATCACTTCTGGATAACGCTCACCGTTTGCCTTGTACTCCGTAATATTTTGGCTCACCTTGATCCAAAGTTCTGTATGTTAAGGCAGAGGTACTGCCCAACACAAGAAGGAAAGGAACATTCACTTACTTTACACAGAGCTCTGTAAATTAGGCATCAAATAGGTCAACCAGAATTTCTTTGCAAACAGCATTTGCCATGCCCTGTAAACAACAAAAGGATAATAGTCTGGATTGTGTCAACATCAAACTCCTGTATTTTTTACTTGGATAGCAGTGCACACCAAGTACCATATCAGCAGAGCAGCCAAACGGTTCCCTGTTCAAACCCAGCACAGCAGCAAAAGGTTTGCCTTGTTATTCAAAGTAATACCTATAATTCAAAGATGCTGTCAATTAAGCATTAGTGCCTCGTAAGAATGACATTCTGCCTAGCACTAAGGGGGGCCTGGGTCAGATGATCACACATGAAACACAGCTACTCCTTTTCACCTGTTTTCTGTATGTGCTGTAATTCAGATTGAAAGAAAAAAAATACACCTTTTTGTCGTGGCATTCTTGTCTCAGGTGATCAGTCTGACGCCCTTCACGAGTCCAGATCTAGTACGGCCACTTCATCACAATGTAAATGAGAAGTGCAGCCCCCAGAATAGAATAAATGCATTCTTCTGGCCTGGCCCTTGAAATTACACCAGCTGGTATATTGATATACAGATACTATGTTTGGTTCTAGAACAACAGGCCCTCAACACACACTTAAATCTTAATTTAAATTGTAACAATTGGGATGAGCCAGATGGCAAGAATTGATTTGTACTCAGAGGTCATCTATATGGCAGTGAGGATAACAGTGATGAATTAAGGCTGCAAACAATAGCATTACAAAGATTTGATCCAATGGAGAGAAAAAAATTGAATATGAAATGTTTAAATTACAATTAGAATATCCTAATTTTAACGCTGGATTAAATAATTTTAAACTGCTTAGAGCAGCTCCTTAAATCTTTACTTTAATTACTGTTAACAGTTTAATTGTGTGACAGGGGCAGCCGTACATGTTTTGCTGTAGCCTACAGCTGGACAGCTTATAAAGCTGCATCACCCCACCACACCATATAATCATGGATTCTCAATATGTCATTAACACGCCTATACCAACAGCTTGTCTCTAACCATCCTGTCCGGGATAAGAAATGTGGCTACGGCATTTCAATATGTATTCCTGTATTATTTAGTTTCTATCATTAGATTTTGTGGAGGTAGAATAGGCTGTCTTTGGATTGAGATTCTTTTCTGACCATTTTTCCTTGTCTGTTACTATCTTTGTGATGGGGTGAGGCCTAGAGCATAGCACAAGTTAGGCGGCATTGCCAGGCACAAAAGTCAAAGTAGGTATTGTCAGGCATATAGCACAAAGTCAAATCTGTACAGATTTAATTGACATACCTAAATCTAAAATACAGGGTAGCTAAAAGTGGTCCTAGCAAGGAGTATCTGAAATGTAGTATATTTGGAAAGGGTATACTTTGACGCGTCTTGGACAACGTTTTCAAACACTGGAATAATTCTATAAACGTTGCAAAATCGTAATTGTAATGCCATGTCACTCCTTTCTTGTCTGGTTCTATAGTCCTAAAAGGAAACAGGGACATGGAGTAGTTGCACACACAAAGCACACTCAAAGTGAAAAGAGATTATGTGCAAAGATGAAGATTTGGATTGAATACTGGAATGTTTAAGAACTAGGTAGGCAGATCTCGTTTTTAGAAGTGAGGGTCTTTTTTCAACATTGAGGCTACAGTGTGATACGCTTCTGAGAAGTTCAAATTATTATTTTAGGAGTCTTGCACAGCACATACTTCAATTAGGGAAGCAAATGTTATTGGATAGAGGAAGAACATTATGGGGAAAGTCCTTGGGAAATGTATTTTATTTATTGTCATATCTCTATTAATACTATGCAATAGCTCAGAGTACCTATATGTTATATTTGAATAAAAAGGTAGATTGGCTGACACCTGGTGGGTATTTGATACAGCTACATCCAACCGCTTTATTAAATCCATGGTGCGTTTTGTAGAAAAGTGCAAACCAGAGAAAGTCTGACAAAGCTTTTTATTGTATTATACATACCAATGACATTTTTTTTTTCTTCAAATAAGGCATGCCTTTTCTGAGTCGGAAGTTGTTGCACCATTGAGAATGTCTACTATGCATAGTGTGCAGACAATTGAGGTATACTTTTTTTTCGGCCCTTGAGTTTCATCTGAAATATCTTTATTTTGTTTACTCACATATACATATTGTGCTTGAAATTGTGTGTGTGGGTGTAGCATCTATACGTATTTTACACAGCATTATTTGCAAAATAAGAATTTTGGCAATCCTGTCGGCCATTGTATAGCCATTGCTAAAAGTTATTATACTACATTCTTTTCTTGTTTTTTTGTTGTTGCACAATTGTGAATACAAAGCCAATGTCAAAGAGCAGATATGAGACTATATAGGATTGCTAACATCAAAAAGGAAAATAGGCTAATGTGTGCAGACAGCTCCAACATATTTAATTGTTTTGTTTCACTACAAGCATGTTAAGCCTACATTTCAATTCATTGAGCTTTAGAACTACATAATATGCAGTTAACTTCAACATTCCATTTGGGGAATTGTACTATTACCCCAAAGTGGGTAATACAACTTTTATTTACTTCAAGAAACAATTTATTTTTTATTTTTAAAACAAATGTATTGTGTATCCCTTTAATGAAGCATACCTTCTTTTACTCTATATTTTGGATTCTATGGAGTACATTTACATTGAAATCTTCACACTTTAAATAAAATCTGTTTCAGTCATGTAGTCAAACAAGCACCTCCTTTTGATAACCTGCTGGGAATATTTGGTAACTTTGTTTAATTTGAAAAAAATATATATATTATTATTCCTTCAAAAAGCAATAGAATCAGCTACATTACTGAACATGGTACGAATCTAAAGAAATACTATTTGAAAAAAGTTTGTTTTGAGGTGACTTTAACGTTTCACATTTTAGAATGTAATGTTAAAGTTGATAATATGTTTAGTTCTAAAGCTCTTGGAATTGATATGCCCATCATGCTGAGTCGGAACATAACATTTAGTTCGATTTCTCCTGTTGTTTTTATAGCTCAGCCATTTTTATGAGTTTTAATTGTTGTAGTGTCGGAATAACATTGTGTTTTCCAAATTTCAAACATTTCCCATTCCTTGTTAGGGCTAGCACCAATTTCTTTTTAATAAAAGGCCAACTTGACCCATCACTTTATAGTTGCATGAATCCACACTGCATGTGGACTTTCTAGACGTAAGTACCACCTTAAGATAAACAAATTCAATGTACAATTACTCAAATCATTTAATTCAATATTAACTGAAAAGACGCATTTGTATAAACGGTGATGTTAATAATAAAAGTTAAGAAACCAACCAATCCAATGTTTCGCATCAGAGTGCAAAGTTCATGAACAAGAGAACATACAAGGTCATTGACCAGGAGGTGGCATAAAAAGGCAAAAAAATAACCTGGCTTTAGAAATTAAAATATTATTCCAAAGCTGTTGTCACTGACAAACTTTTAAACAAGGGATGGCAAATGTCAGTACTACACATAATGCTAACACGCAGCCACTCCCATATGTAGTATGATTAGGGGAAAGTGCAAATTGCTACTACCTGCCAAAACCATGTAAAAACTTCCTCTACTTTCCAAACAGTTACTTCCAATAAAGTCAGGGATACAGAAATATGCTGTCAAGTATGATCGATCTGTCAAGTTTTATGATCATAGAGAAAAAAGTTTCAATGTACAAATTAACATCAGTATTTTACCTTTATAATACAGTATACAGCCATTTTATCCTTAACCTAAAATCCCTTTCTATTAATTAATATTAGATACAGCAATAACATAAAGCCATGAAAAAGGGCGTTCCACAGGTAGGCAGATAAGGCAAGATTTTGTCCAACTGCAATTACTTAGTAATGCACCAAAAATGATAATCAATTTAAAGGCACTGGGTTGCCTTCTGATAACTCAGATGTTGCCATCAATACGGATGTACAATATTAAGTAGTTTCATTTGCTGCACCAGGGAAGCCAAAATCCAACGTTTTGTATTGGACTTGCCAATTTGGCTCACAGGCTTTACAGAATACAGTAAAATAAATAAGCTCTCGCTTAAGCGTAATGATACATACATGCATACCATTTATCAGTGCAACAGCAAAAATCTATCACCTTTTCTGATGTTTTATCTGTAAGTATGGGTCAATTTAGAATTTGTTGATTACTCAATTTGTTGACTCATAATAAGAAAGATTCGTCTAACGAAGCACCTCCTATACAATATCGTCATTGCGAAGTGCACAGCTTGGATAAATATATGTATTGCTATCTTCTTCCTTACATATCAACTAGTTGAAGTGGGTAGCTTTGCAGCTGTGGGTGACGATATGAATTTGTCGTAAAGGATTGCTGAACCCCGATGCATCAGGGGAAAAGAAAAAGGTCACACACATGGCTGGCTTTGCATTAGTGTGTGGCACTAGGTGGTGGCACTGTAATACTGTTCATGATTTGCTCGTAAACAGAAGAGGGAGCTATTAACCTGGAAAGTGGACAAGTTAGTAAATGTGAAAGAGGGTGACCTAAAGTGCATGGAAGCCCCCAGCTCTCCCAACCGCCTCCAGAGTGGAATCCTGTATGGTTTCGATTAAGAGTTGGCAGACCTTGACACATACTGTGTTTATGCCCTTTGAGTAGATACAGAGGCTTAGAGGTGTATCTTGTTTTCCTTTAGAACATGCTTGCTTTATATCAAATAAAGTTTGTTAATAATTGGGATACGGTTAATTTATAAAAAATCATGGACTGCTTTTAACTGAGCCCGATACAGTAGCCAACTGGGCTTGGAATAATTGATATTTGGAAAAAAAACATTGTTAAAACATTTGTAGAACTCCAGAAGTTCCAGGAAAGACTCATGGAATCTTGTTTTTCTTGTATTTAAAGACTAAAATCATAATCTAGAATAAGATAAAATGATCAAGAGTGCTAAATGAAGTGTCCCTATGACGGCATCCTTTCTCATGAGCCACATTCATTTAATGCTCTAATTACCGAATAAACAAGAAAAAGTCTTGTGATTTAGTTCAACAAATGCCAGTCACTTTTCAAACCTTCTTTAAAGCAGACTTTAGGTTAAGCTACAGCACTGTGCTGCTTCTCTCTCTCTCTCTCTAAACATATGATATGTACACGCTTCTCAACTCTGAATCCAAGCTCATGTGAGCGATAGAGGGAGAGCCGGTGGGGTTACACACTGTGCTAAAAAAAAAAATGGAATGAGATAAGAACACACTTTTTGTATTTTTTTTTTTTAAAACAATAAAATATGCGATATTTATGTTTAAAAATCTAAAATAATTGCCAGGAACACGGAGGGAGAGGAGGGAGGCAGAGTGCTTACGAGTGTCCAAATGCCTCGCTTCTACTTTAATGTGTCCTCCCCAAGAGGACCTGTAGGAGAGCGGTGACGTTCTGTAACAGTCAGGTGGAGGCTGAGCTCCATGCAGAGGAACTGTAACTTTGTCTATTCAGCTCCAGTCAATCGCTGACCCAGCTGCCTGACAAACCAAGCCGGATAAGGATCGAGCACAGTGGCTGAAAGAGAAGTTCTCGCCCATCACCTTTTGCCACCTTTCCAGTGTGTGTGTGTGTGTGTGTGTGTGTGTGTCTGTGTGTGTGTGTGGTCAGACATTGCGGTTAAAGCCCTGTGATCCCCACACCTCTCTCTTCCAGACAGACAGCTCCTTCTCAGAGCCTTTGTCTGTTTTTTATTTTTTCCTAGGTATCTTTAGCTCTGTGGTGTTCACATATTGTAGGCCACGTAGATAGGGTCCAGTTGGTCGGCCAGGAAGGAGTCCCGCAAGTGCATTCTCTGCTTCTCTCCCCGGGAGTTGATTGGGATGACCCCAGGATCCACTATAACCACAACGCCGACGATGAGGTGGTGCTCTTCCAAGACCACGTTGGTGACCAGGGGTACCAGGTCCAGTGCCTCCTGCTCTGAGCCACTCAGCTCCGCCACCACCACCAGCAAGTTGGTCCACGTAAACACAGCGCTGAGGGGGTAAAGGAACAAGTTACTGGTCTAGGTTAGGGTGAAGGAGAGAGTTAGCGGTTGCTGCCGACAGACCACTAACCTTAAGGCCCCCGAAGACACAGCGTGTGTGGAATCGCTACACGATCATACGACGTTAAGTGGCCGGCAAACATGTGGCCACGCGTGAGATCCTGTGTGTGTGTGTGTGTGTGTGTGTGTGTGTGTGTGGCCTCTCACCTCTCTGCAATACTGCGGTGGGCTCGGGACACGGAGGTCTCGATGTCGATGGGGTGGTAACGCAGCCCCCTAAGCTCCAGCGTCTCGTCAAGGGAGCCAACCACAAAGAGGGCATCATGGCGGTCTGGTTTAGGGTAGAAATCACCCAAAAGTTAATACTGTACTCAAGTAAATTGAATAACATTAAAATGATACAGTATATACCTGGTAGGAAATTTGGTTGATTATACTTTAAACAAAGAGCCTTAAACAGCTTCGCTAGTCCATGAATCAATGCTGGCTTCCAAACCTATTTGACCACTTTAACATTTCCTGCCTTTTGTCAAAAATAACAATGTTTTCAACAGAGTCCCTCTAAAGCTCGATATCGAATGTCTGCTTACCCCCAGTGGCGTCCAGCAGCTCGGTTCTCTTGACAAAGCCCAGGTATCCCGTCCTGGCCCACAGCGTGGCTGGCTCCCCGAAACTGAGCCTGGTATTGAAGTGATCTGCCTGAAGGCTTTCCTCGCCATAGATGGTGTAGTACCCGCTGGCACTGTGGGAGCTGTTCACCCAGATCTAGACAAGCCCACATAGACAGGTATAGAGGGAGGGCGAATGCATTGCAAAGTAAGCAGATTTGAATTTGGTGAGATGCATCTTCAGACATTTGATTTGCAGAAGCATTTATTATCATAGCATGAACAACAAAGAACGAAGGTGTTCAAGTATAACAATACCCCTATAACCCTAGTGCCTATTCACCTCCCCAAGATGGGAATCTCCAAGTGGACCCCTGGTCTCTGGGTTGACAATGATCACCCGAACCCCTGGAAGGATCTGGGGACAGAGAGAGATTGGGGCCAAATGAACAGATCCACTATTTCACTAGACCTGGGAGTCACATCAAAGGTATCCGGAGAAGAGTTGTTCAACTTATTTTTAAAAAATGGTAGCTGGTTTATACTCACAGTGCCAGATTCCATGAGTGGAAGACTCTGGGGCGCCCCTCGTTCCACCAGCCTTACTCTGAAAGAGACAAGCTGTCAGAACGGCTACACTTCTCATCCCTTTCTTATCTCCAGCTTATCTTGCTTATTTTTGTATGCAATCATGGGCACATCCTGAAGTTTAAGGAAATGCCACGATTGAATGCTCCAGAGACTGGACACCAGAAGTGATTGAGCTTTGCCACTAAGGCTCATCAGCTTTAAGAACAGCCTGGCCAATAAATAAGACTGGGAAAATGTACTCTGTCTTTTTCACAACTAGTTAGTTTCAAATTGCCTTCAATTGTTTAATTAACGGTTAATACCTTTGGTGTAAAATTGTTCGGTTTTTTTTGGACACTTTGTATGTTACTAGAGTCCTACCTGTCATGGCGGAGGGACTTCATGTCTACATAGACCGTGGAGGGGTCTGGTCCAGCCGTGCCCTGGGATGACAACAGAGAGAAAAGACTGAACTGGGCAATTCCTGGGATCACCTGCCACTACATTGTACAATATCATTCAGAGAAAATCGTATCATAGTCAAAGGAACACACAGTTTCAATAATAGGCTTTCGCTGCGTGATTATTATAATTCACAGAAATGTGAACATTGTCTGGGAGGGCGCGTGACTTTGGGTTTGTTTGTGGAGTTGGCATTTTAGCGTAAACACAGAGAATGGATGACGCACTGAAAGGAAAGGTGTTTGAACTAACGAGGCCCACCTGTAGGCAGATCGCTAGGTTGACCCTGGAACCGAAGGCGGTGCTGACAGCGCGAGGAGACAGGCCCAGGTCTTTGAAGAGCTTGGAGAAGGACTGGGTGAGAGTCAGACGGGGCCGCTCCTCTGCAATCACCACACAGCTCCTCACACAAGACAGGTTCAACCCTCGTGCCTAGAGAAACACAAAGGTCGGTGTCCGTGGCGTTGAAGTTAGTGTTTACCGTCCAGGAGATAAACAAAATGACACACAAGGTCGGGGGGCTCACCTTGAGTATCTCCGTCTGTGTGCCCAGGCCCTTTGTGCAAAGCTCCATCACCGAGTAGGAGCAGAACGTGTCCCGAATCTTGTACTGACTGAGGGTGCTTAGCCACAGGGGCAAGGAGCTCTCCAGCTCCAGGGGGGGGATCAGGATGGACTGGTGACCTGAGTATACACTGTGACCCACAAGTAGGTGATTGCACAAACACACACACACACACACACACACACACAGAAGAGACACAAATGAAGAAAAAGAAGAAGCCATATACTGTAGTATGATTATCACATTATGAGCATGTGTAATGTTAATGGGAATGGGAATTACATTTGATTATTACTTTCCTTCTCCTTCTCGTAAGGAGATAGACCCTTGCAGACCCCCGTCTTACCTGGAGAGGCACCACAGGACAAAGCCAAGGCCACAGTAGGGGTCCAGGCAGATGGCAATTTGGCGAGAGGAGTAGAGCTCACACTGCAGCTTGATGGAGCGACACAGAGTACTGATGGCAGCATGAGACATCTGATGAAAGAAAACGACCGACCACCTCATCAAACGACAGTAGGCTTATTGTTCAAGCGTTCCCAAAAACAAAAGGTCGGGGTGTACAGTGTTCATTTGGAGCCCGTACCTTGACTCCAGTAAGCATGCCCGTGGTGGAGACACTGAAGTCCAGGTAGGCCAGCATTTCAGCTGTAGGGGGTTTGTAAATTTGAGGAGGCCGCCTCCTGGGGAGGTCATCTGTAGGAGAACAATCAACAGAGGTCATTAGTGTGCCCCCTGAAATTGGCACCCTTCTGTACTCTTGCATACTTAGTTTTATTATATTTTTCAATATCTACATACTCAGGAGAGCATACTGCTTAAAGTTGCAGTCTCACATTTTGCATAGCATTTATACTTTTTGAAGTATACAAATGCACTATGGTCTATGGAGCCTCATTGACTTCCAGTGAAATTGTTACTTGGTGACTGTTATTCGTACGCTTAAGATTAAGTCAGCCAAAAACTCAGTAGAGCACACTAGCATGTATATTTTTGAGGTATGAAATGCATTATGGTCAATTGGGCCTAATTGACTTCCAGTCTAATTGTATGCGGTTACACACAATTACATAAACATGTTTCACTTTTCTAAATAGTCTACATTCGTAGTTTTAATCGTAACTTTATCAGTTAATCTTACTGGCATACTGAACATGCTTTCAGTGGGCACACACACACACTTCAGGAAATGTACTGCTATCTAGCTAGTATTGTTTTCTTGCTCACTGTGGGAGTTTTTGAATGGAGAGGGCGCACTACCTGTATCTATGATAGTAGGCCACGTCTTGACATTCACGCTGGCGGCAGCTTCTCTTGACCGAAGGATCCGCATGAGAGGCTGAGTGGTGAGGATGCAGGCCGCTTTGCTCACCTTCAACACCCAAACACAGCGCAGGGATAAGTCAAGCGTTCAAAGCGTTTTTGCGAACGTTGCCAGAGCCGTGCCCTAGGGCATAAGCATATGGACAGGTTAACTCACATCAATGATCATGCGGACAGTGGGGAGAGTGGCAGCCAAGTTCTGGGGATGGGGAGGCCTCACTGTGACGGGAATCACGCCGGCATAAAGGCAGCCGTAGAAGGCAGCAATCAGGTCAACACCTAGATAATTAAGGATGAAAGACAAAACATTAAAAAAGAATAGCAGTTCTGAAAAGAATGAATTGACCGTAGAAACAAATAGGGACATAACGCAGTTTTTACTGTAATGTCATAATTTTTTATTCTTTTGACAGAAGAACGACAGAAGTGTGTGTCTGTGTGTGTGTGTGTGTGTGTGAACATGGCGCTCACCGGGGGGATAGAGTAGCACCACGTTGTCTCCGGTATTTAGGCCTCTCTCTATTAAAGCAGAAGTGATCTTCTCTGCTCTTTTATGCAGCTGGCTACACGTGGCTGTACACACCGCCACACCCTAAATGAAAATAAAAATAAAAAAACGTCTCATAGTCATTCACAACATGCCGGTTTATCTACCTACCAACAGTACATGTGTCCAAGTGAGTTTAAGATTTGAGATTGTAAGATTTGTGTGTTATAAAACACACGTTTTGATTCCTATACCCTTGTATGCATTCAGTAACACGTGTATGTGTCTTACCTTGGCATTGAGTAGCACATAGAGAACATGGTCAGGGTCAGTCTGGGCTCTCCACTGCAGGGCTTCAAATAGAAACTGGTGCTGAGGAGAAGGAGCAGGGTATGGTGAGAAGTGTGTGAGTCACTGTATCTGGTGATTTGCTTCTAAAACATCCACTGAGCAAATCTACAGCTGAAGCATGCCTGACATGCATTTGATTATTTAAATACCACCACAACCTGCAGAGATACATAGTCATAGTCATCTACTAAAATAATATATTGTTCAAACTTGTGTGCACGGTAGTACAGGTAACTAGTAAGTATTATTACCACCTTAAAATAACAGTTTATTATCAATTTGGGCTAAAACAATCACCTTCGAAAGGGTGTGGACGACACCTAGCAAAAACAGAGGCTTGGGGAACTGTCAAAACGACGAGACGGTACGAAGGGATTCAAGGAATGACAGAGTGAGACTTTGAGAGGCAGGGACAATACAGGGGTGGCAGCACAGTAATAACACCGACAGCAGGACAGCTCTCGGCGGACACAGTGGCAGCGCTGCCCATCATGCCTCCTCTGGTGTCTTCTTTTCTCATTACGTATGGCATGGGAAGGAATGTGTGGGGCAGACATGCTGACGGGCTGTCCAGAACACCAATCACTTCTCCAACACCGAACAGAATGAGCCCATATATGGTTATTATGACAAGCACTCCTCTGACCATGATATTGGCTGGAGTCGGGCTTCATGTTTGCGCTACAGACTGTCTGCCTGTATCCTTCACTATGATCGAGCTTTTAAAATATGTTTGCTAACACAGTTCTTGTCATGTGTGCAGTATTTCAAATCCTCATTTCCAATAAATCTGCCCTCATCCTCGTATTTGTCAGGTAGCCACAGCAAACTCTTAAGAAACTACGGTTGTGGTTGGTCCAATATCGTTATATGTGTCTCACATGCACTCTATTTCTGTGGATGTCTGTCGCCTGGCAGCTTGAGGGAGTGACGTCGGTCAGACTGGGCTGGGAGTGATGGGACTGTCACTGTAGCGAAAGCAAGATCTCACTGACAGAGAAAGCAAAAGCAACAGTTGAGGAAGCTGGCACCGGACTGCACGGTCTTACCATCATGGTGGGCCACATACAGAGCTAAAGCCCCGTCCGAAAAGAGTGGAGACAGAACAACGCAATAAAACATTTGGCACAGGAAGTTATCATGGCAACACAGGAAGTGTTTTTTTTTTATAGAAGATTCTTACATAGGCTTAGTGATTGGTATGTATACAGTGCCCATTAGTAGTACACAATGTAAGGGTGTCATGCTGGCAGCAGTGTTAGCTCTACAGAAATATAATTTATATTAACAAAATGTGGGAAAAGTGAAGGGGCCTGAATACTTTCTGAATGCACTGCAAAACATGAGGCTGACGGTTACAATAGCTCTTGTGCTCATTCGAATACAAAATGTTTCAGTTGAAGCAGGCTTGACTGTATGGCAAACAGGGTCGGTATAGAATACAGTGGAGTGAAGCACATAAAGACAGGCACCCTGGCTAGTGTCCATACAGGGAATTCAGTAAAATCACCACATTCTATTTCATTGTAGTAGAAATCTAAAAGAAAGGCTCACATGAAAGTGTTGTTCATGATTAGTGGACCAACCTTTCTGATCAGGTCCTGGTCCTCGATCACGCCCAGCTCTCTGCCAGTTGCCTGAGCAATCCTCTTCCCTGCCACCAGGTTGCCCACCATGATGGAAGCTGGACCGACACCCACTACACACACAAGAGATAGAAAGTAAACCTACTCGAGTAATACGCAAGGGTAAAGTAATATGACCTTACTAAGATCACGTTTTACTTATTTTCTATTTTGGGCCGCATACATTGTGCCATTGCACATTGCCAGAGCTGGGCTAGTTGCTTCCTAAAGCACCCAAATATATTTAACTGTACACAGATTTCCTGTCTGGGATTTGATTTAGTCACAGCGCTTGGTGGTGTTTTAATCTTTTGGGGTTGAAAATCCTCTCATCTCTTTAATACCGTGAACATTCTGCGGAGACCCACCTGGCTGTTTCTGCCGAGGCTTAGGCAGGTTGGTGACACAGGTGTGGGGACACAGGAGAATGTTGCAGGGGTGCAGGTTGCCCTCCAGGAAGTTCTGTTTGGTCTCGGAGATGTGAATGCCCCCCAGAGGAGTCTTAGGCAGCGTGTTGGCAGGAACCAGAGCCAGGCAGTACAACCCAACCTGGTGGATAGTGTCTATGGCCTGAAAATAAAGGCAAACAAACATCTCAACATTTTGAATCTAAAATACACTTGCATGTGAAATCAACACATATCTTTAAATTGAAAAAAATGAAATTGAATGATTGAAAAGTATTCTGAGCAAGAAGATTACTGTCGAACTGCAAAAAACGAAGAGCCCACTTGTGTGAGACCAATATCAGCCTGAAGGAGGGGATGGAAGGACAGGTACCTGGAGAACACGGCTCATCCACTGGAAGCTGTCCTCCTCGCTGGCATCAGGCCTCTGCTCTGCCACGATCACTATCCTCTCGTCATAGAAGACTGTCACTGAGAACACAGCGATCCTGGTGTGCACAGAAGAGAGGAGTGAGAGTGGGAACACACGCGCACGCGCACGCGCACACGCACACGCACACGCACACGCACACGCACACGCACACGCACACGCACACGCACACACACACACACACACACAGTCTTAGACATCCACCCACACAAAAACAATGAGTGAGTCCCTCACCTCCCCCTATAGACTGTTTTGACGGGCTCCACAGCCAGTGCGGTGGCTACCAGATCATCAGCGTTGTGCCGCCGCCCGCTCACTGTTAGCAGGCCCTCGTTCTTCCCCACCACAAACACCAGGCTGCCCTGTTGATGAAGGGACGGAGGGGGAGCAGGCAAGGACACAGATAGAAAGAGCAGTTAGCGAACAAACTACAATAAACACCATGAGCATCTAGTTTGGTCAAATAAAAGACACCTCAGTATACCATTATATAAACTGATATTCTGTGCGAGTGTGTGTGTGTGTGTGTGTGTGTGTGTGTGTGTGTGTGTGTGTGAGTTTGTCGTACCGGTCCAACAAAGCCCAAAAGGCCAGTACGAGTAAAGGGAATCTCTCCAATAGGGGCTCCCGCCTGGTTCACAGGGATCACCTGAAGAAAGACAGGTAAAAGGACATCTGGAGAAAGTACACCTTTACTAGGCTTCTTCATAGGCCTAACAGGATATATAGTGTGCAGCTCCATGATGAAATACCAGTCTTTGACGGAGCCCAAACCTCAAATGTGTTCTTGGTCACTCCAGGCAGGCCGTAGTACATAGTGCCTCCGGCGCGGGAGTTCAGCACGATCTCTCCTATCTCGTCTGTCTTACAGAGCTGAGGGGGACCGTCCGGCTTCACAATGCACATCAGGGCTGAAACACACACAAGGACAGACAACGTAAGGATAATAACCACTTAAAAAATGTACAGGATAAAAACGCACTTGAAAGACTTGTAAATCTAAGCACGGGTAATCAATTTGTCACCTAAAAAAAGGGCTATCTATGTGAGAGAAAAAAAACAAGTTGATATTATTTAGCATTGGGGAATCAATAGCCATAGTACAAAATTGGCTTTAAACAATGACAGGAGGTGTGTGATGATCTGTACAGCAGGTGTTTGTTTGCGGGTCTGACCTCCAGGCATGACATGTCCTACATCCTGCACTGTGAGAGCAGAATTCTTGTCCTCGGTGTTAACCCTGATCACTCCATGACTCAAACCCCCCATGGACAGAATGGCCCTGGCCGGGAGAGGAGCACCACGCGCACCAGGCCTGCAGTGACAGGAAAACAATGGAGGGTGTTGGACATTGAGAGACTTTGCGGCTTTACAAGATGACAAGAACTTCGGATCTCGATTGGATGTTAATTTGGACAAGTTTATCCAAAATTTGTACACGAGATTTTTCTTTACTTCACATACTTCATTATGCAAAAAAAAAACACAAGTACAAAAGGTTTTCCCGCATTTGTTACCTGATTCATAACATTTCAAATAGTTTTTATTTCAAAATTAGCTGTCCCGTTCCTTCGCAAATGGTGGAAATCTCATTTTGGAAAAATACTCTACATATGCAATGACATCCTTCTACCTAACCCTCTACATTCCCACCTCAGTACACCACTATTTGAAGCTTTGACAACTTATAAACTGCCCTAGATACACCACGTCACATTGTAAAATAGGAGCAAAAACAGCTAAACTCCTACACACAGGACGTCTCACTTGTTAAATGTGTTCATTTATGTTTTATTGTAGTATGTGAAAGCAACGCTTAGCATTGAACCAAGGGGCCCATTTCTAACGAAACAAGCTGCAAACATGCGTATGGCTAACCCCAACCCTAACGAAACAAGCTGCAGTACCTGCGTATGGCCACTGTGAGGGCCTCAGGAGAGGAAGCACAAGGACAGATGACCTCCGGCTTCAGGCCATGGGCCTGGAACACGTTTAAGAAGGCATCACACGAAGATACAGACCCTGAAAAATTTGAAAAACGAAACAGACATTAGGGGCACATATTTGGACGTGTGGAAAGAATACTCAGGAAATGCACGCATGACAAAGCATAAGGATGAAAACAACCTCCAGATAGTCACCAGCACGTAACAAAATCATCTCCGGCACGGATATATAATTGAAAGGGTATTTTGTCTTATGGCAGCCGGCTTGTGTTTGTGAACAACACCAGCATTTGCTTGCACACTAGGAACTCACAGGGGTTGGCTCCGTCGGCTACGATCAGCATGCGTATGGAGGACAGGTTGGTGTCTCGCTGGTCTCTGTGGGCCATCATGGCCCAGTGCAGGTCACGACACTTCACCAGCGCCACACGCGCTGCAGGGGAACACCGCGAACAATCAACGACGGTACAGACTGTTTTTTTTTTTTTACAGGTCACAAGGGTCAAGTTTACGTCGGTGATGTGGATCTGTTGGGCCCTGTAGACTCACCTTTGTGAATGTGGACCCTCTGAACCCAGGACATAGGACACGCCTTCATGACAGCATAGGGCACGGCAATGGTGTGAATTCTGTTCATGACGCTCTGCAATCATTTCAAAATACACAGCATGCAGGGTTATAATATCCCTTATGCTCTGCAATAAGCATTTAACACACTTTCAGCTTCAACCATTCTCCGAACTAGTTTGTCACCATGACTTATTAAGGGAAAGTAACTTAAGTAACTCTCCTTTGGTCCAGCCTCACCGTTAACACCCCGTGCCACAAGCCCATGTCCTTCTTGCAGTCCAGCACATTGACCAGTGTTTCTCCTGCAACACACACACACAGACACACACACACACACACACACACACACACACACACACACACACAGACGCCGCCTTTCAAGTTATGTCTGTACAACTATTTTGATATTAATAGCGTTGTACACCCAAGGACTTTTCTGAGAGCGCAATTCAAACTCCATGACTGCTTTCCTGTTGTAATTTTGGATCATCGTCTCAATGGGCTTCCCTCATGGGAAAACTAGAAGACGAAGGATAAGTGTGTCTATTTGTGTGCTCCTGTGAGCGTAGTGCCTCTGCTCAAACTGGTAAACATGAATAAATGATTGGACTAGGCCTCCGGTGAAAGGACTTCTCCACTAGCAAGCTCAGAAGGGGGTGCCTTTTGAATTATTTGTTGTGCTGGAGGAAACGTGGTTTTGAGAAGACAATACTATCAAACACGCAACTCCACTGCCTTACATGCACAATCCAAAGTGTCTGCTTTCTTGCCTTCGTTGACTAACAATGTTTGCTTTTCTTGCTGGCTCTGGATATAAACGTAAAACTTTCCAAAAAGCTACTAGGAGTGGGTGAAAAGGGTTGTGACAGGGTTCTATGGCGGCCATCTTACCTTCACAGTAGTTGCATGCCTGCGTGAGCGCCTGACAGTGGGTCAACATGGACACTTTTGACACAGCAACACCCATCACGGTACCTTCTTTGCTGGCCTTGTACTAAGAGAGAGGGTGGGTGGGGGGAGTAAGGGACATTAATGAAACAGAAGGTAGAGAGGAAGGCCAAAACAACTTTAATCCGAACAGCCAGGCAGGCATTAACATACACTGAAAAGCACTTTTAACAATGCGGTATCTCCTCACCTCTATGTAAGCTGTGTCTGTGTTGGCAGTTGGGATGTGCGGCTGCCAGTCTTTGGAGGGTTTGGTCAGATACTTGGTGTCAGTCACCACCCACTTCATCCTGGGCCATCCTGTGAAGCAAAACCAACCAGCCATGTAAAGAACATGCCCCATAAGTGCTGCATATGCGCTCTATATCCATATATCAGACAACATTAGTCCGCAGGCGTGAGACCGAGTTGTGGAGAAGGAGACGCTGACCTTTGAACTGCATGATTTCTCCATTGGGCGTCTTGGGCAGTCCTTTAAGACACACCTCACTGGTTAGGGCCAGCCCAACACCACAGCTTCCCAGTAGGAAGCCAATCTGCTGGCTGCCTGCATCCTGGTGGGAGAAAGAGGGCCAGTAGAGTAAGGCAACTACAGTAAAAACACAAATTAAAAGGAAAGCATTTTAGACATCAGCAATTTAAACTGGTCAGTGCCAGCCTACCTGGCGTGACAGCGGCACTTCTATGGGCACAGGGATGACCTCAGCCAGTAGACAGCCATAGAAGGCCACCCAGAACATCGCAGGGTCACTGTTCGGGTATACCAGTGCCACCTAGTGGGTAAACAAAGGAGCAAACAGGACAAACACCACTTAGTTCCTTCTTTCTCCTCTTTCAGACATATTCTGGCTGGTGTAGTTTCTTACCCTATCTCCAGGCTTGAGTACAGGTTCGTTCTTGGTGCCCAGTTTGTTTAACAGGGTGTAGGCCAGCTTTAGGCTGCGACTCCACAGTTTACCTGGGCAGAACCAATTTGAGTCACCCAAAAATATTTGTATTTGTTTATCAATGCTCAACCATATGGATAGCAATAGTCCATGTCATTTGGTCCGTATTCCTCACCATATGTGAGCGTGTAAAGGGGTTTTCCAGTGATGTCCAAAGCGGTGAGCGCGGGGCTCTTGGCCTGAGTAGCCCCCCAGCGCGCCAGGGAAGCCTGGAGGGCTGGGGGCCAGTTGCTGACCACCCCCAGTGGCTCGCCCTTCACTGGGATGATCTGACGGCCCTCCGGCCGCGGGGTGTTTGGGTCCGGCTGGGGCACTGGAACAGAAATGAATATCAGGGGGGCAATATCATACTCCACGACTAAGAATAACACTTTACACTGACATGATATTGTAACAATTATAATTGACATAAATACATTTTCTATTAGGAAAATTGTCAGATAATAAGCTGTCTAATTACTAGAATGCAGGCGGGTGGTTGGTTATTACCTTCAACAATTTCTTCCGAGTCGTCCAAAAAGAACTCGCTTAGTGGCGGTCTTTTGGGTCGTTTCAGGGTGTTCAACAGCTGCTGGATCTTAGTCGACACCCTGCTGTTGACTGGCACACCTGTGTAAACAGCACAGGGGGCCAACGTTAAAAAACGCCCAGACCCCGGGCCAAACTCACACGCACGCGGAAGCACACAGACACGGTCGAAACGCGACTCCGCACGGGCACTTCTACCCAGCGCTAAGCTACGGCTACCGACTCTCACACCCGCATTCACGCCCCAACACGCAGACGCACCAAAGCACGCACACGGGATCGGGAGGGAAGGGTTTTCTGCTTTAGTAAAGACGGAGAGCGTGTGTCACGTTCATGTTCAGAATCAGTAAGAGGGGTGTATGGCGTGTGGAAGAGGCTAGGAGGACAAACAAACACGTAGCATGGACAGAGGCGGGAAAGCAAGCTGATTGAGGGGGCTGGTCGGTTCATCCCTCCCCCGGGCCTCTGGCCACGCGGATTCATTACCTTTTCTCCTTCCTTTTTTTTTTAAATGAAAGGCAAGACACGGCGAATATACGGACCACCCAAAAAAAGAACAAAACACAGCGGTTAGCGACATTCTCCTCACACTGGCAGACATGAAGTGGATGACGGTGAAACTCAAGATGAACACTTGCAAATTGTTGATCCCCAATAGGATCCTACCCCAATCAGCCCAAGGGGATCACACGGAAATGCTATCAACAAAACGGGCAGTCTCAACCAACAACGATGAGTCACAAACTGACAAGACTGCCACATGCACATCAGTAAGTACAACAATGAACTGTGGGTAAAACACAAGCACATTTAAAAAAAAAAAGAACTATACAGCAATGGAAAAACTCCAAAGGTGTGAGTGATGAAGCATTGGTGAGGTCAAACGCATGTACATGAGCATACGATTTCCTATTTGTGTGATGTGGTCTACCGTCTGCGGTGGTGTCCAGCATGCTGGAGCGACTCTGTCCCCGGCTCATGCCCCTCACGGCGGCCGCGGTGGGCGGCAAGTCCACTCTGGCGCCCCTGTCCTGAGGGGTGGAAGACGTCACGTCCGGAGGAACACTGTTCTCTGTGGGAGGAGAAGAGGAGCAGAGGGTTCCAATAGGGACGTAGACCGAACGAGGACGACGATGTGCGTGCGGAGGCGGCTTTCTAAAAGCAGCGTCTTCCTGTATTTTAAATACAACGTGTCCTCCGTTGGGAGTGCGAGATGAGGTTTACCCATGGCGATCATGAAATGTGCTTAGACCTACCCATGTGTGTGTGGGCCAGCAGATCTGCCAGCGCGGAGCCAGGCTGAGGCGTGGGTTGGGGCTGGGGCTGGGGCTGGGGCTTAGGCTCTCCATGGGAGAGGGTGGAGGAGGCCGAGGAGGAGGTGGAGGAGCTCTGGACGGAGCGGTTGATCCAGTAGTCGGGGCTCTGCAGGCTCTGGGCTAAGGCGGCGCTCAGAGCGGTCTGCCTACGCAGTGATCCATCATCCTCTGATGCAGATGACGTGTCTGAGAGAATAGACACAAGAAATAGGAAAGTTCACACGTTGCCCGCAAGCTAGTTCACTCGCTGGCTACACACAGCTTTCAAAAGGCGGCACTCAGGTTAGATAGACGATTTCTTTCTTTCTGCAGGACCACGGTTAGGATGATGTTCGTGCCCGGAGGGCGGCCGGCTCACCAGGAGGGGTGCCGTTGTCTACGGGGGACTGGACGAAGGTCGACCGCCGCCTGGTGTTGATGGGCAGCCCCATCTTCTCCTCTTTGTGTTTGGCCAGCGCTGCCTGCACCGCTTCTGTGTGGATGTCTGATCCAGGAGGACAGACACGTTATCATTCACGACCAATACAATGCCATCAAACTCTTAGGGCGTGTCTATGTGAGTGTGTGTACGTGCGCGTGCGTGTGTGGAGGTAGTGGTGGGAGGGGTGGGGGTACCTGATCTGTAGCGTTCGTCCCTGGCCCCTCCACTGCGGTGGGAGCGATGGTGTCTGCTGGCTGAAGAGGTGGAGGGCCCTGGGCCCTCAGGACTGGGGCTGGGGTCCGCGCTGCGGTCAGGAGACAGCTGCACATCTGGCAGGGACATATCCGCATCTGGAGGAGCAGGCAGGTTTACAACTTACCCACAAAAACCCACACTAGGCCAGCTATCAGATAAAATAGCTAACTTCTAAGTTAGCATCAACCCTATAGAGCAGACTGTTGATGTGGATCTACGCACACACAACCCGTTGCAAAAGAGCGTGCGAAAACCCCCAAGACTCTAGTCGAGTGTGCTCCGGCAAGCTAACTGCCACCAGCGGGTTATGAAAACTCCCCGGAGAGAGCTTCAAACCTCTCAAGTGCTAGCTTTGATGACACAGGCACACCACCCACACATGATATGAGAACAGCAATAAATAGAGTCAACCACACCCTGAGAAATATTTCAAGAAGAAAAAATATTATTTTACAATCCCCTGTAGCGTGGAAACTACATGTTGAGGCCACACTCAGGGTTGTTGTGATTGTAAAGCTGCTTATCATATTTCTCTCAGTAAGATACTATTTCCAGTAACACTGGTAAACCCAATAGATGTTACACTGACATTGTTTTGAGGGCAGAATGGTTCAATTGAGTTAATCTTTTAAACACTTGGACTGAAACACATTGACTGCCTTACTACCCCATTTACTGGTAGTTTGTTGCTCATTAAGATGGATAGGAAGTAACATACACACCGTTTAAGGAAAGCGCTGTATCATTTTACAAGTTTCCATGATGTGAATTGGGAGAAATAGTTGTCATTCCAATATTGCCCACTAGAGTGCAATAGAAAGTCAGAAATCTTGCTAAAAGGAAGGTGGCCAAACACAACTTTGATCTGATCTTAATTGTATACATATGATCGAGTAAATTACTAGATCTCATCTCAGCGTCTAGTTTCATTTCCCATGATAGCTTTGTTGATGAAAAACGATAAATCATAACCCTCCTATTCATTTTCATTTTCTAGCGTCAGTCGCGTGGGTAAGTGATAACAGAAAAACAAAGTTTGGGGTGACGTAGTGAAAGTTTCCAGTGTTGCCAGAGAGGATGGGTTCAGGACGAAGAGTGGGAAGTCAAGGGAGAGCAGACAAGGGAAGTTCAGGGAGGATAAGGGAGAGAGAGAGAGAGAGGGGGGGGTCAAAGGGGAGACAAAGAGGAGAAGCAGACGTGGAGGAAGAGGAACGGAGGGAGGTGCACGGCACGCCGCTGTATACTCACTGGATATCTGGGAGACGTACGGGGCCAGCAGCTTGGCTCGCTTCTTCTCATAGCCCTTCTGCGTGATGTCACCTGGGAGGGAGGACAACACCACACCGTCCTGTTAGTCTGCTGAACAAACATCACACACCGACGGTGCACTGAAACCGACGGTGCACCCACACGCCTACAGGGAGTCTACGTAGCAAAACCCCACTTCTGTCCCGTTCCCTACAGGCCCGAAAAACAAACAAAAACATAACGAGAGCATGCCAACATCGGGCCAAGAAACCCAAACCCAAAACGCGGTTCCCGTGTTCCCTGATAGCCACAAAGAGAATAACAGCAGATAGAGCAACGCTATCTGGAACACAGCAGAATAGTAAACAAAGCCAAGGGGAAGCCATGCGAGCCAGTTTCCCATGGAACCAGACAGACTCCACTGAACCCATTCCCCCCCACCCCTGTTCCCTGATTTCCCCTTTCGGGCCGGGGGAAGGGGCCGGTCTTGGCTCCAGGGCGGCAGGATTGCTCCTGCTACTGTAGACACTGGTCAGCACCAAGGAAAGTCCAATCAGCTGGTCCCCTCTGATCATACACAGAGTGAGTCACTCTCTCAGGCGCGCACACACACACACACACACACACACACACACACACACACACACACACACACACACACACACACACACACACACACACACCCTCCCTCCCTCCCTCCCTCCCTTTCCCACTTCCACACCCAGGACATAGACTTTTTACCCTCTTCCTGTGTGATAAGTGATAGCGCCACAAGGCTAACACCAGTTCAGCGTGGAGTGCTGTATCGAGGGGGCTGTTCAGCCTCAATCCCCCGGCACCTTTCGTAACACTGACTTGTGACAACATGTAGGCCCTCCCAGCCTCATTGACACACATGGGGGGTGATAGGAGAAGAAGCAGAAGTAGAGAAGGGGAGGAGGCACTGGGGAAGTGAGAGGGAACAATACACAGCGGGCGTGAAACAACAGTGGAAAAAAACGAAGAGGAGAGCAAGCCAAAGTTCAACAGCAGATGGAAGAGGGTGTGATAAGCTGGGCCCACGAGGTACTCTGGAGGTCTACATGGCTTCTCCTGATTTCTCGGGTGGAAAATAGACCCAACTAAAACTGCATGTAGTTTATGTTTTTATTTGGTCAAAGAGAAAACAACAACCCTCGTAAAAGAAGAGTGACTCTAGTCGGAGGGGAAAATAAGGGTCCGACTCTGTGAGAGGTTGAAAAGAGAAGAAAGAAGGAAAAGCCCCAAAAAAGAGCGAGACCACTGAGTGCTTTCTCATTCTCTGTGTACACGCTGTGTGGCGAGGGCCGGCATTCAGCAGTCACTTCATGCCTGGCTACACACACGGCCCGGAGAAACCGTGCTGGCCTGGGAAACTCAACAGCAACTGCCTGTCAGCCCCATTCCCCGGGCCTTGGTACTGTATCGCTCTGACTGAAAACACACACACACACACACACACACACACACACACACACACACGGAGGGATGGGCAGTAGATGATTGATGGCAGTCGGGAGTAGTGGACTGGAGCTCCATTGTCGTACGAGCGTGGGTCCGGCCCAGTGCCGTCCTGGTCGAGAGAGGAGGGAGGGCTGGAGGAGGAGGAGGAGGAGGAGGGGGGGGGGGGGGGGCATATGAGGGGAAGGGTGCCACTACAACAGACAGAGGAGACTCTGTCTGTACTCTGGGACACAACGGGCACACACTGGCACGGCCACGGCGGGCAGACGGAGGAGGCAGAGGGACCTCAAAGCCAGTCCAAGTGAGCCCTGCCAGCTTCTCAATAGAGGACAGCCAGCATAGTCTGTCGCAGCTGGTCCCAAACAAAAACAAAGCTGTATGATTTGAGCGCTATTCTATCGTCGAGTGTGTGAGCATGTATATATGCTTAGAATGCTGTGTGTGGGTGTGAGTGTGTGTGAGAGAGAGAGGTTAGAGGGCAGGATATGAGTATTACCCCACCCAGTGAGTGTGCTGCCAAAACCGTCGCTCCGCGTCTAGAGCTAACGGAATGTGCTGATTTGGGAGCAGTCTACTAAGAGAGGGCCAACTGGCCAGTGTGTGAGCTCACTGGCCAAACTCCCCTGGGGTGTAGCACGTGTGTGCGTGTGTGTGTGTGTGTGTGTGTGTGTGTGTTTGGGCAGCTGGAGCAGGTTATAGGTGCCCCAGTGAGTGCTGACTAAGCTACCAGTGCAGTGGTATGTATGATAGGCCTCTTCAGCATGATATGTGTCGGGCTGCGGTATGTGTATGGTGAACTATGGGGATGCCTTTCAAATCTGGACTTGGAGGTGATGATGTGCACCTAGAGCACAATAGTAAAGCGCACGCGCACGTGCACGTGTACGTGTGTGTGTGTGTGTGTGTGTGTGTGTGTGTGTGTGTGTGTGTGTGTGTGTGTGTGTGTGTGTGTGTGTCAGTCCTTCTTGACCAGCCAGACGACTGTGGCCCTAAGTCTCCACCTCCACAACGCTGCTGTTCACCTTTCGACCTAAGAGGGCACACAGATTTCAGCACTTACAGCTGTGGCTCCGAGGTCAGTTGTAGGTCACACAGACACAGACACAGACACAGACACAGACACAGACACAGACACAGACACAGACACAGACACAGACACAGACACAGACACACACACACACACACAGGCACACACGCCGGCACGCACACACGCACACACGCACACACGCACACACGCACACACGCACACACAGGTTTTTCAGCTGGCGCACACCGGATATTTCACTTTTAGTACTTCAGTTGTTACTTTCTCCAATCAAGGCAGTATAAAGTAAATAACAAAAAATTAAAAGACAACACTATCTACATGACTAGATGATATTCCTGTTGACTTCAACTTAAATTTAGACTATAAAGACCTTAAGAGCATAGCTATGAATGGTCTACATGGCCTGGATGACCAGATGATACATTATTTAGCTTATTTTGTGTACATAGATTTTCTGTATTGAGTAGACCACCACTTCAACATCAAATTTTTTCTTGAGAAAAACGAATTAGCAAATTACACTTGCATAACCATTGCATCAATGCTGCTTTGGTCAATGCCTAAAGAGTAACCCTAATAACAACTAGGCCGTCAAGCCTTGTTGTTCTGTGCCAATGGTTAATGTTAACAACAATAGCCACTGGTTTAAATACAATTAACCCATATAACAGCATGCCTTAAAATCATGCACATACACATAATCACTAATCAGATTAAAAATACTTAACCTAAATCCGATTTGACTTCGCTGACTAGGCTATACAGAGAAATCGAAAAAAATACCGTTCCCTTATGTATTAATTTTGATGATAATTATTATTAGGAATAATAACCATATTAATAATAACGCAATTAATAATAATAACATTATTGCTAATAATAATAATAATAATAGTTAGTGAGAAAACAAGTCCAAGTTAGCCTAACCTTTTATCATTAGACAGTTGCAGAAAGCTGTGACGAACCAAGCTTGGGGTTGCGGATATTACACTCGGCTGCTCTATAGGGATGCGCCTCTTAATTTGAGACACACAAACTCATGCAATGACAGATGCAACATATTTTGTTTCCCGTACGCTTCCGTTTCTCAACACTGTCAGTCTGTTCGCAGTTTTTTGTAAAGAGATGACAATGTGTGGTTTCAGAAGGAAATGACATCTATAGCCCATACTAGCTGCAGCTTCACCTGTGCAGTGCACCTCACTCTCAGTTCCTCTCGTGACGCACGCACGCACGCCACACACACACACACACACACACACACACACACACACACACACACACACACACACACACACACACACACACACACACACACACACACACACACACACACACACACACACACACACACACACACACACACACACACACACACACACACACACACAAAGCCCTAAGGGAGACAGGGTAGTAATATCCAGTAATATCCATTTCGGTTCATAATCATCACTCAGATTACAACACCGGAGGAGTGCTCCCTCTACAGTTACTATTAAAAAAAACAAACATAACTCCCAACAATAATAGAAACAGTTCTAATACGTTTTCATGTGAAGCTGTTTTATTCAAGCCATCCAAAACTAGTGAAGTTTATGAACCAGTCATCCATAAACCATAGCTGACAGCCAGATACAATAAGCGAGGTTTCTGACACTGACCCTTGGTGCCTGGCTGGTCATGACGGTGGAACTTGGAGAAAGATCACTGGAGCACTGGAGTCAACAGTCTGACGCATGTAAAATTTGACAGTTCTTCCCGTCCAGAACGGCTGGTTCAGCACAAGGAACCAGCCCAAAGGCTAGGCCCCTGGGATGTTCTTGAGGGGAGGATGACAGCGAAAAGCCAAGACGACAAACATGCCCCGAAACAATGGCTTGGACGAGCAGCCAAAAGACGCTGGGGTACACAACTAGCTTACACATGCCCAGTCCAACGCACACTTAATCACAGGGGTTAGGAAGGAGAGGTGGCACCGCAGTCACCCACGACATCTTATTTTAAGACGCTCGGAGCTCAGGCGCAAAGAAGACCACGCCGCAGAAAAGGCAAATGTGTAGAGAAGCGCCTGTGTAACACGCCAATGCACCTCCGATATGAACGGATGGCGAAACGCTTCCGTGTCCAGCGGTGTGAACCACCTCCTGTCCAAAAGGCTGGAATGTCCAGCTTGGTTCTAGATGACGCATGCTTCCCTGGCCTCCCTTTTCCGACACCATCTCCCGTGCCACTCGGCCCCGGTCCCGGTCCCAGCCCGGCCTGCCACTCCGCTGGGCCTCACTCCCTTCTCCGCATGGGGGCAATCAGGAAGCCAGACAGGGAGGACCGGGTAGATTTTAGCTGCGGGGCCACTAGCTTTAAACGCACCGTCTACCCAACTCTTATCAGTAAGCCAGAGTCAGACCTGGATCATTTTCTAGAGCTCCTCTGGTTACCTTTTGGCCATGTTTGAAGCTGTAACTTTTCAGAACTATTCAGTGTAAATAGAGTTAGTGTGTGTTTGAGGTTGACATCGCTAGGCCAACACTATTCTGCTAAGCAACGCAGACCAACATAACATTCCACAGGCGATTATCCACAGTAAGGTACGCTAGGCTGAGCCACAGTACATAGCCTGCACATTCAAATTAACTACACCAAATCTGTAACATTTGAATGACCAAATTACATTCCTTGAGAAGTTGTGGTGCTATGCAATTATGGTTTGCAAACAAAGTCACATAACTCTATTGTTAGCATGTCAGCATGGTAATTATAAAGCATGGCTAACCAGCGGTGTCAACACTGAAAATACAAAATGAAAGTAACACTTGAAAGATTAGACGGGGGGAAGACGCTGCCTGACTGACATTTAAACACACAGGAGTACACACTTCAATCAAGTCCTTCAGGTAATAACACACACTGGAAATGCACAGCTTCTAGATCTATATTGAGCAGTCCTTTACTCATTATTTGGTTATTGCCTTTTACCAACATTTAAATATGTATTTCAAACACATTTGCACGCACGCACGCACGCACGCACGCACGCACGCACGCACGCACGCACGCGCGCGCACGCACACACACACACACACACACACACACACACACACACACACACACACACACACACACAAGTCGACCAAGCTCTAGAGCGCTCAAGAATGCATGATATTTCAATCCTGGTTGTATTAGGCCCTCTAATCCTTTCATCAAATCAGACCTTCCTCCACCGGACACAAACAATGCCACTCAATTGTGTGGGACATAATAAGATTACAGTGCAGATATCCAAAGAAAGCTGAAACACAGACTGAGTGAACACCCTTTTACAGTCCAACATCATGGAGGCTCTCAAAGCTTGCTTTTGCAGCGGAACTTATACTTTCTATCACAAAAGACACATTATGGAACTCTCTTATGCTATTGACATTCTATTTGGTGTTTAAGATGGACACTCTTAGCTAGCTAATGTGCTAACAGCAAGGTTAGCATTTTGCTTTCACATCTTTATAGATGGATGGAGCCCTAAATGCTAAGTGACAGAAGAGAGGGCAAATCACACCATCAAATAATGTGCTATGGACGAGAACAGCAGTAATATACAATACGCATAGGCTAATAGAGCCACTTAAGAAGTTTTATTTTGAGGTTTGATTTAATTGAAGAAAAATCCAAAACAAAAAACATGACATGGTAATGGGACTGTCGCTCTCTGGCACGGCACATCTATGTAATGGCCTATCAAAACAACCCAGCTGGGCAGCCTGCTGAATGTTCCGCTAAGGGGACTGAGTAAAGGGGTGGACCGGGGATTCTGCTCTGTCAGCCACAAGACCTTCAAGATGGCCGTGACTCAGGGTGACCTAGCAGCCCCACATTTCAGCACACTCAAATGTCGCTCCCCTGCCTAGGGAGGACAGGCCTAGTTTGGTTATCTTGTGTTTCCACCCCTACACACCCTTACACAAATCTCACCACACACCCCAACCCAGCAATGTGCATAAAACAGTTCCAACTCCCCCACACTTACTAGGGCCAAAATGTCTCCATGGCATTTCAGATAAAAAAAAGATTCCATAAACCATAAAGATACTTCAAGTGAATAGAGTGGGTAAACAAATGTGTTGCATGTTTACAATCACAGAATGTTCATAGAAAGATGAAAAAGAAAAAAAAATTGCTAGCAACAACATTCAGTTAAAACCTGTGTGACTTTCAAGAACGGGTGAAGAAAGAGAGAACTGAGTCAGTGCCTGCAAACCTCTGACAAAGATAGGGGAAGGGGCTAAATGGGTTCCACTATGAGTTCCTCATTTTATTTTGCAATAGGATTTAGAATGTCTGGTCTAATAAAAGAATAAGCTATTAGGTCAATCAAAAGTATGCATGCCTTTGTTTAAAATAAAGCCATAAATAAGATGTTTATTTCCCTTTTCAGTTTGCTAGCAAAATGGACTCAGATCAGGATTCAGGATCCAGGTGGGCAGAGCCTTCCTACTGGAGCTGTGCAGAGTTCCCCCGCTAGTGCGGGTTGTGGCCCCCGCTTTGCCTCGCTTCTCCATTTGTCCTCTCTTGTGGGGTTAAGCATAGTTTACAATGAAACCATGTTGATATAAAAATTGGTACCGTTGGTGCTAATGTTCTTTGTGGAGACAAAAAGCATTCGTATCCAGTCTAGGCTAGTGGTCAGGTTCAGTTCATACTTTAGAATAACATTTGGATTAGGAAAATTGACGAGGTGAGTAATTTTCATGCATTTACAACATCATATCATACAAAGTCACACATAATCACTCACACATACAGTAAAGATCCAAATAAAAGCAAGGTATGTTTGTAGATTCATAAGTGTCCTCAGCTGAGGGGTGTTATGGAGTTAAAACAGTGTAGTTTCATTCATTTGATTCAAAGGAATACCTTTGACTAAACTGTGTTACCTTTACAAGCATAGTGTCATCTACTATTCCAGATTTAGGCCATTGGGAGTTAGGTTGTAAGAAAATATCAAAACACTTGAATATCACGATATGAAGTTTTATGATACTGCATTGATTTTTTTTTTTTTTTACTGTTAGGCAAATGTTAACTCCTTTGCGCAGACTGCACAAAAGGTAGTGCTATGGTGTTGGATGTAACAGGGACTGGGATAAATACAAATGCAGATCCCACTGTTCTGATTGCATCAAAAATAAACTTTTTGTCACTCAAATATTATGCATAGGTGGTGTGTTCTTTATGCTATTAATTTAAAATAAAAAAACGCAACATACTCGCCCTACTTACGGCATCGCAACATATTGAATCATAACTCCCGTATCATGATACATATTGGATCGCCAATCCAAATACGAATCCGAATCTGACGAATGATATCTCTGCACACGCTGTAGGCCAAATCCTCCAAAGAGCCCTGATAAGACCTTATCATTATGGCCTTATCTTCAGTCAGTTCCTTCGCTCATTGACTGGCCCAGCTTTTCTCTTCCTCTTCCTCTTCATTCAAGGGGTTGGACAAGTTTGTAAAAAGGGGTTCGTGTTTTGCAGTAAGCATGCTCGACAACTGACATGACCAGTTTTAAATATGCAAGCAAGTTTTGACCCTATTTCTTTGGTTATTGTAGACGGCAGTCCTAATACTTCTGTCTAAGTTACTGAAGCCACTGTCCTCACAAGGCAAACAAGGTTTTTTGCTCACTTTAAACTCCACAGAAACATAAAACGTGAACGGATATGACCAAATTACAATCAGATGAAGATGACCAGTGGGACACGTGTTTCGGAAAACATGCATCACCTGACAATGGGATGCAAATGTGGGCCTTCTGTCTACTGTATAAACCTGTTGGAAGACCTCCAAAATCCGAGAGTTTCTGATGAGACTTTCTCTGATGAGAAATTATCTTGTCTTGACTCAGTGCAGGGTCATGTAATGATGTCAGGGCTGGCAGCATGGCGTACATAAAAGTGCTTAGCCTCGGTCTTACACTGTTACATTTATTGTAGCGCTATATATTTAAGAAATGGTAGCAAATATCTTGACCCACGTTCTCACCTTTGCTAAGGGACTCAAACTAACCTGACGCAGATCTATGTTGATTCCAATCAATCTCCTAACTCCAGCACAGATTCAGGACTCAGCGCAAAAGAGTGCCTTGCTGTAACCATTCAGCTCAGTACGATTTCAGTGTGACAGTAGCTGTCAGAGACACTGCTCTCTTCACGTGAAGACCGCTACTGTTTTTGAATAAAGTCTCCTCAAATGAAGCCATGTTTTAGCAGTAATGACTGACCAGACTTGGGCAGAGAGGATGAGCGGAAATAATTTTACAGCAGTCCTCTTAACAACTGATAAAAGTGATGCCCAGTGAATTCAGCCGCATGGCTGGCTACACAAAAGGATACAAGCAAGCACTATACATTTTCTGTTGACAATTAACTTATTAGTCTCCTCCAATATGACGTACATATGTCTAGCAGTTAAAGCATACACACACACTCTGTCTCCTGCACACGCGATCATGTGTTTTACATTACAAACAGACCTCCAAATAGGCTTATTAGAGCTGTTACATAAAGAAGATAAAAACACAACAAAGTTTTCTTTTTGGAAAAAAAACCCGAATGTTTCTCTATCAAAAAAAAATCCTAAATTCACAGCAAGCAATTTGAAAATGCAACAGTGGCCTTATAATAGTGTGTATTGGTTGTCTACTTCACGAATGTATTTCATACAGCAGGCATATTCAACATAAAGCTCCAATGCAATAGGCATACTGTGTAAGGCAAGGACACATTCGTTTATTAGATTTACCCCCTTGGACAACCAATGTCACCTTAAGGGGCAGGAAGTTGACATTCAGTTGGAGGAGACTGGATGTCCCGTCTAAGAATTTGCGTCTTTGTAAGCCAGATTTCCGGCCACAGCTGAGGCAATTGTTCAATCTCACCACAACGGTTTAATAGATTGCCAACAGACATGGAACGTCAATGCCAGGACTCTCTTCAAATTGAAATTGTGCTGCCCAGTGAATATGGAGAAAAATATGAAGCATAACCGGGGTCAAGAGGGTCGAAAGCTATTGGCTGAATATCTGAATTATGAATCCAATATGGAGAGCTCCAAAAACTGATTATGTGTATGTGTGGCCTTTGAGTAACACTGTTATCCATGACGTTGAGCCTCACTGACACCCTCCCCCAGTGAAGTGGTGCTATCCAAGCCTGGCTCATGTTCCACCACGCTGATGCACTCCTCCCAACCACTAATACACAATCATTAAACAGGCCCGTCACCAGGAGGTAAGCCTATCTCCTCAGCATACTAAGAATCCCTTGTCTGGGGCCTGTTCCAGAGGGTGTAACATTACCGAATGCTCACCTCGAGTTCCCAGTTTTAAAACAGCTATGAACTACTACTGTAAGAAGCTATAGGTGGTTAATTAAACAGTCAAATATGTACACCATTATTCTCAATGTTTGGTTGTGGGATCGTCTTCAACACAGAGCAGGGGACTACATTTCTAATCCACACATGGGTAGGTCAGGAACTTCAGAGACGAGTATACACTGTCTGCACTGTGTAAACAGTTAGGAACGTGATACTACTGGTAGTAAAGTTGGCGTGTTCTTCAGACAGCATAGGCGGATATCTTGAGAGGAGACTGGATGTAGAGAAAAGATATCAGCCTATAACACAAACTCAACGGCATGCCCTAGCCGTAACACTGACTACACATGAAATCCTGGTCGTCAATAAATGGCAGATAGCCTAATCTCTGCGTCATCATATCGACCATCTGAGTTTTGATAAGATCCAGTCCCGGTCATTAGTGTGTCATCATTATGTGTGTGTGTGTGTGTGGGGTGGGGGTGGGGGTGGATGTGAGAGAACACAAGCCAACAGTTAGGGCCTTCTGCTGAGATATTAGTGTGATTCGCTAGCATTATTCTCTCATAACTCACAATGGCACTGGCACTACTTTGCCTCAGCCATAGCCTTCACTTACTAACAGTGACTAATGTTACAGTAAGAGGATCCCAGAATGACCCATGTGAGCTCACCTGACTGCAGGATATGACTAAACACAAAATCCTTAATTCGAAGGAATTTCACAACAACCCTACAAGTTTCTATGACAAATAAAGTAAAGTAAAGTTTGGCTCCTACAAAAGGCTAACAAAGTAGCTGAGTATGTTTGTGAGGGTTGCTGGAACATAGGGATTAAATCTCGAGGTATAAACCCCACCCATCCAGTGTTTTCATGGCCTTTGTTTCACCACTGTCTCAAGGGAGTTGAATTAAAGAGGTCCATGACTGCACACTAACACAATGTACTCCAATGGGGCCAAAAGAAAAGATAAACATCGGTCTAACAGGGGCTTTCCTGAACACTACTATTAACTGGAAAGGTCCACCAAGACACCAGAGTACCGGCATTAGGATGAGGTCTAGGAAAGGATTCCAAGAAATATTCAAGGGACACAGACAAAGAAACAGTAGTATCCAAAACAAAAGTCAAGTCAAACTATTTCCCATCAACCATGAAATTGTGCAGCAAAGGCCCTTTCTTATATATGGAAACTGACCAACTGCTGAGAAAATCTTTGTTCCCCACGCCCTCTCAAAACAATCCAGGCAAGGCTAAGGACATGCTACAGGAATCAGCAATGTGCTGCTTTCGAGTCCAAGAGAAGCACGTTTTCTTCTCCTCAGCTATGAAAGGGAATTCGCTTTGCTAGCCAAGGTCTATTTATAATCACAAGAGTATTCTTCAACATTTCCACAGTCACATGACAGCAATGGATAGAGTCTAGTGATAGGCGGGAGGGAGTCTGAACCAACCAGCCCCAGCATTCTGTGAAAACAACAAGTGATAGGTCTACAACAAGACTGTATGTCCACAACTAAACAAAACTGTATGACAATGTGGTATCATAGCATGTTACATTTTGGGGGGGAATCATTCCACTTAGCTGGTGTCTCTGTGTCACACGTGTCTTTGTGGCAACCTGGGCCCTTGGCTAACGGATTGTGGACCACTTTGATGCAATTACGCAACTCCTCAGAGTGCCTGAGACTTTCCCGTGTGGCCTGTGGCCTAGATTTCTGGTTTGTCTGGTGGTGTTGAAAAACTGCAGGTGTGGTGCAGTTGACTGAGGGGGCCCATGTAACTACTCAAGGCCCCACATTCATTCAGCTCCGGAGCGTGATGAATCAGAGTTTGATTGCGAAACGTGGGACATCCACACTCCGTTCAACACAAAGTAAACGGGGAGGCCATAAGGTGGAGAGAAAAAATCCTCTTCCTTGGTGGTGTCTGGCAGTGCCCTGGGGGTAAAAACACACCTTACTGCTGTGACTCAAATGAGTAAAGTAAGGCAGACAAGGGTAGAGGATAAAGGCTTGCCTTGGCTGAAACCATGTCAAGTTGACACAGTGTTAAAGGCACGGTTACATTTAGAGTCAGCACAAAGCTGACGCATGGTTGTTGTCACACACAGTTCAATCTCGGAGGTCACATATGCTTCAAAATCTCCCACAGGTGGAGTACGATGTTATTGATGTTATTGTCACACACAGTCAGCAGTTCAGTGATTGTCGATGGCTAGTGGCATCCGACCTATCTCCTGGTATTTATTGAGAGCATCTGAATTATTCAGCCTACTACAGCCAGCATTAACTATTCACAGACCCACAGAATTAGCACAGGCCACAAACAGCCTGCCTTAAAGCATTATGACGCGGGCACACGCGGGCGCGCGCGGGCGCGCACACACACACACACACACACACACACACACACACACACACACACACCAGCCAAGAATGGTCGGATATCCCACTTCCCTTCCCATCTGCTTGGGCCTAAAGCCTTGGCTCTGAGGCTGTGTGAAGGAGATTGTACCTCTTTGTACCCTATAAACCGACTAAGCTTCTGATGGCTAGACCTACAACTAGAATATCAGGTGTTGATTAACGTTAAAGATGAGTATTAATCTCCCGTCCTATGTAATGCAATATAGACATTAGATAACATCCCAAATCAAGAACTTTGAAGCAATACCCACAGGCACGAACTGATCCAAGGCTAATTTCACCAAAGAAACCATGGTTACTACACATATCAGCTTCAGAAGCCAGTCTTTTTCTAGTCTCACTGCCCTCTTGTTCGTTGTATGGCCACCACACAAATCAGCTGGGTCAGAGTAACCCTGTGTCACAAGACCTGTGTTCTTGTCATGAGCTTGCAGCTTGCAAGCCTCTGTAAATACCACCCTTAGTGAGACAACTGGACTGAGAGGTAATAACCTTTACCTCCATCATGGAAGTGTCGTTTTCCCTTATATGTTACGAGGATGGGTGATATTACAGCCTAACAGCAATGGGCTGATGCCCCTTGTCTCTCAGACGAGACTCATCTTGATGCTATACGTGCCTCACCGACCTGCTGACCCACTCAATGACTCCCCAGCACTTGTCCTATTATAATTACCCATGCCGTCTCTGCTGCGCCATTCCTATACTGACTTGACCCAGATAGGAAGCAACTGCCAGTGCTCAGGACTCTCAATCACATTGGTTGCAAACAGTAATTCAGGAAGGCTTCATTTTATTACAAAGTATCCTCTCTCTCAAAAACGTTGGAAGAGCAGTGGTTGAACAGACTGTTCTTTCTAGTGAGCAGTGGTTGAACAGCCTTGACACTCTGGAGAGAATGCTATTTTTATCCACTGTCTTTTAGGTGTTGAAGGTCATGGACACTGACCTTAGCCAAGTTGAGTGAGGCCTGCAGATGCCTACAATTTGTTTTATTTTTCTTTACAGCCTCCAGGACAATTTTACACCTTGTTCCTGAAGTAATTTTGGCAGGACGAGCCCTCCAGGGAAGCCTATGTTGTGACCCAAGCCTTATCCATTTAAACCATTCCGTTGTTCATCTATGGGCTTCCTAGAGCCCTAGGAATTCATTTAAAACCCGTTCCAAACGTGTAGAGTCTAGACAACGACATCTCTAGAAATATGTTTGATGACGACTTTACAATGATGCTAGGGGCCAACAGCTGAAGATGAAGCTATGTGAAACTGTTCCGTTAGTACAGGAAGCATTTGGTTGCAGTCATTGCTGTTTATGGTGGCTTAACCCGTTATCAAGTATATGTTGGTGGTTGCTTTTTAACAATTGGGTGTGTCCTACCATTCTTTGAAGAAATAAAATATTAAACACATTTGGTGTTTATTCCTCAACGTATTTGATATAACTTTATACTTTGATGAAAGATATGAGCAAATGGATGTGAGAAATGAGCAACCAGGCCAAAAATATTAAAACATTAGGAGGAAAAAAAGTATACCTGTGGAAATAAAAAAGGATGTGGGGAAGAAGATATGTGCTGTCATTTCAACCAGCAACATCGGAATAAGCAGCCCGACATGCCATGCCACTTATAAGTGATGGGCAACAACACCACTGATCTGAACTCCCACTGACAGTACCCCTGGCATCATCCTCCCAAATATGACCAACCAACCCCTCCCTTCCCATAAGAGCAGCTCATTCTACTTGCACAAAGAGAGTTCAGTAGAATGGCCTAAATGCCAGCAGAGCTCCTGGCCACGGTGGCTTGGACCCACTGAATGGTGCTCATTGTGTCCCCACGGTCACTGGGGGCTAGCAGAAATGGGTTGTTATTTAAGAGACCATTTGGCACGCCTGTGTTCTCCTCCAAGCAACCCAACAACAGGCATTTCCTTTTGGTTCTTTGGGGGGGTTTGTAATGGACTTGCGGCTAAATATGGTTCCGTCACTGCGAGACACTGTATATTGATTGGGCTGACCAGTAGATATTAACAACAAGTTGAGCATTTTGTCAACTCTATAAACCATCGTAAACATATCTAGTGTCCTAGGCTGGGCGGGAAAAAGCAGATCAGAGTCTACATAGCAGACCCATAACCAAATGCAATTTAGCATTACCAAGCTATTGGTTGGAGCTATAGGTCTATGCACTGGAAGCCAATATAATACTGGGTGCAGGGCTGGTAAGGGGCCAACAGCTGTTCTTAAAGGAGGGGGAAGGGACTGTGCCTTCAACTGTGAAGTTGACACATCATGTGCACTTGCCTACTTCAACAAATAGATCAATCCCCACCCCTAATGAACTAACACAACTATGCCAGTATAGGTTCTTATCAAGCCTGTAAGCCTATAAGAGTGTTGTTACTGATTTGTGATTCATTCTCTTCAGTTAAGGTGGTGTCTTTTGTATTTGGTAACAGCTTGAATGCTGCAGCATTCTACACCAAAACAGTGTGTTGATATTGCCATGGTTTTGAAGCAAGACACATAGTTACAGCAGAATTAGTTTGCCTAACTCCCACATCCCATATTCATACTGTCATTCATGTCCATTAAAAGGCACAGATCTAACCTAAAGTCCTACAAGAGGCTTAATAAACTGTTAAAACAAAAAACATAATCAGAACTATAAGCATTCGACATTTTACATTTTACCTTTAAAAAAAACAAAACAAAAAAAAAAAAAAAATGTAATTGGTGATCAGTATGCCTCCGGCTAAAGACCGACAAGGCTCTCCCGAGTCCAGTAAGCCAGTCAAGATATGTCATTCAATCAAAGGCCAGAGGCCGAATAAAAAATCTGATCTAAAAAGAAAACTCGACCAACCATAGCCAGCTACAATAGATTTATAATGTTGTTAAGGAGCTATGATAATAGCCATATCTGTGTATTTAACCTAGGTAGACACAAAAACACGAGGCCATCGTAAGGAAAAGCCATTCTCGCCGTCTGTCACTGTACTGTCTGTAGCCGGGTTGGCATGACACAAGGCTAGCTGGGCTTGGCTGGATATTTTGTGCTTTTCTATGACTTATGCTGTCTGGTTTCTGAACTGCCAAACACTTCCGTTGCTGATACATCAGTAAAAATAAAAGCACGGCTTATTCACAATATACATTAACAACAACAAGCTAGAACGAGTGGCCTTATGTCTGTACCCGTTGGTAGCATCCCCTGTCTCGCCACCCTTACCTTCAGAAAGCTCCAAATCCAACTCCGCTAAATGATCTCGAACCTCTTTGGGCAGCGCAGACAGATCAACGCCACGGTCTGCCATGATTAAAACAAATAGGCTATGGTTAAAAAGGACCCGTCTTTACGTATAAATATTTCCTTCAAGACGTAAAACAAGCATTGGTGGGGGAGAGACAATCCATTTGCACAACTGGTCCTTCCGCCATAATGGGGAAAACTCACCAATGGCAATGAACAATCACGTGACCTCGATTACCTCAAGTTGTTCTTGCAACCATTCAAAGCACACGGCTTTTGCGCCCTCTTTCGTTGTGTATAACAACACAGAAACTTTAAAGAACGTTTTTTTAATTTGAAATGGGGTGTCATGACATGCAAAGTTAGTGTAACACGCTATTAACAGTACAAGTATTTATTTTAGACGGAATGTAATTTTTTAAGATATGTAAGTAAGCGATACGTGGCTACGAATTTACATAAAAGTGGTCGACCTGACAAAGAAAAAGGTAGTGTCTATAGGTCCCTGGAATCTGGATGAGTAGAAGGGAAAGAAAACAATAGTAGGCCTATGCGTGCCTACTTTTGCAGTTTACAGTAACATCAGTAATGCTACAAATTACATATATATAGATATATAAAAACTCGAATGGAAATTCGTTTTCTTTAATTAAAATTGCAGCATGGTAAGTGTGTATAGTTTTTCACTTGAACATGCATGGAAAAGTAAATATATTCATATAGTACAGATATGTACAGTACAATGACATTTTCTGAAGTCATCAGTTCAACATTGGGAGTGTGAATGAACCATTAAAACAATAAACGCAGTTTACTTCTAATCAAATTGTTAAATTGTTTGATAAACAATAACCAACAAAAATGTGCTAAACAAATGCTCATATTGGGAAATTGTAATGCAACCAATCTCAAAATAACTTAGTTGACTTCTATGAGCAATACAAAGTCAAATTACATGATAAAATACATTTGTCTAGCCTTAAAAAACATAACAATACAACACGTTTTTTTTTAAAAAGGACTAGAAATGTTTTCATGCTGGAAAAACTAAGAAATGTTTGTGTTAAACAGATAATATTTCAAATTCTCAACAATATAACACTTAAGATACAATAGAAGCATTCTGACAGATTCATAAAGTGCTGAATACAGCACCTTTGAGTAGAAATTAAAGGGGGAAAAGTGCCAATGACGATTACTAACATGAAAGTTGATTATAGTTTTGTATTTCCATTTCTATGAACCATTGCCTGGGAACTGCTGGCCACATATAGTGCCAGCTCAAGGGTACAACACCATAGGGGCACCATTGGGACTGTAGGACAAGAGGTTTAGCCATTTGTGAGCTGTGCCAAGTAGTTATTAATCAGTCCTCATTTATGTATTTGGTACATACGTACAAGACCAAGATACATTCGGATGTCACTAAAATAAGATCTTGTATCAGGACAAATCGGCACCGGCACATAAACAGAACCACAAATCATCTATAAACCTGCATATCTTAGTGCATAAAAAAGCATGCCCTTATATTTTTCGACTGATACCTTGTCTTTGCAGCATAATGCAAAATGCATGACTATCAAGAGTGGAAAACAAATGAATAGAAACAAAAGAAGTAAAAGAAATCCCTTGTAAAGACATATCTAAAATGTCCTTATTAAAATGTGGGATCCCTGAAGAAGCCAAACTGTTCAGACTGCCACAGGAGTTCTGAAAAATCCCTCAAAGCTCTGGACTGGAGAATATACATCACCATTGAACACCACTAGATGTCACACAAAGCGTTATATCGCGAGGTAAGCTCTAATGTCATAGTTCTACGACAAACTTATGTTAAACGTGTCAAACTAACTCAGAGTATTAGAAAACCTACTTTATCGCTAACTGAAAATGATTAGGCCCCAAATAAAAAACAAAATAATTTATAAAGCAGAAACCATTAGTTTTCATGCAACCAAATAGCAGCTTAATAATAGCTGAATGTAGGTGTCGAAGGCAACAACGGGATCTTAAGGCAAAATAGTTTGTGACACATTGACTATGTATATGGGGGGGAGAAGTAGTTGTGAAGTTGTTCTAGAACTTAGCATAACAATCAGGTTCAATCTTACTTAGTCAAATCAAGAATAATGGGAGGTTTGAGTTGAGCGTACATTTGATTTGTCAGGGTTGGTTATGCAGTATATTAAAATGAACGAATCACACCCTAGCAAGCAGCAATGACAGACAACCAGCCCCTTAAGGGTAAAAACAGGCAGCTATGGACACAAACCACTTAAAATAAGACCGCTCATACTATAATTTCAACTAAATTTCACAACATGGTAATAGAATATACTAAGAAACCAGTTAAAATGGGAACATTATATTGAAGATTGTAAAACAGGGTACGGGAAAAGATGCCTCCAGGGCGGGAAGCAGTAAAATTTAACAATTTGAACGCAATTGTGAATAAATACTCTAGACTGTCTCAGACTGTCTTATTTAGGTTCTCTACCGTGCAATGCTGGGAGGATGTGCCAATTGAGAGAAAGCTGCACATAAAAAGAACAAAGATCTAATATAAAAAAAATCACATGCTAACAAACCAGATATTAGTGTATCAGACCTTGAATCAAAACTGCTGCTCTGTAGCACATAAATATAAACACACACACACAGGCACAACACACAGATTAGGAAATCTCTTGTTAAGGGATATAAATGAGGTAAGCTCAGGGTCAACGGTATAAATGAACTGACCGTTTAGATGACTTAAGTATAGAACATTTTTGTAACCAATTATTTGAAATGTGTTTGTGAGAGAATAAAATGTTCATGAGGAAGCCCTCAACTGCATTAACCCCATATTATTCTCGCTGAATTACGATCAATCAATGATGCAACATCTACAATGTGCACTATGTGCACTATGTGCACATCTACGCAAGGGTTGTGGTACAGTATATTCAAACTCAAAAAGTTCATGGTGGGAGAATACCCTGGGTAAGCGGTGTAGTTCTACAGTCCAGTGGAAGTTTGGGCCAGTGTGAAGTCCAGGAACTGTAGTCTATGGCTAAGTGAACAGGAAGCTCATTCAATTGTCCCAGTCTAATCCCAGAAGGCTGATGATGAGCTCCAGTCCAAAGCAAAATGGCTCCACTGTAAGGCATGGAGGTTAGAGAAGGGGGAATTGCAAGGGCCCCTCTTCTGCCCCTGTGGTTGGTATAAGTTTAGGTATTATACGTATATGTATGTATGTGTGTGCATGAGTGTGTCCGTGTGCATATGTCTAAATGTATGTGTGTGCATAGAGTCTAGGCCAGGACATGCTCATCATCTGGCTACAGACTGGGACTGTGTGGCCATGATGACATGGGAGGGCCCGCACTCAGATCTCTGCTGGCCCATCCCTGCCAGCACAGACATGGCCACAGCCTCTGCTGCTGCCCGAGCACTCAGGCCGTTGTTGGGCCCCGCCGAGGGGCTGGAGGCCAGGGAGCTGTGCTGGATCACTGGGGCCGGGGAGCCCATGGGCTCTTTCATACACTCCTCCGATACTGCACAGAGAAAGACAGGATTGGACACATTAAGCGCTTTAGACCATGCCTAACAATTACGAACAAGCCTATAACAAAAAAAACAAAAACAAAAAAAAGCCAGGTTCAAACGATTTGATCTGATAATGTTGTTATAATGTTTATACATGGCAACCATCCTCATATAGAACTGCATAGTGATAGCAATACAAAAAAAGGATACGGCAAGCTCACCTAGATAGGCGTTCTTCTTCTGAAGATTTGTAACCGGGCAGTCCTTGTGGGCCAGCAGCAGCTGTTTAAGATGAGCCACCTCATTTCGCAACATAGACACTTCATTCTGAGGACAGAAACATGGCTGTTGACATGAAACTATCGGTTTGTCTGGTAAACAACCAGGATATCACACATATCCAGCAGTACAGTACACAAACAAATCTGTCATACAATCCGATTGAGTGCTTTGGTCTGTCATTAACACTCTACAGAAATAGCTTGACAAAGAGGGGTAGGGAAGCCTCATAGCCCAAATTATCACACACCCACCCACACACCCACACACCCACACACCCACACACACACACACACACACACACACACACACACACACACACACACACACACACACACACACACACACACACACACACACAAAGACTCACCGACAGTGAGACGTTAAGGGAGCAGAGCTCCTCTGCCTTCTTTTCCAGGGAGTTGACCCAAACCTTGCGCTTCTGTCTGCAACGTGAGGCAGCCGCCCGGTTCCGCTCCAGGAAGCGTTGCCTCCTCTCGTCCGGGTCGTCCTCCGCCGTGCGCCGCCGTCTTCCTCCTGTAGGCTGAGCGGGAGACACCTAGGGGCAGACATATGAGTGTGAGTAACAGTGTCTTAGTCATAGCACAACAACATTGAGCCAACGAGGGCAGATTATTATGGGAACATAATAAGCAGTAAGGCTTCCATTATCCACCGATAAGTAACATTAGGAGCTCAGAAGATGCACGTGTCATAGTTGTACTATCAATTTCACTTATTCTTTTGTTATGTTCGCAAGTATTGCACAAATAACACTACGAGCACTGGGTTTAATCTTAAATTTGAACTCAAAATGGACTCACATGAAGTTTTTCCAGCTTGTGTTATACTATTCCCACACACTAAAGACACGCTTAGTGGGCTCACATTACCTGTGGCTGTGCTGGGGAGGGGGCATCTGGGTGCTGCACCAGCAGCTGACTATGCTCCACTCTCTGGGGAACTATAGGACTGTGGCCCATAGTCATGCTACCCAGGCTCTGGCCAGTCTGCTGATGGGACAACGCTGCTTTCAGACGCTAGCGGACACAGCAAGCAGGGCCCCAAGTCAATAACAAAATAACGCCCAGTACAGGTACGGCAACAAGAGTTAGGCATGGTACAACCCAACAGAGAGGCTATTTCGAATCACTTATTATGTCCAATCACTACAAGAGGCTAAAGATATTTAGTAGGCTGACTGGATCGTTATATCAGTCATATTATGGAAAGAGTGAGATAGAGAGAGAAGGGACAGGACCGCTTCAGGGATACAAGGAAGACAAAGAATAAGATAGGCCAGAACAGAAATAGAGAGGTCTAATCTAGTGCTCACCATCTTGGCCTCGGAGTGGGAGCTATAGCCAGAGGGGGAGTTGGAGCCACTGCTGCTGCCTCCCAGAGGAGGACCAGGGATCCCTGGAACGTTGGGTACCATGGACATCGGCCGGGCCAGCTGGAGATGACCCCAACACACACACACACACACACACACACACACACACACACACACACACACACACACACACACACACACACACACACACACAGCCAGGGTCACACCTCGGGTGCCGGAATCAAATATTGTGAAGCATTTCAAATTTAGAAGTAGGTGGGACTTACGGAAATGACGGAGGGCATATGCATTGGACCTGGGAGGATGGGCACGGCCTGACCATTGGGCAGCATCATCATCGGGTAGTGGCTGGTGGGCGAGCTAAGGAAAGACAGGCGAGAGGACATGGAGAAGTGGAACACACTGGTTACACAAAGCACTTCCCTAAGCCTTTGAGAGAGCCTGAGGGAGCAGTCCTCACCCCAGAAGGCGGTTGGAGGGCGGTGTGGGGGTGATGACAGAGGTGGGTGAGGGCATGGTGGGCTGCAGGGCGTCAAACCCCAGGTGGAGCGGTAGGGAGCCCGGACGCACAATGGTGGGGGTGGGCGCCGAACTGGCCATTGACCTAGGGGGTGTGTCCTTAGAGAGCACAGGAACGTTAATTGACGAAGCAAAGAGCAAATCATTTTTTATAAGATTATGTTTTTGCATGTTTCTGGGGTATATTGCATGCGTACCGTATATATGAAGAAAGTAAACATTATCAAGTAAAGGACAGTATTTCTATTTTTATTACTATAATTATATTTGCATCCTTTTACTCCCTTTTGTCACTGTTAACATGAATGCACTGACAAGAGATTGATGTCTTCAATCAATCATCAGCTTAAAACTTGTTAACATTGGCTTTGCTAATTTAAAACACACACACACACACACACACACACACACAGACACACACGCACACACGCACACACGCACACAACCAACCAACCAACCAACCCCTCCCCACCCCCTTCCTAGTCATGTGTCTCCCCTACCTTCCCCCTTACCATGGACTCCCTATCAGACATGCTGGAGAAGGAATCTGGGCTTCCCGGGGGAGAAGAATCCACCTCGACAGGCTTTTCCTCTTTCACTTTGGCATCCGATGGCGTCTGTAGACTCATGTCCACTGCCACTGAGCTGGGAGCAGGGAGCTGGACACAACATGAAAGATAGTAAGGCTTTCAGACGCCACAGAGACATGGGCATTCTTTTAGAGAAAGGGCATATGCACCACATTACTGACGGGGTTTTTGGCCCTCTTGTCGTCATCCTCTTGAGCCTTGCGGAATTCGTGTTCAAAAGAGCTAGCCAGCTCGTTAAACAAACCTACTTCTTCACAGTTCTTCAGAAAACGAGTTGGAGTAGGTGTCTGGTCTGGTAAAAGAATGACACTTGGGTTTTAAATACACACGCTCTATGACTTTGTGCACATTTATAAATGGCTTGATTAAAATTGTAATGACACATGTATAAAGAATAAAATATTTATTTACTCAGGTCAGAGCAGAAGAGTTTTCTTGGAGACAATATTATTGCTAATAGATAATAAAATATAGAAGTACAACACAAACGATTCTCAGTACTCAAAAGGGATAGTCCTAATTTAAAGAAATTATGAAATTGAATATTCTTAACTCACTGGGAGAACCAATACCTGCGATAATGACAGAGTCGGTCCTAGCAGGCCCAAATTTGAGTGTCATTTCATGCTTGTGTTTATGTACAGCTAAATGGTCCACATTTGTAAACCTCTGGAGAGAGAGTGGGAGAGAGCAAAAAAGAAAGAGTTCATGTATTTACATTCCGGTGTTATCTTCTAAACCTTGTAGGTCAAAAGCACAGACACAACACATTTAAATAACGCTCGACCACGATGCATACTTTGTAACACGAGTTAACAACTTGCGAAGCTTGTACTGTTCCTGGTAAATATCAAGTAGCCCTTTGGGAAGCGACATGGCTAGTTTGGAAAAAGCCTATCTCGTTTCTATAGTGTGAGACACTCCCTATGGACAGATCCCTTGCCGAAAGCGAGACCATGAAACAAATACATTTTTTTCGTTTTCCAAGCAGCGCAAGATGTCCGTATTCCGACAGTCAAAGCTTCGTTGGTCATGTGGATGCGGGTGTGTGCATTAAAAACACCACGCCATCACATCACCAGCAGATGCGTAAATCTAGATTCACCCCATCCGCTTTAGTCAGTCCACGAACAACAAGAAGTGTTCCATTCTGAACAGCATTAGGTCAGAGAGGTTCATTTTAATATATCCAGACCCTTTCTGAGTATTTGGCATTTGCTTAATTTAACTGAAAAAGAGAAAAGGGTGAACTATTGTCGTAACAAATGTTGAAATATATTTTAATCACCATGTGAAATCTTGAAGGATGAAATTCGCAGAAAATGAACATGTTTTTCAGTACATGTTTAGTCAAAACATTGTAGCAAAGATAGAGTTAGCTGTACTACACTCAGGTACAACAACAGTCTTCCGTCCTCTCTGCCTGCTCTTCCTCACATCAGAAGGCTTTAGAGAAGTGGAGGGTAAATTAGTCAGAGACGTGGGAGGAATCGTCATGGCTGCTGCAGTCTTCACCATCTCCTTCAGCCTATTTCTGGCGGTATGTTACGGTTACAAGTCCAGTCGCGAGAGAGCAAAGTGGAACCAGTCAAGTGTCAGAAGGGTGTATTTATAGTCTTGACAGCCAGGCAGCATCACCAATAGAACTAGGGCCTTCAGGTTTTTCAACTGTTTCTCTCCTTTTCACTAGAATGGCAGGGGAGGAAACTGTTTTAAACTCATCTTTCTGGTTATGTGAGACACTTGAGTCCAAGTTTACCTCTTAACACAGAAAGTTGTCAGAAGACAAGGTAGGAAGGTTTGGCCTGTTGAAGTTGTTAACTAGATAGTACACTGTATAACACAGCTGGCATTTCTTAATCAGAGGCAAAGGCAAGATGAAAGAATGTACATTCTTGTTTTACACATACATCGAGTGTCATACATTTTTCAAATACACACAGTACAAAGAAAATATATACAAAAAAGAATGTTAAGTCATGCTTATGCTGAAATAATGTTACAATGAATGAAACATGCCACAATTACTTGACAAAAACAAGTCATAGGGATTCGGGAAGCTTGGTGGCATGGATCTACACAGCTTTAAAAACATCTCTAAAAACTAATCTGCATTACGTACCATACCATACCTTACCAAAGGCATGTAAAACAACGTTACTGTCTTTTAATGATTTTTATAAACAAGAGATGGTTTGTGATCTTAGACAACGATGATTGTCCTCCAGCCTTCTTCAAATAGGTCACACTTTGATAATAGATAATGTCCATCTGATAAAGGCTTTGCTACATTTCCTGTGCTATAACAGTCTATATGCATTGTCTTCGTTGCCATTATGTCAATATGGCAAAAAGCACGACAACAATAGATAGTCTAAGCCGGGTTCCTGGCACATATGTGCTGTTACTAAGCTGACTCACTTCTGTGGCTCAAATCTATGTCTGCAGGCAGTAGAATTTAACAACGGTGGGTTAAGAAACTAATGCTGCCCTGACTGCTCATCGGAGCTGCCAATGAGTCACCAGTGAAGGAGATATTTGATTTGTTCCACAAGAAACAAGTTTGCGCTATCATCAATAATGTTACCCTAACTGCAGTATGCGTTTCCATGTTGACATTATAGATAGGGTGGAAGCCATTTGACAACTTGAGAGTGGTAAACACGTCGTCTAAGCAAGTAAAGTAATTTTTCTACTTTTTGATAAATCACTAAAGTAAATCCAGCTTCTGAAGAACATAAAAAACTAAACAAGTGTAACCCCCCCCCACCCCCACCCCCACCCCACCCACCCCCCATATAACCTGAAATCCAAGACAAGGGTGAGGACTTACCTGCCCACAGCCGGGAGCGTTGCACACGAAAGGTCGGTCATCCCCCATTTTTGCAAAGAGCTTGCAATGTAACTGTGGGACAGGAGAAGAGGAGGAGAACATTACTGGGCTGCTTTTTAAGTTAGAAACAATCCCCCAGAAAATAACAAAGCAGGGATGCTTCTGGTTGTAGCTGTAGTCGATGCAGGAAGCAGAAGGTATTTAAAAATAACACAGGCAAGGAAGAAAACACACACACAGACATTAAGATGAAGTTTCCCTGGTGATACTTCCTTCACACAGGGGGCATCTGCCTGGCCAATAAGGTTCGGCTTACAGACGAGAAGGAAGGGCGCTAGTTAGCTACAATTTGCACAAAGACATCGCCTTTTTTCACTCCACACTCCCCACCATCCCCCACAGCTAGACGAATAGCACTTACTTTATGTCTCCATTCTATTTGTCTACACACTGTAGGTTCTCCCTCCCTACTCACATAGTTTCTAAGGACTCATCTGACTCCACAGCTCAAACTGCTGCAGTACCCTCCCAGTGACCCCCTCACTCAACTCATCCATACCTACTCTTTTGCTATTACCTGCCTTCTCACATAAGACATGCCGTTTCAGTACTTCCAAAAAGTGCATTTCACACGAGTGGAAGAGTACAGCACCAACTGCCAGGTAAAAGAAAAATATATTGACATATTTTGGATGATAAAAATGTGTTTTCCAAGGCACTGCTACACTGTGGAAATGCCCTTGGTAAAATCTGCGTATGCTCTTCGTCCAAATGGGTCCATCCAGGTTATCCAACTCAAGACCTCAAACACATCTAGCCTGTTGGAACAACAACAACACTGGAGTATTGACTTAGAGGTAGGCTACATCAGGGTAAAGGACAAATTACAGGCTGAACAGATGAGTAAAAGAAACCAATAAAAACAGCAATTTCACACTAATTGAAAAATGTACTTTTCATGACCCCACAACGTTACAACACTTTTTTAAATGTGAAAAATGCTTGCATACATAGGTTGTCTGAAAAGCTAATACCCAGAACTACCTAGCGACCAAAGTTTGGTTTAAATAGGTCCAGTGTAATATCCCACCTCAACCATCCAATTTGTGTTTAAAAAAGTGTCAAAGCAATTGTGAGCACCAATGCAACTCAGGCAACTCCAACGAACTACTGAAGTAGGTTAACTGCCGAACAAAATGAGGACACTATTGAGGAAGCGTTGAAATTACGTTGTCCAGCATTTAAGAAATCAGTTATGTTCAGTACCTTTGTTCAGTCAAAGTCCAACCTGGTTAGTTAAGGAACGGATAATGAGCCTTTTATATGCCACCTGTTTACTCAGAAACAGCTTATTTCCTTTATCAAAAACTTCATGTAGATAAAAAAACATGCTACGATAGTACCAAGACATTTTCGTCCATAAACATGGTCCACTTTTGGTTTCAGTTTCATTCTCTACTAAGTCAAGGCAGGTTTCAGACACTGGTCCAGCCCAAAGAGCCTAATGTGATTTCTGTGTAAATTTACCCCCACTTTATGCATTATACTAGTATAAACCCAAGATTATTTTATATTTATGTTACGCTAAGTATCTTTTCCCATCGTGAGTAAGGTTGAACTGATGTAACCCCAAAGTTGTGCAAGCCTATCTTTTTCTTTGTCCGCCAGTTGGCTCTGTGGAGCCATCATACCTCCCTCCCGACATATCTCAACAACACTCCCTGTGAAGACAAGTTAGGAAGTTCAGAAAAATAACTTGGTCATTAAATTTAAATCAGGAGATGTGGGGGTCTACAGGGCCAACATGAATGTTTCAGCACTCCCGACCCAGTTCAGGATGAAGCATGGCAACTATTACACAACTCTGTCCCACTAGATGAGATACCATGAGATGACAACATCAACGCGACCATAAAACAGAAGCACATTATAACAAAAGGCACGCCCACTCCTCAGAGCATAACTAACCTGGCCCAACAAAAATAATAAAAGGCATCCAACAGTAAAGTAAGGCATAGACGGAACAGAAGAACACAGTGCAAAAAAAAAGAGAGAGAAAAAAAAGCGTAAATTATTGAGCTAGACACAGTTTACCAGAATACCTGCATTTTTGTGTTGCACTAATTATTCAGTGCATATAATTGTTTTAGCTTTAATGTTTTCCAGTATAGAAGTTAGTCTATTTTCCTCTTTATTGTCAAAAACGTTACCCTGAGCCATGTACCTTCCTGATGCCTTTCACTGGAGCAGGGTGGCCGATTATGAGGCTAGGTTTGGAGTAGCAATTGCTCCAATGCTCTGTATCTTTATAAAGAAAATGGCTGAATCTCGTTTAGGATTCAAGGATTATCCTGCCCCTCAAAGATCAAGAGGCCATACCAGCAGAGCAGTTCGATTATTTGCAGCCCTGACAGGCTGTGGAGCAAGGCAAAAGGAAGGTGCCAGGGCTCTTACACTTCTTCCAATCTGCTGAGTCTATTTGGGAAGAGATGAGGGAGCTCTCAGTGTACACAGATACCCCCACCACCTCGTTATAACGAAGGTGTGGATTCCTTGAGAAAATGGACACATCTGGCGTGAAAATGGTCACTATGTTAGCAATCAGATACTTTAAGGGAAAGTCCCCCAGAATAGTAGTCAGTATTTGGGAAGTTGTTGGGTAGAGCCCGAGATACCCCAGGATATGTGATTACCTTCCACATCCTAAACAAAAAGGCAAAACAACTAGTGTTGTCCTTCAATTGAGAATAAAGCACAACTGATTTAGATGGATGGATTTACAGCTACAGCAACCCAAAAAATTACACATTTACAAAAAAAAATTCATGTAAAAAATGTTGCCCCATATCTCTGGAGCCCTGGTAAAGAGGAAAACATCAGCATAAAACATTAGCGCAGATGTAATTAATAAAACAATAAAATTAAAATCATTGCATATCTTTGTCTCAAGTGTTTGATATCCACATTTGAGGGATGATTGGAAAAGAATTGTGTTCATGCATTTATCCTGTGAATATCTATCTATCTATCTATCTATACACACAGAATAAATACATAAATATACAATGTTTTACTCCCTAATATCAGTATCAGCCCCACAAATTCACTATTGGGTCAGGCTCCAACAGAGAATAACTATATTTTGCACTGTTATATGAACCTTAGAAACATCCCTGGCAGTAAACTTAAGTTCCTAACACTAAGGTTGAAATTCATTTCGAATGAGTTTCAATTCATGTTTCTATTGTTGCACAATGAGGATGAACAATCCTACTAGTCTGTGGATCTAGAGCCCACAAAATGACACTTATGCCTCCATTAAGCTGTTCAGGATCCAGTGTCTGCTTTGAGCAATGGAACAAGCTTAGGATGTAGATTAGTGGGCTCGAGTTAACTTGAATCTAATAAATCTGTTGACAAACTGGCATTAAACTAATGTGTATCAATTTGATAACCCGTAGAGAGAAACAGAGTGGGCTCACCCATTTTCTTCCCTATTCATAATTCCATGATCGCGTAAACCTAATGGAAGTGCCAGAAATGTCCCGCTTTTAACTTGGCTTTCTCCTACTCAGCAGGTGTAGAGAAGTAAGTCTCTGCTATAATCAGCCACAGCCCTGCAGTGTTTGATGCAGCCTGCTAGGAAACTGACTAAACAAACTTTATTAATAGCTCGCACTGCAACCGGGACTCTGGAATCCGACGCTTGAATTTACCAGAGTGGTTGAGACCCCACAAGAAAACAAAAAAGAAGAGGGAGTGGAGGAAAGAAAGAGAGAGAGGAAAGGAAAGACAGAAAGAAAGTGGTGTTCAGGGGTGCGGCTCTGGAGAGAGCAAGGATAGGGGCTATATCATGTCTTACAGGTAAGATGCTAGAAACCTAGCCTGTGGGTTTTTAGCAGTGGTTACAAGAGATCTAGGCTGCTGGGGATCTACAATAGCCAATGTGTCTATGAGTAACAACTACAGTGAATATGACACTTGATAAACGCATGGATAGAATGAAACCCCTAGAAACCCTATACGCATGTCTACACAACTGCTTTGGTCCCACTACTCAAGCCATGCTAACAGACAACACTGAACGTATACTATGAGGCCCAGTGATGTGCTCTTAATGAAATTGGAAGCACTTCTCCAAAAGGTCTGGGATATTTAGAATATGAAACAAACACGTTTGAAACATTATTTGGTCCATTTTGGCGAGTATGAACTAAGCTGCCTATGTATTTCCATAACGTTAGGTCTCTATGATGCAGATGAATAACAACATGGTCAATATCTGGTAACTTCTTATCAAAGTAAAAAATGTACAATGCACCCAAATGAATACCATAGCAGCAGAATACACTATTTATTAACCAGCAAACTAATTCAGTAAGTTCAGAAAGTTAACCATAGTTACTTTAATATAAACAAATTGAATATGACACAACATGCAGTCTCGACCAACTCAAACTACCTACACTGCGGAATTTAAACCGTGTTTAAAAAATTCACCTGACTAATCTAACTTTTCTTAAGCGAACAACGCTTCTGTGTTACATTAGGTACTGTTAGCGGAGTTTCGTATCGTACAGTAAATTAGCTTTGGGCTGCGCACGAGCAAGTCTTGGCCCGGCCTTTTCCCGTATGAGACCGCCCTTTTGTATAAACCATTGGTTTTAAACACGCCAATCAGCAAGACATCAAGTCTGATTTGCTCAGTAAGCTGTCAAGAAAATGTTCTACTAGAGTGTAATTGGTTGAAAAAGAATAAACTTTATCAACCATAGTAGCACGCTAACTACAGGCCGCTAGGTAAATTAAAACTAAAATGGCCTTACATAACTTGTTAAACTAAAGGAAACCACACTCTGTATTAACTCCATCAAATACAAGTTGCGTGTGTTCTTCTATTCCAATTTGATAAAACGAATACAATTTTGCTTTTCATTTAGAACTGTTTTAATCTGCAAGCTAGCAAGCAGTTAGCAAAATAGATACTGACACTTGAGTAAAAAGCTGTGTAAGTAAGAGCGAGACTGACTAAGACCGAGACGATGGACACTTTTAGGCAGGTATCTAAGTAATGAAACGGAAACTGGATGTCAAACCATGCAAGTAAATATCGCTGTAACGATTACTGTGCTACGTATTCTCTTATTACAAACTGTAGTACATATTTTTAAGAGTAATAAACTGTTTACAAACTCACCTCTGTGCCCCTCTCTCTCCCTCTCCTCTCTTGGAATTTGACACTCCCCTCCCCTTCGAATCATCGCGAGGCTCTACGTCAAGGACATCATTTGGGTGTGAAGTTGTAAAAACTTTTATAATAAAACTCACTCCTAACATCACCTTTGTGTTCTCTGAATTCAAAAAATCTATTAACGAAAAACTTTGTGTGTGTGTGTATGTGTGTGTGTGTGTGTGGGGGGGGGGGGGGGGCGGGGGTAGTAAAGCTGAACTTTTCCATGTGGTTGTGCCAGTTTTTATAAGTAACTTCTTCACGAACTTAAGAAATGCGTGAAGTGTTGTACATACTCAAATTGTTTTAGATTTTATAAAAGCACATGGCAGTGTGGGGCTTACTGTATAGGGAGTAGGGTTTTATGGCAACTATTTTCACCATAAAGTGAGTTGTTGTTGTTCTTTTTTTTTACTATTATGAGGTTGTTTATTTATGTGGTTGACGTCTCAGCTTTTTTGCTTTGTTTGCTCATTTTGTTTCATCCTACAAAAAGAAAACATACTCCTCAATTATGTATCCAGACCCTCAAGATGCCTTACATAACCATTGGCCAAACTCCAGTTCTTTCTGGGCATATGTAATGCTAGCGTGACTGAGGATACTAAATATCTTGTTTCCATGTTAAATCGTATTTCCAATCTTTGCTTAATTAACCATTATACAGCATTTTTTTTTAAATCCTTGTAAACATCACTGCTAAAACATAGATATATAACATAAAAATATGTATCCAAGTAAAAGGATCAGGAGTAAAGATGATACTATTAGATAAAGCATTGACATTTAGAAAACTGGATTCGAAAATCTCTCATGATTTATCAATTGAACGTGTTTAAATTGACTACAAGCTCAATATTAACTTAATCATTATAAAATAGATACAAATATGCAACCCAATTTGACAATTTTAATGGATGTATTGGAGGGGTCACTATGTCCTGTTTGTTGCATTTATATATCTAGCAATTGCATGTGTCACTAATGCCATTTTGCAATCCAATTTGTGATATTTTCTTTTCTTCGGGGAAAAAATAACCACACAAGGAATCTAAAACAGTTACAGTATCAGAATATTTCAAGGCATATAGGCTCCAATTAACCATTTTGAAAGCTAATTTCCTCTTTATGCTAAAAGCTCTGAATAACCCCAAAACGTATACCCAAACAACACAGTATTTATACTGAGTAGCTTGCCAAATGCTTTCCGAACCATAGACGATGAGACACCTTATGGACAATCACAAAATTGCATGCAGTCACGTGGACGAGTTTTGACTCCTTTTCAATATTAGTTTGTTTAATCTTTTTAAACACTTTAAACTAAAGCACAGCCCCCCAAAAAGGAAATTGTATATGTGATATATATACACATACATTTATATAATTTAGCTAAAATGTGATGGAAAAGCAGACCTGTACGGAAAGGCATTACATTTTTTTTTTTTTTTGACAAAATTTTCCTTGTGAGTATGCTTACACTGATGTCAAAGGACAAACTTAATAACTCTTAACATTTCCTTAACAGGCACACAAAAACATACAAGGTCAAAAATATGTCCTAAATAACATTAATTCTTACTCTTTAGACCTTAAGAAGACATCAAGAACATTACGATCATGTCACTAAATTCTTGATTAAAATAAACATATAACGGTTGTTGTAACTGTGTACTAACTAATAAATCTGCCTCTACATATTAATCATACATTGGACCAGTGAGCACCATTGACATTATATTGTGGTAAATAATAAAATAAAGTACACCTTTATAATCTATTTATTAAAGAGCTGCAGTGTAAACATCAAGATTTCCATTCAAAATAGATTGAAGGAATATAAAATCCAAATCTTACGAATAAAAGGCTTAACCATTAGGAGCCCATAAAGTGCATGATGAAGATTTTTTTATGAAAATGTACTAGTGGATTTTTGGGGGGGATGTCAAAATGAAAACAAAAAACGACTTGGCTGGCGCACTACTTATTGACAATATTTATAAGAAACTTAACTCTATATTTTCTTTTTGCAAAAATAATACATTTTAACAATGCTGCCAGAACATGCTGGCCCCATTAAATTATATGCCTGTCATGTCTTATTTGTGGCAATTAAATAAGAAAGACTTCAAAAAAGTGGTTTTCTGTCTTAAATTGACGTTATTGGGTTTAACCACCCATGCACAATTTTTAGAGTAGTCTCATTAGAGTTGAGCAAATCCTTTTACTGTTTCAACTCTATCAGTTTGTTTAAAAAAAGCTAAATCCATTAGGATTGAGAGGGGAATTCCTCTGTACAAACTAATTGAAAAAGATTACGTTTCCTATAAGGCAATCAATCACTTACACAATTACATGTACATTCAAACATTCCCTATTCAATACCCTTACATGAGCATCCCATATTCAGGCCTATTCTTACCCTCTCTTATTCCTATACCAACCAAAATGAATTGCTCACCAGACAATGTTTGAACATTAAAACTCTATAGTAAGATCATTTGAGATCGTATCTATACAATAAATTTGACACTACCATATCCCCTTTCCTCTTTAGTCACATCCCCAATTAGTCTCGCAGTAGTAAATACTCTTTGACAGACTCTGGTAAAGGGAGCTCCTTGACTGCCGAGGGTAAGAACTGCACTCCAAGACTCTGCCGGACAGCGCAGCGTGCCAGAGCACGGAGAGAAGGTGCCTGAGCCACCATACAGGTTAGCCTGGCTAGAAGCTGAGGATCCTTACTCAGCTCGCGAGGTAGAGTGCCATCTGCCCTTCGGATTTCAAACCTACCGGCCGCCCGACACAACAGCTCCAGGCACTCCTCCTCCTGCTCTGTTCCCAAGCCCCGGGCCAGTAATGCCACTAACCTGGAAATAGGTGTTTGGCCCTTCAGATTGATCACATGGACCTGGGCTCCATATTCCAGCAGCACCTTCACACTCTCCAAGTTGCCCTTCATGGCAGCCCAACTAAGGGGAGTGTCATTATTGTAGTCCAGGGCATTGGGGCAGGCTCCGCTCTCTAGCAGTGCCCTCACACATTCTGGGTTGTCTTTGAAGGCAGCCCAGTGCAGCGGTGTGTCCTTATTGCCATCCAAAGCATTAGGCTGGGCTCCATACTCTAACAGGAGTTCAACACAACCCTCATCCTTCTCTGCAGCATAGTGTAGTGCTGTACGGTTGTAGCCATCCAAAGCATTCACCTGACAAGGAGGTTCACATTACTAAGACATTGTAAACATTCAATGTGCTTAACTAAAAAACACAGCAATGACAAGACTGACAGCAGAGTATATGGAGTAATGTATGTAGAGTAATGTAATAGTAAACCTCTGCTCCTTTCTCCAACAGAAGCTCCACACAGTCAGCATCAGCTACCATGCAGGCACAGTGAAGCGGCTTCAGGGTGCCATGCATCCGGTTAACATCAGCCCCCTACGAAAGCATGAAATAAATTGGTGTCAATAGACTAGACCGACTGGTAAAAACGGAATCATAAAATGCATTTAGGATTCAGGAGAGAGCTTTAGAAGCCTACCCTGCGAATGAGGTCCTCCACGTTATCATGTGGGAATGAACGAATGGCTGCGATGGTGCGGATCAGTCGCTCGGAGAGGGAATATTTGCTTTGAATGCTTTGCATGATGTACCACATAGTAGAGCTCATGTGGAACAGAGGAACATGACACCCAAGCAGGGGTGACACCACACCACTTTGAAACGGTGCCAGAATCTCAAAGCTAAAAAAGATAAAGTTACAAAGACCGTTGGATACAACATAACCCAAAATATACTTACATACTTAATTCGGAGGCAATTAAATACATACATATGTATGTATACAAACATATATAGAGGACTATTGTTAGTTCCCCTTCTTTGTGGAGTGAAAAACGTAACCTCAATTGTGGAATACGGTTTGCCAAAACAAGTGTAACATACGCTGTAAACGCTGGCTGGTGCTCTGGACAGAATAATCGACAATCAAAAGTGTACACAGTAAAGCGTTGCAGCTTTTACGTTCCATAGTAGACAAAGGCCTTTTACTGCTTCTTTACCCAACTTAAGTAACGTTATCGCGGAACATCGTATATCACACTAGCTGCTACAGGCTATACATTATTGCAACGTTAGCTAATGCTAGCTCTAGACATTAAGCCACAATTTATAGCGAACGTAATATTTTTTGTAGACTGACACTGACAGACATGCCTGCTACAGCCCGTACAGCACAAGTGGGTAACGTTAGCCATCTGGCCTCTCCCGGCCTTAGCAGCGCGAGTTTTTGCTAACAAACGTTAGCTAGCTTGCTAGCTAGCTAAACATGTTTTTTTTAATCAGAAAACGACAAATATTTTTCTGACTGCGTTGAACGTAGTATATTTTACATGTTCAGCATAGATCGATAAATTACCTTGCTCCTGACACACCGGTTGTGACCCGCTATTTCAATGGACATTGGCTGCTGTTTTTTTGCTGTCATTAGCCTCTCTGCTCTGTGTTGTGTTGACAGACACATTCCAACGTCATTGACGGAGTGAATATCACGCCCTCACTCTACTCGGCCTTCTTTAAGTATTTATAACCCAACCAATTTTGAGTTTTAAAATATGATTGTGCTCATGTTTATTTTCATTCTACGCTCGGGACAGTCACAAGTTTAGTGAAAGTAATTCTGCTATGAACTTGTTTATTTAAAGGGCGTTTCTCCATACGGTGGCTCCATATCATGCACACAAACCCATTTGGAAGACAATTTATCACCGTGCATTCATTTTGTTCAATACATCGATAAATCTGTCAATGTAAAACATCACGTGGAATATATATTTACTGTCTTTAATAAATATGTTTACAGTGTGTGTATGAAAGTATGTGAACCATTTTTGTTATTGTTTTTTACTTATTACCTGGAAATCTTTAATCAATCACAATCCGTTATATCTGAAATAATTTATATTCACCAATTCTACAGTTTGGTTTGTAGGAAATTGCGAGTGTGGTAGAAAAACTAAATTAGGAATCAGTACAGAGCAACAATAACTGAACCCCAAGTTTCATTGGATAGGCCCAGAGCCATATAGCCATATACGCTACTCTGGGTAGGCCTAAACCAAGCAGTTTGGTAGAATCAGGTGGGTAAACAAAGGAGAGTTCGTAAGCAAAGAGTTTTAGCAGGACTGATAAATGAACATAAGAAAGTTCATCATGGTCAATTGGGTTTGTCTTACCCATAGAGGTGAGCGCAGGTGGAAAAAAAACGTAGTTAAGGTCCACACTAAACCCACAGATTTGCGGACCTCCAACCTTCTTAGCCAACTGTGCATGTTTCATCCATAAGAACAGCATTTAAATGGCAATCATGGGACAGTTGCAAGTAAGAGACCTCTGGCCAAACTGCCCATCCTGCCTTTGCCAGACCACTTTAGACAAACCAGAAGAGTTCTGTAAGAGCATTCTCTGGGCAGAATAATCCAAAATGCGTGTTAGATTTTTGATTGCTTTTATCACAAACAGTTTTGCAATGCTCGGTGAAAACCCAGCACTGACTACCTCCAAAGTAACCTTATCCCAACAGCGTCCAGCATGGAGGTGGAAATATAAAGACCCAGTGATATTTCCCAAGGGCCTGAAGGAATGATCCACACAATTAAATGAAGTATGAATTCTGAGGTATACCAGAGGAGTATTGCACTGGTTTGTGGCTATAGCAGACATTATCGCTGCTTCTGGAGTTGCACCAGTTGACCAAAGAAGTTTCCCTATTTTTGCTTCTGCACCAATCTACTTAACTCATGATTTCATGTAAACCAAGATATGGAATTGGGAGATATTCAAAGACGAAAGGTTCTGATCGAGTAAAGATTGCATGGTAAAAAGTTAAAAACTGTAATTGCAGAGTTCACATACTTCCAAAAATAATTTTGCTTGTTTGTTGATAGCGAATATGAGGGATCACGGTCAGAAAATGACATACCAGGACACAACACTGAAAAGCCAAATCAAAATAATTTATTTCTGTTGGTGATATTACATACAGTTCTAGAATTAAGTGTCTCAAACACTATAGATTTCTATTTTTTTTTTCCTTTTTCCACCCCAACCCAAAATTAACAGAAAAAGAACCCAAGCATTTTGAGGAAAAAAGGCTATTCCTGTAGAATTTTGCAAGCCTGTCAACATCAATATCATTACTAAATGCTTCTAAGGTGATTTCACATTAAGATTTTGTAACAAGTTAGTGCATTTATTTCATTAATACACTAGATCACTAGCTGCGCATACTCAATATGTAAGGGAAAACAGCTCTAGTAATTGGTTACTCATTTTCTGCATTACTAAACCCAAAGTCAATGCTCAAGTATTATCTTTGCTGAATTCTCAAAAAATAAACAAATATGCTATGAGTGATTCTTTACCAATGTGATTTCACACGCAACTTTGGGGAAACCAGCCTACCAAGATGAGAAAGCGTTGCACAGTAAGATTAAAATAAATAAAAATTAAAAAGCAAAAACATAGCGAGTCAAACCGCAATACTAAGCCAAATCTGTTTTTTATATTTTAAATTAAACAGCAAACTCACCCTAATAGCACAAAACAATCGGTGGTGGATACTTGTTGAAAATAGCCGCCCTATAAAAGTTCAGCACAATAACAATTACATTCGCCCACACACATCTCTATTGAAGGGTTATTACAATTTAGCATAGGTAACGACACCTCTACAGTTTTTTTTTTTCAAGGTCCAGTTAAAATGGCCCAAAAGATCCCCAAGTACTAAGTTATTTAGCCAACCTGGCAAAAAATAAACCCCAAGCTTTAACATATCATCAAGTCAACTATGTTCATAGGCATATGGCACATAGAAATGGTCTGATATTCTTGAACCCCTTACTTTGCTGCCAAATGTAATCTACCATAATTTTAGCTAACAGACATACTTAGCCTATTTCTTATACGACCAACCCCTTGGAACAATACACAAATATTAGCCATTGATCCTGCTTATGAGGCAGACCTGGGGCACATAGACAATACATGAGAGAATCCCATGGGGTATTCCTTAACAGCCTCAAGATTTGTATACATTTTATACCGTGATTTCCATCACAGGTGGGTCAACTTTAATAAAATAATGACAAAGCATTAGTACCAATTATTGAAATCCAAACCAATTGAGTTGAGAATTGTATAATTTCAGTGGTGGCATGAATTGAAAAAATGTTTGCGATAACTTTAGTGAAAAGCAAAACGTTAATATTATATAAAGCTCAAGCCAATAGTGAACACGTTTTGTTACAATGTTGGGGCTGTAGGGGCACTGAGATTTAAGAGCAGGCAGCTGAAAACATGTACCACCCTCTATATGAATTGTCCCCACTCAACACTACCATTTTTAATTCTAGATTCTAAGTTAAGGAGCAATTCTACAGCTTTGACAACCTTAAGATTATCCCAAGTTCAAAATCCAGTCCACTTAATTTTATCCTACAGGTACACTTCCCTTGTTGCGATGAATTTAACCCCAGATCCCACCAAGACCATCAAACATAACCTTCACATTCACATTTGACCACTGCCTTATTTCCGCTGTTCTGAAGAAACTTCACTCCACTAGATAAATTAGTTGTAAACCAAGAGCCTGGCTAATGATCAGCATGAGTATTTTCAGAAGATATTAATGGGAGAAATATAACAAAGAAAAAAATATTCAAAAAAATATATATAGTATTGGACCAGATGAACAGCCTTGCATGGTCTTATAGGCCTGTCTTCACCCCTAAAATGACTTCTACTAAACAAAAACATCCTTCTACAAACCAGTAATAACTCTGGCTTCACAACGAATATCTCTGACTTCGTAACGAAACATCTAAGCCAATCATTACCCAGGTTAAAAAACACCATTGCAGTAGACATTTCTCAAATATACATAATTGAAAGGAAAACACAGTCTCCTATTTCTTGACAATGAATTGAACTGGCTGATGTTGAATTAGAAGCCATTGAATTAAAAATCAGTGCAACAGCAAACTGTGTAGCACTCCAATCGGTTTGCTTAACAATCAATGCATACACAGACATCACAGTTAACCCTTCAGTCATTCTACCAAATTTAAACGAAAAAAGAAAAACACGATGTCTCATTGCGTTAAGTGATATCTTTGTATATGTACAAGACATATATGCACGGTCTTTCCCTCTTAGTGCATCCGCTCTTTGCTGACCAACATCTAATCTTTAAATTCAAAGGTAAAGGGCCTTTACTGAGACCCAGCATCTCACCTCTCCCCAGAAGTTAAAAGGAAATGGCCTCAACCAAAATTAGGAGGCCTATATTTTTTTTCCCCCCTCCAATCGCTTTTAGTTCACACTTCCTCAGATGTTTCAGTTGCCCATAAATCCTGAATGTCTGTCTTCATGTCGCTGTCATTTAAAAACCTTTCTTAGGACAAGTTCCAGAGGGAGAAATGGTAACCAGTACGGTTGTAGCTTTTGTATGTTATTCATTTTTTATATATTTATTTGTATATATATATCCATGTATATATATTTATATATTTTTTTCAATTCAGAAGTTTGTTTGTTTTGTTTGTTTTACTTTGGCGATACAGGGGGTATATTCTGCTCCTTCCCAGTGGGCCTAGGACCTCCCTGGGGCGAGCTGCGTCGGGCTGGAGGGGGGCGTCTCGGGTGATCGCGGAACTTGAGGTTTCCCGGGGTTCGTGATCCGTTGCTGCGATAGTAGCTCTGGGATTCGCGGTAGTCACGTGAATCACGTGATTCGCGCGGCGGCCGACTTTCTTTGCATTCCCAGCCACCCTCCCTGTCGTGGGCCTTCTCCTGCTTGTCTCCAAGGTTGTTGCCAATGCTAGAAGACGGCTCCTCTGCCTTGTTAACACGCAGCTCACGCAGGGGCTGGGCCGTCACACTACCAGAGGAGGTCGGAGCAGAAGCCACTGCAGGGGGGTCTTTAGGTGGTCGTTGGCATACCTCTGCATAGCTGAGCTTACGGGGTTCCTGAATAAATCAACCAGGGTTATTAGAGTGCAAATCTTGGTTTAAATAATCACTTTGTCCACTTTAGTATTTTGTTCCCAAAACCTCACATTTCAAAATCGGAGCTTTCTTAGGTAGTGAAAGTCCATGCCCTTCACAGGAGAGCCAGGGATCCAAAACCACTATTTACACAGCCTGCACTTCGTCTTTGCATTTTCAACAGTATTTTGCCTTTAAAGCTGCTCTAGATAACATTATCGTATTATCAATACATTTCACATTGCATACTGTAATGTCTACGGAAGAATGAAAAATTCCCAGTCCAAATCGGTCCTCCTCAAGTCCTAATATTGAATGTTCGTTTTGTCTGCCACCAGGTACGATCTCCCACAAAACTGTGAAAAATTGCTTTACACAACAAGGAAGTGCGTCACTAAATCAGGGAGAGATTTATTTTGGCAGCTTCCTTGTCGTGCTAGCAAATGCACGTCTTCTTTGCGACAGTTAGGGGAAATAATTACACCAAGAAAACAGTAGGGGGCACTAAAATCACCTACAGATTGTTACATAGCGCAGCTTTGAAACAGGATCCCACAGGAGGAAGACCTACCATGAAATGGACCAGAACAAGAATCTAAATGCCTTACCAGTGCAGGGGTGGTGATTGTTGAAGTAGCAAGGGGGCAGGGAGTTGGTGATGTGGAAACAATGCTAGGCATTGGCTTAGGGGCAGGCACGGGCTGAGACGAGGATGGGTTGGCTGCGATGGGAGCAGGTGTTGAAGGAGCCACTTTCACTATTGGAGGGTCTGCTCTCTCCACCTTCTTCTCCTGAAGGGTTGTACTATGAAAAGAAAAGATGATGGTAATTTGCAATAGTGGATGAATCATTTTGATTGCAACGGAATTGTGTTTGTATCACAGCTTCTATTAAGAAATACAAACCCCACACAGCTCACATCATAATTTTATAGTATGACGTGGAACAGACCTCAGGCAGACAATAAAGTTTGTTTTGCTGTTTGGCTTACAAGTAAAAGTTGTCTGCTACTAAGATGAAAAAATAAGCTAGGAAGCACAGAACGAAACTTGAATAAGGATGCAGAGACTCTTTTACAAGGGTTTTGGTGTGGTTGTTTAATAGCCGTATGCCTTATTTTGAGCATGCAAGCTATTGTAATAAGTAGCATTATAATTCGAAACACAGAAAATCTTTGGGACAAAATGTTGTCTGTGCTACCAACATTTGAAGTTGGTGGCACAGGCGAAAATGCCAGTTTGGAGTCATGTGTGTTACCTGGCGGTAGAGGGTCCAAGGGGTTGAGCATTTTTGCCAGAAGGCTGGGCTGGACTGGAGACAGTCACATTTTCCTCTGGCACAGAGACTGGTCCTGGGGCTGCACTCACCACGTTGGCTTCCTTGTGGGCTTGCTCAGTCTGCAGAGTAAGAAACACAGCCTGACCATCAAAAACTCCATATGTAGTCACTCACCTACTGCTCAAAAGTAACGTCATACAGTTAATTCCGTTGGGTCATAGACTTCCATTTAATGAGTGGTAGTGTATAAACCATAAACGTTTAATATAAGAGATGTCCTTCTTACCTTATCCTTACTTAAGCCTCGTACAACGTCTGACATTCGGTTTTCCAACACCAACTCTCCCTGTGTGCTCACCACACAGCCAGGCAGTGGAGGGAAGTTAGTGGCAGCCAAGTCAAACTTTGGGGGTGACACTTTGATCTCTGCAAGTGGTACAGGTCTCTGAAAATACACAAGTTAAAAATAGATTGTAACTGATACCCCTTTCACACAGACAACACAGGTTTTTCCCAGGTCATTGAACATGGGTTAAACCCTTGTTGGAGCCATTCAGACCGCACATTGATCCCGGGAAGGATCCAGGTTGCTGCCTTTTGCGCACACAACCCGGGTCTACAAGTTACTTTCTTGTATGTCACTGCTGTGCTGAATAGAGTCGTCATGTTGCTACGGTGTGGTTACTACCAACATTTTGAAGTCACAAATCGCATACTACTTATTTTTACTTTTAGTTTGCACTGCAGCTGTCCTTGCAAAGTAAATACTGTTGCATGTAGAATACATACATTTGAGACATACTACTATGCCATGAACTTTAACCCTCTTGCTCATACATCCGCTGCAGTCTGTAGTCAAAATTTAGAAAATGGGTGGTGCTGCATTTTAGCACTGGCATCTGTCATTGCTCCATCTGGCTCAGTCGATTTGCCGTATCTTCTACTTCGTAAAGGATTGTGGGTCAGAATAGCCAGAATAGCATGCTTGCTTGCATACTGCTAAATAAGACTGGATGTAGTCGGATATCCTGGTATTGTCGGCATATTGCAATTGACACCGTTTCCATTAGCCGGTATTTACCGGACTTTTAAAATTCGTCAAAGTCCAAACAAGCAAACTTAAACAAATATTTTCTGAAACCTAACAGGTCTAATGACAATAATGATGCCATCGCTGTGCTGACAGCGCTCCGCAGTTATGGAGGCTTGAATTTCTCAACGGCCTGCAAAGTCCTCACCAGTGATTTCAGCAAAATCTAGGTAGCCTGCATGATCCCTGTCCCCAGTGTGCTGGCAGAGAGAGGTCTCTCAGCAGAACAGAATTTACACTAACAATTAAGTGTTGTGCAGATAAATCCAGATTAAAAACACACTATATAACCGCCACAGCGAATAGAATTTACCCATGCATATAGAAATACACTTATTGGGCGCACGTTAATTTTACCATGTTGTTGTAATAATGTATTGGTTTATTATTATTATTGTATTATGGTTAAACATGGTGCTGGTAAAATTGCACGCTTGACTTTGTCATGTCAATTTTGTTGCGACATTAAACCACCCGTGCAGTGGTTCTTTATTGTTATATGACTATGGCTTTCGTATTCTCCATATGGGGGTACGTCGTTATTTAAATAACATGGGTTATCTCTACGTGATGAATGTTGTTTTCTAATAATATCACATCACCCAAATATGCCAATATTTCTTTCTAATTATTTTCAGTGTCATTTTCAACTGATTTAAAGGCTACTGACGGGCCATGACGACAATGCAAAGCAATTAGTGTTCTTAAAGATAGGCCTATAGACAGAAACAGGTGAGGATTTTAAAAAAATGATGTTATGACTTCAGACATTAATTTGTGAGTCTCAATACAATGACAAAGTATAGGCTACATGTTCCGTACTAGAAATGCAGTAGCAAGACGCACGGTAATATAAAAGCCTTTAGCGAACTGATTTGGTTTCAAGTCGGCAGCTGTACGCTTAATTAAAATGTAATGAGCGATAGGCCTACATGTATTTGGGGTTTGATTACAAATAGTTTTTATTCTGTTTTATTCTATCTGAGAATATGTAGGCCTAAAACTGAAGGAAATGATTTGTGTTAAGGGTTACAGGGCTTGCATAATATTTGTTTATTTATGTTTGCGTTATGCCCAAGTCTATTGACGGGACAATGCAACAATGTTTTTCATAAGAAAAAGGCCCCACCACAAGTTCAGTGATCTTAAAAATAAGCCCTGCAAAGTGAATGATATTTACATGTTTTGTTCAGCAAGATAATCTTCACAAACTAACAACACTTTTTAAATTTATTTTAAGTGTAAGTGCAATCGGCAGAAGTGTAAACTGAACGTTAGCCTATAAAGACACTACTAAGTCCCATGACTGCAACGTCACCACCACCACCACCACCACCAAGCTTCCATCTTGTAATTTGATTTTGTGTGCTTACCCTCGAGAATCTGTGGTCTCATTCAGCCACCTTTTTTAAGACACGTAAAAGCTTCCAAATACACAAGTGGGCTATTTACTGACGTACTTTATGCCGAGGAACACAACAAGAAAATCTCTTAAGCGTGTGTTTTCCACAGACCTTATTTCAGGCATCTAATCAAAAAGCCAATAAGAAAACATTGACTTCGAGACGAGCGAACCCAAGGTGCAAATATGCTAACATTTCCAGACTACATCCTGCCCCACTCTATAGTTTTCTAGCTAATGTGTAAAAGGAAACAGCTTGTGTTTTTCCACATTACGCTGATTCGCCGATCCCAACCAATTAGGTGTCTTGATCATACACACAACCCTGGTTGAGTAAGCCTTACATACTGTAGCCGAGCCAGGTCCGACCCGGCATCGCGAGGGTTGTAAAACCCTACCCAACAGTGTGAAAGGGGTATGACCGTTTATTAGCGTAGCTGCAGATTGAAGCAAAACTTTCTTGATAGCCTACCGTAATTCGTTCATCCTCACGCCGTCTTCGGGTGCCTCTGTAAGTACTCCTCCTGAAATTAAAAGACCAGATTAGAATGAATACATGTGGAGTCAAATCTAGTCAAATATTACCAAATTATGCTGTAAATTCCACCCATCAATATAGATAGGTACAATTCTTGAATTGTAGGTCTCGTCTCAAACCCCTCAGATCTCATAATCTGAACGCTCATTGGGGCACGTTGTGAATGTTCAGGCTTTGGTAGGAAAGGTTAGACAGGCCCCAAAGAGGAGCAGAATAGCAGAAAGAGAGCAAAGGGGGAGATCCAAAGCCTTTAAGTCCACAGCATGCATTCCCAATATGCGCATCAAAATCTCATCATCAGGTCTGACACGGATGGATACTGTGACGAGTCAAGCTTACCTCCCGCGGCCAGACACACAACCATCCTCGCTAGGATCCGAAGAGGAGGAAGAGAGGTGTGGGAACACTGCGCTCAGGTCAGCAGTTGCCTGGGCGGGGCCAGTGGTAGTGGGGGTCTGGGGGCTGCGCAGACCGGTTAGACTCTCCAAGGCGACAGGGACCACGGACGCTGGAGTCAACTCGCCTGACCGCAGCTGAGGCTTTACGTGGTTTCTGTTATAAGAAAATATTTCAATCATAGACGTTAGTGAAATATGTAAGGAAATTAATTTGTTAGCAGAGGACCAGGTAAGCATGCAGTTTGTCTATAAGAAATACATGTACATGACAAAAAAAATAAATCCATGCATAAAATGACAAAGTAACGACTTTAGTTTAATGTAAAAAAATAAATCCATAGTATAGTAGTTCTTGATAAACTAAACAAATGGTATCCAAATAAAGTTGCATTTCATCAATCATCTAATTTTAAATCGACTGATCTGCAATTTCCAGTCTATTACAATCAGTCATGTAAGAGAACACCAAATGTGAAGAACATAATAGCAAATATAAGGCAAAAGCTTATCTATAACTACTTAGCTATATTTTCATATTCAACCCTTTCTCTGATCCTCAGATCTCATAATCTGAATACTCATTGGGCAGAAGTGAAGGTTCATGGCTTTGGCGTGAAAAGTGAATAGTGAGCACAAAAGGAAGGAAGTGCAGATGGTGCCAGAAAAAGAGAGCAGTGAGAGAACCAAAGCCATTTATTTCACACCACGCATTCCCTCTATGCGCATTAGGTTCTCATAATGGGGTAAACCTTTGGTGAATTGGTACGAGAATGCTTAAATATTGGTTGACAGGCCAAATGACAAGATTTTTATGGATGCAATTCTTCTCGAAGCAATACTGGCAAGTTATGGAAAGGTTGTAAAATGGCAAATGAAAACTTGTTACTAAAATGAGGTGAGTAGGAAAAGTAAAGTAACGACTTTCAACTTGACAAAATCATATAGCATTCCTGCTTTAAGTGCAGTTTATTGCAAGCAGTCTACCTTTAGGACACATTCTTTAGTAATATAACCGCAAACTACCAAAGATAGCAGGAAGTGAAAAAAAAATCATTAAATGACGAGAAACGAATTGATGGCAAGTCAGAAAGAGCTGAGTGTTATACATGGAAATGGAAGTAGCAAGATCAGTGTTTGTTTAAGGTCCATGTAACCGTTGCTTCAAAAACTTTCCCTCAGGTTTCTTAAAAAAAGCTTACATTTCTACTAAAGGGTGTGGGGGCAGGAGTAAGGGCCAAGCATGACTTTAATCATTTGGCTACAATAATAATTGATGGGATAGCAATGAAGGAGATTGTATATACAATGGCTGTACCTGAAGGAATTTATTACATTCTTTCTTGAATAGAGGGGGACACTGCGGGGACAGCAAGAAAACAGCAGTAAAAATATCTTCACACAACTTATCCGCGAATGCAATCTGGGGTTTTATGCAGGCACATACCAGCAAAATACACGACCAAGAAGTTTCAGCAATATTTAACCTACCACTCTCAAAAAGGTTATTATAGTTAAATGTATTACACATATGGGGAAATTGCCTTTAAAAATATATATTTGAGTTGCAAAGAGAACTTAATTCTTACCGGTTCCTATTGAAAGGACGAGTGATATTTAGGGAGTTGGAGGCTGTTTTGTAGTGTCCAGTAGAAGTAAATCCATTGACAAAACCACTGTTTGGAAACGGTGCCTGCAGATGGCCATATAGACATTTATCCATTCAAATTTATTTTCAATTCAACAAAGCACACAGGTATATTATAGTTGTGTGTTTACTCACCAGAGGAGTCTCAAAGTACGGTGTAGGAGAGGGCGCCCATGTGGGAGGAACAATGCCGTAGACTGGGTACTGCTGCTGTGGATAGACGTGCTGCATATAGAGTGGGGAGTTGTACTGGGACTGGGTCTGGGGTTGCTGGGCATACATGCTGCTCTCCATGCTACGGTAGCCATTCTTGGCAAAGAAGGTGTTTATGGCTTTTATCCTTGCCTGAAACAGGATTACATCAACAAATAACCAAATGATGCTTAAAAAAAGGAAATAAATCAATTGGGTGTGCAGTTCTTAATTTACACAAATCCTCCATCTTACCATAATTGGTTTTCCCTGAAATGTTTTCACCTCCTCTCTCAAGTACCCATGCGCCTAAGAAAGAAATCACCAGGAAACCAGTTTACTACCATTGGTTGACTGTGTTTGTCAGTGTTTGTGTAATAGTCACGGTAAAAACACTTTGAATTACCTTTTGAGCATCTGTGTCTGATTGGAATGTGATGTACCAGTTATTGTTGTGCGCAAACTCAACACTTATCACTTTCGGACAGTTGTCATTTTTGAACAGGGCCTCCACTTCCTATGCGAGGAAAAACAAACATGGCTCGGTTTACATAAATCTACTACATTTCACCATTCTAGCATTTCATATTAACTTTAGAATATTGACTTCATCCACTATTAATTTATTGATATCTGCAAGGAGGTTGGTAATAAACCCAAGAATTTTTCTAAAATGTAATTATTTGCTAGAAATCTAAATTGCAGACTGCACCTTTAAGTAATCCAGAACTAACTCATACAGGGTTTTGTAATTGTACTGTCACACGATTTTAATGAAGTTCATGAGATCATAGCTTTTGTACCTCGACAGGTGTTGTTTCAGGGACTTCCCTCAATATAATAATGCACCGCTTGTGATTAGGACGCACTTTTTCCCCCTTTTCATCAACTTGTACCATTGGAGAGGCTGCCGACAAAAGTATGTTTAATATCATGCAACATAACAGAAAAACATCTATATCTATAGTAGGGATCGTTTTGAAATGTCCCTTTTACTCTAACAAACCTTGCAAAACAAAAAGAAAAAAAACTCAACTTACATCTCAACACATCCAGGATGAGGTCCATGTCAGTAGTAAGGACTTTGATGCCTTCCATGCTGGCAATGGTCCAGATGGGGACAAACTGGTCACTGTCCATCTGGGACATGAGATAAAGGTCCTTGGACAGGTTCTCCCTGAATCAAACACACAAATCAGTTTAGAATGTATATTTCCAAGAAATAGTATACATAGCATACTGTGGAAACTTAAAAACACAACTAATCTGAAGCTCTGAAGTAGGTGCTTACCTAGAGAAGTAAAATTCCAGCTCTTTCTTGAGGGACTCGCGAAGATTCTCAGAAGAGATGGGCTGCTCAGGTTTGGGCTCAACTGAAAATAATATATAACACATATTGTTATTAAATCTATATGTGAAAACAGTGCTAAATAATGTAACAAAATGTGCGTGCAGAAGCAACAAGGCAAAACCCTGAAACTGACCTGCAATCTCTGTGGTAGGTTCAGTAGTGGAGAAACCCATGTCTGGGTTGTCCATGCCGTTTACTGACATCTCAGGTGTTGCTGTGGAGCTGCTTTCCTCCAGCACTGTGAATCCTACAGCATAGGGCTTGCATCCAGTGGAAGAAGGCTCAGAAAAACCTATGTGAAAGCATGTTACAAAACCATTCAACTACATGTAACTACTTTAGATGGTCCCATAACCTAAGTGGTTGGGTTTTGGTTAGTGTGTGTGGTGGATACTGGTCAACACGGATCTCTCACCTTCTGTGATGCCAGAGGGGGACCACTGAGAACCATCAGTAGCAGCTTCGCTGGCAGCCACAGGGATCTCCTGCCAAACCTTGGCATTGGGGTTCAGACCGGCACCCTTAGAGGTGACCTCCAGGATTAAAGTTAAAGATAAATATTATTTGGATTGTTTACCCAACAAAAAACTTCGGTGCAAGACTGCATTATAACAATGCTGTTATCTTCATCCGATACTTCTTTTCCAACCTTATATTTAGGGATGGACGAAAAACATAACATGTCTTCCTTGATGCTTTTGGTGATGCTTTGGCTTTTGATGCTGAGAGTGAGTTGTCTTTTACTGTGACGACATGGCCAAGTGGCAGACAGCATGACAAACAACAAATATAGTTTGTATAGTACAGACCTTTAGCAACAACAATGAAACAAGTAAAAGAGTCAATGAACAAAAGCTGCCAGGCTGCCCAAAAACCACAGATTAAACGATATAATAGCTTTACTTTAACAACCCACGGGTGTTTTAACAGTCGTTACGAAACATGCAACACATTAGACTCTCTAACGCATTCTAAAACCAACACATACTTGCCCAAACTTCCATGATCACTTTTGGAAAAGAGCAACTACAATTATTAAGCGAAATAAAGTAGACTGGATACTTTTCATGGTCAACCATTTATCAATGACTGCTGTAATATTCATTGTGCATCTTTCACTTATGTTTTGGAGAATGACATTGCATATAACAGCTAACAATTAGCAACTGCTGGTCAGATTTTTTCCCAAATATGAAATAAGACCAAAAAAATTATGGTACTGGTAAGAGTGATACAGTCAACTGGAGTATGTTAAATCTAGGTTATACTATGTTAAACAGTATGACTGTTAAGTCATTTAAAAAAACGTGTACACAGATGGGTTGGGTAAAACAGAGATTGTCCATATTGTAATTTTAAAATAAAGATTGGCCTTTTAATTTCAGACATTTGAAACTGAACTCGAGGGCAGATAAAAACATAGCCAACCAAGATGGAGATCTGCCAGCCATATACCATGGGGGTCGTTCACCAACCACCTGCCACCAAAAGATCGACCCAAGCCTTCTCCAAACCCCAACTCCCTGACAAGAATAGCGGGGACCAACATTCACGGAGCAAACTTCTCAGCACTACTTTTCATCATGGCTATTTGTGAAACCAATCGGTGGTAATTATAACAGTGTCGAATAACATTGTCAAACGGTAAAACAGTGCACCTTGTATGCATGAGGCTTTGGTGTCTCGCAAGCCATTGCCATCTTGATAGCTATCGAAGTCAGCTGACTGCGCAGCGTATAGGCCGGCTCGTGTGACTTTAGCTAACGTTGGCTGTTGGCTGAATGCATGCAACATACCGCTAGCCATGCAAGCTGTCTGTGCAAGCTAGCGATTAGGCTATGCATGGACGTTCATCTTTATCCGATCGTCCAAGTACAAATGCCCTGTTTCAAACTAACTTAATTGTCCTAAATCTCCATTAGTAACATACAGTATTTAAAACTAGTTTCCATCAAACGGAAGCTGGAAAGGCTGGATTTCGTTCGCAAGCGCTTGCTGTCTACCACTGTTCTAACACAGCGTTAAGCCTGGCTTTAGTTAGCCCCCCTGAAAACAATTCATGACAGATAACGTTATCTAAAACCACTACTGAACACTGCTAACTTTATGTAGACAATCCTACCTAAATAGGTACGTTATTCAATCTAACGCGTTACGTGAACGCTATATATGTATATTCATTATTATTATTAACCAATGTGTTAGATTCGATAAGTAGGCCAACTTAATGAAATTATATTAAGACATTAGGGTGAAAAAACTGCTAGATATTTTGATGATTACTGTTCGACAATACAACGTATTGACTAATCTAGCTAGCCGTAGTAGGGCGAGGCCCAATAATGGTAATTATCTGGCCCATGCACGGATGTCTAATAATAATTGTGGTGATACCAACATTTAAAAGTGCTTGATTATGCAGTACCAACACAAGGCCGCAACTCACCATCCCGCCTGACCCTCCCCCGATCCCAAGTGGAGCCTCGTCCTCCCCACGGGTCTTCGGTCCCGGATCAGCCTCCTCCTGCAGCAGCGGCGGCTCTCCGCCCTGATCCGAACTCATCGGCCGCACCTGGCTCACTTCTACCCGTCGTGTTTCCCGACCCCCTGCTTGCCCCAACCTATTCTCTGAATACCGATTAGTTTCAACAATCTGTATTTATCTTTACTTTTGCTCTGACTAGCAGCAAACTCCACACTAGCTTGCTAGCTAGTGAAAATAGTCTCGGCTAGTTGGCCAGTAGCTAGCTAGCTATGCTACAGCTCGCTAGCTAGCGTAAGCTAGCTTAGCGTACTGGGAGGATCAACGTAACGCTAACTCACTTGCTGTATAATGAATCAAACATGGACATCAACTACACTGAATCTACAAATAATAACATGCGATTGTCACCATTCCTTCGGAACTATTTCACAAATAATTAAGCACACGTCAAGTACATGTGATGCATTCCTTGCCGGGCGACCGAAGCGGACACTAGAACACGCACCTTTCATACGACTCAAGGCGACAAACAGTCCACCCCTATCCCAGCAGGCATTTCGCGTGTTCTAAACAACCTTTGGACCTTTCAAATCCATTTCCGTTTCCAGAATGTTATCTTTTTCCTGTCTGAGTGTGCGTAGGTCTGTGCCGCTAAAAATGTTTTACTAATCATGTAGCACACGGGGTTTAATGAATGTATACATTCTGTCAAGCTTTAAGTTGCATGCGAACGTGTTAATCCATCTCTGACAAATGGGTCTAATTTGATGTGTTCTGGTAAAATTGTTTATGTAGGCCTACCGACACAGAGAATAGGCTATATCCTTAAACGCTAGGAGTCGCTGTGGCTGGCCTTTAGCTGTTTTGTCGATTGCTGCTTTCTTTCACTCTTCTTACTACACTGGCATTAATCGCAGCTCTGTGGCCCCATCACAAGCATTACATACATTTCAATGATCATAACTTTCAATGATCATATGTATCATATAAATGCACACCTTCCATGTTGGCTCTTCGTCACAACTGTAGATTATTGATCTTTTACGTTTTTATTGTATAGTCAAATGTTTTAGTTTAATATTTAGAAATATTCAATAATTATTACATGGAACAAACTGCCAGATGTGCAAGATTACTTATACCTGACATTTAGACCTAATATGATGGGCTGTATATTTATTCTGCCTAAGAGAGAATGTAAAAGTGATGTTTAAAATTCTAATTTGGTAGTAAAAATATTCTTGTGTGTTTTGAATTTTCCTGAACTTCTACAAGAATGAATTCCTTGGCATCCAAAAGATAGGGGTATGCACACGTATTAAATCTTGTAAATAGCCCATATATGCATAATAATGTGATTGCAACTTAATACAGGAAAAATAATGTGGAGAAGCGGTTCAGTTGTTCTTAAAGATGAAAAAGACAACTTTGGTCATAGAATCTTTTTTGGTACCAGTCCAAAGTGCAAGTGAAGTATTTTTTTAAATGCATGTTATATTGTCCAACATTTTGGGAGAAAAAGCAAAAATCTGATGTACCACTGTGCTTTTGGCAAATACATCTTGCTAATTAAAGAGATCATACAGACAATTACAGCTGACATGCTGACCATAGTACTTAAGTAATCAATTGTAAATCAATCAAAAAAATGGTGTGCCAAAGATCAGCTCCGAAGGACAATTTCATCTAGAGAATGTTTGATAGGGGAAAACCTGCTACAGTGGCCACCTTTTGAGTACGTGCTCTTACAATCCTCATAGTATAATTGTGCCCATGTAAAACACATTCTTTAGGATGTTATGAAGATCACTTGAAAAGAAGAATATTTTTTTAAAGATGAAAGTGAGTTGCAGACTGAATTTTACATAGCTTTCTCTGTCGTCTAGTGATATTTATTTGCTACAAATTTTAGGAAGAATCGTTTATCATTGTAAAAGGTGGCTATGCACATTAACTCTTACAAAAAGGCTTGAATGGTTAAAATTGCATCACATATAAAAAAATATATAATTCCAATCGACTATCCTGTCTTAAGTAATCAAACGGTGCAACAGAGTTACAGAATACATTTTTTAAAAGCCATTTCAATGACTGAAAGTAAGTCAATCAAGGTCTTCTAACATTTTGCCCAAATGTTAAATATGTTCTTTTGGTGAATTTTTTCATTTCTTTGGTTCATTGGTTTATATGTGTGTTTAAAAGTCTAAAATGTACTGCAAAAAATCTGGAACCACACTTTTACCATATCTAAACAAAAATCTGAAAAACTACAAATACTTTAATTATTTGATCCTACTCTTACAGTCACTGATTTATAAACCCAGTTAAGATTTAGAGTATTGAGGATGATACATATGTTGAAAAATCTGCTTAGACAATGCACTAAAAATGGCTGGTTGAGGCATATTAACATGAACATTTAACTCTGGTGCTAGTTCACTACACAGTATCAAACTGTTGGTGGACCAGGCTCACAAACCCCATGTTCCTTAAGGCATTCATTTCTGGATGATAAAGAATAATTACAAGAAACCACTAAAAGATTACAAAAGTATAAATGTTTTTGAGCTCTGCCAATTTGAACTCTTATTGGTATATTAAACTGTATAATAAATAAATGCATGGTATTGCTGAATTGATTTGTTAGTAGTTAGTATCCTAATGTATCCCAAATAAATGCAAACCTATGAAGAAATGGACACAACGTTTTGTTGACTGTTTATTTTGTTTCTTGAAGTAGGCCCCAATAACCAATTTGGTTCACTGTGTGCACAAAGACATAAGAGAAGGAGAGAGAAAGAAAAAAGAGAGATAATGAGAAAAGTATGAAAACATTATTAGCTTCTTTACTAATGTAAATGGATGGGAAATCAAATAAAACATTTAATGATTAGTAATAATCCCTAATCCTAATTTTCTTCGTTGGGAATCACCTCTTTAATCACTACTGGACTCCTTTTTTTGATGACATGCTCCATGTGAGCATGCTCAGATGTGTCCAGGTTGATCTTGTATTTAGCCAAGATTTTCATGATGGGTCTCAGCTTTAACCACCAAGCTGTCTTTGGGATACGGTGCCTGTAACAGAAAGATAAGTGTTAGTGGTAGGTTGAAATGTTTATTTTATTGCATTTTATCACAAGCAGCATATATACAGCATGCCAAAGTTGCCAGTGGTAAGGTGTTAACTCATTGACAAGTCTTACACAAAGTCTGTTTCATCCTTCAACTCAGAGAGAGGCTGGAAGGTCAGTGACCTCTTCTTCATGCCCAGCACACAGGCAGAGTCTGGTGTATTAGCAAAAATACGCCCTAAAGATAACAAAGGGTCAAATGTCCAAGTCAAAACATTTGGCAATTACTGCCACGAATGATAATGTCTAAATTTGTGTAATGTATCAATGGTATACTGTATATAAAAAAAATATATAGATAATTTATAAAATTGGTACTCTCAAAACATTATGACTGACATGAAATTAAAACTCGTTGGATTTTGAAATGAATTATATAATTTATATGGTACAAGTTTTAATGAATGAATCCTTTTTAGTTTTGAGATTTTGAGTAATGACACTAAGGGAAGTTTCCCCTCCCAGAGTGGATATATTTCATTTTGGATAGAAAATCTTCCTTTAATTCTGATTAGGTGCTTTTGGTACCATGTCTGTAGCACTCCTTCAGCTTTTCAGTCAACCAAAGGACAGACTTGGCGCCCATCTTTGTACCGAAGTTTCTGTCAAACGGTGTTGGGGTACCACCCTGGGAAGAGAGATAATATAATAAATATCTTGATTTGTATGTTGATTAATAATTTGGGGGTGCTCATCTATTGTTCCACAACCAGACAAATACCTGCTGCATGTGTCCCAAGACGTTTTTGCGGCAGTCAAAGATGCCCTTCCCTTCTTCTGAATAAAGGTTGAATATGAAGTCAGTGGTGTAATTGGCATTGCTGTTCTCATTCCTGCCAAAATGAGAATAACAGGTGGATATAAAATAGCTTAAAAATCACATTAAATAACTACAGTAAGGTGAAATTATCCATGGTTACTATGGTAGAGAAAACCTACCGAAGAATCAAGCCTCTCTTTACCGTAGTCTTCATCTTCTCCAGAAGATGTTCCACATTCATCTGTAAAACGATATATACATTTATATATATATATATATATATATATATATATATATATATATATATATATATATATATATATATATATATATATATATATATATATATACACACACATGTATGAGGGTAGTACTGGATTTTATTTATGCAACCCTAACATGCAGAGACATTCTGACACTGTCTGAAACTATGTATTATGATTTTTTTAAAGTGTGCTTTCTTGTAAGAACATGTAGCCATTGATTAACCTCAAGATCCCTAATGTTGAATTTCTCCTCAAAGATGTAGGCAGCATCAGCTCCAGCAGCCAAACCGGCCATCGTAGCAAGGTAGCCACAGTATCCTCCCATGGTTTCAATAATAAATACACGGCGCTTAGTGCCTGCTGCAGACTGCTTAATCCTGTCACAAGTCTGGTACAAAACAAAGAAACACATTAAACCTCAAAAGTATGTGTGTGTGTGTGTGTGTGTGTGTGTGTGTGTGTGTGTGTGTGTGTCTGAGACATAATTGTTGGTGTAGCAGTACTTACTGATGTGATAGTGTTGAGGGCAGTATCCGCCCCAATGCTGAAGTCGGAGCCTGGGACATTGTTGGAGACTGTGGCGGGGATGACCACCATGGGAATACACAGTTCCTCAAACTTTTCCCGGGCTTGCACCAGCTCAAGACCACCCATGTAAGCCTATATAAGAAAGAAGCATATCGTGGATATGTGTGTGTGTGTGTGTGTGTGTGTGTGTGTGTGTGTGTGTGTGTGTGTGTGTGTGTGTGTGTGTGTGTGTGTGTGTGTGTGTGTGTGTGTGTGTGTGTGTATGCACATGTTTATTTAATAAATCCTCTGAGAACAGACCTGGAATATTTCAAGAAAAAAGTAAATGAATACTTTATGAATCGTACAACTAAAATCGAATTATTAATGTCTTAAAGGTTAGTCAATGAATGGATGCTTTTAAATGATATAAAATGTTATATTATTGAGATGAGAAATTCAAAGATTGGACACAATTACGTTTATAAAAAGAAAACAATGGAATTACATATTATTTTATGTTTTGGAGGTTAAGTTGATTTATTTTACCTCAAAACCCCCAATGATCACCAAAGCATGGATATTGAACTTGGCAATGTTCAGGCTGATTTCATCAAGAAATTTAGACGGGAGAGATCTTCAATTCAAAGAGGAGACAATGGTGTTATAAACTTCAATAAAATAATTGAAAAGATTTCAAATTTGAGATCCCTAATTTACCTTTTGGTGCCCAACATAGAACCTCCCTTTCCAGTCCAGCCCCCAACTCCTGTCCAAGCGATGGGCTCAATCTGAGAGGACAAAAGACATGTTCAACATACAGACTGTATAAACTAACCACAGTGTAAGAGAATTCTTTAGAGCACTTAACTTTAATGTTTCACTACACAACAACAGTGAACTTAAGACCTCTGCTTGTAATGATCTATATTTACTAATATAGCCGGTAAGAGTCCTCAGTTTAGGGCCAACACCATTTTGAGAATACATCTACAAGGTCAAGTACTCTATATTTGTATCATTACTGCTCTCTTAAGGCAAAATACAAATTAATAGTTGCATTTTTCCCATCTGTGACGGGGCCTCTGTAAGGGCTAAATTTGGGCATCCTAGAGGATGTTCAAGTCTGAGCTGTTGTTCAGATGTGAGGTAAGGTTCAGAGTGAAGGCCAGAGCACCAAAGAGATAACATGTGCCTCTCTTGAGACACTGAAGGCTGGTGTTGTCTGTTCGCAGCCATCACAATACGAGTTGGCATACGTGTCCTTTTTAATACTGGGAAGTAACACGTGTTCCTCCCTTGACCAATGAATGATTTGTTCAGTTTAGACCAAGGGTGTAGTTCAGGCTCTGAAAAATGAAGCCTATGCGGAAGTGCCTTAAACCTGCATTCTTTCTAATAACAAGCAGGGGGCAACTCTCTGGTTTCAGAAGCAACTATGATTGTATGGAAGTCTATGAGAAAATGACCCTACTTCTCACTTACTTTATTATATCAGTAAATATTTTCCTTAAGAGTTTATGGTCTCAATCGCTAGTTTCAAGTCTTTTTCAATACAGCATGATGTTGATTTTGTAAATGATGGTCCCATTTAGAGTAAAATAGACGATAAAGCAGGGTATGCTTTAGGGCGTGGCTACGTCGTAATTGACACTGAATCGGGATAGAGACGTAGCAACGGGCTCCACCCCTCGCTTCTCCCAGCTCCTCCACAGCCCCACTCTCGTCCATGTATGGTCAATGTCGTTACTTCAGGTTTAAAAAAAAAAGAGATGGCGATGGCCTATGAAACCAAGATGGCGATTTTCAAAATGCCAAACTTGAGGCTATACTGTCTATATAGTGTCGATGGTTAAGACCGATATACTCGTTTCCACCTTGTCAACAAATCAGAACTTACTATGTTGTTAGAGTGAACTCACTGTAGTAATTTCTCTGTGTACAGACCACCACTCTGTTGTCATTAATACAATTGTACTTTGATTATTGCACAGATTCATTGTTAAATATTTTGTTAAACACCTTTAACAAGTTTATACCTGTAATAATTGTCACATGTTGTACAGTGCAGTTTTAATGCTAACTGCATATGAAAACAGCATAGGATAAGGCACGTAAATCTAAATACTTACCTGTCCATGAGCCAAGCCATCAAAGCCATCATGAACAGACAACATGTTGTGTCCCTGAATGATGCCCATTCTTACAGCAGAGCGGACAGCAGCATTCATCCCAGCACAAGGAGCACCAACATTCAAAATGGCCACATTGATGTTGCTCTGCAGAGAACCAGATGGGAGAAGTGAATAAGAAGTATTTCCTGTGCAGATCCTTTCACACATGCTCCTAACTATTCAGAATATTTTATGTCCAAATGTCTATGGCAAATGAATATTCCTTACCTTTGTATCTGGAGGGTTGATATGTGCCAGCAATTTGTATGTGTTCCAGTTATTCTCAAAGCTCCTACATTGCAAATAATGTAATATGTTAGTTGGTAGCTTATTGATAAAGCAAGATTGTTTATCGTTAATATAAGGGAAAGTATGATAATTTTCTTACTTTCCCCTCAGTTTAATGGCGTCTTCATATCTACCCTGAGCCATGGCCGCAGTTACATCCTTGGTCTATAGTGAAAATGGACATATAAGAGATAAGGGGACTAATGAGAGAAAAAGACAGTATCAGTGGGTTCTGAAAGAATTTAGACACATTCTCTCAGTTTTGTTGTGATCTAAACATAGTTTAAAATGGATTAATAGATTTTTAGGTGGCATCAATCCACATTCAATAATCCAGAATGAGGAAGCTAATCAACATTTTTATAAATGCTTGCAAATTTGATTAGCCCATTTATTCAATACTTTGCAACTTTGGAAGCAATTCAAGATTTGAGTCTTCTGGGTCTCTACAAGCTTTGCGCACCTTCATTTTAGGGAGTTTTTTTTGATAATTCTTCCTGACAGACCCTCTCAAGTTTAGTTAGTTTGGATGGGCCAATTCTGTCAACTGCCATGTGCAGGTCTCTGCACAGATGGGATTGTAGTCCAGGCTTACGCTTGACCACTTACAGACATTTGAGACTTGTACTGAAGCCACTGTTGTCCTGGATATTTATTTCAGGTCGTTGCCATACTGAAACTTGAACTCTGCCCCCAGTTGTGCGTTGTGCGCACTCCTGATCAAGTGTTTTTTAAATATTCTCTTTCCTTGGGTGCATTCATCATTTCATTTCATCTGACCAGTCTTTCCGTCCATAAAAAGTCCCCAGTAGCATGAAGCTGCCACTAACATTCTTCATCATGTTCGGTATCTCTCAAGTCACAAGCACTACCTGTTTTTTTGCTAGCAGGGTGCTTAGGTTTCAGCCCGTGTTACATCTTTCATTTTTCCAACCAGTAAATCTCTTTTCATGTACTCTCTGAGTCCTTTAAGTGCCATTTGGCAAATTCCAAGTTGGAGGACCGGTCATGACCTTTCCTTAGGAGTGTCTTCCTTTCGGTTACTGCCATGAAGGCCTGCTTGATGCTGTCCTTCTGTCTGGCCTTCCCATCTAATGGGGGCATCTCAAGCGATGTTAGAGTGGCTGTTGGGTTTTTAAACACTTCCTCGACCAAGGCCCTACTTGACCAGTTAATGAGTTTGGCCTGTCGGCCTGCCTTGGGAAGAGTTCTGATGGTTCAAAGCCTCTTCCATTTCACAATGATGGAACATATTGTGTTCTTGAAAACATTCGATACTTTAGAAAGGGCTTTATACTCCTGATAAGATAAATGCCTTCACATAAATTAATCGCTATGCCGTCAGGGCTTGATCAACTCAAAGTAAACAGGCTGCGCTCAATCAAATATGCCATAGTAAATGATCTGGAAAAATATATCAATGAGCTATTTCCATTTTTCATCTTTGATAAGTTGTTCGAGGTCATTGGAAGTGATTAGGTGTGGACACATTTTTGTTAAAGATACATTCAATGAACTGCAATTTAAATATGTCAGAATGGATTCTTAAAGATAATCTTAAGTATGAAGGTAATGCAGTTGATGCTGAACGTTGCTGAAACATATATCGACTGAATAACAAAAAGGTGCTTGCTCACCACTTGCACACACTCCATTAGGGGCAGTCTGATTGCCTGGTTCCCAGACAGGCTGACCACACAGGCAGGAGTTTCAGGGGTAGCTTCCAGCAGAGCCATGACAGCCTCGACACCCATTCTGCTGCCCTAGGGCGACCACACACACATACACACAGACACACAGGAAGCTAGGAATAATACAATCCTGGTGTCATCATTGACTCAGACCTAAATGTCAACAGCCACATCAACTTGGTAATAAAATCAACATACTATAGCCTCAAAAACATAAAGACTCATGGATCATCTCCCAACAAGACATAGAAAAACATATCCATGCTTTTATTACCATAAGGCTAAACTACTGTAACAGTCTTCTCTTGGGTCTTCCTAAAAAGGGCTTTGACTCCCTGAAGGGCTCCCTGTGCGTAAGATAATTGATTTTAAAATACTGTTGCTCACCTACAAGTCACTAAATAATTTGGGGCCAAACACATTACTGACTTGATAATACAATATGAGCTTTCTAATGGCTCCAGGTAATCTGGAATAGGTTTCGCAACTGTTCTCAGGGTTAAAGCAAAGAAAGTTGAGGCAGCATTTAGCTGCTATTCAACAAATAGCTGGGACATCTTTCAGAAGATCTGAAACTCGCTTCAAGGCTGACTACTTTTAAATGCTTGTCTTATGTAAAGCACATTGAGCCATTGTGTATGAAATGTTCTGTACAAAAAAATTCTATTAGACTTGGTAAAAATAGAGATAAAGACAGGGAAGTAGACATCATTTTTTTTTACCAGGATTCTGTCAAAAGCGGAGGGTGTGCCACCTCTCTGTACGTGTCCAAGAACAGTGGTACGAGTGTCAAAGCCCAGCCTCTTGGTCACAAGCTAGATAAGAAGAACACAATATTTGCCAATCACTAAATCATCCCTAATACCACAGAACTGGACATAAACTTTTAAAATGTTACTAAATCCAATCTTACCTCCTTGATCATTTCAGAGGAAATTGCTTCACCATCCCTCCCTACGGCACCCTCAGCCACAATGATTACATTCAGACGAGCACCTCTTGCTCTTTGCTAAAGGGCAGAACATTCAATCAAAAAATACAAATTTATAGATGATTTCCACAACAGAAAATACTATCTAAATGTGATTATGAGGGATGATGTGTCTGTTGGAGTTTTCAAATGCCAATGTGTTAGGTCATATATTTGTGAATATATGTGGGTAAAGATGCATACATCCATGAGTCTTCTGCATAAGTGGTCCTCCCAACCCTCATCTGGGGGCATCTCTGGAATGAACACCCAGTCAGCACCACAGGCCAGGGCGGTGACCAGAGCAAGGTACCTGGAGAAACAGATACACAAGCCCCACAAACACAATCGGTTTAAACCTTATACTACAACATATGTATCTACAGAGGCCCAATTAGCCGTCTATGTACCATTACACATCAAGAAAGACCAAAAACAATGTGACTGGGATTCTAGACGTGTTACTGTTTTAGACAGTGAGTTACAATCAGACCCTTCAAATACAATACTGACCCGCAGTGTCGGCCCATCACTTCCAGGATGAAAGTCCTTTGGTGGCTATGAATGGAAAAGCAAGAATGAGAAACCCAAGGTCTACACCAGGGCTAAGCGGAAAAGGCTCTTTACATTCCGGGGTTGCTTGATGAGTGGTGTGTTGGCGTCTGTGTTTGCGTGTACTTTGGATTCAAACGCATGGTTTAGAACCATGTTTCACCTCTGTGCCGTTGTGGTGATGGAGTCCACAACCTCAATGATGCGATGAAGAGCCGAGTCAGTGCCAATAGTCATGTCAGTGCCACAGAAGTCATTGTCAATGGAGCCAACCATGCCAACAATGTTTAAGTGGGAGGATTTCTTTGCCTCGTCATCAGTAATTCTACCTGGAGAGGAAATAAAATTGCCCCCACTCATTTACAAATCACAATGCAAATACAGTATTTCATTGCTTCTTGACTTTTTCTCAAATTGCATTAAACGAGGCAAATTTGATCCTCTCCTTGAATGCTATATTAGAAAGACATTGGGAAAGAAGTTAGAACAAGCTATAATTATAACAAGAACTTTTAAGACTCAATCGAAGCTCTTAGGTTTCAACGCCTCTCACCAGCTTTGACCAAGTCATGAAGAAGCTCTTTCCACTCTGTCCTGAACTCATTGGCACCGGTCAGACTACCATCCCCTCCAATCACACACAGGTTGGTGATGCCCAGCTTCACCAGGTTGCGGGCAGACGTCATACGGCCATCCCTAGTCTGAAAGTCCTTGCAACGGGCACTGCCAATGACAGTGCCACCCTGACAGAAAGTATCTGGTTAAATATACTGTAATTAAGATCATTTTGTGCCACCCTGATGGATTATATATATATAGACGAGTAAGAAGGTCACTCACATTAGCTGACACTAGCAGGCATGGTAAAATTTGTATACGTGCATTGTGTTCATGCAGGAAGCATGATTTAAAAAATTGATATCACAACACAACAAAATAGCTCAACACAAGTACATACAATTCTGACACTAAAATGGGAAACGACCTTTAAATACTATCCTGGCACCACTGTAACCCCTTTGAAGCTGGCATTTCTCTCAAATGCTGTCCAGCTACGGAATTGAGTTACATGTTAGACTGCTAAATTTAGATATTTGGTTTCCCTAGATTAGTTTCACATGAATAATTGTCCCTAAGTGTAGAGTATAAACCTGAGTTAAGAAACTATATGAGGTAATTTTGTCAATGTGGTAATGCTATATTGTTTCTGCAAACATGTTGTGTTTGACTATCCACACTTGGAACTGTTGTGTAACACTGAATCAGGATTGTGACTATTGTATAACTGCAGAATTATGTGATTCTGTAGCTGTTACATGGACTCACTAGTTGCAGCATCATCGACACACTCTCCCATGTGGCAAGGCGGATGTTATCTCCTCCATCAACCAGGCCCTGGTAGCCCTGCAACCAACATCAGCACAAACCATCCTCCAATATCATTACCATGGCCAAAACGCTATATTGGCCATTGCCTTGTTAACAGACTTTTTGGGGGGGTAAGAAGTAATTCAACATCAGGACAGATGAGCTATGGATTTTTATCTTTTCATTAACTATTTTAACTGATTATACCTCGTGAACAAAGTACACTTTGGCTCCAGTGTAGAGGCCAACTCTGACTGCTGCCCTCACAGACGCGTTCATACCTAGGACAGAGATCAGGGCAACAGTTCATTTTCACTCAGAGTGAAAACACATTTAACCGTCGTTCACAGTGAAGACAAGACAATACTATGTAAGGATGCTGACTTACAATTAACTGACAAAAGATCTGTTTACATAAACATGAGCTCCAACTACATCTTCAGAAGAGGGATATGGAAATGGTGCCATGGCAAATTATTGTTTTCTGTCTCCCTAGCATGTTCATGTTCCCAGCAGTAAAGGACAGAGCTCTAGGATTGTGTTGTGACCGACTAGTGTCTGGTCTCTAGTTTCAACAGCGAGCAGCTGCGGAGGGGAGGTCAGTCCTCTCCAACATACCAAGTCATTCCAGAAAAAGGTCAGTGGCACTAAAATTAGACTCAAATGGGACAAAGAGGAGATTGGATTTGGACAAGTGGGAAGATGACCCCAGAACAAAAAGGTTATAAGACCTATGAAGTACACAACAGAGCAATACAGTGGAGCACCAGAGTAGCTTTTATGAATATGTACCCCATAGCAATACTCAATCTCCTAAAAAAAGATAACAAAAAAAAAATGGACGACTCAGCGATTGCAAACTTTCAACTGATTAATTTAACTAAGTTCATAGATTCATCAACTCTGTTAAATGTAAAGTCATTGCCAGTGTAACCCCAGCTCCAAATGGACATTTATTTTGACTGACTTGTATCGGATATAAGTGTTGTGAAACTTGTTCACTTCCTCATAACCACAAGTGTCCACTCAAATAAATTCATAAACAATCTAACAGATCGCCCTCTTTTACCAGCAACCCTTGTGATTTGGTTCCTCAAAATACATGAAGACTTCTTATGCAAATTCTAAATAAAATGGTGGTGCTGGCTCAAAATCCTACTCCCCTTTATTCGTCTAGAGGTGCACTCCACTGCTTACCTTGGGCATCCCCTCCTGATGTCAGCACAGCTATGGACCGGCCGATGCCCATCTTGGTGGGGTCCATGTCTTGATGGTGGGCCTCGGTCATGTTTTCAGAGCAACCAGACGACCTGGAGGTAGAAAGGAAGTGAAGAGAAAACAAGAACGCCTTTCCTTCACTCTCTCTGCTCCTCAAAGGTCAAAGCGCCAGCTTGAAAGTCTACTGTTCCTAACCCAGCCTCTGGACCCAACCCCCACACTCTGTGGTCTAAAAATACGTCAGCCAGTGCAGTGCACTACAGGGTGTGATTAATCTAACAATACACAACAAAAAAAAGAAAAGCAATATCTGGAACATGGCAATTTTCAAACATTGGTAAAACAAATACAATTATTATTGTGACAAATATGATCCAATTGATGAAGAATCTTGAGGATGTGTCCCATTCCAATTTGCAGGCTCAGCATTTTAGGTAAGACCTTAGGTGTAGTACCACACCAGTCTGACATGAGATATGGGGTCACATGGCTAACATGATGCTCATACTTTCCTGGTTTAACAATACGTTGCACTTTGGAGACCTAACCATGCAATGTATCCAGTCTTTGTTTCAAGACGATTTTGTGGTTAGAGCAGTAATGATGGATTGAGGTTCAGGTTTTCAAAAAGACTACCAGTTATTTACAGTGGCTGTTAGAAAGTTGGAGTAGTGGGGCCAATTCCATAGATATTGGACTATCATTCTGTTTTTGTTGAATACCAAAATGAGTTCTTAGAATCAACAGATTATACGGAGACCAAGAAGAAGTTATATCTATTTATTATAAAACACTGTATACTTCATTTCCACAATATGGCATGTCGGTTGTTATAATCCATATCTTCCAAAATAAACAATACCGATTCACGTTAAAAAAGGTATTAACACACCAATTATTAATTTTATTTGATCTGTGAAGTACACCATAACTATATCTGATAACATTGATCAGAAATACATGAAAAGTTGTTAGTGGGTGCAGAATGGATAACTTAATATAAACTAACAAATGTATGTCAATGGTGATTTTTCTTCAGCTAGTTTTGATTAAATTCAAAACAGTCCATATTTAGTTCTTACAATAGCTTCGTATAACTAACACTTCATTTTTTATTCTTTAAAAAAACGTGCCAAAAGAATGACATTATTAGACTGATTAGCTCCTATGGGTTGGTTGTGTGGTATGCTGGGAAAAATGACGAAATCCTCAATAGTGCAGAACTCATCTCTCTCGAAGAGGAGAGGTACAAGCAGAGGCAGACGTGCCATCGAAGATGATCGGAAAAAAAGTCTGGAAGAAGAAAAGACACAAATGAGTACGTTTTGGGTCTTTCTAAAAACAAAGTTTCATTTTAATTGTATATATGTATGTGCTATAAAACAGTCTGTATTGATTAAATAGATATTATTTTCTTGCACATTTACACACAATAGCTTGGATAAAACAGATCAGCCACTTTTTTTTTTTTGATAGCTCTTTGAATAAAGGTTTATTTCCTGAAGCAGTGAATGGAGTATAGTAAAAGTAAAAGCAAACCACTCCAGTACACCTTTATTCGATTCATTTTGTTTTTAGCCAATATAAATATTCAACAATGGCTTGAACTATGGACCCATCCAAAACAAAGGTTTTGAGCCCAACCCAGACATACGTATGTTAGGTCTTTAAAATAAATAATCTTATTGTGCACTGTCAATGCCAGCTAAATTTCTATCCTGCTCATGCCATGATGAGAAATGTGCGTGAGATAACTATAAGAAATGGGTTTTATTTAAATTTAAACATTTCAAACCCATGAAAAATTCCTAAAAAGTGGACAAAACATTTCTCAGTTCAATGATTCAAAAATAATAATTATTGATATGTTATTTAGGACTGTTTCTAAAAGTAGAACAGCTTTCCAAATACGGATGGCTTTGCCAGACAAATATAAACTATGCCAGTTTGGATTCCTGTCATTTTCATGCACATGTTCTTATAAAAATTCAAATAAATTTCGCTAATAATTGAGATCAAGAAACTGCTTGTTGTTTGCAAACATACGGAGTAAAAAAAAGATTCATAAGCCTCCCTCAGCTCCACCCTCAATGCAAAACTTACAGTGGAATCCTTGAACAGCAGAACTGAGGCTAGAGGGTTCCCACATCGTGGTTGTGGTGGATGTAACGCAGGAAGGGCTGGGTCTAAGGCAGAGCTGTAGGTAGCAACTTCCTCATCCAGACGCAAGTCCTCCAGACAGGGAAGGCGTCTGCGGAGCAACGCTGCTGCAGAACTCAGAGAAGAAGTATTCTGGGAAATAATACCTGCTTAGGACAAGAAATGAAAGCGTCCCATTATACTTGCAATATTCTTATTTAGAGGACTATAAATACATTTCGTAAACGTGCCTCATGGTGTAAAATGGAACCTTCACTTATTGTAAGAAAAGTGATGTCAGTAATACCTCTGGGATGATTCAGAAGCAAGGGGTTGATTTGAAAGGGCAGATTTGATGGAAAGGGCCTGTCCTCATTTCTCACTGCTGCTGAACTAGGCCCATGCTGGCCCAACTGGACAGAAGGACATTCCTGCTCCTGAGCTGGTTCCGTTCTGAACAACTTTTTGCCAGTTGAAAAAAAGATAACAGATTCTCTGTTTGGGACTTGAAAGAAAGGTTGGTCTTTTTGACTTGTTGGCATCGCCTTTTCATCCGGATGATTCCTGTCGACTTCTCCTTTTAGCTTAGTCTGCACCAGAGAAAGGAATAAAATATGCTTTTTGTTATTCATCGAGGCAGTTGAATTATCATAGCTATTGCACGAGCACCAAAGGGATCTTACAGATCTTACAGGGGAGGCATATTGAGGCTGTTGGTCTGCTGGCTTCTCAGGTACACTTTCTGTCACAGCTTGTTCCTCTTCATCTGGATCTTCAAACAACCTCTGTACTACCTCCTTTCAGCAATTAAAGACAAAGTAAACCCAATGGGTGATTTGTTCAATCAAAGGTGATCAGTGTCCCATTTTTGTTGGACCATCAGACTAAATGTTTATCCCGTCTGTAATCTATAGTGTTGTAGGTAAGTTATATCTACCGCCATCTAATATTTTGTATACATATTAAGTCATATATAGTAAACAGAAAATTTCCCAGTTTAACAGACATCACAAACATTCCATGTCAGATATTTATGGTATATACTGTACATGTAATGTCTGACAGATTTTGATAATTTAATGGATCATTTTGTATATTATGGGGTGAACAAGAATTGTTCAGAGATTTGAACTTATTTTTGAAAAAACAATTCTCATTTGAGAATTGAGACAAAGCGAATGAGGAAAAACTGTATTTGAATTAAATACAATAACGCAATAATGATAACCGTTTCTGCTGTAACACAACTTAAATTAATTGACCTTGACTGAAAGGCCAAATCAATATAAAATCAGCTTGCTACCCTTTTTCTCACCTCCTTTTGGGTCTCAGCTTCTTTGTTAATGCCCTGGAGTCCCCAGCGCCTAGAAGAGCCAGCATATGGGGTCCTGTGAGCTGAATGAAGTCTCTGCTCAAGAGAAAAACATTTGACTTTATGGTAGACAGACATGAATTGATTTACCATGGGCAATATCATAAGTGGATACATATAGAAACAATTACTATACAGAACAATAATGCTGACCATAGAAGACATAGGCTGATGTCTTGTGTCAGGAACCCGTTGAGGGGTCCATTTCACAGCTGGAGATTGGCCAAGTGTCATCGCTTAATATGGGGGAACAAATAATAAAAGGCTGGGTAACTATGAGGAATTTTATTAAACATACTTTTATTTTTCTCCAGAAAATGGATTTAACATCTTACCCATAGATCCACCAGTTGCCTCTAGGCGACTTTTTGTAAGAGGGACTCTCTGGGCCTGTAATGTTTCACACCATTATGTAATCAAACTAAAATGCTTAGAAAAATGAACAAAACCAAGGAAAGTTTAGATTTGAAAAAATATATAAAATAATTAAGTAAAAGTTTAAACACATCATTAATGTATTTCTATGAACCTGTGATTTTCAATATTTTTTTAGGAAGTACAGCTTTTTTGGCTTCTTGAATCTGGAAGGCCAAAGATTTTTCTGGACAATAATTTGTGATTTCTGCAAGAGGGATGTTACTACACAAAGATAGAGCAGATTACCTTAAAAAAAAACATGTCTTGATCTTCATATAACTTATTATGGTGACAGTCATTGCTCATTTGCAAACACGTAACACTCAGCTTTAACTGGTTGATTGTCTATCAAGCACATTGACTGATGGTGTTCTCTCAAAGGTGAGTTTCACGGCCTTGATCGGACATGGAATTGTCCAGTTGACACCTATGACTGGATTGGTTCATGCATTTGTTGTTAGTGTAGCGCTACTAAAAGTAAATACTTACAGTGTAGACCGAGGTTCCTCTGCCTGAGGGGCGCGTTGAGATAAGCGGGGTGGCCCCTTGATGCCCGTTAACCTTTATACCCTCATTCTGAAGGATACTGGTTAGCGCAGCAGGGTCAGGAGAAAACTGCACAGACTTTGCTAGACAAAAACCATAACAAGGAAAATTTCAAATTATGTTTTAACAGCATTCCACACATATTAAGGTATTTACAGATACATTTCAGAGAACTAGCAGCCTCACATCCATCACTGTCAATTCAGTACAACTGGCAAATATACTATTATTGCATAGTGTATGTGATGTTCCCCAAAACCATTACAAAATATCTAGTAATGAAGAAAACCATTTCAAATAGGATTACACTAGCTTTGACTTCATATATTCAGGGAAAGAGTTGTACAACTAAGTAAAAAATCCCCCAGCCTAGTATTGGCATCTTTTTTTGCCAGTAATCTATATTACCACAGAGCATGAAAAACTCTTATGTGCCCAGCAATTGACTAACCTGCAGTAGGCCCAGCTTTTTGTCGACTCCTCATAATAGATACTCTCTGGGGCTGTAAAGGAACAAAATTATGTTACAGTGAAACACACACAAGAAAGGAATAAAATAATTTGAATTAGCAAGAAACACAAATAGAACCGTATTTTGAACAAAAACAAACATTCAAAAACATATGATCTCAATCCATAGAGATCTTGTGAAGCTTCCTCAATCATCACTTGTTTAATACACTTGTCCTACGGGTAAATTAATAGAATTCTATATCTACCCCTCTATGCGTGGAAAAGGACCCACTCACAATATATTTTATGGAAGCATTTGATGGGGAACCAGTGGGTTTCAGAGTTGTCCATCCAAGGCACATGGTACTGATTCCCTCATTCTGGAGGATACTACGCAAGGCAGCCGGGTCAGAACAGAACGTCATCCCACTCCCTGGATCAAGCACAAGGTTTTAGCATGAGGTTAATTGAATTGGTTGCTGATCAGTATTACAACTGTATAGTGAATCATACGTGTTGCAGAAACACAATCAGTTCTGTGAAAAGCCAATAAACAAATAAAACGTTTTTTGAAAACAGTGATACATTGTATTTGCAAAACAATCTCAAAGCCCTAGAAAATGCAAAACAGTGACAAATACATTTTACTGTCACGACAATGTAGGATACCGTTCGAAAATTGGACATCTGGAGCAGTCTGCACAGGGCCAGGCTGGTCATTTTGGGAAGCTTTGGAAATGTTCAATGAAGACTTCAATATACATTCTGGAGCATCAGGCAAAGAAAAGATAGCGCTTGACAGCTGATGCTTATGAGACGTCTCCCCTTCCACCGATGGCTCCTCATTGCATTGTGACAAGGCAGCTAAAAGCGCCTTCTTTGTATTCAACTGTTGAGCAGTAGAGTGTGGTGGAACCAGATCGAATGACAATTTAGTTCCATTTATGCCAGTGGAAGCACTGCGTGGTTTTGAAGTCGGATTTGTTTTTAAATGGGAGGCGGAGAAGGTAGTTACAGTTCGGGAAAGTTGAGCACCAGCCCTTGAGGTGGAAAACAGTTGAGGCGTCTCAGTATGTGTCACTGTTCTCTTATTCTTTGGTTGAGATAAGTTAAAAGGCACAGGTTTAGTGCTTGACTTCTTCCTCCTAACTTTTCCCTAAAGGATAAAGATAAACACCCAAAACACAATGAGAGCATAATCCAGTGCATAACAGTAACAGGTTTAGATTTTTAAAATATTTCTTTTCGAGGTTTATCGGAGACAAAAAGGCACTTACCGCCAAAGGATTCCCCTCCCACTTCTGGTGAGTGAATTCTGATGGAGTATGCAATTGTAGGGATTTGGCAAGCACTGGCAGTCTGCTTGTGCCTGGTTTGAATGATGGTTTCTGTCTATTTTCTGAGTTCAATGGATGCTGGTTTTCAATGTTACGTTTAGAATGGAGCAACGGCGGATGTTTAGATGGCTTTGGGTCAAGAGAAAGCTTTTTCAGTTCCCTGTTCATTCTGTGAAGTGGTGGAAATTGGGTGAATCATTTTCATAATAGCAAAGACACATGTGAAAGCTTGGGAAACTAGTATAGTCAAGTAAACATACATACTTCACATGGTCCCTCTGAATTTTATTGAGACTTCTAGGCGAAAGCACTGCTGAGGAATCCATATGTAGTCCAATGAGGGTGGGACAGAAGTCTGCAGGCGACAGATATGTAACATTTAATGCAATGTTTATATCATTCATAGCACACATGGATAACGCTAGCTTGCACAATTAGGTAAATACGTTATATTTTCATTTCAACAATAACTTTAACTTTAAAATGCCAAGTTAGCTGGCGTTATCCGGACCAATGCAGACGGAGTGTTAATCTGGCAACTGTAACAATAACCCAAAACTTCATTTTTAACCTACAGAGAGCAAACGTCCCCCCCCCCCGTCCCCCCCCCCCGACCGGCTACTTGGACACGCTTCACGGCTAGACCGTTTTGTTTACAAATGCCTCACGCCGAGATAGAAACATTATCGTACTGTTATGTAAAGCCAACCAACTTGGTAGCATTAACCTTAGCTGCTAATTAATATGCCGACTTTTCCTAAGCGAGTTCACGTGTAACATTAGTTAACGACTGAATTAAAGTCATATATATTTCACTGGTCATTAACTATGTTTGATTAGCTACTTACGTTAGGTTTGCTACGTTCAACTTTTAATTTCTTACCGGTCTCCAACAATAACGTTCAAATAAATGCTAACGCGATAACGTTTGCTAGGTAGATTAAAAGTTGTACCGAGTTAAAGGTCCTTAGTTCCACTAATGCTGAAAAATAGAAGAAAGGCTGACAGCTTCCTGGTAGTTTGTATAAAGCGCGTTTTTTCATTGGCTAAAAGAGAGGACGTACAACCCAGTAGTTACGCTGCTCCTGCGACCCAATTTCTGCAGGCCAATCAGACACATGCATACATAAACAGCTCCATGGTAACGACGCAAAATGTTCTACCACGTGATGAATTTGCCGCCCTACATTTCTTTAATTTTAGCCACAGCTGCAGACTTGTCTCCCTTCGTTTTTTGTGGTGGTGGCTTGTGCCAAAGCTGTATATTGTTGTCTAACCAATGTCTCACAGCACAGAAGTATCCAACAAATCCTAAACCCAACAAAATAACACCGCCAAAAGTTACAAACTGCAAAAGAAATTATAATATAATCTTAAAACAGAATATATTTGAATGGGTTTGGTCCATCAACAAAGACTAAAATCAAATGACCCTACACTATGAAAAGCCTTGATTTCGTTTAGACCCAGGGATTGTGGTTCTGTGGATTTGTCTGGGTTGACCTCTTTCTCTCAACTTGTGAGAGCGTAAACGAAAAACGGTCGCAGCAGACAAGCCTGCCCCCCGGTATCGTATCTCACGTCAGAACTGTAACCAATCCAAACACTGGACAAATTATGAACATACCAGATAACAATCACATTTAATTTTTAAGACCGAATAAAAAAGAGAATACCATATTAACTTATTGATATTATTTACAGGCCAGGGTAACCGCCCTAGGCCTACACCACGAGGCAAGTTCAACATAGCAACACCCAGGCAGACAGGCACGTTATCTATTTTCACTAAATCTAGCAACCGCTATCACGAGGTGGTAACACGATGGTGGTCCCATAATCAACCCAGATTTACCCAGTCTATGAGCTGTTTCAATAAAAAGGCACCATGCGACCAATAGCAGACATGGTTCAAGTCAAGCAGAGCCGTATATTCTACACAAGCTGATGAGAAAACTACAATATTAGGCTATATGATGAATTAAAAAACATAACCCAGGCCCTGGAGGTCCCCTGCCAGTGTAAACCAAGGAAATAGCTCCCACATTCCAGTGGTACAGACAGACACACACTGCTTATAGATACCGGCTTTCCCACATGCGGGTTTGCCCAAGATACAAATAACTGGTGACACTTTCTGAAACTCGGGGTCCTATATAAATATGCAGAGTGTGAACGAGGCATAAACGACTGTTCTCCTCAGAGGTGGAAGGCTGGGGATAAAAAGCGGCCAATAAGAGAGCATTAGCCATAGCATAACCTTTGGGATAAAGGCTAGGTTTGGCATCAAACTAACCATAGTGTTCCCAAGGGTGAACTTGGTACATTCCTGGTGCGCCGACAGCGCATGGATTTCGCCTATGTGCTTGGCCAAGGCTAAAGCAAGGAATAAGGCCATATTTAGGGATAGCTCTTTCAGCTCTACCTGTTCCAAAGATTCAGGAGGGGGACAATAGAAACCGTCTAGCACTGTGTCGAGACCGAACGACAGGGCCAGTGGTCTGGATGTCGGCAGTCTTCTCTGAGCACCCTTCACAAATGGACACACCAACAGGTGGCACACCGTCTTTCCAACAATCCCAATATGGCAAGCCGAAATAGCTGCCAAGGACACCTTGATGGTTGAGAAAGCCTTACCCTTCTATATAAGGTTTTTGTAAAAATAACAGCATCCCTGCCACAGAACACTGGAAAGGAATAGCTTAGAGCTATGAGCATCAGCTCTCAAACACAGGCCACTTAAGCCCATACAATGTCCTAGTTGAAGAGGCTCTGGCACACTGAAAAGTGTCAATAATGTTGCGGAGGAGCCCCGCATAGTCAGATCGAACCCCTCACAGACCAAGCCCACAGAGCCAGCCTCTCTGGGTGGGGTGGAATATTTCCCCCCACGCCTGAGATATTAGGCCCCTGCGTTGTGGCAACGGCCATGGCAGGCCGAACAGGAGTTGAAAAATGTCCGCTAGCCAGCGCTTCCCTGGCCAATATATGGCTACCAGAATCAAGGACAGGCCAGAGTTGGAGGAATGAGAGCCACTGGTTGAAATGCATAAAGGAGGGCCTTCGGGTGCCAGGGTGTCCACCCCCAAAGGTAGTCACCACCTCATGACAAAGCTTCCAGTCTGCATACAGCAGGTTGCCCCTGGACAAAAGATCTGCCCCATAGTTCAGAATGCCTGATACATGAGTTGCTTTCAACAGTCTGTCTTTAAAGGGAGGGATGGAGTTGAAGACGACATGGAGGTCTTCGGGTGCACATGTCTTGCATCTCAAAATCCAGGGGATATCCCGAGGGTTGGTCGACCTCCGTCAGGGGCTGAGGGCTTTGCCTCCCTGCGCACATCAGCAAAAAAGGGGGATTCCTCCTCGTTAGAAAACAGGAGCTCCGAGTCGGCTGACTCTTCCCAAGCATTATCCGCCTCTCTCCACAGGATGGAACAGGCAGCAAACAGGCATCTCTTTACAGGCATCTGGATCTCTTTACCCTGGAACTGTCATAATCTGAGCATGGATTATTGTTTATCAGTTTCTATAAAGCTATGTATATGGAGTAATATAACAGTTACTTATAATTTTGAGCAGTTGTATTAGTTGATTGTTAGAAGCATTGCATGACATGTAAAGACAGTGATTGTGTAATGTTTGAATTACATTTTGAAATGATAATACTGTGATGTTTTATTGTGTTATTCTGGAAAGGTAATTTCTGTTCAATGAACACATTATCTTAGGTTTATTGTATTCAAAAAATGGAAAAGAAAATTGTAAAAAAAAGTGCATTTGGATGTTGTGTTCTGACCGTTCTGACCTTTTAAAAAACCAACCACAAGGTTTTGAATTTAGCGTAGATTTAAAAAAACTGTAATCATAATAATACAAATATATATTTGATAATGTAAATACATTTTACAATGGCAACAAAGGGCTTTGAATGGATAGATAGATAGACGGACGGACGGACAGACGGAAAGACAGACTGACAGCTCTAATCTGAAGCAGGAGTCCATGTAGCGTTAAACCACCAGTAGATGGCGCTAAGATTTAGC
>CM030174.1:22887274-22912875 GCA_017639675.1 Aplochiton taeniatus | reverse complement strand
GAAGTGTAAATGGAGGATATACTGCCCTGCGTTGAGGACAGCCAGGAAGGTACAACTGTAGAAGCTTTAGCATTAACCAGATAAATGTTTTACTTACCCTTAGTAGTAATGCCTTTGGAAAATAATCAGCTTTAGGAAAAGGAAGTGCATCGCTAGTTAGAGATGTGACATCCCTGTCTATTATTTTTGAAGAGTCCAGTGTGGACGAGCTGCCAATCACTCCCTGGAATGAACTGCCTATCATAGAACGGGTTGGCTTCAACAGGTGGTAGAATTTTGAATTTGTTTTCTTATGATTTGTGCCATTTTGATTTGATTGTATATTTATGGCGTTGGTTTATCGATTACTTACAGCCTTGAGATGTCAGAAGAAGAAGTGGAGGTGAGAATTCCTGCTCTTCATTGTTAATGAATATAATGTCATCCATCTGCTTTTTGCTGTGCAACCCTTACAAAGTATCCCACTTTGCCGAACACACACACACACACACACACACACACACACACACAAACACCTTTCTCCACCTTCTACACAGAGTGCATTCCTTCAGATCTCCTTGGCATTCCGCTGTGACCAGTATACTCTGAAACAGAGGCTGCAGGCTGAAGAGCACGCTCGAAACTTGGCTGAGGAAAACATAGAGCTGGAGCTAAGTACAGCCAGGGAAACCCTGGAGGTACACAGAAAGGCGTACTGGAAGTGATAAATAGATAGATGTTGGACAAAACTGGAATCTACCATAGCCTGAGATGCAGTTATTATACTTTACACGTTTCTGTGAACCTGCTGTGAAGTCTCTTTGTTTCACTCAGGTTTGTTGTGTGTTCACAGACTCTGAAGGCCCTCTGTCTGGACAGTACACGAAGTAAGATCGTGCAGAGCTTGGAGCTGTGTCTCGAAATCGTTTGTGGAACGGTGGAACGAATTTCTAACACAGCTGAGATCCTAGGCGCTGTGCATCAGGTAACTCCTCTTAATGAAAGCATACGAAGTAATCTTATTCACCACTGTTCTGAAGGCGTGTCCTGGATTTGTTAGGAGGCCCGTGTGAGCCGAGCGGTGGAGCTGATGGTTACCCACGTGGAGAACCTAAAGAGACGCCATGAAAGAGACAGCATGGAACTAGAGGAAATCCAGAAGCTCCCAAGGAGTTCCAGCAGGACCCTCATTGAACCCTCTAAAGACATGACAGGTTTTAATACAGTGCAAGTAGATGTTATGGTCAACAAACAGCACATGCATATATAACAAAGTGCTTTCATTCATTTAACGATGCACGAATCATTGCAGAGGATGGCGAAGGAGAGATCATGCTAAGTGGTCAGAAAAATACCAAGGAGGTAAGTCCATCAACTTATCATTGTTAGGGGTTATAACATGTTTATTGAATTGATTGAATCCTTACCGCAATATATATACGAAACTTTCATTTACAGAATCTTCTCTGTTCCTCTCTCTCTCTCCCTCTCCTGCAGAGTAATGGTCGTCGTAGAATAAGCGTGTCACTTTTGTCCAAACAGACCCTGGTAAGAAACACCTTCTGGCCAGGGTATTCTCCGGCATCAACAAAGTGTTAGAACCCAAAACGATACGAAATGTACTCCTTTAGGAAAAGAGAAGAAGAGAAAAAAACTTGAGAAAGCAGACATCCCTCGGAGAGGGCTCCAGCAAGCAGGCAACCCGTTCCCCTCCACCAGAGGATCTAACCTGGGCATTGAGCAGTCCAGTCATGGCCAAGGAGGAGAGTGACACACTCTTGTTGGACAACAGGTTGTGTAGGATTTGTACATCCATGCGTCAACTGTGTCTGTATGCCACACAATGATACTTTCCAAATTGAGATGGGGATTATCTTTTCTTATTCAGACCATCGATGGATTCAGAGGCTCTCCAGTCAGAAGCTGCTGCTGTCCATCTGTCCAAACAGTCTACCCAGTCTAAATCAGAGTTCAACCCTCATCAAACAACCACGGTCGTAACCAAAAAGATGCACAACAACAGGTACTAATACCGAAATAAAGCAACAGATACAAGGGTCACTGTTGAATATAGCTGGATATTTTTTGGGAGGTTATAAAATATAAATTATATTCAAGAACTTTAGAAAGGTTTTTAATTATTATTATTATTATTATTATTATTATGAATCTATATTTGTACACACATCTCCTTCAGTTTTAACCATCCAGAAGAGTCTGCCTCATTGCTATCAAACTTAGGCCTTGTATTCAAGTTGAGTTTTGTTTTTGTCAAATGGCCCAATGCCAATTAGTGTTAGTCTCCTGTAACATTAGCTTGTTAAAAATGCAGTATTGGTCTTATAAACCCCACAAACAACTCAATATTTAATATTTGTTAGTATGTGTAAACACGAACACTGGCATGAGCACTGAAAATCGTGTGAAAAGGTCAGAGTTTCACGTTATTTCGCTGTTTGTTTTTCTGTCTACACAGCAGTACACCTCTAGACAATCCACGACACAGACAAAAGGGAAAAGCAATGTTCACCAAGAAAAAGGGGGAGAAGGAGAAAAAGAACACACCCGTTTGGAAGAGGTTTTCCCCGATGACGTGAGTCAAGTGAAAATCCATTTGAGCAGCGTCGTATAAATTCAATTCTCTTTTTTGGTGTAGGCCAACTGATGTCTAGATCCTACGACTGTCTCTCATGTGTTATCAAGGTGCGGTGCAACATGCAGACAACGGCCACTGGCTCACTTGGTGTACCACTGCCGCTGGCTCCTCATCTGTATCTACCTCCTGGTTCTTTGTTGTGTGATTACAATGACTTTTTTCATATGGAGTTTACACTTTGGTGCTGACAAGTAATAATTTCACATTTGAATAGCATATTTCTATGCACGGACCATGGCTTAATGGACGTAACAAAAGTCGGGGAGCTGGCACAACGTTAGCAAACTGTCAAATAATTCATAAACTAACAAATAAACACAATATGAGCAATGGAGTGTGTAAATAAGAGAAATCCACTTGAATGCAATGTGTGTATGGATGTCAATGTGTTGAGGTGTTGAAATGTGCTAAACCTAAGAATTAACAAAATAATACCAACTTGCCAACTGCCAAGTCAGAGCAGAGCAAGTGAGAGAACAGTCACAGGCAGTTATATGGCTGTGAGCGACGGACGCACAGATTCGCCTTGTTTGTGGTAACGATAACCCCACCACCTGGCAGCCCAGCACACTGCAGACAGCAAGCCAGTGGGAAATGCATCTCATAACAATGTTACAAAGTGCTTTAACAACAAAATCAAAAACAAAATTTCATGCAAATAACAATGGAGTAAAACACACAAAGACTCAGTCCAGTCCCTCTCCTAGCAAGTCAATCTAGTTTTCCTGTCCCTCTCCATCCTGACCCATTCAGTCCGGTCTCCTGTCTGGGCCGTAGCTGTCTCGTTTGTTTGTTCTTGTTAAAAGTCTTGCTGTAGCCTTTTGCACAAACTGCAAACGGGAAATAGTCTATTTTACTAACGACAGAGTAAAGTGCATTCCAGATGTCTAGTCTTGATTTTTTAAAGCATGAATTACTTTCTCAAGATCAGTGAAAGACAACAAATATCGTATATCAGTCATGTCTGGACTTTGTCTTCAATGCCATCTACAATTAATGGCTAGAGGACAGCCATGCAGGCTCCATGGTGGCTTTTTGTGCAGCAGCTTGGAGGTATTCGGAGGGCTGTGAGTTGGGAACTACTGCTCTAGTGCCTTTCATGAGGACGTTTGGCGTCGATACAGAGGGAATCACAGAAACCAAAAAATGATCTTGCCTCATCAGGTACGCTGGCTTGGTGATCCTTTCTGTACACTTCAGAGCTTGAAGTGTGTGGTCTGCTGCTGTGTGACAGCGCTGCTCTTCAAGACGCAGTGGAGAGATCAGTTGGACAGTCGTTGCCTCAAACTGCTCGTCTTTAGTGTGGTGATGGACGGTGTCCCTTTGTGGAGCTTGAGAAAGTGTCGGCCAGGTAAAGGAGTTTCCCTTTCTTGTAGGTTAGATTTAGGCGGAACTTCCGTGACTTCAACGCAATTCGCTGAAAGTGAGCCGGAGCTGTATGGGTAGGATTGTTCTGGATAACCTGGTGCTGGTGTCCGTCCCTACTGTGACAGGTCTTCCATAAATATGGTCATAGAACTTAGCGCACGCAAACACCACAGTCAATGACTCTTTCTCTATCTTTGCATATCGCCTTTCAGTTTCAGTCAGTGTGCGTGAGGCATAGGCTACTGGCTTGCCTTCTTGTATGCAGGCAGCGATGCGTGGCGGGTGAGAGTAAAAGATTTTCTGACATCCTAGTACCGGAGCACTGGTGGGCTGGAGATCCATGTTATGAGCTTAGCGAAAGCATCTTGGTGATGCTACGGCCAGCACCAGGCCACGTCGTCATGAAGCAGCCGACGTAGTGGTGTGGAGAGTTCGCTAAAGTTGTGAATAAACTTCCCCAAGTGGTCATTCCCAGAAAGAGTTGGAGGGCTACTCTATCCTCAGGGGGAGGGATGTTAGTGATGTCTGTGGCCTTGACAGCTTTGAGTCCTTCATTTGTACAAACATGGCCAACATACAGTAGCTCACTTTCTTGAGCCTGAATTTCAGTAGATTGGGGACATTGTTGACGTCATGCTCGACACTGTTCTCGCCTGGATGGATGGCTACAATGCCATATTGTTGCAATTGGAGACGTTTCTAGGATAGACGGAGGTGGGCTTAAAGCGATTGTCCTTGAATTGTTTCAATTTCCAAGGTTGCGTTGTCTGTTCTGTGTGTATATATATATATATATATATATATATATATATATATATATATATAAAACTCTAACTCTAAAGACCCCATTGATGACACTCAACAAACTAATTCACATAAAGATTTTTTTAATTATAAATAAAGAATAAAAAAAATATCTATCCATTGTGCTAGTACCACATAACACCATAAACCAGTCAACATATATTTAACAAAACATGCTGCAAACCATTAATATTTTAAAAGGCATCTTGGGTTAATACAAGTTACTAGTGAGAGTTAAGATTCAACTTCAAGGGTTATAATACATTTCCTTATTGCTTGTCAAGCTCTATAGTTCTTGCTTAAAAAGACTTAGACTGAGCATTACCAAACATGTAAAAAGCACATTTAAGGAAATGTTATCTATTCTATGAAACTAAAGTGTTATTTAAATATTGAAGAATCATATTAAAAAAGTAAAACTTTTAGAATGTTATGGGGTTCAGGTGAACTTGTGCAAATGTGTTCCAGCCACAAATAGATAATCAAAACCAGAGAAAATTTGTATCACATTCTGAAACTGCCAAAACAGACACTTTTTATGTTTTTAGAAAGTAATTAATTGATTTACCACATAATTGCAGATTATGAAATGTATTCAAAAATAAATACAACGACCTCGATAGGTTGAACAGTCAACTTTGCTTCACATGAAGCATTAAATAGAATTTTGTTAGAAGAGCATGGTACCTATAGCAAGGTTTTCTGCATTCACTTTTCACATTCCCTCCTGTTTCGGACATACCATTTTAGAGTCAATTGACTCAATAAATGCAGACATGGACTTATGGTTCTCCATGTGTCTGCTGCTCAGCTGATGTCCTCTTGGTCACACTTGACTCACTATTTCAGAGTCCTCTTCAACAAACCATTGTAAAGGAGTACCATCTGCAGCCCTCTGAAGGATCACTGTCGAAGGAGACTAAAAACAAAGAAACATTGTTCCAATTAAATATCAAAAATTCAGTTTGTCATTCATACAACAGTAAATTCTGTGGTTGGTTAGGAAACACATTTTCTATGAAACCATTGAAGTTTGGTGTTCCTGGGCTTCATTTGTCTTGGTCATCTGGAAACATAACTTTGACTTAAATTGTTATTCTAACTTACTTTTTTAGTAATTAAGTCATTTTACACCTGATTCCAAGGATTTAACCCTATTAGCGAGACATAAATAAGCCCCCAGTTTTATGATTAAACGTATGACACTATTTAAAGCCTAAAATGCAATTTTATATCTTTTGTCAAAGCTCTGCTAACTGTTTCAGGTTTCAGATTAAGAATTCATATTTGAAAGTCTTTAAAAGTCTCAAAGACTTTTTGATTGCCAATTGTTAATTTAATTGCGTTCGGTTGTTATTTTTTGGGGGACTATCAATAGATTTTAGTGTTGTCAAGGCCTTTTCTAACATTAGAATTTGGTTTTACATAAATTGGTTGTTATTGATATTATTATTATTATTAGAAGTTGTACATGGGTGCCTGTAAGCACCTACCTACGTATATGTATAGTATATTTATTTGTAGAACCTCTACAAGCATAAAAACTCAAGTTTAACAACTTTGTAGTCCAATCCAGGTTATTTAGTATGCATGGGGGAACACCAACCTGTTTGTAAGGGGGCGGGTGAGGTGAGTTGGTGCTCGTAACTCTGAAGGAGCTCTGGTGTTCCAGGGAGCCTGCGTGGGACTTTTGGAACTGGTTCCTTTGATGCCATGACTTGAGCTCCTCGGACACTATTTCCCTGGGCATCATTCGTGCAGCGTGGAAAGGGTACTCCCTTAGCGAAGGAGTGCGCACCAGCCTAGTGTAAGGAGGAGGGGGCTTCATCACTCTCTTCGGGGAGGACGGCCCATCCTGCCATTGTCTCTGAAAGGAGTTTTGCCTCATCGGGGGAGGGGATGACAGGTAAAGCTTCCCCAGGTCAAGATGCCGTGGGGAGAGTGGGCCATCATCTGCCACGCCCTGGGAGTTGTTTCGACTAGCCTGGAGCTGGTTGCTGTTCTTTCTATACGTGTTGGGGCTCCTCAGGTTAGAGGGCCCGTTGTTTTGGGCCCCTAAGTGAAAGCCATATGGCGGCGGGCAGAGTTTGGGGATCCCAATGGGGCCGTCTCTGCTGGGCGAGCTAGAGTAAGAGGCGGCCGAGTGCTCAGAGCTGCTGTCCTCGGAGCTGGATTGGTAGACGCGCTGGGAGGAGCGCTCCGGGGAGTGCACCACAAAGTCAGCGGCGCCGTTCCGCTGAGGCAGCCTGGCGCGCCCACAGCTGTTGTTGGAGCCGAATCGCTCGGGGTCATGACCAGGCTTAATTTTGGGAAGCCTGGGGAAACATAAGAGCAGCACGGCGTCAAAAAAAGAGCTGCACACCTTCAGAATGATTCCCATTTTGAAATGAGAACAGCTCCAGCCACTGGGGTCCGGAATGTTTGACAATGGAGCGCTAATTTGGGAGAAAAAAACGTATGTTTGTTACCTGAAAGACTGGGAGTACTGCCGTCGTAGCTCGGGGGTTGAGGGTGCGCTGCATGAGTGAGGGTAACGCATGGCTAGGTTCTTGATAGAAGGAAACATGGAGGGAAGAGCACGGATGTCTCCACACACTGGGCTCCCCACTGGACTGCTGCTCGTACAACAGGAAGGGCAAACACAAATCTATTACACGGTTCACCCCAAATATAGGCACTGAACCTGTACCATCTCTGTGAGGTTCTCACCTGGATCTACTGCTGCAGGCGGAGACTGTTGGTTTGTTGGCCTTTTGGTAGGGCTGGTCCAGACTGGACTCTCTCCAGGGTGCGTTCTGAATGGGCGAGCGCTCATGCTCAACGCTGGAGGAGGAGCCCAGGGCCTGGCTGGAGGACTCCTGGAGACTGCTCTTGGAGGACTGCATTGAGCTGGCTGAGGACAAAAGAGGGTCCCCGTATGAGGACAGTAAAGCTGGAGGAGAGAGAGCCCCAGAAGAGTCCACATCTAGGAATGGACAAAAGGTAAACAATAAAGACTTTGGTTAGGGCACTGCACCTCCAATTCTATTGTAATGCGATTTAAAGGTTATCAGTGGAGTCTCTGCTCACCATCATCCATGGCTACAACATCAGATAGGGAGCTGTCGTCAGACATGAACATTTCTGTTTGATAAAAAAATTATGTCAATGATCAATTGTCACTGCTTGCACAATTTAGGCAAGTCCATTAGTTCCTTGAAGGACACACTTCGTCATGTGGCGAGGAGCAGCACTAACCTCTATGGTTAGCCGGGTTGCTAGTGTTTGGGGAAGGGGCCTCACTTTTGATCCGGTGCTGGAGCAAAGCTTCCTGAAGATCCTTCACTTTCTTCTCCTCTCTCTTGCACTGCTGTAGACGAGTCTTCTTCTGTGGTTTGCTCAGGTTGGTTTCTGCAGAGAGTCTGCGAGCTGCCTCAAAAATCTGCCGCTGCAAGGCCAGGTCCGCCTCCAAGGAGTGCAACTCAGAGTCCTGGAAAACAGACCACAGAATGTCCACATAAAATAGACTTTTAGATTGATTGACATATTTCACGACTGCGGCTCTACGCTCTAATGCTCTCTTTGTATTAAATATTCATGAGTCTGCTATACGGCCCCCGCTGGTCTATATAAGAACGCTACTGTCTGTTTACTTTTCTTTTTCATCTTGGACTTAATGGTTTGTTATTTCATTGAGCAATCATTATCAGCATGTAGCCTACATCTTTGTGTGTGTGTGAGTGTGTGTGTGTGTGTGTGTGTGTGTGTGTGTGTGTGTGTGCACGGCAGGAGGGTTACAAGTAATAGTAGATCGGCCATACCTCTCCCTTCTGATCGATCAGTCCCTCATCTATTTTGAAGGCAGCTCCTATTCTCCTGCGAATGCGAGGGGGATTCTCGTCTGGCGTCAGAGGATAGTCTGATGAGAGTTTTCCTGTCAGCTCCTGTGGAACGAAATCACAAGTCAGATCCAGACGTTCCAAATTCATTGGAGGTGGGATCAGGTGTTGTCACCAAACAAGGCTTTGTGGGGGAAGGGGATGGTTGGTGTGTTGTTACCCACCGCCTCTCTGATGCAAAGTTTTCGAAGCTCCAACAGACAGAGCTCCAGGCGATCCTCAAGAGACTGGTGCTTTAGCTTCATGGCCCGGGTGTGTGTGGTCAGGTCTTTCAAAGGAGACGTGGGACTATCTGGGCCTGGAGTACACACACAGAAAAGAGTTATAATATAAAAAAGAACTCCAACTTTCCCCGTAAAATCCTGCCTTTCACCAGTCAATTTACATGTCTTGGTTTAAGCATTTCCTATTAAATATCTGTTCAAATACGTGCAATATATATTTTTTTAAGAATTTCTAATATGGTCTCTTACCAGAGTGAATGATTATCCCACTGTCTGTGTCACTGATCTCCTCTTTACTCTCCGTAGCCGTCATCATGATACTTTTTTCAGAGATCCTAACAATACCTGTTGAATAAACAACAGTGGGTCAGATATGTTCTCATTCATAAGGTTGATTAGTGGATAAGCTGCAGGTTTTCAAGGCAACTTTATATGTTTATTGTCCATACAAGTTGATGACTGCTGCTGCTGCTGCTACTTCTCTCAACAATAGTAAACTAATGGCAAGTGTGCTTTCACAGGCAGACACAACCCCCATCTGACTCCCCCCCCCCCCCCCCCCATGCCCTCGGCGCCCCGCTCACAAAGGCAACAGACTCCGTGCTTCACTTGGCACATGTGCGGGGGTTAATCCAAAACGGGCGCCATGGATACGAGCCACACCGCGGCTGGTGAGGGGAGTGTGTCGCCGTGAGGCGTGTCAGAGGGCATTTAAAGAATCAGAAAGCAGATGGCTAAAGGAATCAAGTCTCTTGTGGACTGCACCTGTTCTCCTCCTTTACCCCCTCCCACAGCGTCCATTCAACCAGTGTCCAGAAACCCCCTGGGGGCTCGAACGAAGAAGAATGTCTCAATGCTGGTCTGTTTAAGATGCCACGCTCATATCGGGCCACTGATGTTTCGTGTGACACATTAACTCTATCTCTTTCTCTCAGACATACAAAGGCCCATTTCATGTTTACGATCTCTTTTTTTAAATAAAAAAACAACATATACATACATATATATATATATACGTACATATATATATATATATATATATATATATATATATATATATATATATATATATATATATATATATATATATATATATATATATATATGTATGTATGTATGTATGTATGTATGTATGTATGTATGTATGTATGTATGTATAGATATACATACATACATACATACATATATATATATATATATATATATATATATATATATATACACATATACATATACATATACATACATACATACAAAATGTTTAATATAACAAAGCTGTTTAAGGTGAAGCATGACCCTGAGGAAAACTCTAAAAAACTCTATATCATTCTCCTTAATAGAACTTATCCTTTCTGTATCATATAGTTGAATGAAAACGACAGCCGAGTGGAAACCACATAAAGTGGAAGTAAACTAGCCTACCATATCTGTCCTACTTGTGATACAATTGTGAGGAAGTCAGCGAATAATGAGAGAGACAGAGCTTCCAAAACAATACAGTCCTTATTTAGTTATCTTTTCGGAAAACAAGGCATAATACATGTATGGCATCACTATGGTCCATTTTTTTATATTTGGGCTGATCGCCATTCACATGGTACAACTTAAAGGCCACTCATTTGATCAGAGACCATCATTAGCTGGCTTTCTTTCAGGTTAGAGTGTGGACAGGAAACTGCAACTCTAAAAATATATGGAAACACAGCAGCAAGGCCCTATGTAATCTTCTGGTCTCATCAAGTGTAGCATGTTTAGAGATTGGTATCAACACCTTTCCTGTAGTGATGAGGATGTAGTGATGAAGTGCATGAGAAACTTTGACAGGATGTTATCGCGTTGATCTGTGGGCTCTGCCCATTCAGCGCAGTAACTCATGTGAACAGCTTTGAGCCCACAGTCGCTGAATGAGGAGCAGCAGGCTCTGCTGGGGGACCCTGCCTACTGAAAACACTGCAACAAAGGCCCTGTATCCACCCACCAGTCTGGCTAATCTGCTGTGGGTACAATATTTGCTGACACCTCTGGCTTCTGCCGGGGAATTAAGACAGTATTGCACTAGTGAAAGGACCTCTCCTCAAACGGAAAAAAGAACAGTGTTGCTGGGTGAGTGGGGTAGGTAGGGGCCTACATAAGGGGAGGGCTGCTCAGCATATGGGTAGACGGCATTATAAAATGGAACCAGAAACAGAGGTTCGGCCCGGTAATCAGAGACAGGCAGAGTAATGGGGTATTTACCCTCCATAACTCTTTCACAAGGTTTGCGGCTGGTCCATAGGCTGGGTAGGTGGATAGGGGAAAAGCCTCAGATCGTATACGCTGCAGTCCGCCATTGCTCAGACATTGACATCAAGTACCACATCGTCTTTATGCATGCAGTCACAAAAACGGTAAACATCACTGCAGATCGTTCCACTGGGCGAGATAGTGACTTAATTGCTGGTGTCATAACATGCTAATTGCAGTCGGTCATCCTAAGCGATTAGAGCTATGATGACAGCTGACCGTTACACCCATCTTTGCTGTTTGCTGGAGCATGAAAATGTAACATCTAAGGAAGTGGGTGTTTATGGTAGGAGATTATGATGTGAATTCACTGTCTCCCAGACTTCCCCACCACCCTTTCCCATGAGCATGTGGAGTCGTGATCTTCTGGAATGCAGCCACAACCACCGTCCTCATTACCACTGTGGTCGGGCCTGGAATTACCAACGGGGACTAGCCTAGCCTAGGAAACTGTGAGGGATGCCTGAAACTAGACCAAGGTCTATGTGAAGCCTGTAATTAAGATTCTCAAGTGAATGCTGATACTACGGAAGAAACAAAATTACATTACAGTATGCCTTACTTCAGAACCTGGTGAACAGCCAAAATCCATTCAGCAAAATGGACTCATTTTTGTTCACAGCATTGGCCAAAGAAGGAGCATTTGTAGGAAAAGAGAAGCGCAATTAAACCTGAACCTCTTTATTAAACCTTAATTGTTATGAGCACATGGCTCTGGATCGTGGGCCTATAATCATTTACGTAATTTTAAAACAATAAACAATACAGGATAGTCCTGAAGATATATTTTTTAGGTATTTATGCTTTATTGATAGGACAGTCGACAGACTGGAGAGTTGGGAGAAAGAGAGGGGAGGACATCAAGGAAGCAAAGGGCCCGGGACGGAATCAAACCCGGGCTGCTATGTCAAGGACTGTGGCCTCTGTGGTGCGCCTTAGCCCAGTGAGCCACCAGGGCACCAGGATGGTTCTAAAGGAAATATGAGTATCCACTAGCCATCAAGAAGAGCAAAGATGATGATCCTTCAGCCCAAATAAAAGACGACGTTCTTAATCAAAACCGTCCACTGTTTTCCTACAGTCCAATTGAACATGAAGAATACCTGGCTGCTCAGTCCATATGCTACACAATCTCATTCCCCGTTACAGCCAGGGAAAATGTAAACAATGATAGTAGTTCTCAAAAGCTTTCAAGAGACACTCATCACAACACTCACTCCATTGGAAACAAATTGTACTATCATTTTGATTATAAACAGGATGTCACATTTGTTTTGATAAGTCCCACATAACTGTTATACTTGACACCAACACACTAGCTGTCAGTCAACAAATCAAGTTGGAACTAAGAAGTTAAAATAAGTGCAAACAACTGCAAAAAATTAGCATTCCTTTTTAGTACAAACAAAGAAGTTAATTTACAATATCATGGGGATTCATTCCATTCCATTTGTTTAAATTAAATTTCCTATGCTAATCAAGTGTTGGGACAGGGTCAACATTGTAATTGAATTCCCCAATATAAATGGAATACACATTCATCAGTGGGCTACGGCACGCATTAAAAACAATTATAATAATTAACAAAGCTCGATAACACCATAAGAATGTAGTTGATCAATTTAATGTAATCTAGAGAGCTGAGAGAACTGATCTAGACTGTGCTCCACTCCCACACAATCTGATCATTAAAAAGCAGTAAGATGAAGAGATATTGATCGATTAATTAAGTGGAAGAACTCGGTTTATTACCTTAATGCAGATTTGCTGATTTTAGTTCCGCTTACCTTTTAATGATTTTGTGTGGTCTTCATCAATTTGAGCTGGAAGAATTTTGTTCAGCGAGAGTTTGGAGACTTTCTAATCAAATGTGTGACAGACTAGGGGGCGTTGCGTTGCAGGACATCTGTCTTCGGTTGATACCATTCAGCAAAAGGAAGGGGTGTTTCAGATTTGGGTATATTCTTTTTTCCAAGAATTTTTTTTATTTTGAGTCATTTCGAATATATGGGGAAATATCTAAGTCAAGGAGTGGGTATTGATGTCACATTTGACAAAATGTAACGTTTTGTGAACAAGTTGTTTATTTAGTTTGTCTATGATCTCAAATATTTTCTCTCATAGTATTACTTTCTAAGACATTCTGCCTCATTGAACCACACACGACGGGGTGATAGTTTTCAAAAGGAATAGAAGAATACCCCGTGAATACAATAAGAAGTTGGAGCCAGTAGTCTTACTTGATGAGTGTCTCAGACAGCTGGCTCTTAACTCAGAGAACCTGTCGGTGTCGTTAGACGATGCTACAGATTACCGTGTGCCTTAAAAAAAATGGGTTGTCTTCGTAATTGGAAATGTTGAATTGAAACTAATAAAAAACTATAACTTCAAATATCAAAATTGAACAGCAGTGGCCAGCACGATATTTTACACCTTGCATAGTATCGGCCAGATGGCCCGTTTTCTCTTCTAATCCCGTGCTGGAATGAAAGGATCAGCTAATTAAACAAAGTCCCATATCCATTTGAAAGAAACTTGTGAGCCCTTGGGGAGCTGTTTATACGTTCTGCAAGTCGATTTGCGCAGTTGAATTGCACCAACACCACATGCTTGATAACATACGGAATATCTTTATTACATTACAATGTAAATTGTATGAAATCCGAAACACAGAAGAAGGAAAGATCACATGGGTTTCATTGATTAATGGCCAGCTCGTTTGCTGTCGTTGATAGCAATCTTGTGGTGGGCCTATAATTTAGATTTTCACGTTCAGTAACGTGGCCCTTAACAAATCAGCAAACATCAGTAGATCAGTGAGTTTAATTTCAAAACCAAAAGCTTTTTCTAGAACAATAGAGAAATAAACATAGAAAAAGAAACCTTCTCACAGGCATGTAGTCTTTTCAATGAGAATGCACCACACAAACATTTCACCTAGTGCTCTAATACATTGATCCCCCTGTTTAGAGATCTAAGTTCTTATTGTCATGTCTTCATATTTAATGTTTTCATGTTATTGTGTGTGTGTGTGTGTGTGTGTGTGTGTGTGTGTGTGTGTGTGTGTGTGTGTGTGTGTGTGTGTGTGTGTGTGTGTGTGTCTTAGACCATGAAACAAGTAATGTATAGAAATAAGTATAATTGATAGTAAGTTGTCCACCAATAACTCCCTGCTAAATGTTAAGTTTGGAAATAGGGCCACTGTGGTGAGAATTTGCAGAGGTTGCTTGCAACCTGTGAGCCTTATTGCTCCGACGTCTGTGTTCGCCGTAGCTTGTCCTTCACACGAACAAACTCTGGGATCTTTTCCTGGTCTTCTCGTCGCTTAATCTCCTCCTGCTCATACTGAAACACAAATGTCCCGTCAACTCATCACATGCTTGTCTCGGAATGTGTTTGACATGCATGTGTGCTTATCTTTACCTCCTCCAACCTCTGCTGCCTCTTTCGAAGCTCTGTCTCCAGGTCAGATGGAGGCCGGAGAGCCATCTCCTCCTCCCTGTGCAGCTCCAGTCTGCGCTGTTCTAGCACCCTCTTCAGCTCTGGCTTCTCCTCCAGCACCAGGCCTCTATAAGATCAGTTATAATACGCACACATACTCACACAGTAAAAAAAAAAAAGCCCCCTGTCTGAGTTAACCTCAAAGAATGTATCATACTGGAAGTTCTAAGAGAGCTCCTACAAGCCAGGAATAATTCAAATTGCAAATCTCAAGGGTTTTGACCCACCAGCTGACATTTTGACCCACCGTTTGTGGCTCAATAAAAGTTCCCGGTGCAAGTCCTGATGGCTGGGGTTTTCCACAGAAGAGCCATTCAGTTTCCTTGGCTGAAAACCCTCCTCACTACTATCTGTGGCTTGGCGGGACACAGGTGAGTGACAAACAAAGTTTTCTGAGGAGCACAGAAGCGCAGATTTCTAGTTTACATTTTTGTATGTTTATCATACCTAGCGTAGGCCTACCTGGTGAAAACAACAGTAAGTTCACAGTGTGTTGATCTCTAAATCCATTATGTTAGCATGGCGACCTATGCTTGTGCAAGCAAGATACTTAGCAAGCTAAGAAAACATACTGAGAATTCTTTATATTTAAATGCAACGAGTAAAATGATAAGCAGGGGTTCGGAGAGGTTTGCTATTCTACAACTTAAAGTTAAATTAATTTCGACTTCTGGTTGCACTAAGGATGTACCTTTCTTGTGGTGACGAAAACCGGGCCTCTGAAAAAAAAGAAGTGGTTAAGAGAAATTATTGAAAAACATAATAATGTAATAACATGGTTGCTGAGTGATTTTTTTGTTGATATTTCACATTCTCTATAAACACCTCCATAGCCGCTCAAGATTCTGATCACCTTGTTTTGAGGGATGCCACCTCACTAGATTTCAAGGTCTGTAATTAGCAAAGAGCTAAAATGGGAAGTGACTACTGTGCCAGCTAACTCAGGCAAGCTGTATTTACTAATGGTGCACAAAAGCTGATGTAACTACCTCATCACCGTAGCACAAAATCATACAATATAATGCACAATTTAATTTAGGCACAATTTAAACTCCCTACTCAAGATTCCCTTATGTGGTTGTTGGCCTCGTTAAGAACATATTTTTCCAAGCCATGGTCTGTGCATGTTTCTATGCCACTCCCTGTTGAGATCCCATATGTCTCTTTCAGAGATGGTAGACTGTCATTTGAAGGTTATCTGACCTGCATCCTGCAGACAAACTCAAAATCAGAGTCAACTTTCTTAAACAGAGATAAGAAAAAGGAAACAATTTAACCATGTCAACAGTACTGTTCTTCTGTAAATCTAAGTCATGGTTTTGGTCTCGTAACATGACCTGCTCCTGCAATTATTTTTTTTACACATTTACTTTACACATTTTAGATATCCTCTAACCAGTGCAGAGAGCTGGTGATAGAACACACCATGCTATACTTCTTAGTTCAAACACAGTTCATTATCTGTGTTTTTGTAGATTTCTTCCATGGTCTGTCACCTAGACTCCTACCTTGGGACAGGCCCCAGCAGGGTGTTGATCTGATCCCTGCTGTGTGCCACGCTTTTAGCAAGGGAAGGTTACATGGGTGTCATACTTGTACAATCAGCTTTATACACTTTTTAAGAAGAATTGGTGAGGCCATTATGTTAAGTCTACTTAATTAAACATTAGTTAAAAATAAGCATACTGCCATCCATAGCTCAAAACTCATTACCAACATAAATAATAGCCAGCTATTTATTTAAAAGGAGGTTAAATAACTTAGCACAATGAACCAGCTAATTGGAACATAGAACGGCTTGTCAGTCTGGTTGTCTGTTTTTTTTGCCAAAACACTTCATCAATAATTGGGGAGCTGGAAAAATTGTTTGCTTCTATATTTGAATTCCTCATATCCATTTCTTCCACTCTAATCAGCAAACTTTCGTCAAAATAGCAAGAAACATTACAAAATGCAGCAGATCTTAGCTTCTATAAGACATAGTACTAGAACCTCTGATAGTTTGAACAGACAATTACAACCAAGCCCACGGACCAGGTGCTTTGTTAATGGTACAACAACAACCTGAAAACTCACTTTCTTTACGTTTGACCCCTCCATGGCAAGTTAGTTAGGGTCCACAGTTTCTATTCAGCATACAGTGCTCTCGCCCTGCCTTAGTCAATAGTCCATTGTCAAAAGCAACGCACCTCCTCATATGCAGTTGTCTGTGTGTTTGCAGTGCCCGCATCCAACATAGTGCTGTTGATTAGCAGATGACTTAGACTCCAAAGAGCATCCTAGTAGTCAACAGTGGTAGTAGGCATGCTTAGAAATCTCATTACGCCACTCAAGATTAACCCCCCCACAACCCCCAAGACACAAAAAGCAAGATTAGCTAATTGCCGTCGACATTCATGCTGCTTTTAACCAAGCAAGCATGGCACTCCCTCCAGCAGCTTTAGATGCACCTCCTCAAATGCTGATCCCTTTGATACTATCTAGTAGATTCTAGCACTAACAACAACAATGTTTATGTGCTTGAACAACCACATGTGTAAAATAGGTCTATACTTTATGATGAGGGTCTATGAAAATAGGTACATAGGCCTTGACATTAGGTCTTTATCTCAGCCCACCATCAGTCAAATATCTCCAATTTCTATTTGTATGTAGTTTGAGATGTTCTATATATATCTAGATACCATTGTTTTAAAGAATTGTCATTAATTCATTGGAGACCCACCATGTTTTGTCAATGTAAGATGGAACACCTAAGTTTTAGCCTACCAAATTCTTCCATACTTTGGTTAAGACATGATGCACACCAAATAACCTCACCTAAAGAACATATGTTATATTCTCTCTCTCTCTCTCAATATATATATATATATATATATATATATATATATATATATATATATATATATATATATATAAGTATAATTTTTTTTTTTAAGTTTGAAAACCTAGTTCAAGAAAATATATAAAGTGTAGTTATTGAATTCATTGATGCTGCTCTGGGCCTCACTAAAAAGAAATTGATACTTACCATCATCAGTGGGAACAGTTGATGACATGGAGCTCCCACTTTTGGCAAAGTAATACAGACAGGCTGTAATGGGTGAAATATCTCCCAATATGCTACCGTCTGGGTTACGTTATTTACATTTTTATAATATAGTCAACTCTATGCATATTTTATTTGTAGTCCCTCTTTGAGGCAAGTTCTAGGACTTTGTGCGAGTATTAAACAGTAATAAATTAAGTAAATAAATAAATCTATTATATATATATATATTCAAATGTTTCTTTATTGTTAAGACACGCTTAATGAAACTGGGATCCACTTGATCTTCATTTTCACCTTCTTAGCACAGCAGAAGTCTTCTCTTGCAAATGTTGTCATGGTCTGCACTCTGGTACCTTACGTGTCTTAGGTTTGTTCTCTGGGCTTGCATTGGTTTTTGACACGAGTTGGTAGTAAAGTTTGGTTATCTACAATGGCTCTTGTTCCACGTTCCTTCCTGCACTTGGGTCTAACCCCTTACCTTAACCTGACAAATGTGCTAACACTTTTTCATTGGTTTCACCCATTTCTCACACTCTTTGTCAAAAACAGATAACACATATCTCATAGAAAGACCCAAAACTATATTAGATGAACTGCTTTACACAAAGGGAAAAAATCGATTCACAGCTGATTGCTGAAATTACTTGCATAATTAAGAATCTCTAAGGCACCTGTGTGAAACTCCTTTGCACAACTCTTCAATCTGCTATCAGTCCTTATCCATGTATGAAAGATGCCCCCTAGTCTAGGTGCGAGTGCAGCAAGGGTTTTTATTTAATAAAATCTTCTTCGGATAAAAGAATACAATTCATGCTGTGATGTGCTTCCTTCATGCCTTTTTCAGTACATACTATAACTATGTAAAGTATCTCCAAATGGCACATGTATGCACAGAAAATAAGGTTGAACTGGTTCATATTGACAGCCGTATTGGGTTGCTGAATCTGTAATGATTGATTGAAAAAATTATTTGACCACAAGTTCTGTTGTTTGAGGGAAATATTTGCCTTTGTGGCATGTATTTAAAGTTTTGTGAGTGTTAGAGCATTTTGCAAAGACATTTGATCATGTTGGCCAGTCAGCTTCTGTTTCAGCATTTGTGTTAATTGTTTTGAAAATGTGTCGTCTACAATTGTGTTTAAGCAAACCAGAAAACCAGTTTAACCATTTTCGAGCTGGAACCATAACGTTTTTTTTCCTCATTGAACCATAAGGGGGTGCTCTATTTTTATATAGGGGAAAACCAGCCTCCCATGTCCCAGCATTCAAAGCGATCTATAAAACATAACCCGGATACCCTATTTCCTTCAGTTTCGGCTTGAATGCTGGTCGTTTGTTGAGAATGTGATGGATGCATGATTAAGTGAATGTTGTTGAGCGAATGTTGTGTGCGTGTTTGTGTGGGTTTGCTCGTTTGTTTCGTTTTTAAAACTACACAGTGATCTTATTTGATCTGATCGGGGTCTGGCCTTGCTCCGGTTCAGAGATGATATTATCCGAAATGCGAGCCGACAATGGCGATGTGCATGAGGCAACTCACGAACTCTTGGGCCTCCACAACCGAAGTTGTGGTCAGAAATGATGAATTGATCAGATATACTAGGCCTTAATTTGTTCTGGGGTAACCTTGAACATTAATGGCCAATGAGTATAGAAGCGATTCTGATCTGCCATATCTACATCTTTGCCCCTGGTTCAGTCGAGATAGATGGAAGCTAGCGCGCTATTTTTTTTTCTATTTGTGTGTGCTTTTCCCCTCACTCCACGCCACAGCAGAACGGAGGAAAGGAACTGAATTGAAGGAAGCTACACGCTGATGCGCGTTGTTTAACAATTAGAACTTTTTGTTTTGTGGTCGTTATGCAAACTAGATGCATTTGCGACTTGTTCACAAATGTTAATGTAGCTCATTAATTGAAGACGATCAAATGTGCAGTCTACTTATTTATTCCAAAACCGCTGCATGTTTTTTTGTGGAATAGTAAGACTGCCATATCAGGCGCAGTAGAAGCCTCCATCGTGCTTCCTTGAATAACCCCTGTTAGTTGAGGCATTGTGATGAGATTCTGTAAAAGATAAATGCATATAGTGCAGGTCAAACTAAGTTGCATGGATACATAAACGATTAGCAATCCAATTAGTTCCTTGACCAATAATTTGATTACATTTAGTTCCAAGTAAATATATTGAAGTTATTGAAAAATTATTTTGGGAATTTGACTTTGTATAAGGTGTGTATATAGATACAGGAAAGTGGGTTCATATCTGCGACTGCAACTGATAATTGCTTTGAGTAGACCTATTGTCCTTGAGCTGATAACATTTCAATATGCCTATAAGTTATTCTCACCAATAGTTCCTTGAATGCTGTAAATTGAACGCTTCTGTGAGTCCACCCACACTTGTACATCTTTCTCCTTGTGACTTGGCGGAGCCTCACATTTTCTGCTCTTGTGTTTCCTGTAATTTGTTAATATAAATAGGATTATTTTATTACAAACATTTACTTCAGCGGGATACGTGGGAATTGCTTTCAATACAGCATAAAGCTGCACTACATATAGGCCCTACTACACATTTTGATTGTTTATTTAATATGGAGCTTATGACTTATTTCAATGTTTTAAATTCACTGCTGTGGCTTGTATTGTTTAGAAAGGTGCAGAGAAATTTAATTATATAAATTTAATAGAAAAAAAACTTGTACATACATATCTGCATTATAAAATAAAACTTCACTTAAAGAGGGTTTTCCACAACTTCATTGACCCATACTAATTCTTAAATGTTATAGTTGCAAAAGTACTTCTAAATTTAGGGGATATGTGATTTAGTGCAGGGAGAGGAGTGGAAACAGGGAAGAAGTACAACAAGTGGGATGAGGACAGAATAAAGGGAATACTACAGGAATATAGTCAAATGGTGAAGGCAGGTAGCAGACCCCAGCTGTGTTTTCTGGTCGGCATGGAGTGGATTCTTTAATCACTCACCTTAATCTTAACTATTGCTTGTTGGACCTAAGCCTATGTTGATGTAATAATACATTAAGCTGTCACAACAAATGATGGGCTAATATATGATATCAAGCAACCTTAGACATACATTTAAGGTTGAGAAAAACAATAAATAAGTTTAAAATATTCTCTGAAATATGTTATCAGGGTTGAAAGCAAGGGCCTACACTAATGAAACTACTCGTCCTAAATCACCACACACTGAAAAATAGTTTAGTGTCATCCAACAAAATGGTGACCCATGCTTTGTAAAAAAATATACAGACTTAACTTTTTCACAAAAAGAAAGTAGACACCTTTAGGAATTAAGAAATGTATCGCATCCTTGTCATCAATTCAAAACAATAATGTTGGGTTATTGTTTTGAATTGATGACAAGAATGCGATCACAAGACAGAATTTCACAAGCTGTCCCAGGCAATATAGCTGAATTCACCCTTGCCTACATGAAACATGTAGAAATGATTATACCCACCCATGGTCATCAATCGCAGTCTCCTTCTGATATAAAGTCTGTCTCTTATCGCGAAGGAACTCCTGGTGGTGGTCATAAATGGATTTGAGATTGAAGTCTAGACTGTCTTTTGGAGCCTTGGATAAAATAAACAGAACAGTTGGGGTAAAGGCTCTTGACATGCATGTCTCTTAATTTAAACTTAAACAAATTAGAAGTCTACGATCTGGTCTAATTTTGAAATTGTATCCAACTTTTATTTGTACCTCTCGGTCAAAGTACATCACACTGCGCCGGAGGCTGGACAACGTTGCATTGTCATTAAGACGGCTCCATGGTTCTTCATTTTGAGCCAAGTGAGTAGGTTTATCAAACGGCGCTGTCTGTTAATTTGGACAGAGAGCAGTTGTGAACAATTGTTCATTAATAAAAGCTTTATGTTGTGCAGCTGCTACCGCTAAACTAACCAACTCTCCTGAAGCTGCAAGCAATGAAGAATACAATAGAATACAAGAATACAATATACAAGAATACAATACAATACAATACAATACAATACAATTACCCACGAAAGGCCTATGCGTAGGCCTACTTACCGTTTGTTGCCTTGCCCCCGTGAACGAGTAATCGTTCTCCAGTTTGGGGTACGGAAATGGATCTCGTGACATTATCAATACCACCGGTCACCACCCAAATATGCTGATGATTGCAATAGATCGTTACCAGCAATGGCACTAGTCTACTTATAATAAGATATTCCGCGTACTAGAATGTATAGAAACTCAACAATGGTTACTAGGCAACTTACCGTGACATAGTCTGTTGTGACTTCTCATATTTCACATTAAAAGTTGAATTACAAAATGTGAGCTGTTTTGGGCAAAAATATAGTCTAAAATAAGAATTACTCATACACAATGTTATGACAAAATGTTTCGTAACAGTCGTTACAATTTCATGTCAGCAGCAATCATTGTAGGAGTGTCAGTGTGACAGGTGTAAATGGTTTCTACCTTATTTAAAATGAAGAAAGTATTTACATGCATATCATAATTGCCTAATTATTGTATAGACACGCTATCAGTCACTGCATGGCAACCAAGTTTCCAGAGCTGCAGTTATCAGTTCAAATAAGGTCTACATTGTAAGTTAAATACACCACGTTTTACTGAGAAAATAAACATAACGATTGCCAAATGGCCATTCAAGTTTTTTTTAAACACAATGTGTATATTTGATATACAAAACGTAACCGCCCCTTTAGCCTGAAGTTGCTCCTGTTGCGCAGCTGGTCGTTGCCAATAACTTCCATCAAGGTTAGCTCTGACAGTGGAATAGCATCCAACTTGGAGTCATCATGCACCGAGGTGCCGTCAGTTTGAGTTACTTTATGTGGTTATTTTTTGCTCGTATTTATGCGGATTTGCCGATGTGTAAAGAGGTAAGAAGTTTAAAAACCTTTAATAGTCTTATTTATGCCATAATTGTATGTTTTATAAAATTGAATATATATCTGTCATGTGCCATTATTTGTATAGAGACCAGGATGTTGGAATATGGTGTAAAGTCAAATAACATTTTGGGATCTTGAGAACACATCAAGCTTTTTAAGGACTAGCCTGCACTTTTAACTAATCATTAAACGTAGCCATGTGTTAAATATCTGGAAATGTGATATATTAGGCACATAACTAGGGCGTACTAAACGAAAGTGCAATACCAGAGCAGATTGTATTTTATTCTTCTTGACAGGGGTAGCCAAAGTTAATTCAGTAAATCTACCTTCTGTTTATATGAAGGTATAGTCTAGTCTCCATTACAGACATTATGCGTTACATATGTTCTGTTATGCCATAAGATATGTATTTCTTTCTGTGCTTCCTGAAACATTTTTCAGCAAAACCTTCATTTCTACCACCTAAGATGACTTACAGAAATGTTTGCATAACAGTTTTGCCATTTGACTACACAAAACCTTTTCTTATCAGCTAAGTCTGACCGCAACTTGCAAAGTTGTAAAGAACTTGAATGACTGACAAACAGACATCAGTTGTGTCCTTTTCATCCATTACATACTTGCCCAATGCTGCTGTCTGTAACTGTGAGGAAGGCTAATTTCATCATCACCTGAAGCAGCTTCTTTTAAGGGTAAAGTTCCTTAGGGTCAGGTTTAGGAGAGAAACATGGCATTTGCCTTATTCATCAGGTGGAATTAAATGCAGCCGCTGCCAGCTATTTGGCCATGAGGAAAACGGGTCACAATGTACTGTTGCCTTGGTTCCCTCATGTTTTTATGAGGAAGGGGATGAAAGAGCATATGTCCAGTTAGATGCCTTTTTAGATTACCTAACTCCCCCACCTTGCTCCCTAGCCCACCTTAACATCCAAACTAAAGCTAATGTAGCGACACTAATACAAAACAGCTTGTAGGAACATAGATCTGCTGATGTGCCTTTGTTAACTATTAATCTCAATTTGGGTTGGTCTACTTGGATGACATGTAAAAGCCATTATTTACAATACCTTCCTATTATTCCCACCACATACGGAGTTGGTTTAATCAGGAGGAGATGGACTTCTCACATCACATTATTATGGGAAGGGCAACGTTTATCATACACTTAGTGCTCACTTCAAACGATCTTTCCTGTTTTATTGACCCGTGGTAATTGTAGGGAGCTTAAACATCCCAACATTTAAACGTTTACAAAAGAGTTTCTTTAGTCGGTAGTTTTCTTACTTGGTTAAGTAAATACTTCAAGGGAGCCCTGGGGATTGAGTTACTACACATCCTTGATGAGAGGGATTAAGATAGCAGGTGAGAAAGCCTCCTGCTCAAATATTGACCCCAGCTTTTATTTGGAAAAGAGGTTGGCCTGGTTTAGTGAGAATATCTGCAGATGTGATGCATTGCATTTTCTGCTGCATTAGCGTCGTGCTTAATTGGTATCCTACAATCAAATTTGCTTGCCTTTTTGACACATTGAAATATAGAAATATGTATCTAAATATCTAAAATGATTTCCCGCTCTAAATAGGACTCTTATTAGAGGACTGTTTCACACATTCAATCTCCATGTACAGATTAGTCCTATGCTTTTCCCACATATCCTTATTCACCCTTTTTGCTCTTTTAGAAACTTGTAAATATATGTCTTTATTTCTTTGCGCAATGTAGGACAAAACTAAATAGATCTTCTGTGACTTATACTTGGATGTGCTATGACATATGTGACATACTTGGATAAGCTATATCCAATTATGTCAGGCATTGGGCCACCGGTTTGATCAGTTTGATAGAGCAATGAGAAACTCCCATATGTGTTCTCTTTCCCTGTAGTCAGACTACCATTTTGAATACACAGAGTGTGACGTACATGGCTCTCGCTGGAGAGTGGCTGTTCCCAACAAACAAGACACGTGCACTGGCCTTCCGGACCCTGTCAAGGGCACTCAATGCAGTGAGTGGCTAAACCAGCAGATCTTTCTAACAAAGCACTGATACAATAACACAGATTCAATTACCTTGAATTTTCTATATTTATTTTTTTGACTGTGGTTAGAAGTTCTTTGATAGCATCATATGTTTTCTATCTTAAACGTGTCACAACCATAGGATTATAATTTTTTTTACAAGACGTCTATGACTACACTGACACAGTCTGAATATCGGTTGTAGTACCTTCACCTGGGGTCACCTGGCAACTTTTAAACACCTTTATTCACCCATACCTCCCTCAGCGTTCTCCTGTAGTGATGGAGAGTTCCTTGACATGAGATCCCAGGAGTGTCAGAAGTGCATTGCAGGGAGCTACTCTCTTGGAACAAGTGTGGCCTTTGATGAGTGGGAAAGTCTCCCAGCCGGATTTGTCACTCTGGGAACAAACATGAACGGAGGAGATGCCCATACCAACTGCTCCAAGTTAGTTTGCTCCATTGTGGTTTTTTAAGGAATTTTGCAATGGTTACCTGAATACAAAGTTTCCAAAAAATATAAATTTACTGTACATATAAATCATGTATGTACTATTTCATTATTCCTATTTGTGCAATTGGTAAATCTTGTTTTTGAAATGTAGTTCAACTTGGATACCTAAAGATGACTACATAGCATCCAACCTGGATGAGTGCACCTCCACCTTGTCTTACGCTGTCAGCCTGAAAAAAACAGGCACCCTGTCTTTTGAGTATTTCTACCCTGACCAAAGGATCTTCTTTGAGTTCTTTGTAAGTTTTTGTATCATACTATAGCTCACTTTACATTTAAATGTTTGTCCGTCAGCACATTATCCTGCAACATTATTGTCAACACTTACGGTGCTCCTCTTGTGTTTTCTTCCAAAAGGTTCAGAATGACCAGTGTCAGTCCACAGACTCAGAAAGCCGCT
>CM030174.1:22771836-22887074 GCA_017639675.1 Aplochiton taeniatus | reverse complement strand
CACTTACTTGGCAGATTGACTAGTTCCATTGCCCACGGTATTTTGTTAACATAGAGTTAAAACGGATTGTATGTCCATGGGTGTTACACGGCGTGTCCCTGGTGGGGTGTGTTATGGTTTTATTGATTATCAATTTACGGTGGCAGCATGGGAGGTGGCAGGAGAGTATATCTACACCACCCCAGGCGATCTGGACTCCAACTACATGATGCTCTCCCTCAATGTTCTTGGATACAGGTGGGGACAGTGATAGTATTGGTACTGCTCATAGAGCCAACCATTTGTGATAAACATTTTGAACAATACCTAGAGTTAAAATATATCCCAGTGGTAGGTATAAGCATAGCCCATTAGCTAGTATTAATCAATCCCATGAGCGGAGAGGTCAAATGAAACGGGATCGTTCCCTAGGCTTCCCCATTCAATGGCCAAAGACGATGAGGGATGGGAACTGGCCCGGATTAGCTTTGTCTTTGAGACCAAATGCACCGCTGACTGCACACTTTATCTCATGGCGGTGAGTCAAAACAGAACGACGCATAATGCATGAAACGTGTGTATTCCAAGATGTTCATAAAATATGACCAAATGTTGCTGCTTTAACTGAGAACAATGCAGTTGGCCAACAGTGCTGTGATGCCAGTGGATCTGTCTGCAGGGATTCAATGAGAGGAACAATGTCGTCTTGGAGCAGTGGAGTGGCAGCAGCAGAAAACAGTCCTATTCCTACGCGATCAGGAGCAACAGCACGGTCAGCTTTACCTGGGCCTTCCAGCGCACTCAGGAATACACCACGGTGAGACCTACCATACAATACCACATTATTTCAGAGACCCGTTTAAAGATGCCAGGCCGTCGTTCAAGAGTTATATAACCATTCCTTATAATGCCAGTGTAACTGCATGTCGGCCATGCCATGGTCTCTTCGCCTTTCAGCAGGAGAAACGGTACAGTGCCGACTATGCCAAGATCTACTCTGTCCACATTACCAATGTGGTTGGAGGCGTCGCGTCCCAGTGTCGCCACTGTGCTGTGGGCGCGGCCGGAGCTGACTCCGCCTGTGTACCCTGCCCGCCGGGGCACTACATGGTCAATGGCACAGGTCTGTGCAGGAGTTGCCCAGCAAACACCATTATCAGGACAGAGCAGCCTGTCGGAGAGGAAGCCTGTATTCCCTGTGGACCAAACACACACAGTAACAAGGTGGGGAGCAGAGGATTTAAAGTGGCCTCTCCCACTTAAACACTTGGGGGATATACGCTCAATTTATGGGAATACATTTTGTGCCTTGATGATTAAGCCACGGTTATCCCTTCCTCCTCCAGGCCCAATCGGCTTGCATCAGTGAGTGTACATTGGATCAGCAGCTCAGTGGAGAGGAGCTCCTGCATTACGACTTCAGGCCTCTAGCTAACATCACCAGCTTCCAGAGCAGTCCCCGCTTTACCAGCAAAGGCCTCCGCTACTTCCACCACTTCAGTCTCAGTCTGTGTGGAAAGGAGGTGAGGAATGACTACCAGCCCACTTCAAGTCTCCGTTTAGCACTGATGGGATCCGGTGTGCCATTTTGAGAAAAAAAAATCCTATCCTTGTTCAGTTGCTTTTTGGATGTTTCTGTGGTTCACTTCCAGGGAAGAGAGCTGGCTAGCTGTGTGGATAATGTAACAGAGAGCAACAAAGAAGTGAAAAGTTACGTCTGCCAATCTACGGTGGTTCCCTCTGACCTTAGGGGTCCGAATCTAGTTTCATCCCAGCCCTTCACTATTGGTGACACACTTGTCGGTAAGAAACGGACACATTGGGATACACTACATAGACTGTCCTGGCTGTTGTGTTTTATAATGTTTTGTGTCTGAGCCTTCTTAAATAAAGAAATTGTGCATATTTTATTCTTTGTTTATTTTATATGCGAAAGATTATATGACATTATTATTCCGATGGGGGACCACAATATTATAAATTGTTTGGGCTAGGGGGTGGATTGTCTTTTTAATATAGTGAATTACACGGGTGTAGTCCTTTCAAAGGACATGTTTAATTTGTTTGACTGTGTTACTTTAGCTTGTCTTGTGTCTTTGTTGGAAGGTATAACAACTGAGACGACCCTGAGTCAAATCTCCTCACTGGAGCAGTCCTTTCCTTCTGGGTCAAGTCTTCCAGATGTCATTTTCTACTACAGGTTACACACATCAAAATATTTAATATCCCATCTGCTTATAAGTGTAACATAGGAACTCTAATTCGCTTGACAGATACATCAATTTGTGCTTGTAATTGCGTAATTTCTTAACTAAATCCACTTTACCATTGGTAAATAAACATTCATAGGTCAAATAAGCTTTAGAAAATTACATAATAATTCATTTAATGTTCTATTCATGTCATCGTTTGTCTGCAGGTCCAGTGAAACGACTCAGGCTTGTCAAAACGGCAGGTCAACAACCATTAAACTGAGATGTGATCCCAGAATTACAGCCACAAACCAAATTACACTGCCACGGTTAGTGTTCACACCAGGACCACATTCGGATTTGCCTACTGCTCATTCTATTACCATACAGGGACCTCCTCAGGGTTACTGAAATGACATTGGACCAACAATCGGTCTACACTTGCAGGACACAGAGGCCCCATGTGGACAGTTGGTGAAAACAAATGAATAATTTAGCTGGGTTTCTGAGAATTGTTCAACATTTGTAGGCGTTGTTTTTTTGTGTCAGCAACTGTCCCGAAGGAACATGTGACGGCTGCTCCTTCCACTTCTTGTGGCAGACTCAGCACGCATGCCCCCTTTGCACAGAGAGCCACTTCAGAGAAATAGTCAGTGCTTGCATTCAGGGTATACAGGTAAGTCATTACCTGGGGTGAAAAATCAAACGTTCGCATCCGAAACACGATCAGAATTGAACATAACATACGTGCATACATTTGTGTGTGTGTGCTGCAGAGAACCACTTATGTGTGGCAGCAGCCACTGCAGTGCTATGGTGGCGTATCCCTGCCAAGACAGAAAGTCAGTGCATGCGTGACTTTGGATTTCTGGCTAAAGTTTGGCGTTTCGACTGGAACAGTTGCTGCCCTGCTCCTCATTGGTATCAGCTGCTACTTTTGGAAGAAGACACGAAAGTAAGTGTGATAATATGAAAAAATACCAAGGTAAATGTGAAACTTTAAATGGAAACCTGATTTATGATTAATGTGATGAATGATGAATGGATGAATATGTCTCTTGTGCCAGGAGTATTCACCAATTTGAAAGGATGGGGTGGTTTATCAAATACATAACATCATTTTAATAAAAACAAAATTAACATTTGCATTGGGAGCTTATGGCTGAGTAGACAAGCGCTTTTTTTTTACACAAACATGGACATGAACCCAAAAATAAATTACTATAATTATAATTATATCGAATATAATTACTTGTAAAATGAATCAATTAACACCAATTAATGAAGTTAATTCAATTAAACCATGCTTTAAACCTGAGAAATATGATCTTCCCAGGCTTCAATATAAATACTCCAAGTTAATGATGACCTCTGGCGACAAGGACTGTGATCTCCCTGCAGCAGACAGTTGTGCCATCATGGAGGGAGAAGACGCAGAGGATGACCTTATCTACCTCACCAAGAAATCCTTCTTCACCAAAATCAAGTCATTTTCGAGAGAGGTACAGTAACAAAATAACTTTCACTTTCACTTAAAGCAACATTTGTTCTGAATTTATGATTGATAAGAGTGCATCATAATTTTAACCATCAATCCATTTTACTCAGAGATCTTCAGATGGATTTGACTCTGTGCCCCTGAAGTCCTCATCGGGCATGGAGATGGAGATGACCTAACAACTCCAGTTTAGTGGAGAGGGGTGCTGCCTGCATTCGACTCAGGAAATACAGTGCCAAAAAAGCTGTATATGATTGCTCCAAGAACCAGTGCTTTCTATTATTGAATGTGTTGGTCTGGTTTATAGAGAGGGTAACACCCAAAAAAAATTTGTAACAAGTGTTGCTGATTGTTAGAAGTAATTCATGGTCACTTGGTGTCAATTTATTTTGCCAGACCAAGAGGCCACCATTTGCATTAAAAGATGTTGACATTCTAACAAAACTTAAATGTGACAATCGAGCACAGGTATGTTAGACTACCGTCTAAAACGTTTGGATAAGCGAATGTGTTTTAACCTTATGCAGCATGTGTCGCCTTTTTATTTTTGCATTAACAGTAGCCTGTAACTGCTATACATCTGTTTTTACAAATACATTTCAAGCAAAAGCATAGTTGTGTTTTAATAAAGTGTTAATAAAAATACTCCTGGTACAACATTTTAGGGGAGGAACGTTTTTTTTCTCTCTTTTTTTTCAATTTTAATTAGATCTAGCTAGAACTGAGGCCCAATTATATGTAGGTCCGAGATTTGTCATGCCTCTCGCGATAGACAATATTGTTGCAAGGGGAGCTATATCTCGGGAGCTGCATGCAACTGGAATGGAAACTCCAGCTAGGTGAAATAAATTAACAAAATAACCGTCGGTTCCTTCGCGAATAACAATATTATAGGTTAACTTCTTCAATCTTTCTCGCTTTGCTAGCATCGTCTTCTACATGTATCAAACTTCGGCGCGAATCTGACAAATTACCACCGTTGACCACGAAGGAAAAGCAGAAGTAAACTTGTCTGGAGAGTTGTTCTGCAGGAATGTCGCAGAAAGAAAGACCAAAGTTTTACAGACAGGAGGTGAACAAGACTATTTGGGAGGTTCCAGAACGTTACCAATCTCTATCCCCAGTCGGGTCTGGAGCCTACGGATCAGTATGGTAAATAATACATTTTATGCCTGCAAGGGAGTGGAGCTTAGCCTAGCTAGCTGGCTTTTCGTCTCTTTCAAGTAATTAAGGCCTGCTCAAATGCTAAAGTTAGCCAGTTAGCTAGCATGAAAACTTGCAATCAGGTGGATTACATGCATGTCACCGATGCTTTCACATGTAACTTTCCGAATGATCTAGCTAGCTGCATTAAATACTTATTGTCGACTTGCCTACAAATACAAAACACTACAAATAAGCAATAATCCTTTGCAAAAAGTGTCTTCGCTCTGAGTCTGTTCCTTTTAGCTACCCTCTGATTTATGCATGGTGTGTAATTCATAGGGTAAGGTGGGCAGACCTTTCAATTGCGATGTACTTTTTATAAACTCAGATTTTTAAGTAGACAGCTGTTGTTAGGCAGTGGGATTAGTACTTCATGTTTGCACTGGCAAGTCTAACAACATGACTTTATTATAAAACAGTGTAACTAGACCAAACCCCAGATTTAGCTGAATTGCACGTTACACAGTCGCTTGATTCCTGTTTCTCCTGTGAAGAGGTCTACTTGTCACTGAGCTACACTTCTGCTGTAATAATTTGTTGTCAATGTGCCTCTACACTGTAACACTACATGCACAGGAGGCATACGGTTTGCCTGACATATTCTTAGAAGGCTGAAGATGCGTTTCTACCCTGGTCTGTCAGACACTAGGGCTGAGTTAGTGCCGAGGAGAAAGATTTACTTCTCCAAATTCTTCTAATTCTTCTCTTTACTTTGGCCCTCATACACCACTAGTTTACACCACATTCACCAGATATCTCGCATCGATCACATCTTTCTCGTAAACAACTTAAGAAAACGCCTCCACCACTTTGATATGTTTCTTTTTCTTTCTCATAGTAAACAGTAACAGGGACATGTCTAGTTGGACAGATAACATGTCCACAATAATGAGCTACAAATCACTTTGTCTTCCATAAACAGCTCTTTGGTAGAAGGTATAGTATAGTATGACAGCCCTGATCATAACACACTACTTGACTCATACAACTATCAGCAGAGGAAAGCTGAACTTGGATAACAGGATGGTGTTGTTGTGGAATGTTACTGTATCAACTCTTTAATTAGAAAAGGAAAGGCTGTTACTGGTTGTCAGATGATTAGTGGTAAAAAGTGGATTCAATGAGCAATACTGCTAAAATGTATTTGTAGGAGGCTTGGTATGAACTAAACAAGTTTCTGACTCATACAGCTCATCACACGATGAAAAGACTGACTTGAAGATAGCTGTGAAGAAGCTCTCGCGGCCATTCCAGTCCATTATCCATGCCAAGAGAACGTACAGAGAGCTACGGCTGCTGAAGCACATGAAACACGAGAACGTGAGTCCCCCTCCACCCACTGAGCTAGCAGTCTCTGTTCTCTCTTTACCTTCTCTTTTTAAAGAATCAGAACCCTGTTCGACCTATTAAAGTGCCAGAAATATCTATGAGGACATCTGCTTTTATATCTTTGTGCTGTTGCAGGTGATTGGTCTTCTAGATGTGTTCACACCAGCTACGAGTCTGGAGGAGTTCAATGACGTGTAAGTTATGGTTTTATTCAGCACCACTGCTGGTTTGTGAAAAGAAATGAACCTCTCACCACTTACAAAACTCTGACTGTTATGTGTGTTCTTTGTTTATGGTATTTTCAAACACTCTGGTTAATTCCAATATTCAACTTCCTTCTTTCTAGTGATCAAATTCTGGCTGTGTAAGACAACCTCCAGATTGCTATTATTAGTTTTTAATATGTTTCAGAATAAGTGTACGGCTAATTACTCAGTAAACTTTGCCATACATTGGCTCATTTGCTGTTAAAAAAAGGCTGTACGAATTTACATACATTTAAATCATAACACAATCATGGACAAAAGGAAATATGTCTAGTTTGTCCATGGACCCTCCGATGCCAATCACTATCCAAGATGAGAGTGGGTCACTACCTAGGTGGAGTTCTGTCGAAGGATATTCACATGCTTATACCCCGGCAACAACATGGTCCTGGCTTAGTATAAACAGTAGGTGATAACAGAATTGGGTGAAACAGTCCCAACGGATGAGACATGGTGGTATACCAGTATTCTTAGAATAAGATTAATAATATGTCACTGTAATAACTCATATATTAATCAATAAACAATAATTATGCAAATCGTAATATGGATATATATGATTACTTCAACACCCGGAGTAACGAAAGTGTTTATGCAACACATACAGTTCAGATTAAGTAATCGCGTTGTAAATAATTGTAAGATACTACAATTAACTAAATACTTATGAAATAAAACACTAAATTCAGAGTACAGTTAAAACGCTACTTATTTAAAATAAAATGTGATACAAATTGTTCGTTATTTAAGCATTTATACTTTTCCTTTTGCTTTACTTAAGCATGACTTAATGACAATGACACCAAGATAACAGAGGTTGCATGAGAGCAAGGGAGGGGGTTATGCTGTATGTTGGAAAGTAAAAGCACCTTACATTCTGCTACAGTTGCTCATTCGTTCTGCAGCACAATGCAGAGAGAACTGGTTGGTATGAAAGGCCACATATCCTCACACCTAGTGTTACGAGGGACAACCACAAAGAATAGAGCTTGTGCATAAGGCACGCACCCTGCAACCTGCTTTCGCCAGCACCGTCCAGGAAAATCCCAGGATATTGAATGCCTTAACGGCGGTTCTCCATGGAACTCCAAAAATACTTTCTGACTCACGCAGCCAATAGCTCCACCACTACTCCTGTTTCTATAGGAAGAGAAGCAGAGAGAGTGCCATAGATCAAGAAGGATGAGAGCTACCTATTTATATACATTTTTTACAAGCCTCTTCAACCCTGTGAAGTGCGTCTGGCTTGGTGTTTGTGTCTATTGATGTACGCTGGAAGAAGGGTTGTAAACCTGACCAGGGTTATTTTGAGCTCTCTTGCATGGTAATAGAGGAACATTCATATTGCAACAGCAGGAGACAAACAAAACTGACCCGGCTCTGTATTTTGGTGCAAAGAGTTAGACCCCTTCTTTCCCTTTCCAGAAAGTAGATACAACAAATTCCTGTGATGTGTTTAAATTAGGTCCACTTATATTTGTGTATAGTTGAATGGAATTCTGTTAGTTTATGGCAATTCCCCTTCGGAACCTCAGGCACACAATCTATTTCAACTGAGTGGTATGCACCTCTGTTTATCTGACTGGTCTTACCCACAGGTACCTGGTGACTCACTTGATGGGGGCGGACCTCAACAATATAGTGAAGTGCCAGAAACTGACTGACGATCATGTGCAGTTCCTTATCTACCAGATCCTCCGAGGGCTGAAGGTGAAAAACCTCAAAAGAAATTTGAACCAAATTGAACTTTAGACCTGTTCATTGTACATTACAACGAAGCCACAACACCTTTTTTTAGCATAATGATTTTGTATTCTGTGTAAGATAGATTTCATCATAAAACAATGGTGGCCATGTAATCTAATGGTTGTTATTTCCCTCTCTTCCCAGTACATACACTCAGCAGACATCATTCACAGAGTAAGTGGCTTGTTTGGTGGTGAGCTGTGAAAGGGAAAACTGTAATTCTGTCTAAACCGCTGTGGTAGCTTATGTTTGCAGACTCACTCTCACACCCTGTGCAAACACTGATGCGGAGAACGAAGGAAACTGATAAACAGTGCCTTGTATTTTTCTTCGCAAGAGCACTACAATGCTGTTACTTTCAGAGAATATGAGAATCGAAAACATGTCACATTTGCAATGTCTAAAAATGTTGTCTACTTCATTTTTGTTGCATGAAATTTTCTATTCCTGACTTTCCATTAATATCTGAAATGCCCTTGTCCTAGGACCTGAAACCCAGTAATCTGGCTGTAAATGAAGACTGCGAACTGAAGGTGAGTTAGTTAAGGACCCTCTCTTAAAGGTTCTGCTTAATCATGGATCAATCCTGTGTCTGGCAGGTTGAATATAATATGTCAATAGCAGAACTTTCAGAATCGGGGAAAGTACAAGTACACTGCTTGAGTTGTCGTTCGATCTTGGAGAGGTTCCCTTATTTAGTCGCGTAATTGTGAGAAAAGCCCCTATCTAATTTATGAATAAAAAAATGTAAATGTCAAAAATCCTTCAAATAATTGGAATGCTAAAATGCATATTAAGTGTGATGTTTTGTATCCTTTAGATCCTAGACTTTGGGCTAGCACGTCACACTGATGATGAGATGACCGGCTACGTAGCTACCCGCTGGTACCGGGCACCAGAGATTATGCTGAATTGGATGCATTACAATATGACAGGTATCGTAGATGCCAAAATGCTCACGCTGGTTCAACAAGTGTATCTTCTGTTGAGGATGTAGTGATCAGTGTACTAAATGCTGTTTAGATGTGGAACTGGGCAATTGCTACTGTTGTTTTTGCCATACTGAATGTTTTTTGGGTTTTTTCGCAGTGGATATCTGGTCGGTGGGGTGCATAATGGCTGAACTCCTAACTGGAAGGACTCTGTTTCCTGGTACTGACCGTATCCTTTAAGTCTGCATCACTGCCGATTGTTTTACAATAGGCGACTTTATGCTAACATCCTCCACAGGATTGTTTCAGCACACTGGAAGGTTGATGAATCCCCTACTCACTAATTCTCTGAAATATCAGATTGGATGCAAATTACGTGTGATGCTTACACTTGTTTTCAGGGTCAGGAGCTGATCAACATTAACTGTGATTGCTCAAAGGCATTCCTACGTCCATTGAACCTTTTTTTTATTTGAAACGCTGAAATGAACTTGTGATGAATGTTTTGTGTTTCTAATACACTCTGCTGCCCTACTGCCATGTGAGGCTAACCATGACCTGATCTTATTTCAGAATGAATTCCGGTGTCTCTTTGCCACACTCATTGCTGCCTCAACACAAACCCCTGACACTAACACTCGTTCTTGCTAATAATACCTTTTTTGTCATTGCTTGTTAGCTTTGGTCCATGGCACTAGTTCCAACTAAACCACCATCTACAGCCTATGTATGGACATGCTCACCAACTGTCTTTTGGAGCGGCAATGTGTTTATCTTCCCTGTTGCCAAAGTTTTAACTCTTAACAGCTTGGCTTTTAAGGACACATCCAACTTGGCTGCATGCCGTCTTCAACCTGCCATCCCACAAATTGCTTTTTATCCACACAGTGCAATGGCGTTTTCCTCCTTCCAGCAGCATTTTAACGTGTTGTATGCATAAATGCGAGACGTAGCCAAAGTTAAAGATAGTTGTCGAACTATGTTTTATAAAGACGATGTTTAACAGGTCATTTCCAGCTGTCCTTTATGACCCATGTCCACCAACTGGTCTTCCTTTACCGTGTGCGGTAGACATTGATCAGTTGAAGCTAATCATGCTCCTCGTTGGAACACCAGGGCCAGAGCTCTTGATGAAAATATCTTCAGATTCTGTGAGTTTATACGGTTGTGCATTTTTTTTTATTTTCTATTCTGTAAAATAAATAATTGGTTAAGTTGGCATCCATTTTAGAATTTTCCTGCAATTTGCTATTGCAATTGGAATGTGCAGAGAGGTTTCATGTCACTCGTCTGATCACTTGCTTTCTGATTCTTTGCCTGATTAAATGTAAACCAATTGTTCTAATTGTTCTGCCATTGTCATTAACCTGATTTTATTGTACTAACTAATAACGCACTTCTGCAATCTTCTAACTTTAAGCATTGATTCTATTCTTGAGTTTGCCAATTGCTGACTTTCCTGTTCCTCTTTCACACCTTGCCTTAATATTGAACAAGTCCCTTTTATTGAGCCTAGCTGGCATATTAGAAATAAGCATCACAGCCTCAGATTAGCTGCTTGTAACCGTCTCTGCTGTATTGCTGTATCCCCTTGACATGAGCCTCTTAGATATAAACCAGCTTCAGCAGATTATGCGTCTGACAGGAACACCCCCAGCATCCCTAATAAGCAGGATGCCCAGCCATGAGGTGAGCAGGTCCTATACCACTGTGTTGTTTAGACCAGAGAAGGGTATAAAGTAGCGTAAAAACCTTGTCTCGGTTTACTAGACAATGGAGCTCATGCTCCAACCACGTCTGGCACTTAAACCAAGAAGTAATAGTCTTAGGAAATGCAGCTATTTCATATCCTTTTATCCACTCATATTTGCACCACATTTACTGTAGATCAAGTGAATTTTAAGTGTTGTATGCTAAGCTTGAAATCAAATATTTGCGCATCAGACTTGCTTGCTGCTAATGTTGCTACAGTACCAGCTCCTAAACTGCCTTTTGCTTAAGCTTGAATACTAGATACACAACCATGCTTGTCATTACACTTTAACAGACCATGGCATAGAGTGCATCAGAATGGATTTAAATCAAATTACTAACTATCTTGTTGATGTTCAAAAAAGGGCTAAAACACAATTCTCCAATGTATAAACCTTCTAAAGAGATGTACTAGCTTGTACCTAAGTGCGATTAAGGTTTGAGTTTTTATTACAGATACATTTGTTCAACTAAATCAAATGACATTGGATTCTGTACCTCTTTGAAAAGCATATACAGCAACTACTTTGTCCAACTTCTGTTGCTATCTGGCTGTGTCATACATTATGATTAACACAATGAGCCTGATTTACTAAGATCCCAAATAAAGGGTAATAAATTGCGAGTTAGTTCCAACAGATTGCACATTTATATTGCACCAGTTTTGCAGGTGATTAACTAAGAGTAATTGCCTAAACAATATAAGGTGCAAACGTCAACATTTAAATGACTGTTTTGTGTTTCCTACCATGGATCATTTTAACAGAAAACAACAACCACAAAAGTAAAATAAAATTTGATCCCATCAAATTAGAGGTACTGGTGGAAGAGGCCAATAAGCACATTGTTGGGCTACAGCAAATAAATATAACAAAAATAAATGCCATATGGGAGATTATCAGCGAGAAAGTTGATGCCAGAAAGAAACGGATCAACAAATGTGATTATGGGAAGATGGCAAGATATTAGGCGAAGAACAAATATTAACATGGGCGTAAATAACACGTGATCAACGTATTTCGTTTTCCTTGCTATCTCCTCACCAGAATAAGAGCAGTCATCTCTCCTTATGTGTGGTTCTGATTTGTACATGCCCTTCAGTCGTACTAAAATACACAAACAATCACTGTTCCTGTAATTACTTTCAGGTTTGGTCAAATGTATCTGTTTGCATGCCTCCGTCCAGTATTTAGCTAATTTTTGTGGGGTGTGACGTTTACACGGTTTTACACATGCAAACCTTTAGTAAATCAGACCCAAAGATTGCTCTAAGTCCTGGCTTAGTAAGTAGTTTTATTCAAGTTGTGACCTTGAAGTGTTTAAGTCAGCTAATCACTAATAATCAAAATAAATGTTGTTATGAACAGGCATAAACATAGCAAATAGTAGGTATATCTTTTATTTTTTTTTATTTTGGTATATCTCCTTAACATACACTGAAAACAAGTCTAATGTTCTTTCTGTCTTTCATATTTGAACTTTCAACATGTACTACAACTTTGACCTCTTGAAGCAGCTCTCTTTGATCTGCATGCCGTATTTGAAAAAAGATGATTGGCCTTAACGAGATTGTTAGTCTTAGTTTAGTGAAATTTTTATCATATTGTACTTTTATTTTTCAGGCAAGGAACTACATCAACTCTTTGCCACAGATGCCCAAAAGGAATTTTGCTGATGTGTTTATCGGCGCTAACCCACAAGGTAGGGCTGAGATATGTAATATGAGAGCCTAAAATAAGGTTTTGCCGACATAGCATGCTGTGGGTGTTTATAATGTTTAAACTATATTTGTTTGCATAAGCTTTTTCTCTGATGGGGCCGGTTCATCTGGGTTTTGTTCCAGCGGTGGATCTGCTGGAAAAGATGCTGGTTCTGGACACTGATAAGAGGATCACAGCAGCTGAGGCGCTGGCCCACCCCTACTTTGCTCAGTATCATGACCCGGATGATGAGCCTGAGGCTGACCCCTATGACCAGAGCTTTGAGAGTCGTGAGCTGGAGATCGAAGAATGGAAACGTATGTAGCCTTTAATAATTGTACCCAAATATATTGTGATTGTAAAACATGTTTGTGGTACTGTCATTTTAAAAACTATATTTCCTTCTTTACTGATTATTATATTATCTTTTGCAAAAAAATTGTATATACACTGAAGAGTGTACCAGTATAAGCTCTTGAAATGACTAAAATTGGAATACAACCCTTTTCTATTTAAAATAGTTTATATTGGCAATCTTAAGTCAGGCATTTTAGTAACTTGTATATTTTTGGAACTTCTTACTTTCCTTGCAGGATTAACTTATGAAGCGGTGATAGATTTTGAGCCACCAATCTTTGATGGGGATGAAATGGAGTCATGAAGAGACCTTGTAAACAATCTTTCACATTGAAGATATTCTTCAGTATTCAATGTTTTAATATATCAGAGTGCCTACTAGCTTCGCAGAGCCAGCATGCTTCTCTACTTTTTTGACTCATTAAGTTGGGGCTAGGGACAAAACCATAATGGAAATTGGAAGAGAAATGTAAAAAGCGTTTTAGATTGTATACTATTATCTATAAACCACTAATATTTTATTGGTCCATTGCTGGAAAATGTTATGCATCTGTTATTTTCAAAATAGTTTTATATTCATCTAACATTTTTATAATGAGACTTTGACTCATCACTGTGACACTCAAATTGAGATGCTGAAACGTCCGAAAATATAGCTGTGCTATTATGTTTTATAAATTTAGGTTAACATATCTTATGAGTAGCCTTTAGTGCTCATCAACTGAAATATGGAATAATGCTTGTCTGTCACTCACTCTGCCAATCTGTCAATCATTGCATTGTGTCACAGGCTCTTCCAAAATGACTATGAATGATCTGCTTGTTTTTAATAATTATTATAGTTTTTCATAGGAATATCTACTTCTAGTCGCATAAACATCAAGGGCATTTTAGCAGTAGTTTTGAATTCTGCCAAATAAAATAGTGAACCTTGTTTTCCAGAATCCAATAGTCGTGCAGTAAAAAAATGTTTTACTGTAAGATTATTTATAATATAGTGCTCACAAACCCAATGTAAACAAAATTGACAAAAGTTTATCAATTGACCTAAAAGCTCTAGTAGCGCAGCATTTTAGTCCCTTTCTTTTTAGTTTCAAAGTAAGGGGAAAACTGACCAGATATGAAAGAAAGTGTTACCACTTGCAAATTGACATTTAATTGAACCTTTGCATGTTGGCCTTAACAATTATACAGTGCTCATTGATCAGCATGGCACTTAACTAAGGTTAAAATGTATTGTTGGGTTCAAAACTTACTCAATATGTAAATATCTGTTCCATTTTCTTACTTTTTCATCTTGGACTTAATGGTTTGTTATTTCATTGAGCAATCATTATCAGCATGTTGCTTACATCTTTGTGTGTGTGTGTGTGTGTCAGGGGGTTTGTGTCAGGGGGTTTGTGTACACCGAGTGTTTGAGAGAATGATTGTTGCGTTTACTGCATTTTTGACGTTTCTACTTCCAACAAAAATATTGCTTACAGTTTAAGAATAAGGGATTTCAATGTATATTTATTCTTTTTTTTGTGGTGGTATTTATAAGCTGAAAAGAGACTGTTTGCTTCAGTAATCCATCATACCCTGCTGATTTCTTAGTCCAACAGAGTAACCACTGTCATTATGCCTTTGTCTATGAATAAATAAAGACAGTTATTTTTAAAAGTGCAAATTTACATTATTTACTTACGACCAGTCTTAAGGATGGGCTTTTATTATCACCAAGGAGATTGGTTGGATTGGATATGAATTCCATCGATCCTGAGTGGAAATAATTAGGTCATAACTGCAATGATGATAAACATACTGTAGCAGATGAAGATAAAATGGCGGTAAATGAGTGATGTAGAGGAAAAGAATGACAATGAATGGATGTTACAATGTTATATCAAGAAGTGGGTCATTGCACAATTAACATGCCTGAGTTAAAGAATCTATTCCCTGCGGGTACAAAGGATCGTATGAGTCTCAGTTTTGCAAAAAGGAATGAAAACTGAAAAGCCATCACCATAAAAAAAAAACATTTTATAGCTGCTTGCTTATAGTTTGTACCTTCTCTCCCCATAGGATTAATGGAAATTGTGTTAAGACCCGTACGGTTGTCACAAATTACCCAGGGGGGCAAAATGAAAGAAAAGACATGGAGTGCTGCTGGTGGCCAGCAGAAATGATGTCTACATACTTCTAGGATAAAAACCTAGTGGGACAACCTTACAAAGAAGTTGCAGTAACTTCTTGGGAAGCATTCAAATAAAATGACTACCATACAAAAACTTTCGTTGAGAAATCACTTATTAAATGTAATCTAACGATACATTTTTCCCAACCTCAATATACGTTACATATTAGAAAACTTCTGAACGCAATGGTAAATAGTACAAATATGGTCAACAGTCACTTCCTCTATATTTGGCTGAAATGAAGATGTTTCCCAGAACTGCCGCTGAGGTATATGATGCAGATATAAGGAACATTTGTCAGGAGTAGAGCAGATGGTCACCACAATGGAGTCTCTCCTGACATGCTTCTAGAGTAGGCCTACAATGCAAGGAAAGAAAGTGGTCTGGATGGCATAACTCTTAAAGCTGCCGGTCAAACAAAGTGGGTATACTCAAATCCTGTCACTGCTGCCATCTCTGCCCAACTCAAGTTGATGCTGCATCTCAGCTCTACAAATCCACATTGTGAGTCTGGTAAAGCATGTGTAGAGATGCTGCGATGGTTCGGGGAAGAATGGCAGCAACAAAAACAACGGCCCTTATAAACATATCAACTGGGTACCAGCATAAAAAATAGGTCAAAGAGCATCTGACCTATGTCAAGAACTTGGTCTTAGGGCACTGTCCAAGGCCATTGCTGGAGACCAGAAGAATAGTATCGTAAAACTGAAGACCTCTCTCTCTCTCTCATCTTCTACCGCTTATCCTGTTTTACAGGGTCGTGGGGGGGCTGGAGCCTATCCCAGCCAACACAGGGCACACCCTGGACAGGACGCCAGTCTATCACAGGGCCAACACATATAGGGACAGACAACCACTCACACTCACATTCACACCCTATGGGCAATTTAGAGTCACCAATTAACTTGCATGGTTTTTGGACTGTGGGAGGAAACCGGAGTACCCGGAGGAAACCCACGCCGGCACAGGGAGAACATGCAAACTCCACACAGAAAGGCCCTTAGGTCAGGTGGGGTTGGAACCCAGAACCTTCTTGCTGTGAGGCAACAGTGCTAACCACTGAGCCACCGCGCCGCCAAACTGAAGACCTTTCAAACTCAAAACACAAACCCAAAGAAGAGTGCTGTGAAGGATCTACCAGACCAGAGGTTTGAAGTTGCTGCCCTAGTATGGATGACAGATCATTGCCGGTGGTGGGGAAGTTATTGTCAAGTTTATTGGCAACCATGAATACAGCAAAGTGCCACCTTCACTGTTCAGTGCAGATGGAACTATGTGGTACCGGTACAAAGGCCAGTTTGGTGAACACTCTGAAAGAAAAGTCCCAGGTGAATGCTTTACCCATTCTATCACAGGGAGATAAGAAGACAGCAGTTGTGATAGATGCCATGTTCACCATATGCAGTGGTCATTCCAGAGAGATGATACATTGGGAACTATTGCTGATATTGGCACAATCTTCTAGTACCTGCAGGTATGGTATATTTTGAACAGTATTATCAGCCGTGTCATGAACTCTAATTTTGAACAGTATTATCAGTTGTGTGTTTTTCATGACCTCCAGTTTTGAACAGTGTTATCAGTGTGTCCTTATTATAAACTAACACACAAACCTTGTCATTGGATGATTCGAAGCCCTATCAATTAGCCAACAGAGTAAGTACGAACAACATTGAGAATCCTAAAAGCACCGGCAAGATAGTGAATTAACAAATGTTTTGTTGACCAGACTTGTAGGAGTCGAACAGGTGACTATAAGCACCGATAAGATGAAGAAATGTGTTGACATGAGAAAGCAGAACAAGTGGCTAAAGTGTCAATTTAAAATGATTTGCGACCAAAACAGTATGACAACAGAGAAAAACATGTTATGTAAGGGGAAAAGGGTATGTAAACTGGGTCCCGGGGCTGGTTGGGCAGACCCTGCGCGAGCGGCCTCACATTGCGTTGTTGATATTAAAAATGTTCTAAAGAAGAACCTCTTTGACTCCAGTCTCGTCGATTGAACTGTCACACAAAGTTTTTGTCTTCTTCACAGGTAAAGAGATTATTTTGCTGTGACTATCACAGTGGCCAGGTATTCGAATAGCAGCACAGGTCTGGCAGATTGCGACCAGCAAAGGTTTATGAAGTCAGTGAGCATTACAAGGCTCCTGACCCACAAGATTTATTTTGCTGCTTCTCCCAACAAGGCTGGGCTATTCAGATTTTGGTGAAACATGGTGTGAACATTAGCAGCTGGGATCAACTCTAGAATCAAAGCTCTAACATCTTGGTGGCGGATTCAAAGATGCATAAATGAGTGTCCTGCTGGTATTTCCTGCCTTGGAGTCTACACAACAAGAGGCTGATACCAGAGTCATACTCCATACAGCGTTCAGAATTAAGATGTTCAGATGGTCGTTATTCATGCTATGACACGTTATTGTTAGGCTCTGTGTATGTACTTTGCAGACTCTCATAGGATCTTTAGAAACTGGGTGAAATCCTCCACGTGTTTAATAAAAAAAAGTGTGAGAGAAAGTGGACATTAGCGTGGTTGCATGCAGTTAGTAAATTTTGCTGGCGTGTACACGACGGCCAAGACTCAGTAGCCTGTGTGCATGAATAATACCGTTGATAATCAAGATTGGGATGGCTTTATGTGGGGGTAAACTACACGCATGCGCGGAACATTCGACTGGCTTGCTAGCTACGAATCCGGTCAAACAGGCAATATGGAGAGAAAAGGTAATTTCTACAAGGGTAACACATTAACGGTTTGCTGGAAAACAAGTATGGCAGCACGACAGTTGGAATAATGCTGTGTGTTTAAATTAATTCGATTCATTATTTTTATGTAGTAAAATGTTGTAAAATGAAATGCCTATGCTGAACACGTCTGTGTCAAGCACACATACACACTGTTTGAACTGCTAACGCTATTGCCGTTAGCTAGCTGAATGAAATATGTCATTGAACTATACGTACAATTAACGATAAGTTACCATCCCGGCTAACATTAGCGGTTAACGATACATTTCTTATTTAACGTTCGGGTACATGCTGTGATGTAACCGAGTTTAAGGCTTGCATACTAGCCAGTTTTATTATAAAGAACGACTTGAGTTGATAAATATAATAACGATGTTTTCAAAGGACTACTGGAATTTTCGTTCAACATCAGTTCGTTGGTGACTAGCAAACGTCGTTATCTGTTTTGCTAGCTTGGCTTGATAGCTAGCTAGCGTTAGCTAGCCTAATGCTTGGGGGAGGTTGCGTTGTGTGTGTGCACTGACACTGGGCGCAGCCACCTTTGCCGACGTCTTGGTGATTTGGCTACATAGATCGACACACGCCGTGGCAAACATTGATCTTTTGAAAATGCTGTACTATACTTTAGGTTGACATTAGTTATAGGTCTTTGGTCTTGGATAATTGTTGGAGTGACAATGTATAATACGCCGAACGACACTGAATTATACCCTGATTTTATTCACGACAGTTCTTGCACTCCAGGCGAGGAAGAAGCGGGCAAAAGCAAAGAAGTCCAGCAAAAAGTGAGTTTATGTATTTCCTTAGCTGGATGCCCCACTGCCCAAAATTATTTAAGATTGGATTGCTTGACTTGCTTGACAATGTATGTTTATATTCTCAGTCTTAACGTTTCGTAGGCCAGTAATCTTGGACAGTCCATCAATTGGAATGTAATTGAGATCCCTAACGTTTCCTGTTTTAAGAAATGTAATTGAGATCCCTCCCTTGTTCTCCCCAAAGAAAGATTAACACTGAGAGTACTCAGCTAGCTAGTGCTATTTTGCTGAAACACAAAATGCATGTACATTTTTTTATATGTATGCTTGCGTTACAAACATACTAATGACAACAGTTAAATATTTCCATACCGAACTCCAACTAGGTTACTTGACCCTTTGGTGGAAGTTAGATTGAGAGTTCTCTTTAGGCCTCCACAATAGTTTGAATGTACTAACTAATCAATTTTAACTGTTAACTGTGTTCAAAATCTAACTTACTTATTTATAAGATAGGGTACATTTTTGAAAGAGCATGCTCTGTCTTTTTTGGAAGCTGATTTGGTAGTGGCATTTGTTGCATTTTCTTAACTAACTGAGAAACAAAATATTTGCCTTTAGGCCTAATACGCACCAGAGATACACTTGAGGGTCTGGCTGTTTTATGTGGCTTTACATAGTGCTAAAATGTACGTGTATTACACAGGATCTTCCATCTTTTGTTTTAACTCTATTCAATTTGAAAAAGGTTACACTCACAATAGATTTCATGTTGTACTTCGAGCATTCTTTTGGAGTGTTCAGCAATGCAGGCTCAATCATTTCTGGTCTGTACACAACCTAATGTAGCATGTCAAGAAATCCCATGACATTTGTACCTCTGAAATTGAGCTATTGCTTTTGTAGTGTTAGCTTTATTGATACACAATTTGCTATAATTACAGGATTATTCTACTGAAAAGGTTTATGTCTGCATGATGGTGCTAAACCATTGGTCTGGTTTCTAAAATGGAAACAATCTACCCCAGCTATCGCATGCATCCCCGATACAGTTACATAATACCCCTGTGCTATATTTAAAACAATAATTATTAAGACAACATCTCAACCCTGAAGCATGACAATTCAGTGAAAACAACCTTCCCTAGCAGGTGCATTGATGCACCATAATCTTACAAACATCACTAACATAATCTTCACATTAGGATAGCAAGTCTGATATTGTTGTAAATGTGTTAAATTAAGCGACTTGGCAAACCACAATATTCATTTCATTCAGATAATGTTTGTATTAAAGGGAAAGTAGGCTTTGTGTTAACAGATTTAATTGGAACTGCCTTGCACCATCCACCATAGACGGGGTGACACGAGCATGTATTAAAAAAAAAAAAAAGGTCTATAAAAAAGGTTTTAAAGCAATAATCATTTCTACTGGTATTGTTAATTTGATAAAGGTGCTGCCTGCAAACAAATCTATTTTCCTAAACCTAAATCATCACACAGGTTTTGAGATTCAAAGTAGCAGAATCCAGTGTCAGAGGGTGTAATATTGTTTGTGTGCACGCATGTTGTCTGTCTCCCCCGTAGGAAGCCAGTCCATTCCAGAGGTGCACCCCAGCAGCCAGCCCAGCCTGAGGCCTCGCCGCAGGAGCCTGAGGAAGAAATCCTTGGCTCTGACGATGAAGAACAGGAGGATCCCAATGACTACTGCAAAGGTATAGAGTTCTTTGATCTACTTTAGATCCCCATGAACCCTAGATGGTCCTGCCCCCTCTCATTGTACCATGTCCTCTATTTCTGTCTATACTAGGTGGCTATCACCACGTGAAAATAGGGGACCTGTTAAATGGAAAGTACCATGTGATCCGAAAGCTGGGCTGGGGGCATTTCTCCACGGTTTGGCTGGCCTGGGACATCCAGTAAGAGCATTAAACAACTGTCTGCTTGAGAAGGCTTACACTTTTTTCTACGATATGTATGTGTGTGGCAAAGACAAGAATTGTGAGAAAGAGATGTTTTTTGTGTGTGTGTGTGTGTGTGTAATACAAGGCTTCCTGTGTTCTGTTTGACTGTCTTGTGGTTGCAGAGTGAAGCGCTTTGTTGCCATGAAGGTTGTCAAGAGTGCTGAGCATTATACTGAGACGGCTGTGGATGAGATCAAACTGCTTCGATCTGTGAGTAGCTCGGGGGTGACAATACGACTCCTAACGCGTATCACATCTTAGTTCAAAATGACAGGTGGTGTCTGGGCGTCTGACCTCAGGGATCTATATTGTCTCTTTATCTTACTTCGGATTCTTCTGTTTTTGTCAAGGTAAGGAACACGGATCCCAGCGATCCTAATAGAGAGATGGTGGTTCAGCTGCTAGATGACTTCAAGATATCCGGGGTCAATGGAACTCGTATCCTTGAGTTTTGAGTTTGTTTTTCGTTTTTCTTCCTCCCTTACATACACTTTATAGTTGGTCTTAATTTGTACTTGTTTGTGCTCTGATGTATACATTTCGATTTAGAACAAATCTATGCTGGCATGTTGTTCTCATAAGAATGATTTGTACCTGCTAATCCTGTGAATCTAGAAAGTATTCCACCCTCTAGGCGTCAGATATCGCTAGAAGCCTGCATGCCTGTCACAATGTAAACAACAGGTGATGGGCAGACTGAATGGAACATCGTGTGTCTTAAACAGGCCCCCACATGACATTTAACCTTTTATTCCGTGTGTGTGCTGCACAGAAGAAAAAAAAGAAAAAAAAACCTTTGACCTAATTGGCCGTGTTCTTTTAATATTATGAGTTTAGCTCTCAGGTGTTGTTGTCTTGGTCCTTAACTGTTGTGTGCCCCAAGACGTGTGCATGGTGTTTGAGGTGCTTGGACATCACCTGCTGAAGTGGATCATCAAGTCTAATTACCAGGGGGTGCCTCTGCCTTGTGTCAAAAGCATCATAAGACAGGTAACCACAGAACTTCTTCACAGCTTCACATGCAGAAACCTGATAAGAAACCTTTGCCTTTGCCCATTTACTCTACTGACCTATCAGTTTAACACAGATCAAGTTGACTTAATGGTCTGATAATCTTCTGTTTCAAATTGAAATGTGATCAGTAGTCACCTATATTTGTTTTCTTATAGGTTCTTCAAGGCCTGGACTACCTACACACAAAGTGTAAGATCATCCACACAGACATCAAGCCTGAGAACATCCTACTGAGTGTCAACGAGCCCTACGTCAGGAGGCTGGCAGCAGAAGCTACGGAGTGGCAGAAGGCTGGGGCGCCCCCTCCCTCTGGATCAGCAAGTAATGCCACACATACACGTACATACTGAATACATACTTATTTAAACACGACTCTAAGTGGATCAAATGGGTAATCATGCTCTGTCTCTTTTCAGTAAGCACTGCTCCTGCACCAAAACAAGTATGTCCACTCACCTATTCTTTCTGTAACCAATTCATTCAAGTGCAAATGTCAATTTCCTTTGGGAAATCCATCGCACATAATTCCGCGCAAACCGTCGCGCCGTCCTTTCCTTTCCAGACACAAAAGATGTCCAAGAACAAGAAGAAGAAGCTAAAGAAGAAACAGAAGCGGCAGGCTGAGCTGCTGGAGAAGTGCATCATGGACCTGGAGGAAATGGAGAAGGCGGCCGAGACGCAGAAGGAGGAGGAGGACGAGGACGAGGACGAGGAAGACGACGACGTGGTGGTGGTGGTGGAGTCCCCGAAGCAGCAAGCCTGTGCCCCTCTGAGGCAGGTCTCCCTGCAGGACATCGGGGACGAGGAGACAGCAGGTGAGTTCTCCTAAAAGGAAGACCAACGGGGTGGCCTCTCACCGTCTGGCCTTTTGAGTCAATCGGGCCCCTGTGTACATTGACGACGCTGTTAAACAGCCGAGTTGAGGGAAAACAATGGTTGGTGACATGAATTAGTTACCGTACCACGTCTCCCACCAGCATGCAGCGTAGATGCGAAGGAGGACCCACGATGGGGACCGTCGGAGGTGGACTGCAACGGCTACCCAAAAGAGGAGGAGGAGGAGGAAGAGGAGGGGGAGGGGAAGATGCAGGCCCAACACATAGAGAAGGTTCTGCACAATGGAAATGGCCAGCCGACAGAAAAGCTCTGCACACAGGAGACTCATGCCATCGAGTCGTCTCCAAACCGTGCCTGCAACGGCATGAGCTCTCCTGAGTGCGCGGAGCCGAACCCAGAAACTGACAAAAAGAAGCCCAGCGAGACGAGGCCTCCCAGTGGGCTGGAGGAGGGAGAAGTGCAGCTCGAGGACCAGGACCGGGAGCAAGGGGGGACCCCAGAAGAGGAGCCGCAAAGTCCAGAGAATGAAGCTCAGGAGAGCCTCAGAAACGGTCAGTGAGAGGGTTCGAACTCTTTGTGATGCTGTACTGGACGGCTGCTGTTGTTGTTGTTGTTGTTGTATACATCTATCAGGAGAGAACTAGTTGAACTTGACATGGCTATTCCCACCCGCTGGAAAGTTTGGTTTCTTAGTTTGTCTTTATGTCCCTGTGCTGCTGCTGCAGCCAAACTAGCTGCCGGAGCTCTCCTAGTGAACCCCCTTGAGCCACTCAACGCGGAGAAGATCAAGGTCAAGCTTGCAGACCTGGGCAATGCCTGCTGGGTGGTGAGTTGTGCGCTAATGACCAGGGATTTCCTGAGTTAGACCCTTAAGGCCTTTCCGTTGCTCTCGCGACTAACTCACTCTTCTTCCAACTCCGTCATTATGAACAATTTACACTTCCTCTTACTACATTAGCATAAGCAACGTTGACTGAACGTCTTGGCAAAGGCTGGAGTCAGTGTATGATCTTATTACCGTCTCTCTCCCTCCCCAGCACAAGCACTTTACAGAGGACATCCAGACACGGCAGTACCGTTCCCTAGAGGTGCTGATTGGCTCTGGGTACAGCACACCAGCAGATATATGGAGCACTGCCTGCATGGTGAGACTACCGGCAACACCATCCCCTATACCCAAAAAACAATGAGCTGTGAAAAAACGATCTATTCCCTTCTAGTCAAATCCAAATTAGAAGTTGGAAAGACTCAATATTAGCTTGGAAGAGGAGCGGAGGAGGGCTGGTTTTTCTTTTGGCTGTCGATATCTGTCCCCCTGCATGCATGGTGGAGTCTGTATCCGGTGATAAGGCTGTCTGTGTTTATCCTCGCTGTCTCCACAGGCTTTTGAGCTGGCCACGGGGGACTACTTGTTTGAACCGCATTCTGGGGAAGATTACTCCAGGGACGAAGGTACTGCTCTCTGGGCCTGCTTCTAATGTAGTCCCTCACTGTTGCGGATCTGTATTTGAAAAAGTGTTGCTAATGGCTGGTGCTGTTGCCCACACACACAAACGCAGAGGTGCTATTTTATTTGAGATTAGTCATGCTTGATAATATGCCTACAGTGAATTGCCCTCAAAATATTATATTATTTGTAGAGCCCGACCAATACTGCATTTTTGGGTCCGATACTGATATTGGGACTAATGTTTCCAGAATAACCCGTCAGGCTTTAGTTATTTGGTTTTTTATTTTTTATTAGAGGGGTTTTGCAGTAGGCATTATAATAACTGTTTGTAACTACCAATATTGTCCAATAATATTTGCACAATATTGTGATTCCCTCTAAAATGTCTTCAATTCCAAACATTTCTGACTATAAGCGATTACATTAATTGGATTTTTAGAATGGTTGGCTTTATCAGCCCTTTCAATGTGGAGTCTCAACATTCCTGTGTCCATTTCCCTTCTAACACTTGGGGACATATTTCTGTCAGTGCTGAAGAAAAGCCCCATCTCCCCAGTCCATATACTCATTCAGTGTGCCCTTCTCTGCTTCCTTACTCACTCCATGTACCCTCCTCTGCTTCCTTACTCACTCCATGTACCCTCCTCTGCTTCCTTACTCACTCCATGTACCCTCCTCTGCTTTCTTCCTCACTCCATCTCTCCTGGATGTCCTTGTGCTGTGCCCTGTCTATTCGTCTGTTGGCATAGCTGCCTATATTTAGTATTTTTCATAATTCCTAATCCAGAAGTGGCGCTTAGCTGACTTGCACTTCTTCTATCTGCAGATTTCTTTATTTTATTAACTCAACAGTGTAACCCCTGCTTTTATGATATTACATTTGTGTTATTTGGCAATTACACTGCACTGTTAATCATAAAATACCTCTAGATGACCCTCCCTTTCACTTCAGTAGCTGTTTGTTTGTATTGCAAACATAATCATTTAGTTCCATCTTTATCGCATCTGTTTATCACACCGTCCAGCTGAAACCAAGTATCAGCTAACTACCTTTTCTGTCGAAGGGGTTTAAATTCGTAAACGCTATTCAAAATGCTAAAGATGTTGAGTTGGCAAAGATACTTTGGTTGTCATACGTCATGTTGTAGTAGTGAATCATTCTCCATACGTGTCCTAATATGCTGCTCCTTGGCTTTTTCTGCTTCCTCTATTTTTTTTTTGTTGCTCTTCTCCTCTTTTGCCATACTTGTTCTGCTCTGCCCCCTCCCCCACCCCCTTTTCTCCCCTTTGTGTTTCTGTCATTTCATCCTCCTTTGATGTGCCTCATCTCCAGACCACCTCGCTCTCATTATTGAGTTGCTCGGTCAAATCCCCCGCCACTGTGCTCTGAGTGGGAAATTCTCACAGGAATACTTCACCAAGAGAGGTATGCCGCCCTGTGTCCGTAGGCGGCCATGGGAAAAGATGGTGGGAGAGTAAGCACAGAGGGAAGGCCTGTCTGACATCCCAATGAATTATCTAGTATACGGTCATATCAACATTTGGCAGTGGCCCAAATAGTTTCTAGTCATTTAGTTAATCTGAGGCCGAGTATGGGACAGAAGGCATAATAGCCTGTGTAGCAACAGCCCTTACAGAAACAATTGGAATGCGTTTTGCATATTATCAGTTGTGCAAATTGAATCAAACAGTCTCCATATTTGTCAACATCTGTTATGCAAATTCTACCATATGGAATTGAACGGCAAGCACCTAAAACATAGTCCCAACGCCCTGCCCCGTTGCCCTGTGTGTTTGGGCCGAGGGCTGGTCGCCATGTTCCTGTCAGACGGCCCCTCCTCACTCTCTCCATCCCCCATCTACACCCTTGGTGGGCCTGCGACTGCAATATCCTGTCTGATGAATCTGTCGTTTTGTCTCACCCACCTTCTCCCCTCGCGTCTGCTGGGTGACTAACGCTGCAGACCACATAGCGTTGATCATTGAGCTGCTGGGGGCTGTCCCACGCAAACTCATTACAATGGGGAAATATTCCAAGGACTTTTTCAACAAGAAAGGTAACAGGTTTCTTTGTGTGGTTTCTTTGTGTCTCTTAGGAGAATTGCTGTTCGATACAATGAAGAAGCGTTCGTTGTCTGTGCCTTAAAAATATTTTGGTCTTTGTGTTTGTATAATTGCTGTTGACAGTATATGTTCATCGACTCCAAAGTACATTATGGTGTATTTTACGTGATCAGGGTTAGATAATTCATCTCTAACAGTACTTACAGTCGTCTGCCAGACTTACATTTTGTTTATGTGCCAGTATTGTGGCGGAAGGATGAAGCTGTCCACACATTGTTCATGGGAGTGAGCAGTTGGTGACGTACGCGTGGTGTGAGTGACAGTCTCTGACTTTGCAGGTGAGCTGAAGCACATCACCAAGTTGAAGCCCTGGGGTTTACTGGAGGTGCTGGTGGACAAGTATGAGTGGCCCAGGGAGGAGGCCGAGTGTTTTGCTGACTTCCTGCTACCCATGCTGGATCTTATCCCAGAGAAGAGGGCTACGGCTGCGGAGTGCCTGCGCCACCCCTGGATTGCCTCCTAGTGGCAGCATCCAGCTGCTTCACTCCCCCCACTCCCTTTTACTCCAGAGACTGCAACAGATCACTTTCCATTTGAGCATATCTGATAAATATTTATTTTTGTTTAGTTGTTCCTGTTTTCTCTCATTGTTCTTAGCATTGAGTAATACTCCACTGTGTCCCACTTTGTATATGTTGGTTCCTCTCTCCCCTTGTGCTGATGATGTGTAAAGAAAACTTTGTGGGTTGTATTTCTTTGCGGTTATGTTTGCGCAGGTCCCTGTGCTCTGTTCCTCTACCCATTTAAAAGGGCGTGTTTTTGTAATACTAGTGACTTTCCTTCATTCTTGTTTGGTTTCACTCCTGCATCTGATCTAAAAAGATCAATGAATAGATAATCTTCTAGTTCCAGTATAAGCAACCCCATCTCTGTATAAAGATTAATAACCAATTTACACCTACTTTTTCCTGATCGATTTCATTAGTGTGTTCACTTTGTTACGAACAAAATTGTTTCATGTTTTGTACCACCTGTAAGGCATTATTTCTGTCTTAGAGTAGGGAGTCTTAGGTCAGTTACACATATTGGCAGACTCTTACCTGATTTGTAATGGAATGCACGTGTCTCCCCATTTAGAATTACTCGGGTATTCAAGTTTTTGATCAAGACATAGGTGTCACGTTGGGCACAGACACTTGGAAGTGTTATAAATTTAGACTTATTTGGTTATTCACGCGTGGAAGATTAAAATATTGAAGTGTCCATTTCAAAAAGAGAAAAGTAACTAAGTATGTGTGTGTGTGTGTGTGTATATATATATGTTCCAAAGAGTTGGCCTCATTCTGTATATTACAGCTGTGTACAGTTTTTAACAAATCCTACTATGTCTTAGCTAAAATGAGCTAGATAGCGATGTTTTATTAAAGCATATGGAAGCGTGCGCAAGGTTATTGTATGTATGACCCACTGTTATTTAATGTCAACATATTTCCATATACATGACAAAACATGTTATGCCCTACATGTATTACAGCAAATTGATGCATTTATCAAATGTGGATTCACATCAAATTTGGAGACAGAATTTCCATCACTGTCAAAGAATTACCTACATTGTTTTATCAGAGACGTTGTCAGTTTGCAGAACAGTATAATTTTGTACAACATACCATACAATAAAACTGGTTATAATATAACATGAAATGCGTACCTATTTTATTGATAGAAAGTGAATTGTACAAGGTTATTAAAGACTTAAGATAGTACCACAAAAGGTATGCAAAGCAATGTGAATTCCAGATAAATCAACAGTAATAATATGCCACTGTAGAAAGCTAAATATTGAACTGAACTATCTGTCCCAAACACAAACAGTAAAATTAAATATGTGGTGTGGAGTTTTAATGTACTTGGTCAAATTGAACTGCTTCAGCACTTCGTAGCCATGTTTTGTTTGAACAAATTTGAAAGGTTCGTCAGTGTGACTGTAATCAATTTTTTTCTGTAAAAGAAAATACATCAAATTAATTAGGTGTACATGTAATGTCAGCGTATACTTAGGTTTTCACACAACAGCCCCACCATAGCCTAGTAAGCCCTCTCACCTGCTCCATCTTCAACCTCAAAGTGGTCTGGGAGCAACTTGTCTTGGCGGTTGCCAAGGGTGAAGGCCAGAAAGGCCAAGATGAGGGCATCTAGGATGCTGATAATGGCCAAGATGTAGGCCCAGCGCACAGTGCAGTTCCCCAGGTTGTACTTGTCTGTCATTGTGCCGCACATCCTCTTCACCTCCGGAGCATCCCAGCCGTCGGGGTATATCATACAGCCCATCACCATCAATACAGCTGGGGTATGGAAGGACATAGTTCAGAGCACAATATGACCTTTAAGAGCTTTCACTTGGAACAATGATAGAAAAGAGCTTGTGAGGGCCCCATTTTACAAAATGGCATGCTTTCTGTTATGTTTCCATGGAGCTTCCATATATTTGTTGTGTAGTTCTGGGGTGTTTCATGAGCAATTCTGAGTTAACCAGCCTACTGAATGGGACACTATCATGTTGCATGTTACTCCTAGAGGTGTTAAAGTCTGGACTGAAACAGGATCCAATTGGGTTCCTCAGTGTTATCACCTACAGCAGCTCTTTGCATGCATGCCACTCTGAAACCAAAGATGCCCGACTGATAGTAATCAGTCAACTCATTTTCTCAGACTTCCCTTTTATCACCCTGTGGTTTCTCAGTCAAGCCCAACATCTGGATGTCTTGAAAGTTAGACTACTCTTACGTTGCAACGGAACATTTCAATTAATGCATCAAGTAAAAGAAAATGCTATTCTGTCGTTTGAGTCTCATGTTTTACGTGATCCAAGCTTTATAAATCGCATAAGCATATTAGTCATGGTCTTTACGGTCACTTTTTGTAACGTGAAATATACGTGTACATGGGATTTTCTGTGCTCTCTCACCTGATGCGAGCTGCATCCAACCACAGATCTTGTAGACACTCCCAGTATTGCAGAAAAAGAACAACCCAAAACCAACCATGCTACCAACGATTAAAAGCATAGCCGTTCCAACAAAAAACAGGGCAGTTCTGAATGCTCCAGAGGGGATGGAAGCGAAGTCCAAGACACTTCCTTTGCAGATAAGTTCCGAGGTGAGTGCGTTTCCAATGCAGTAGTAAAAGAGACCAAAGTAGCCCGCTTGAGGGGTGTCCACACTGTCTCCTATCCAGTAAGGCTGAATGAATACCACCATTAGGATGATGGAAAAACATATGGTAAATATAGCCCACATGACGCCGATTGCACGTGCGTTTCTAACATAATTGGTGTGGTATATCTTTGCAGCCTCTTGAGCTGGCAGCATTTCCCCCATTTTGGAAAAATAATTTGTGGCTAGATATGAAGTTAGAGGTAAGGAGTTAAGCAGGTCTAAACCTATCGCAAACTACTCTGCATGAGTGTGCACTGTCAAAAGACGGACACTCTTCAGTTACACTTCAGAGAAGACACTTAAGACTGAGTCCATGCCACCAAACCATGTTAATACACAGAGGAGCCCTTAGGGAATACAGCAGAAGTGGTGGCATTGAGTCCTACAAGCTCGTCAGAACCTCGGACAGCGCATTACTCATACACTGTAAATGCCCGTGTCTACTGGCCTTAAATTTATGACCAATTCACCTTTATAAATTGTGCAGTCGATTACTTTTAATAAGGTGAAGGGTTAAGGCTCAAAAGAATAGTATTTTATGAACAAAATATTTTATCCTCATAAAGGCTGATATCATGCTTGCAGTGTTGCGTGCATGGTTTGTGTGAATATAATTATCTAGTTTAGAGGCACCCAAGGTGTTGGAGACAAAAGAAGTTTCAGTTGACAAAAAGGTGTGACTAAATAAATTATTCACAGTAAGAAGATGATGATAGTAAGGTGAGAACTTGTTTGTCATCCCTACAGTCTTAATGTCGTTTCAGTCCCATTACAGCCTTATCAATAGCTCACTCTAAAGAGGTATGAATCCTTTTAAATGACTGCAGATTTCAACTATAGCACATACAGAAACTATAAATACTTGTCACCTTCTTTAAGAAACTTATTTTGAATTTTGTTCCATTACAGAATCGACCAATCACTGTAGAACAAGTCTTTCCCTCAATGCTGCAAGAGACTTAACTTAGGACTTAGGTACATAACATCTAAAACATCTTGAGTGAGACCTACAGTACATCCGGAAAGTATTCATACCCCTTCACTTTTTCCACATTTTATGTCACAGCCTAATTCCAAAATGGATTAAATAAAAAAAAATCTCAACATTCTGCACACAATACCGCATAATGACAAAGTGAAAAAAAGTTTTTTGAGACATTTTTGCAAATGTAAACTAAATGTAAATTAACAGCAGGAGAAAGGAGGAGGAGACCAATACTTTTAAGAAATTATTGAAGAAGATCCACAAATAGGCCCTGTCCATTGTCCGTCCACATGTTATTTCAACAATGAATCATTTGTTTCATTGAACTTTTAGGTCATGTGAACCTTAACTAAAACTAAAAAGCTTTACCAAGTATTTCAATATTTATTAAAGCGGAATGATGAAGAAATGTATTCACCATTAAAATCCATAAGAAAATTGCTAAAATTGCTTTTTTTTAAAATAGTTCAACACTGGTTATCTGCCCAACGTGGATATAAATATGTCAGCAAGGGGGCACAGTTTCACGACTCCATTTACTACATGCTGTTTTAGCGTATACATAATACTATGGATTGGATTTAAAACAATTGAGTGTGCTCACTATGTGTGAATTGGTACCCCACATAAATACTATGCTTTTGATCATTCTTGGAAAGACATGATGCTAAGTTATATCACCCTAATTCATAATTGTATGTACAGTATATATATTCCGTTTTTTTTTCTCAGAAAAGATGACCCAATAAACAAACAAAACAGACAAACAAAAGCACCAAGAAGGAAACTACTGAACTTTAGATCCCATATTCTTAATCTTCTACTGTATTTCAAATCAAAACATTGTAGAGCGCAGCATGCGGTTTCATACGCAAGATGAGTGATTTTTATTACTGTGACTATTCTTCAATCTAAATTCCCATTTGAGGAATGAAGTTTGGAATGACAGCGCCTTGGGGAGGCGGGCAGTGGCATCCTAGAGAGCATATACTCCGCTGTGCCCTTCACCCGCATGTCACTGTGCTGGGTGAGGGACCTGAGAGCATTATGCAGAGGTGTGGGCCAGGAGTAAAGCAGGGCGTGCAGGGACACCTGGTCCTGCTGACCAGGGGCTTCACCAGGAGGCTCCCTGCAGCTCAGGTTGGACAGAAGGCCAAGGCAGTGAAGGAGGATGTCCCTCGGGTTGGACGGCTTCAGCAGGGAGAGAAGCTCAGGCCCCACCTGAGAGAGTAAAGACAGAGGGTGGTGAGGTGGCTGAGGTCTAGGAGGTCCGTTGACTGACAGCCCATTTGCTAAGCTTTTCAACCTCTCATTGGCTTGGCTGAGAGACTCGTCAGGAGCACTGGACGTTCAGTCACTCACCCTCAATTTCAGCAGCGTCTCCAGCAAATCCCTGTTTTCGGAGAGCTTGAAAAGAAGCCTTGTCACAAGCATCTTGATAGGGGAGACGAAGCATTAAATCGAAGACGATGGCGAACAATTACGTTTAAAACATACTAAAAACACAAACGCTAACACACACACACACACACACACACACACACACACACACACACACACACACACACACACACACACACACACACACACACACACACACACACACCACCGTAGTGCCCACTGCAGGGTGGTAAGAGTGAAGCAGCTCATAGAAGAAGGGGAGGCTCTGGATAAAGTCCACATGAGTCTCTCTGTGAGAGGCCAGGGAAACCAGCAGTCTGAGGCAGGATACCTGCTCCTCTGGTGTCTTGCTGTTGGACAACAACTGCAGGAGCTGACCCGTATACTGCATCACACACTGGAACACAGCCAACACACATAAACTCCCAGACGGAGCCACATACCAACATCTATTAATGCTACCCCGGTTCTTTGGCCTAATAATTATGTTGCAATTATAATTATATGTGCAATATTACAAATTAGCAAGATGTCAGACCTCAGGACAAGTACAATTATTTAGGTAAATGGCCATCTCTTGCTGACCTGAAATAACACTTGTGCTAAAGCTCAATCATTTTAAATGTCATTAAAAGTAAAGATTAAACATCAGTTTTAGCGTAACAATTATGAGGAACTGATGCAAGGCTGGATCATCAACTATGGTAGAAATACTGTATGTGCAGGGAACGACTTTTGTCCTAACTTTTCCAACCAAGTAGCCTGGCACAAAGTAACTAACAGTCAAGAACATTGCCTACCTGTTTCTCGTGATGGTTTGAGCCACATGATCTCAAAATGCATTGAAGTGCATGACAACACTTAGCTCTGGTCATAGCCTGATGGTCTTCTAGTGATGCAGCAATTGTCTTAATTTTTTCAGGTCCTAAACTGGCACTCTGTTAAACGCCCCCCAGCCCCCCAAAATATGTCACACGTGTCCTACTTTTATTTTTTTTATTTACTTTACAAATTCCTGAAGGTAAGGCAGAATGTTGATTGTTTAATGCAGTCTTGTTTATATATGAACAAACGGCCCAAGTTAAAGTTGAAATGAATTAGGCCCTTGTGGTTTGAAAAAATAGGAAACATTTACATGTGGTTGTTTTATAATAAGTTAAAGTCGCAAACCCCAGATCGAGATTCCAGGAGAATTGATAGCTCGTTCAGTAATTCTACCCGCTCACAATCGTAGTTTGGAGACTCAAGTTTGTCTAACAATCTGTTCAACTCATCCTGCTCCTCACTTCTGCTGGAAGATGCTGTTGAAATGAAGTACAGACCGAGGTTATTTGTTTGTCTTAAATGAGCCACGTTAGACATAGACACGGATCTTACCTCGGAGGTAATATCGAATGGACTGGCAAGCGAAGTAAAGAGCACCAGCCCCCAGTATTATGTAAGTGGATCCAAATGGTCGGAGAAAATGTTGTATCATCTTCCTAAAGCTTTTTTTATACACATTTGTGGCAACATCATGAGTTCTATGCCATTATAGAATTGGAATTCGAGGTAACTACCGTCACGTTCAAAAGTACACATTTGTTTACTTCACAATGCGCTTACTAATTATCTCTTTGTATCCAAGTTACTGTAGTGCGTGGATAAGTTTGTGCCTTACTTGAAATTAGTTTGTGTCTGCCCCATGGAGTAATCTTGGGTATCTAATTTAGTACGTACGGCCTTATAAGAGGGCTTAAAGGGGACAATGCTGTTCTTCGGTGAATCGGCATAGGCAGGTGGTTGATAATGTGAGTTCACCTTAAGGGTTTCAAAACGCATTATATGTGCTCTGATATTGATCTGATGCTTTTACATTCTCTACTTGGAAATCTTTATATCATATATCATACTCTATAATCTAATAGAATGTATGAGCTATTGCAGAATGGCCCGTGGCAGTTCCAATAACCTTGGCATCGTTATTACATTTATGGCTTGATTTCACCAACTGAGCCATGCATGCAGTCTGATTTCTTGATTAAGGGTAGGTGCGGGGGAAGGGCAACGAAAAACCCGAAATGATATATTGTTGAAATTATACAAACAACATCATCTACTGGTAATGTTATTGCTATTATACTTTATTATAATACATTTCAAAAGTCCTTTTGACCCTTTTAACCATCAAAACATTAATGATGACATTACCACTGGAAGAGAAACCAAACACATTCAGAGAGAGAAGCAACTTCCCTCAGTTCACACCTTTTCTGCTGCAGTCGGATATAGTGCAACGGCCGAAGAGGATAAGTAGCACTTAGTCCCCCAATCAGAGTCCCTTTGACTACAGCGGTTCAGACACTGATTTCCTTTGTGAAGGGTCAAGTAGAAGGGGAACGCCTCACATTGATCCTGCTTTTGTCAGTAGAATGATACAATTCAGATAATACTATGTGCGATCATATCAGTTGAACCCAAATCAGTATGCAGAGGACTACAGCAGAGGCCCACATTCCAAGTGGCGCCATCTGCTTTCTTAATTCTTTCTACTGTGTAGCATGGCCATGGCCACGATTATGGAATGTCGGCAACTTGTCACTTCAGGTGGTATTCCTGGTAATGTCTGTTAGCGATAAGGATATTACTCAGCCCTTCGGGCTAATATGGCTAGAGCTAGCAGGGAGGCGACTAGTAATAGAGTGCCAAGAGGTCGGCCAGTGAGCACAGATTGCCTCTTCCAAGATCAATACCTTGCCTCTACCTCCTTATGTCTCCTGTAATCTCTGACCCCAGTCCAGCCTCATCTCTCTGTCATTAGAGCATTACGCCTTCAAAGTTGGCATGATCAGACCCAGCCTGAGACCAATTTCCGGTCACGCCACCTTGGCCAACGAACGCCTCGGCGTAACCAAGAGATCAGGCACACTTGTCTCCTTAATATCTTTCACCCAGTAATGAGAATGACTGAGGACTGATGAGCTGTCCTCTGAAGCCTTCTACATAGGACAATGGAGGCAACAAGCACTAAAGAAGAGCGCTTTTGTTTGGAGTCACCTCTCCAGAATGCCATCATGATGCTGTTGTGATAAAATGGACCTTAGAAGAGAAGCATTTTCTGAGTTTGGTGATCGACATGCAACAATGCCTACTGGTTGGAGTGAACATCCTTTTATTTTCCTTGATTTTCCAAGAGGGGGCAGTATGTCATCAAATGTAATGATTGATACTGTACATAAATTGTATGTTAAAGCAGGCAGGCTATAAAGCATTTTTTTTTTTTGCATGTGGTTAGAGAAGATACTTTTCGTGTATTCTTCATAAGTTATGCAACTAAAACATAACTTTAACATACATCGTGATTGACTATAACCTGTTGTAACCTGCATTTTTTATTTCTTCCAATGTGTTCATGCTTGCTTGCTCAGTGAGATGTACCTTAGGGGGGGGGGGGGGTCAGTGATCAGTAGAAACGTTAGACCTGTGTCTCAGGAACTATATACCCCTGGCAAGTGATTAGCTCTGACCTGTCTTTTATCAATGTTAGAAATGTACAGGGTGGGTCCCCAGCATTTAGAAACTGCAGAATGCTAGCATGCATATGTTGGGTAATTTGCATAATTACCATAATTAGCAATAATTTGCATAATCACTTACATTGACAACATTTCAGCAACTTCTTGACCAATTTGGACAATTTTGGAGTGGTTTTGGGGGTTACTGAGGATGCTGAATACATTTTTGACAAAATGGCCATTTAAACCAGAGGTGGCCATATATATATATATATATATATGTATATATATATATATATATATATATATATATATATATATATATATATATGAATTTCCCCTGCATTTCAGAATTGAGAGCTCAATTACATTAGTGTGAACGTTGAGACGTAAGATTTCTTCAAAATTCTCCAGTTCTACTTGCGTTTCCTTAGCTGCGGATAGAAAGACAGACAAAACATAGCTTTTTAAGTTTGGATTATTGTGTCAATGCAAGAAAGTTGATCGAATCGAAGCAGATAACCACAATTCTTTGAAGAACCTTTTATTTTCAGGTGTCAAAATGGTAAAAAAAAAAGAGGTAAAGGTGGGTTTTGGCTCTGCAGCTTAATATGACAATAATTATACAATTTAAGATCATTCAGAGTGCAAGTGCAAGACAATCTTTTTATGTGATGTTACATCTAAAGGAAGTAGTCAGACTGGGTTTTGTGATAAAACTGTATCTAAAGCAGATTATGTTTGCCATCAGCAGCTAGCTATGTTGCATGTTTCCCTGGGGCCCAAGCCTGAGATGGGGCCCAATGAAGAATGCTCCCCAGCAGACTGAATATAATATTGGCCCAGATTTGACATATATCCCCCATACATACATTATTTATTCAGAAAGAAGCGGGCAGCACTGCATTAAGTTTCTCTTATTACAATGTACCTGCAATTACAACATCTCTCTTATTATATCTAGCAAATCTGCGAAAAAAAAGAGAATAAGAACTAATTAATAAGAAAATATTAAGAACAAAACCTTTGCCAGCAGGTAATTCAGCATTATTTTCTCCACATTTTGAAAAATAAATAAAATGTTTATGGATAAAGTTCTTTCAAATGAGCCGTTCACTTACTGCTATTTTTGGATAATCCATCTTGCTAAACTACTGTAGCACTGTAGTTAAACACACTGGACCTTCAACCTCCGTTGCCAAACATCACTGAGACTTTGCCAAACATCACTGCTACGCTAGGTGCTCCATCAGTCTCCATATTATGTCACACATCATGTCTATGTCTAGAAATGGGACCAAACGCAAGTCGGACAGCGAATTGTTTCGCTCTCAAGTATCTAGCTTTGACTGTCTGTTCTGTGGTCTCATCTGTGAACATAAAGACCCCAAACAACCTGAAAGGTGGAAGCCAGTTAAACAATAGAGAGAACCAGGTATTCCATCCTTCAAAGACGCCATCTTGTCCAAATGTGATGAGCGCCAGGATGACTGGGCTGGGGTAGTGGAGCTACAGATGAATGGCATCATGGAGCTGCCTCAGCCGATTGCCCAGCATCAAACCAAGTGCTGCAATTACTTTAGGGAGGTGCCTATTGACTCAAGTGCAAGACTCAATGTATAAGTAGCTAATTCGGGGCACGTCTGCAGGGTGCAGATACTATACAACTTGTGTGATTACTATGGTGCCACTGTAGTTGTACTGAGGGTTGAAGGGTGCCTGACTATTGTTGGCTTTAGACGGTGTGTTGGTAAGTCACTCAAACTCGAAGAAAAAAATTTCGACATCTCTGAACTTTGCCAGATAAGACATCTACCGAAAGCACAACCCCCAAACTTCATCAAAATCAGTCCACCGTGAGTAGAAATATGACCACTTTAAACTGGCATTTTTTATTTGGAAAATGTCAGGAAATGGATTCAGCAACCTCAATAACCCCCCGAAATCACTCCAATATTGTCCAAATTGGTCTTTGCTGTCCATACAGATGATTATGCTAAGTAATGCTAATTATGTAAAATGTCCAACATATGCATGCAGGGGACCCATGGTGTGCATTTGTGACATAAAACTTTGGGATACTGAACCTTTCTGGGTTCAAGTTGCTGGCAAGTATAGGTATTGAGGCTTGGTTGAGTGGACAAAAGAATTGAGGTAGCATCTTGTTTTAGTGCCAAATAAGATTCGGGGAATGGAGCCCAGTGTGTGTAATGTGGTCACCTCTCAATGCCTCTGACAGACAGACTCTTAGTTTGAATATCAAGAATGTTTGTGTGGTAACAGCTTTGTCGAAGGGCATAGGGGCTGATCTATCAAGTTTGTGTGTGACATGCATTCAATTGTGTGCTAAGGAACTTTGTTTTATGTTCCATCACTTCAACTTACTTAGCAGCATCATTCATTCCATACGAATGGAAAACATGTATAGTTCCTGTTTTTAAAAAGTTAAATAGCTTAATAACTTCCGACGTATTGGCCTCTCAACATCGGATTATGAAAGTGTTTGAAAGGCTTGCACTTCAGCATGTGATAAGTCTAGTTGAAGACCACATTGATCAATGCAGTTTGCTTATCAATATCAGCTTGGTGTGGGTGATCTTCTTCTATGTAGTCCATCAAGTTTATGAGCATCTTGATAGACCACATAGTTATATTAGCCTGATGTTTTTGATTTCTCCAGTGCTTTTAATACTATCTAACCACACCTCTATTTCATTTTTATCTTAACCTAACTTGTCTTTATTTATATTGTGTATTTTGTAAGTGTGTATTTATTAACATTATTTCTGATTTGCTGTGTTTTTATATAGTTTGATGCCCAAACGATGATATTATAATTTCCCCCATGGATCAATAAAGTATTTTCCATTCCATGACATTTCATTTTCCATACACAATGGGATATGTATCATTTTGATAAATCCTCGTCTTACAGTAACTCCATCATTACACTTTCACATGCATCCTTCCTTACGTGTCCAGAGGCTCATCGACCAGATGCTATTAAAATTCATTGCAGATATTATTGCAGAAGGTCTCATTGTTTTGAACCATTAAATGACCTCAGATAAGACTTGCGTATCCCTTCAATTATACTGTGCCCTTTTGAAATGCCATAATTATCAATTCAGTAATCAAGAACATTTTATACAGTGAGTGTACTGACTGACAATGAGTGTTGTGTACGGCCTTTTTGTAATTGTTCCGGTGCAGTCAATGGGTAACTGTCCCGGTGTACGTTCATTGGGACTTTAAGTAACATGTTGGGGGTGATAAATCGTACCTATACAGTTTATGAGCATTTGTTTTCTGTGTTTCAGCACCGTGTCATTCACCACTTAAAAACAATCTCATATGTTGCCCAATTGTGAAATTGCTTAATACTTGGTGTAGTGTATTAGTAGTAGTATTAGTATTTGGAATGTGTGAATATGATGCTTATTATCATTCATTATTGTGATTGATTTTCCAGACAGGGATCGTGCAGAACACCACAAAGCCTTGTTCTCCACTTTGCAGCCTGATGCTGCACATTACAATTTTACAATGTGATTTTTTTTATTTAAAAAGCCTGTGGGTACTAGTCTGTGTATTAGAGTGTTCTGACTGTAAGCAATATGAAGCGTGATATCCCCCAGATAGGGCAATTTGAAAATACACCGCGCCCAAGATCAACAAAACATCTGTGCTTGTTATTGGATCTTAAAGGGTAGAATGAGCATAAAACCCATTTTACCTATACTTTTACTTTACACCTAAGGCTTTTTACACTAATATATAAGCAAGAGAGTATGCAAACACACATACAAACAATGCACACACACACACGCACACACACACACACACACACATATGCGAACACACATGCACACACACACACACACACACACACACACACACACACACACACACACACAAACACATCTTTATGCGTCATGCACTCAATCTAAGAACCAATGATCGGGTGATCAGACATTGATCCAAGAGTAACGACTGCAGGCAGTTCCATTCACCTCCACCTAGTAAAGGCCTGAGGGATAGTAGGCTTCACAGTGCACATTTGTTCAGCTTTTTCTGATAGGCAGCCCACTTAGTGCAGATTACTTTGCACCTTAGCCTGTATAGTTTATTTATCATTTAGTGGTGCAAGGAGAATGAAGGGCAGAGAAACAGACAGTTTTATATCACTACACTATATTGACATTTACCCATTAATTGCCTCTATTTTATATGCTGAGTGAGAGGAAGGCACTCTATCACATGAGAAGGTTCCTGCTAGATATTGGACAGCCCTGTGATGTAAAAGGTTATTGCTTTCTTGATGAACCTACGGGTTTGGAGTGCACTGTCCTAAACACAACCTTTTATTGCTTTGCGCGCCAGTTGCACATGTAACGCAATAGGGAGCAGCAAGATTAGACTACAGATTGTCTTTTCAGTTGGGTTTCAGTCAAATAAACTTAATCACCCTCCACCAACTTAAGAATATGAATCTATTCTTGAAATACATTTCGGGGTACCTTTCTTTATTTTCTCTCTCTCCCTGGTCTACTGGTTTATGTAATTGGCAAACACTTCTTCTGGAAGATGTTTGGTAAATAAGAAATTGTGTGCTGGTATTGATTTCAACAGCTGTACTTCACTGCCCCTTTAAACAAACGGTTGACAACACAAAGTGTTTAGAAAAGTGTAAAATAATGGGTGTGCTATATCATTCACCAGCTAACTACTTCCCTGTTGCCCCCATGCTTCCCCACACCTTCCGCTGATTGGTTCCAGAGGGGATCCCAAACGAGGGGAATGTTGTTGCTATGGAAATTGACTAATGGCAGGGGCAAGGTTAACGGTAAGCTAAAAGGGTTAAACATGTTAATGACACCTCCACAGGCATTAGCTCCGCTAAGTTGGGCTTGCTGGGTTACTGATAGGATTTCATCTGATCATGACATCCTCGGCGCCCCAGTGTGTGTGGATCCCCATCAGTGCCTTGGCGCATGCTGGCCCAGTAATGAGGAAAGCCATAATAGCATATGCTGCTTGCAGCGCCCTCTTAGTGTAACAGTTGTACCGGAGGGCATGTGCACGGACAGTGGGGATGCTTCAGCTGGCGGATAAGCCCTCTTATTATCTAGATAGCAGCCAGTGAGTCATCTTGGGTGAATAGTGCTTAAGATCGGGAATCACATGAATCATCCTGTCACACTAACAGTGGAGGGAGGAGTTCACACTATAACATGTAGTCATGCTGTGGATGACAACATGCGGTGCTCGTTTCTCACATTTCCCTGATTGCATAGAGCCCTAGAAGTCTGAGCCAAGCCTCTGAAAGCAGCATGTTCCCACTTTTACCAGGATGACATGGGACATTAGCTAAGAGTCAACCTCTTTGTTCTCTGTCCTCAGAAGTGTTTCATTGTACCTGAATCTTGAACAATGTTGCTGCATTGTGTTAACAGAGAAGTTTGCGTGGCAACATTACTCAAAACTACAGATTTTGCCTAGACATCATGCATAGTGCATATGGGCTGAATATAATGATGTAGTTCTGGGAAATTCTTTTAATGAAAGTCCCTCTCATCCATGATGAAAACCAAGCTCCGATCACATGCCTGACTGAGCTACTTGGGAATCTTCTGAACTGGGGTGTGACTATGAAAAGATCTTACACTGGGTTACAGCATACATAGTACATAACAACGTTTTCCAGCCCGGAACCTGCAGTGTTGTCTGGAACCTTTTTGCAGTTTTACAGCAAAGATTCCCTCAAAACAGAACATGGCCTAATTATATAATTACATTTTAACAAGGAAAAAAAGGCAATTGTTTGTATGATCACAAATTGGATTGGTCCAGTCTGTGGTATAGTTGTTAAGCCTATGAGTGCGTGCAGTACCCAAACACACTGCTACAGAGAATTAAGATTATTGATTGGGATTCTTCTGTGATGTTTCACGCTCATTCCTCTTGTCCAATTCCATGTGTTTTCTAAATGTTTCTAAATAATCTTTATACAATCCAATTTAGGAGCATATTGCCATCTTATTGATTCCTTTTGTTTTTGAACTTCAAAACAATAAAAAATGATCCCCAAAATTTCAAAGTACCCATTTTGATGTCATGCAAGCACTGTATTATTAACACTTGAAGTATTATGTATCAACCACAAATAGTTTTTACATTGTAAAGTCCTACATTGTAAGTTTTATATTCAACCTTATCAACCAACTTAGATTTTCTTGCCACAGTTGTACCCAAGACAAGTTCAATCACAGCGAGAGTCTTAGCCACAAATGTCCTTCAACTTCATAAAGTTAGCAGTTAGATGTAGGGGCAAGAATATGCTGAGCTGAAAACATGAGCATCATAGTGAGCTCCCTGGGATAATAGCAAGTAATTAGTTTTCTCTTCCGCTCTGGCAGCCAAGTGGTGATTAAGAGCTCAATGAATATGTAGATGAGGGTAGGTGCAGGCTTGGATCTGGGTCAGGTTGCTGTTGTTTATTGAAGCAAGGAGATGTGTCAAGAGTTCCCCCTGTTATTCAGAGATTGGCCTGTCAACTTCTTCTTGTTCTCTCATAGGTAGGCTAATCTACAGGGTTGGGGTGTAAGGAATGTAATTCAAATACAAAAATAAGTAATTGTACTCTAAAATTGTAACCCGAAAAAGACTGTGATCAAATTACAGATACCTTAAAAAAAATACTGGATTACAAACATTAAAAAAAGCTTGTCTCCTTTAAGTCAATCCTCCCAATAGCTTGACTTTGTTCAGCAAAGTAAGTTAGCTCGTTCTTCTTTATTTGTCTCTTGTGGTAAGAAATGTGATATAACTTTTAGTTTTAGTGTCAAAGCTGAGTTGTCATTTATTTTTTTTACTTCCACTGCCTTAGCCAGGCAAATGGTGCATGGTTAAGTTTTGTAGCTGCAATGCTTTTTTAGTTCTAAAATACAGATTTTTTCCATTTAAATGTAAATCAATGAAATATTTAAAATACAGACAAAAAAGTGGTGTTCATTATTTCTATATCTTGTAAGGTCTGTAAAGGAAATGTAATCCAGAAATCATGGAAATTATTTAGATTATATTACTGAGATTTAGTAATCCTTTAAATTATATTACAAATGTCTAATTGAAGGAGGTAATTAGTAATCTGTAACAGAATACATTTTGAAATTAACCCCCCCAACCCTGTTAATCTAGCGGTAACTAGAGTTCTGTGGAGTAGGGATTTCTTTAAATGCATCAGATTGGATGAGGATGTGGAGCTGGTATTCTGTCACTTTAGTCCAGAGTCGTTTCTTGCTGTGTGTGGACTGTGTGGTTGCATAGGGCCCCAAAAACAACCAGGGGCCCCCAAGCTGCCATTTTTGTATTTTTTTCTCTAGAAATGAATATGACCGGTCTGTTTTGGTAACCAACCAACATTGTGAGCTGAGTGAAACAATTATACATATTTATTTTCCACGGATCTCTTAAAGTGCACCAGTTTGATGCATTTAAATGTTAAATGCATGCCCCTGGACCACCTAGGAGGGTTTGGAATTCCCCTACAATAGTTTCACAAAATAGGGGGCCTCCAAAGCTAGAAACGGCCCTGCCTTAGCCTCACCATTTATGAAAAAGAAACCATTTGTCCATTTATGCAGGCATTGACTAGAAGTAAAAGCAACTTCCACCATCCTGTCAAAATGATAAATTATTAAAGAGAAGTGGCAGCGTCCCTCAGGCAAGCACCAACCAATTGCTCACAACAAATCCCTGAAGTTACTGACATTCATTTCTTTCCGACTTTGAAAGGATACAGACACCTTTTACTCCTTTCTGTCTTTATTTGAGTTCCCTCAGCTTGGCCCTCCATGCTGTAGCCACCAATCTGTGCACAGTTTGTTCCACAGTTCACATTGGCAAAGGATTTACAGTGGGATGCAAAGAGGCTGTCATCATTGGACCAATCACACATCCATCACTGCTGCTCTGCCCTACAGCTGAGTCACATAAGCCTAGCCACAATATCTGTCGAAGGAAATGAGAGATGCTGAAAGTATTGTTTTCTTTTATTAAACTTTAGAATTTTTTTTCCAGCACTGACAATCAAACTGGGAAAGATGAATACAGTAAGCATGGCACAATTTAATATCTGGGATTTTCTCTTTATGAAAAAAGCTTTTAAGCTATGAAACCTCTCACATGTGTACCCCAAGTCAAATATTCTGAGGTATCAATAGGTTGAATCGTTTACAAAATAGAAACCTTGTCAAGTAGGTACATTTTGAGAACAGTATTTGAATATGGATATCGCTTTAAACCATATGCATATAAGAAAAGGGCCTTGAAAATAAGTGAACATAGGCCAGTATTTTTCAGCTTGCCTTATTTATTGGCCTCATAAGATATTGCTGTAACTACAAGCTGACATGCCAAAAACCTGTCATCCTTTTATGAAAACGTCTAGTTAAGACAGCTGCATTGCGTCACACTCACTCACTCTCCAACGAATCAACACTATGTTGGAATTTCAGTCATGTTGAACACACCCTGGCATGGAGGGGAGAGCGCCTCCCTCTAGTCAATCCTGCTATGGTCTACTGCTGCTATCAACTAAGACATCTATCACTTTAACAGATGGAGCTTGTCTCCCATAGACACAGATGAGGTCGCACACACTGCTACATGCACCCCCCCCCCCCCCCCCACACACACACACACACACACACTGCTGAACCCACACACGACATGAACACATGCACGTACATAGACACGCTGGGAAGCCCTTCTCTCCTCTCTGCTGACTTGCTGACATTTGGTGTCTGAGTCGTGTCTCTAATGACAGAGAGAAGATGAATGAGGCCCGCGCAGTCACGGGACCCCGCTGCCACTTCACTCTCTGTCGCCGTCCAGTGACCTTGCAGCATGGCCGCGCCACACGTGTCCATGGGCTGAGCAACACAATCTTCGTGCTGCTCCTCAGTAAACCCTCCTGTCCGTCTCTCCACCCCAGAGACGGTAATACTAGGACTCTAGGATGGTTGCGGGTTGCTTTATCAAGGAATGAGAAAATCCAGTCGAGCTGTACTGTAGAGGGACAAACATGTTCCCACCTTAGTGATCGTTGTTACAAAATGAAAAAAAGTGCTACTTTTCAGCACCAAAGAGTATTATGCACCAGTTTTGGCAACATGGTGATGCTCTGTGAAAGATGTCAATGAATTAAGAGATCATAGAAAGACTTAAAATGTTTCCTACCTTTTATCAAGTTGTAGATCCTTGCTGCACATGTGTGTAACTGACAAACTGAGTTCATGCAAAAAACTGAACTTAAGTTTTGGTCCTCAACATGTTGTGGTCCTAAAAACTGCAACAGGTGTTAAAAAGTATTTGATACTGTTACAAAAGGGCTGTTCTTTCTCTTGGTTCCTTCTAACACCAGATTTCCAACTGTTTTAATCCCCATTCCTACTCTCACACAGGAGTGTGCGCACACACACACACACACACACACACACACGCACGCACGCGCACGCACGCGCACGCACGCACGCACACACAAACACACACGCACACAAACACACACACACACTCACACACTCACACACTCACACACACACACACACACACACACACACACACACACACACACACACACACACACACACACACACACAGAAGACAAATACACCTGCTGGCTTCTCTAGATGCTGTTTATTTCCCTGCTTCCGTAGTAATCATGAGTGGAAGCAGAAAAATCTCAACGCTCTGTGCATCTGTCCAAGCTGGCATTCACCTCCCGCTGGGGGTGCAGTGATGCCGAGCGGTGTTCACGCTCCGGGCATTGGAGTGGTGTCACAATCCAGAGTGTGTTCTAACACGTAGACCCCCTGCAGCGACCTCCTCGCAATTACACCTCGGCCAGATCCGATGGCGGACGACTGGGGTCTGATGGGGGGGCTGAGAGCTCAGCATGGGGTGGGGACCAGGGAAGGGACTCCAGGGAACTCAGAATCAACCAACTGGGGGGCACAAGAGGCTCTAATTATTGAGACTCGGCCTAACAGAGAGCCAAGTCTCAGGAGCCCACGCTCTCTGCACACAATCATCCATGTAGTGCTCCCAGCGATACAACTAGTGGCACATAAAAATAGTGTTTAAGCCTCCCATGATGCATTCAACCCACGGAGGCCTGGGGGCAAAATAGACCTCCAGTGGACCTCCGAATTGTAGGGTTAGTATGTGTGTCATTAGTGGCACACCTTTAGCAGGCTGTCCAAGTGTATTCTAGTTCACATTGCACTTTCTGTGCCACATCAAAAGGACGTGATTAAGTCCAGATAATTTGTCATTGTAGTGTGTAAATGGCATGTGAAAATGGAAACATATCCTCACCTTGGTTTATTGTGAGTAGTTTCTGTTTCTTCCCCATAAATGGATTCGGGCTCAGAGGAGGCTGCATTTGTGTCAAATTATTGTCTTGAAAAGCTTTTATGTATTACACTTGGCAAGGATGAGAAACATTGTTCCCTGTTCATAGCCTTCTGAGCTCCCCAGGGGACTTGTCGAAGGGTATGTTGGCAACACACACACACACACGCACACGCACACGCACACGCACACTCACACTCACACTCACACACACCCATACAGTCACAGCCACAGGCATGCACACACACGCACAGATGCAAACACCTTGCTATTTGTATTTTTTCCTTTTGCATCACCTGGTTCTTTATCAGATTGAAAAACTGTTTTGATTGTTTTGTATTAAGACAAAATGGCACTTCAGAGGCAGTTCTTTAGCCTAGTAGCTAATGAAAAATCTACTCCAAGAACTCAAGGTACAAAGCACATAAAGTCATTGCAAAATAAAGCATGTAAGCATTCAATGTTTAAGCTTTCTTTTAGCCCAGTCAAGTTGATTGATTACCTGCCGAATGGGGTGGAAACAGAGTTAGACAACTTCAAATAATCATAGGTAGTCTTTTGAGCAGTTTTAAGAAATATGACTTCAACAATTGATCAGACATACCCAAATGTATAATGTACTACCAATATAGCGTCTACTTTTTCAAGCCACTACTTTCATCATGTTTTTTAAAAATGTATTTGTCATGCAATGTGGTTGGATAGTTCAAACTGCTTAGTTAACTTTTTAACTATAAACAAAAATCTAAAACTAACAATTATAATATCAGAAAACGTTCTTATCACAATTGAATAGAACAACGACCTTCCTACTTATGGGACCATCATTTGATAAAATATAAACCTTTAAACAAAAAACTACACAATCAGACAATTTTAGAGCGTACTTTCGCTTGTGTTGAATATACAAGTTCCAATACATAATTTCAACTGCGTACAATGTGTACATTTATAACGTATAACTGCATTTAGTAGCAGTCATCTCTACAAATTAAATCAATCCTTAATGCAAGGGGGTGGAGCTCGGAGCTTTTACTCTCACAATGCGCTTCATTCCCACAACATTCTTTTTCGCTTGAATACAGTTAAGTTCCAATTGACAACTCGGCGTTACTTCCAACTATCTTTTATTATTCAAAGACCAGTATAGACCAGTTTCGGTGGGTGTCCATACACTTTTTACGCTTGTCTGAGAAGAAGATTTAGCCATAAACATCGAATCCTCTGCTCCTCTGCAGTTTGTGCCATTCATCCCCTTGGTGCGCTCGTTGCGCCGCCAACCCTGGCTGAGAGCGTGAAATTTAGGGATACGTTTGTGGGATCATACTAGCGGCCAGGCTGTGCGAACCGGGGAGCTGCCCCGGGTCTCCCGCTCGCATGGAGGGGGACGTCATGGACAAACTCGAGGCCATGGTTGCGGTCTGTGACTTCGACCCCATCACAGGGAGCATCCCGGCAACAAAAGTGGAGATCACCGTGTCATGCAGGTAGCCTCACCGTTGCTTTGCCTATCTCTGCGTCAAATTATTTGGGTTGAGGTTGCTTCATCAGACATTGCAGGCAGCATCTTGACTCGGGAAAAAATGTAAAAGCAGTAAAAAGCAGGCTAGACAGCGAGCCTATTATAACCTAGACTACTTTATCATCAGACAACTTAAACTTATCCAAAAAAATTGTAATTCGTCAGCGCCTGATGAAATCGCAAAACTTTGTGTTTGGTTGTATGAAATATATAAAAATATAGAATTAGGTATTTCACGAGATAACACTTTATTTATTTAATCAGTATTTAGTCTGCAAGCAGTATTTTGAATCTTTGGTTCAGAGTGGCGTGTTACAGCTGATATCGACCGTGCGTTGGAGAGTTTGTTGGCGCATGTGGGCAGCTCCCTTGGGGCGATTTGCCTCATATAGTGATGCCTATTTAGGCTTTAAACTCCAGTTTCAGAACATTAAGAAACAGCTTAACTCTACCCACTACTGATCCACTATTGATGATCTTTTGTGTGAGTGTGCACCAACAATATTCTAGAACACATTTTCAGGTCGGTTAGAATATCATTAGGTAGCCTATAAGATACCGTAAAGGGTGGGGTTTTGCAGTTGCGCGTGCGGCATACTCATTTGGCTTCAAGTTTGTATGTGATTTTGCCTCATTCTGCCCAAAGATTGCTGTGTAAATATGAAACGAACATGCCAATAAGCAAAAAGGGAGATGGCAAGTTCTTTGTAGAAAACTCGGTGTTTCTTTGTTCCTGTAGATTTAAAAGAAAAAGCTAAACTGCAGTATGCAGATTTTTTATTATATTAATATTGGATAAATAGCCAGGGCGTTACTTTGAGTAAATAGATTAACTATCAATAATCAATAGAAAGTAATGAGAAAAACACTTATTCGAGGCAAAATTCTGCAAGATGGTCCAGTCCTCTAAGTTAGCAGTTTTTACACGTTTATTGAGTTTATTGATATTTTCCAGAGAAAATGTTGATTTATTAGACCGCAGAAAAAAACTCAAGCCCCCACAACCAGCCTCATCGAACAATTGTTGTTAAACAATTTAAGCTGTCATTATCCAGCATAGTTACAGTTACAAAATTCATAACTTTGCCGTCAAGTGCCAAGAACGCTCTTTCATAAAGTGCAATTGATCGCTCATTTAAGGGCACGCACACAGAGTGGCATTCAGATCGGGAAACAGGGAAAACAGAAATCCCCTCGTTATTGACTGAATTCTGTATGAAACATGGAATTTAGAGTTATACAAGCATAATCAGTGTTAAAGTCTGTATTGCCACAGTAGGGACTACAACTGGCTGCTGGGTCATTCGATAAGAGTTATAAATTGTGCTAGATTCAGTACATAGCAAAACAATTCGACAAGCGTTTGTTATTTGACATTATGTGCATTACTGAGAATGTTTGTTTATCTCATGCAACCTTGCACCATTGCATGCTTATGTCTTGGTTCCTCTCATGTGGTTAAAAGTAATTGTTCATGGCTGATCCTTTCTCACGCACTTGTTAATGATCCCCCCTTATCTGCTTTTGGTTTGAATATGTGTTTATCTAAAGTAAATAGCCAAATTCACATACAAAGCTGTGTATGTGTGTGGGTTTTTCTTTCAGATTAGAGGAGGCATCGGTACCAGCACAACTCTACATAATTGATTTAGTAGGGGCAGAGAGCCCTGAGATATCCGCACAGACTGAATTGTGTCGTGTTCAGCACCCCCACAGGTTTTTCTCATAACCCACTGCCGTTACTGGGGGAAAAAAAGACCTCTGACAAAATGGATGGAAAAGGATAAGCCCATATTAAACCGAGAGACATCTCTGTGATTGCGGATTCTTTCATTTTCTTTGGCATTGATTGGCTTTGTTCATAGGTCTGGCAGGGAGATGGGGGCGAGGCGCTGCGTTTAGCTTCAAAAGGCTGCTTCTCAGCTCGGAGGTGAGATGGCGTGGTTGCTTGAGAGTCGAGTGGTTGGCGTCCCCGCACTTTTGCTAGTTCCTCATTGCCACTGCTCAGTGGGTACGGTGGAATGGGCACGGGGTCAAACAGAGCGTCGACAGGGGCTCTAGGAAGTAATCCGTTAAGCACAGGTTGTGAATGTCCTCAGTGAAGCGGTTGGGTGGAATACGTTCCAGGCTTTCGCTGTGTGTGAGGAGCAAAGGGGCACGCTAAACGTGAATCCAGCTGTTTTTTATTTTATTTCTCTCCTAAGCTTAATAGACTGTGCTGGGTTGAGGCAACACTGTTCCTGTGTTTTCTGGTGGTGTGTTATGTACAACAGAGATAAGGCACGGTCTGGGGGAACTGCCAACCACAAACCTCCTGATGGGTCATGCCATGGATTTGGTTCAGAGTGGTTTATGGGGTTTCCTGTTCCCTTGATTGACCGCAAAGGCAAAAGATCTAGAACTACGGTCAAAGAATTACGGTCAGTGGCAGTCTGTTAGTTAACACAAAGCCTCACTATTTTAGGTCTTTACATCATACATCCTGGATGAACACAGGGAACAGGATGATCCCACGCTCAGATATGAAAACAGCTGTAAGCTCGCAATATCAAACCATAACTCATAGCCTTTATGGGACGTATCCAAAGGTGGCCTGAGGCGCTGAATAATGGCGCACCTGGCCACCTGCTGACAAAGCCCCCTCCTATCCCACTGTGCTAAGTCTCCACCGGGCAGCCACAGTGCAGAGTGGAGGTTTGCCAACACCTGCAGCTCCCTTCGGTGGTACTAAGACGCCCCCCCCCCCCCCCCTCCCCCCGCACACACAGACTGTTTCCATTATGCTGGGAGGAGACACCCCGTGAATCTCTGTCCAGTGCTGTTGTTTTTTGCTCGCACACAGCTTGTGCTCAGCATACCCATTTCGTCGGAGGTTATAAATTGCTGCGGGTGGTGCTGCTTTGTCAATACATGGATTCCATGGCTATTGGCCCTAACTCAGCCGCCCCACACCCAGGGGATTCATTATGTGGGGAAGTACATGGAGAGAATCCATGGGGGACACGTCACACGCAGTATCCCATGACAAATGGCAGCACAGGACTCGATCCCCTGTGTGTGTGACCATTGATTGCTATTCTCAATGGGGCCTTCTGAGGAACTGCCATGTGTCACTCAGGCTAACCCAACCCGGAGGGCATCAATGCGCTGGACAGAGGGTGTGGTCTGGAAAACATCAGGTTGATTACACTGTGTGCTGCCACTGGTCGATTTGTCAAAAGCAATTGTGGGAGCAGTGGAGTTGAAATGCAATGTGGGTAATCCCGCCGGGGCTCATGCGGACATCTTCCTGCCCTTGAGTGTTATTGTTATGCGTGTTAGTTCTCTTAAACACGTCTCAGGATTCAGTCAATGCGTGTTACCTGCTGTCCAGATGTGTTTCATCTCTTTCATGTACGAATTTGAACTAGACCTGCCTTTATGTTCTGTCCGGGGGCAAAGACAACCAGGCTAGTATTTGTTTTACCGTTTCATCAGGTGGAGGCCAAACATTTCATTGTCAAATTGAATTGCGAGCCGATTGCTGATATCCTTTCCAGGAATGTACTTGGCTTCGGGGCCTCTCTGGCGTTAGGTCCCCAGGACAATGTGCATTGAGTCTATCAGATCATATCTAATCATAACCTTGAAAATGCCTTAACACCACACATTCTTCAGACACTAACGGGTGGCTCCTCTTTTCTTTGATTTTAATATTCCTAAGCTTTGGACAGTCTTGTTATACAGATATGTCATTTTTATGTATGTGTGTGCACTCCTTTACAGTATTTTTGATTAGACTCCCAGCGTGCTTGTATCACAGAGAGAACCGTCCAAATGGTGTGAATTCACACTTGGTGGAAAGGATTCTGGCCATAATATGAATTTGCACACCTCCCCAACTTCTAGCACACCACTCTCCACCCAAATATCTGTGATCATGATGGATGCTGAGCAGATATGCTTTAACCAGATAAAACTTGAGTCCTACATAGCCATATAGTCAAGGTACACTGGTACCCTAGGGAATTATTGAGGTTCAAAGAGAATGTATGCAGTCTGAGTGAGTGTGCGTGCATGTGCGTTCAATTTGTCTATGTTAGCCTGCCGTATCTTGCGTGTAGGCGACCAGCTTAGCTTTGTGACAGTCTTTCTACAGCGCTCAAGTGAAGAAGAAAGGCAGGACGGTAGACCTGAAGAGCTCATAGGATAATAGGATAAAGAGATCTAAATAATTAAACAGCTGGAGAGGCAAAAAAACACCTGCCGGTGCCGCTATCACTGTAAAGGTCAGAAGGATGCATCTATCGCCGATAAATGGATCAGATTAACTGTTATGAGTGGGGCAGAGGACGGGTTGGAATATAAACTCAAAGGCAGCAGGGCTCCTGCACATTTCCTAGATCGTTTAACTATATTAAGGGATAGATGTACCGGGCCAGGGGGCTGGTCGATGCAAGAGGTTGTGTTGTGGTACTGCTGCAGAAACAGTTCAAGATTTTTACGCACATCATCACCTACCAAGAACAAAAGTAGCCCCCAGAAGGACGTCTGAAAGTAAAGTGAAGCAAGGGCCATCCATCCCGTAGCAATCTACGGCTCAGTTACGCTCTGCTTGTTGACTCAACATCCGGTATCTGCCAGAGAGCTCTCCTGACCCAATAGTGTCAGAGTATAGAAAAGAGGAGATTTTGTTATGAGGGAGTAAAAGGTCAGAATAGAAAGGGATTGTGTAGACCTGCATCCTTCACTTTGTCCTCTAGGCCATTTTCATTTGTCTATAATGCACTCTAGAGGTGCATCTGTCCACGTGATAGATGCCGACTTCTGAGTGCTCATTTTGATTTTCGTCTCATAAGAACCAGTGAAGGAGAAGGCTGTACAAGGATGGCCAAAGTATATTTGAGGACCCTTTCAAAATAGACGTTTTCCCCTCAAGGGTGCCAATTATGTCTCTGACAAGTCCTGGAGAAGTCTTAGAGGGCAGTGTCCACTAGGGGGACACACAGGGCGTCACTGAAATGCCAGCCAGGAATTAAGTCCAACATCGCTTTTATTAGTAAGCAGCCACATGGACCAGGGGGGGCTAAAATATCAATGCGGCAAGCACTGTCTCCACCCCCTCTGTCTCCAAATAGCCTGGTCTCAGATGGATTTCTAAAGTTTTTAGATCAATTCTTCGCCACTGTTCTGTATATATAAAGTTGTCTGTTAACTAATTGAATAATCTGTTGAATACTAATCCAGGGTTTAGAGCTTTTGCATACTATTCAGGAAATTAGCACCTACCAATAGCAATGGGTAGATTTTGTTAATGGCGGGAAACTTTTTCCATTGTACCAGCCACAATGGTGGCTTGGCAGATGAGCCCTTATGCAGTAAATTTAAAGAACTAGGCCGTAATTATAATATACTATATATTTGGGGGGACACACCGCCTCCAACATTCAAACATGCTCAAAATGCCCCCCCCCCCCCCCCCAGTATATTAATACACACAATTTAAATATTAGTTTCTTTGGAATGCTATGTCAGGCAAGCACGCACCGCCGTGATAATCATTATTTTGTGGTAAATATAATTGGCTAGAAAACCTTTGGCATCCACAGCTGCTTTAGCTAGAGGGAAAAAAAACTTGAATTCCTCCCCCACTGGTATCATTGCGTTATGTTTATTTACATCATGCATGTTCATTAGCTGTGATTATATTTATTCAGCAAATAATTGATTGGGATTGAGATACTCCACATATTTACTTGGTGGGAGTGGTATTTCCTTTGCCCACTGATTTTGTCTGATGTCACATAATAATACTGCTGATGCCCATTATTGCAAGAAAATAAGGTGGACATTCAAATGTAATAATTAAAAGTGATGGATCCCCCATTATTGGTATGTGTCCGTTAGAGGCAGTTTAATTTGGGTTACTGTCACCATTCAGCCCAAGGCTGACCGAACTACAGTTGGAACATTGTTGCTCTCTCTCATTATCATCGGAGACACAAAAAAAAAAAAATAAAAATTAAAAGCCAACCGTGACTAACAGTCCCTTTTCATCCACCTGTTAGTGTTTGGCATCCATTACCCACAGTCAATTAGTTTGTCCGCCACCTCTTTCAATCAGCCACACTGTCAAGCTCTCCCATTACAAACTGTTAATTAGACAGCTAAATTGAGTATACAAAATGTAATGGTGTAGTAAACCTTGATGATTTTTGATGCAACTTGGCCAATTGTCATCTACCAAAGTACGCCTGATGTGCACAATTCCATACATAAATAAACTCATCTAAATTGTACGATAATCTACATCTGGATACTTACACGTTAGTGGTTAGTGTTTGTTTTGTTGAGAGCGCTCTATCTCCCAAACATTAAACAATCCATCATTAAGACAGCCTCATATACTTTACAATTGATTTCTGATTTCTGATCCCCTGTTTCTAACAAGACCAGGTATTTACAGTGAATTCAGATATCAATATTCATTAACTGGTTATTCATGCTTACAGAGGAAGTCGTAATATAGCAAGACTTCCAGTGGCCTGGCGTATTGCATTATTATTGTTGTTCAAAGCAGAACAGATTATGTCCAAATCTTATTCATGAATACCCTCTTTTTCCATCACACAGTTGTTACCTATTGATGCTAGACATCATATGCTGCATAGAGAAAAATGGAAATGGAGAGAAAATCTGGGCCTTTGTCAAAGAAAAAACAAACAGATTTCATTTGACAAAGTTTGACAGTCTGTTCAATTCCTAGACCTGCTTATGGGATTGGTTTCATGGTGACTGTACATAGCAATGCACATGTCAATAAACCATAATGTACACTGAAACCCTTTTGTTTTCTTGAAAACCTGATGTCTGTTAGTTTGGTGACTCCACTTTACTGTCCTTTGTCTGTTTTATTTTCAATGTATAACATTTCACATATAGATTACAGCTATGTAACACAGCCAAATTAAAGTGTGTTTTTCTCCTTGACCTGTACCCTAGCTGATTGAATAATGAATGAATTAATATTTATCTCTTTCTTTGCTCTTTTTTCAGGAATCTGTTGGACAGAGACACCTTCTCCAAATCCGACCCTTGTATGTACCTCAATTGTAGGACATTTTTGGAACAATTTGTCAATAGATAACATGTTTGTATGATACATGAATCCTTTTTACCAATCGTTTTTTCTTAACCCTCTAAAAAGTCTTTCACTTTTACATTCATTTATTATGCTATTCTGACCTCCTCTCCTTTCGTTTTGCATACCGTTTTACTTTAACTTTTGCAGAGTTTACCAGCGTTTAGTTTACTATGCTCTTTAAAAGTGTTCCCTCAATAACTGCATATCATTTGCACAGTAATGTGACAGCTTTTCCTCACCATCACAGAAAGTGCCCTAATGCATGCAGGCTGTAAATGCCTGCCTTTGAATACAAATGGATTTACTTGGTGTGTCACTACAGAGGCATAGCAGGGTCTCTGGGGGCTCTGCTCTATAGCCATTTCTATGAGACCTCTGGAGGATTAGAGGATGGGGGGAGACATTCAGCAGAATCCAGCCCAGGTTCAAGGCATTTTGTCTCAGTAAGAGACTGGTGAATATCACACTCCCCCCCATTCCGCATTCCCTTCGCAGTCGAAACCTTAAGGGGTATGGCATGGGTCACGTCCTCGGAGGCGCTTCGGAAAATCAAATAAAGGATGAGAGGATTCCCCCTGTTTGGAAATGACAGTTTGATTGATTATGTAATTGATTATGTAATCCCGTTTGCTCTCCTGCGGATGCTCGTTCGTTTTTTTCTGGGCCACAGTTTTCATTCCTGTGGCGATAACACCCAGATTTGATCCTGCGCGCAGACATCAGGCCTGACAGTGCATTACACAGGCAGGTGGAGGTCAGGTAATGAGTGAGGAAAGAAAAATGAGACAAACGGAATCCTCATTTGAAGTTCCTCATTTGGTTCGGTTGGCGATTGTTGAAGAGACGTGTCCCATTTTGATTGCATCTCTGTTATTCTCTCTGCCCCCACCCCCCTCTCTCTTTTCGGCCCATCTCCCCCCCCCCCCCCATCTGTCCGTCTCACTTTCCTTCAGTGGTGGTCCTGTACACCCAGGGAGTGGAGACCAAGCAATGGAGAGAGGTAAGGCAAAAGCAGCGCGTTCATCAGCCCAGCTCAGTCAGCTGGTATCCATAACCGTCTCGCCGCAGCCACCAGCTTCCTTCTTCCTCTTCCCTTCTCCATTTCAACACGCAGCCAATCACCTCTTATTGATTGACACTGTGCATATTCATGAGGCGACTCCGGCCAACTTTTAACTGTGACCGATTGATCATTAAGGCAACTGCTACACGTATCAATAAAGATTAGCATCGGCAACGAAACGTCCCTGGCAGCTAGTGGCCTTTCGCAGGCCACGGGCTTTTGATTAGAGGCGAGATGAGAACGTAAGCGATGCGAGTCAGTCAGTGTCGAGGAGATGACTTTGGTCTTCCTCAGGGTGTAGGTCTGTGTCGTTTCCACGGCACTAAACCATGCGTCATACATCTCAGTCATTTTACACAGGGTATCAAAAGGCTGTCTGAAAGGAATTCGGAGGTAATAAAATAGAGTTATGGTTTTGCAGCCACCCCTTCAAGGATCATCCTACACTGTGGGCCAAATAGCCGTGAAGCCTGCTTGCCTTGTCGCCTATCAGGTAAACTGCCACCCGCTAAGACCCTACAAGCTCTCTGCTGCCACTAAAGAGATATGGCCTATGCATTTGGTGTATGGGCAGATGGCTTGAGGTGTGCGCTTGTCAAGCTGTGCAGAGTTGATAAAGTTAAGCGTCGCTTCAGCCCTTCTCTCGTATAATGTTTTGGTCGTCCCTGGAGTAGATATGGTCAGAGCCCTTCTCACAGTGCCACAAACCGCCTGTAATCCAATTACTTCTCAGTGGGTGAGACTCTCCCATCGGCTGGAGTCCCAGCTTCACTTGTTCACACTCCTCCATCAAACTCTGATGCAATTACAATGATAAATAAAGGATTTAGCTTGCGGCTACAGCTTGGGTTTTCATTGCAACTGGTTGTTTCCCCCCAATCCTCGTCAGACCTGAGCCTCTATTTATGCCATAACTTTGCTAGTCAATAGCTACGTATGTAAACAGTGAAGCTCATGGTGTCATAATATTACATTTTGTTTCTATCGTAATTGTGATGCTAGGGTAGGGTATGCAACCGTTAACAGAAATGTACGGACTTTTTGAACTATCATTATTTAAAATGCAAACTGGCCATCTGTATTTGTGAGCACAACTGCTATTTTTCTAGGAAGCAGAATGGTATAAACAAACGTTCAAGCCCATTAAAGGGCAACTGTCCAAATTTCCCGGCAACCTCTAGTATCAGTGAGAGTGATTGATTTGACAGTGAATCATACACCAACTTCTATGAGACAGATAAAGGTGATTTGGGCCATTTTGTTTCCAAAGTAATCCTGTCGCCCTTCTACTTGCAAGCCCACGTTACGTCACTGATTCGGCGGACCTAATGAGGGGTTCTCTGTGTTAGGCTCCCACGTCAGTCAAGAAAGACCGCTCTGCTACGTGGCGAAGGCTGGGCACAGTCGATGTCCTGGGTTTCTTTGAGCAGGTTGACAGGTAAAATGCTGTGCTTGGCTGCTCTGACGTTGCCATCCTATTATGCACCCCCAGGGAAAGACTGTGTGTGTCAAAGCCCTCGTATTTTCTCTGGATAGATGGGGCGATTTTGTTCACTGGCGCCGATTCTCTTTCCTTTTGTCAAGTTTGGCTTTTTGGCCTAGACTGGATTGCGTGTGTTCTTGGCCTTGGCCCCAACCTCCAGCTTCTGTCCTTGATGCAGCCCTGCTGCCTCTGCAGGGATATCACCTCTGTTGCTACCGCAGCTACTGTAAAGGAGCACCTTGCTGTCTTGATCAGAGGAGATCAAGGAGACGTGGGGAACAGAAGTCCCACAGTACAGGGAATGGCCATTTTTAACACTCGTTGATGCGTGCCAGTTCACATATCTGCACAAGTTCAATCCCTCAAACTGCGTCACACCTCGTCGGTTTCCCCAAGACAATGTTGGCTGTTGGAAAAAAAATAAACTATTTGGTTATCCCCATTGATTTGTTGATCAGTATGAATTTTCCCACCACTGTATAATGTAATCAGAGATTACGTGTGCTTAAACCTTATCATACATCACTGTAATCCTACTGTTTCATCTCCTCATTAAGACCTAAGTCTGCTATTATTAATTCACTGTGTCAGTTTATGGCAACACTTTCTACCCGCAATCATTTATTCATGCTGCTCAAAGTCCTCTGGACATGAATTATTCATTTTGGACACAATTAGCAAGGGGGAACAAACTGCAGTGTCTAACGTTCTCGCCCTCGCTCTTCCTCTCTCTGCCTCCACCTCCATTTATCTGCTTTTCAGCACATCCCAGCATCCCAAACACCTCCTGGTACAGTACCACCACGTCTTCTTACAATGTTTAGGAGGCATTGCTTGAGTTCCTGTGTCTGTGGTTAAAGTAAGAAAAGAACAAAGCAACTGAAAAAAACAGACATTATCTAGGTGTCTTCTGACAAGTGCTTCTCTTCTCATTCCCTCTCATGGGAAGAAGTCTCCCTCACTCTTTCTCTGTCTGTCTCTGTCCAGCTTGTGATACAGTGAAAGTGACGTGAGAGGCATGATGGAGTGAATTTGGTATTCATTAATCGATTGTAATTAGACTCTATTGAGGCAGTTATCCTCGGGCACACCTCCATTCAGTAAAGCAGCAGAGATAGACAGACAGAGGAGGAAAGAAGGAGGCTTGGATTATTGACCTCCGCTAATCCGATCTGTTACCATCTGCTGTCGGGTATCCACACAGGAATCAATGGAAGGTGTTTTATTTTCCTCAAAGACTGCGTACAATTGTCATTACACAATTCAAATCGCTCCACTTGTCCTCTCTCTCTCTCTCTCTCTCTCTCTCTCTCTCTCTCTCTCTCTCTCTCTCTCTCTCTCTCTCTCTCTCTCTCTCTCTCTCTCTCTCTCTCTCTCTCGCTCTTTCTCTCTCTCTCTCCCCACCTTTCACTTCTCTGTGCTTCTTGCATGTGATCTAGTTTGGGAGAACAGAGGTGATCGACAACACTCTAAACCCAGACTTTGTCAGGAAGTACATACTGGACTACTTCTTTGAGGAGAAGCAGAACCTACGCTTTGACGTGTGAGTTATTCCGTTTGATCCCGTCCTCCTAGGCTGGGGCCGGCCGTGTTCGTTTCAGACGCACGGCTCCGAGCCACAGCCTCTCACTGTCTGTCATGTCCACTGCCCATTGTCTCTCTTTCTCACCCTCACACTCTTTCGTCTCTCCCTCTCTTTTTGGTCTCCCTCTCTTTGAACTCTCTATACTTCACTCTTCCCTTTCCTGCTCCACACCATTCTCCTGAGTGCGTATTCATCGCCGCACTGTCTTGATTGTCATGTGTTGGGCGTGATATTAGTTCAAGGGTGATACGTTTTTTAATATGCCGTAGTTTTTTTTCTAATTTCCCCAGTTGCTGAAGCAGAGCAAATGTCTGCAACCCAGTTCCATTAGAATCAAAGAGTTCTCCGCATTCCTCTCATTCTGTTCCTGAATAACTCCCTCTCCTCTTACAAAGGCCATATCAGTGCGGTGCATGACAGGTGAGATTTCATTAGGAGTCTCAGTGAACAGAAAGGATCATTTCCTAAACCCCCCTCGTCATCTCTCCCCTTCGAACCACCAGAATGGATATGTTTGTTAAAAAGACAGCCGTTTTTGTGTTCGCCCTTAAGCCTGTGGAGACAGAATGAAAGCCCTGGTGGACTTTATGATATGGCTATCCACGATCTGCAGAGGGTCTCAATGGATTCACAGCGAGACTTAATTATTCATCATTTGGAGCTTCTATTCGTGATAGAGGTCGAAGGAGAGGAAGTACGTCCCCTCACAATTAGAGTGGCAGATGTACATTTCTCTTTTATAGAGTGGCATGAAGTTTAATTACTTTTTCACTGATTGACTGGCAGCTCCAAGAACCATTCATTCCAAAAGATATTGTTTCAAATGATGACTGACATGGGACTCGTGTAATTCCAAAATCATTTTCATGAAGCTATACAATGATGCCTTCGATGTACAGTGTATGGTCGTATTGGTGGGACCATAGTCGCATTCACCATCACATACCCCTTTAATTAGCTTTTCCCAGATCAGTGACTCAAAGTTTTCATAAAGCTACGCTTTGTGATAACAGTTCTGTTACTTGCCATATCTTTTCTGTATCCACTCCATTAGTCGCCCCAAGGGATTTTTGTGTGGCTGTGATTCAATTTGGGCAGGGCCCAATCACGCCACAAATTGTTTTTGTTTTGCCACTCTGTTATAACCTCTGCCATCTATGCTTCTTTCCCATGTCAGATACGACGTTGATTCCAAAAGCCCAGATCTAGCCAAGCATGTAAGTGAAAAACCTTCATTCCTTGTCTACACCATGTTGAGAGCTTGTTCTGTAAATCCTGCTCCAATCCCTGCCACACAACTGCATGCATGATATCCCTATTCTGGTTTTATGCAAATCAAAGTTTGCTACATAAAAAATGCTCATGTATATTCTATTATTTATACAGTTTATAGTGTTCAAATTTGGAAAAGGTCACAACTTTTTCCTGTGCTTTATTGACTCTGAATATTGTCTCCCTGCTATGTACACCCAGCTGACGGGTTTTACATCTATTTGGTACACATTCCTTTAATTTGTATGCTTTTGACACAAACTGAAGCAGTTATCAAAGCTTTTCAAAAATATGCTGCAATGCTGAGAAACTCGGAAGGACATTAGGAATATACTTATAGCCCACGGTTTGCACAATACCAGAACATTTATGTTTATTTTAGATTTTGTAATATTATCACGCCTTATTCGTTGTACATCACATGGTTGCCACTCTTCCAAATGTTGCGGAAAACAATTGTTCCCTGTCTACCCCAGTCTCTCTCTCACTCTCTTGTATTCCCTGTAATCCCTTTCTCTCTCCTTGCTCTTTACGATGTGCCTTTTCTCCTCTTTGCTCTCTTGTGCACTTGTTCGACGACGCTCTGGTATTTGAGTCTTGTGCCTTCTGTTCCATGATATGCTCTATTGTGTCAATGCTGCTTCCTGGTCTCCCCTTCCTCCTCCTTCTCCTCTTCCTCCTCCTCCCTGGAAGCCAACCGACTCCAACGTACGTGTCTGCCTCAGTCGTCCTATTTAATCACTGCACAATGCCATACTATATGAAATGCTGCTTAAGCCCCTGCACATTGACCTGTTATATCTGTACCCCCCCCAACCCCTCCCAACCAACCCCTCACCCGGCTCCCTCCCCACACTCCCTTCTGTGTAATCTCTTGCTCCAGGACTTCTTGGGACAGGTTTTCTGTACGCTGGGAGAAATCGTGGGCTCCCCTGCCAGTCGTCTCGAGAAGCCTCTGGGGTGAGTAAAACTCTGTGCTACGATTAAACGATTATTTGCAGCCAATCCAATCCAATATGAGCTGCCATTTAAACATTTCCCCTCTCTAAGAAACGTTTAGGCAAGATGGGAGTTTAAAAGAGCCATTAACTTGAATGTAGATGGTATTCACCCATGTGGACAAATAGTCCCCCATTTAGTGCTTTGCTGTGTCATATTTACTTTCTCTATAGGCATGAAAATAATAAAATATGGTGTATGCACTGGCCACTCTAAAGGGAAGTGGTTCCTCATTAGGTTTCATACGTGTCTAGCGTGAGAATGATAACAGACATGTTGGTCCTCTAGTCATCTGTGGGGTGTATCATCTGGACAGATTACACTACGTTTTATTGGATGGGAATAGGTAATTGAACACGACTGGGGGCTGCCCAAACGCAATTACCGTCATTAGGGAAGCAAGCTGCCATGCAGAGTAGATGGAGGTGCACTCAAGATTCACTGCACAGTATCGAAACTTAAGTGTGTGTGTCGCTCAAGACTGCGTGCGTGTGTGACTGTACAAACTCTCCCTTGAACGAAAGGGGTTTGCCCACAAGTCAGACATTTGTTAGTGTTGTCCTGAGCGCGGCGAGCGGCTGAGGCTACAGAGCTGGATTAGAGCTCTGTGCCATACAGTGTTGAGTTGAGAGGATTAGGAGGGGCCCCTTTACAAACATGCTTTGAACGTAAAACGGCTTTAAACGCCTATCGGAAAACACTGTTGTACTGGGCAGAATTGCAGAGTCTTGGTTTTCTGGTCACCCGGAATGGAGAGGGGAGAAAGAGTGGCCAGGGAATATGAGAAACCACTTTAGAGGAGCTGGGTAATAAACAGTGTGTTGTAGGTTTTAACCAAATTATTTCCCCACAGAAATTGTTCATAATTTGATTTCACAAATGGTCGTTGCAAATCTATTTCGTTCAGTCAACGATATTTCGCTGGGAGTTTTGCCTCGTAGGTGTCAATTTACATTTTGCCTCAGCTATACGGTGTTCACCATTTATGAGCGCTCCCCTACTCTCTTGACAAAGGGGGTTGTTCAGGAGTTTTCAATATCAACTGTATGCTGTCCACTTCCTTTTTCTACGGACTCATATCATATAGCACTCTCATTCTCCGCAGTGAGACTTTGAGGAGTGGCCTCTCCAGGGACTGAAGGAATCTGTTAGCCACGGTTAAATGAGCTCTCCCATGGCGTGCGGCACCCAATGACCTGCTTAAGAAGGGCCCAGTCCTCATTCCCCACTTTCCTTCTCACACTTAGTTCTCCCTTGCTCTCCTTGCTACTGCAGTATCCCTCCATCTCTTTCTCGCTTCCTATTGCGTACCAAACTGGCTATGATAGGAACAGAAACACAGGCCTCACATGTGGGGCTCCATCATTTTGCATAGCATACAGTTTCACTACAATACAATAACCTCTATGAGGTCTATTTCATGTTTCAAAACAATATTTTAAGGGTGTAGCCACAACATTCTCTAGGTTGGTTCACCAATACTCGGCATTGCTGTCTTTAGTCAGGTAAAGACACAAGTTTTAAATGGTCAAAGTTTTATTGTGTATATATATTAACTACATATCTGGCAACCTTATTATGTTTGCAACTACTGTACTATCAGTTTCCCTGTTGTCAGTTATTTTTAAGTATGTGAACACCCCATAATTTATAATTGAACCCCTTTCATTTTGTTTATCTTCTCTATGAACCTCTAGATGATGTGATGGATTGTAGGTTCAAGCTTGGAAGCTGAGAAGTGTTGGCCTTTCGCCAATTTGGCTGGATGTGTTAGACCACATTGGCACTTAGAGGTACTGTACTGTATTAACTGAATATTCTCCTTGGCAGATGTTAAGATTGAAATGAAAGGAGTGGGATAGGCTTAACAGAAGTGTATTCAGAGAAAACTGGAGCAGCGAGCGCTGTTGGTCTCATCTCGACTTCAGAGGCTCGGAGTTCTTTTAAAGTTGTTGGTTAATGTACTCGACTGCCTGACTGACTGGGGGCTACAGAGTAAAAGGCTGTTCTGCTAAGATGAGAAAGGGAGCTCTACAGATTTAAATAAAGCATGGAGGAAAACGGAAAACCTTTAAAGTAGGTATTCTGAGGGGAGGTGGGGAATGCGTAAAGGATTTCTCACTATGTTTATGGCAGACTTGTCCTGTATTATTTAGGGGCGAGTCGAAACATTAGGACCAGGAGTAATCAGCATGCTCTGCCCTGGGACATCACACACAATTAGGAGATACTGCTGCCTTGCTAAACGCCTAGTTGAGCTCCAAGGCTGAGCACTAACGAGGGCGCAGCTCTGATAATGTTTGTTCCTGCCGAGGTTTGGGAAAACACTACCGTGCAACCTTGCTGATGTGTCATTAGGAGTCAATGCGCAAATGCTGGTATCCAGCACTTCTAATTACACTTCCATAGCTAAAAACTATTTTTCTTCTGCCCTTCCCAACTTGACATTATTTTGTCATTGCTTTGTTTGCAACTGTAGAAGGACTTTTTCTGTGTCTGAGATATACAAATCTCCTGGGGCAGCTTGCAATGAAAAGAGACTGCTCTTTTAGTGTATACACGGATTGTTAAAGTGGCCAGGTCTTGTATAAGACACTGCAGACAATCATGCAAAGCAGTTTTTTACCCCAAATCGGGGCCTCGGGTGCAAGTGCTGAGAAGGACAGTGTTCTTTTTTTCGTTTGTGAACCTGAGAGAATTGTTTTGAACAAAAACACACGTTGTGCTTTTCTAAGTCTGGCTGCAAGCCACCATATCCTGGAGAGGTGAGAAAACGTCCGCTTCAACTGTCTGTCCGTCCGTCCGTCCATCCGTCCGTCCGTCCCCTACAGACACACACACACAAACACACACACACACACACACACACACACACACACACACACACACACACACACACACACAAAAGACACGGTCCCCCCTCTCAACCCACCGATGTTATTACTGAGTGGAGTGGTCAGAGCCGATGCGTGGACTGACTGGGCCCCTCCGCTGGCAGGGGCAGCCGCACAGTAGAGGACAAACGGACCATGTGTAAAATGATTACCCATATGAATTCCATCACTCACAGCATGTCAGGTGAGGGCTACAAGGTGCAACCCGCTGCCCTGACACCAGGCGGATGGGAGCGCGGAGAGCCTGCTGTGAGTAAGATGTGTCTGCACAGACAAAAGGGGATAGAAAAATGTTCCCTGCCTCCAAAGGAAGTGGATGTCGGTGTCAGCGTACTGTATTTTTCCCGGACCCATAATAGCGGCATGTTGTGTTCTTGCCACGAGGACATTGAGACAATTGTAGGGTAGCTACATGTGCAGCACTATGGCAATGTTTTTTTTTCTGGGCTCCACACTGGGAATAAAGCAAAAGGAGAATAAGTCGATGATGAGGGATAAAAAAGGCCTCGCGGCTGTTTGGTGTTCATCTTGATTGACAGCTCAAAGACCTTGAGGTGAAATGAGGACATTAAGGTGATGGCAGGGTAGCTAGATGTACAGTAATGTTGCTATGTCTTTTCTGACCTGTTTTATGTTCTGGTTTAGACTTTTCGTGACTGACAGCTCTGTGTCATCCTCTCCTTTTGAGTCTGCAGGTGGCTGATGATGAGTGCTTTGTTTATTCAGCCTGACAGACACTCGTACATTTTGGTAATTAAAGCTTAGTGTTATAATTCATATGATTCAAATCAAAACAACAATTTGAATACTTTATCAAGATCTCTTTAAATTGGAGAAGACAATTCTAATCTTGTTGCGGGAGTGTGAGGTGTATGTGTGTGTGTGTGTGTGTGTGTGTGTGTGTGTGTGTGTGTATCTGTGTGTGTGTAAGAGCCTCGGTGTTTGACGGTGTTCTAATAGCATTTAACAATACATCCCCTAATGACATCTTGGTCCCCATGATTCATTACCTGGCCTTTTGCTAGCACCACATCAATGCTGTATTCTCAAGGTAAAACCCCAATGCACATTTGAGCCACCCTAAGCGTTCTAGGAATCTAAGCTGTGGCTATCACCAGAGCGGCTACCAACATTGCAGGTGTATAACCAGCAGGTCCACTCCCCTCGTTGCACCGAAAAACTTGTTTTTGTTTTTTTACTTGTCTTATCAAGTGTGAAGTGCGAGACTATTCTTTTCCTCCATTTCTTTAACCCTGGCAAGGTGAAAGATTAAAAATGTCTGTTCATGTATGAAGATCAAGGGGATTATGTGCATAATCCCATTTGAGCCCACATAGAATGCGGATACCCTTGCCTAATTCTGTTTAACTATGGTCTGCCCACTGTCATAGAGTTTAACATGGCCCAGCATTTTATCTGTTTCCTCTTAATCTCTGTTTATTTTCGTTTAGACTCAAATAAGTAGGATTTGCTCTTTTACCCTGATCCGCTTGTCATAAAGTTGAATTCAGTGGATCCAATGACCTGAGGAAAAAGCTTAGCGTATATGTGTAGTGGCTTTGTTCCAGTGAAAACTATTGACTTCACATCTAGAAGTGTTTTTCTAAAGAAATGTTTTGCTTCTGGACGTATTGCCTCCATGTCATTGATGTTGCACCCTACAATATGTCATTTGAGAAGGGAGACCATTATATTCAGGTCATGATAAGGTAGGCGTGCATTAAAAAGGGATACATGTAAGTTCAACTTCAACGTTAGAAGTAAAGGATTTTGCCCTCTTTCATACTCTTGACTTTATTATCCCCTCCCCCACACTGTTATTCCGGCCACGTTGGAGCGTGGTTAAATACCAACTCCATCCTTCATTCTAATGAGCTAAGGTGAGCTGCTTCTACAATCTCCCTATTCTCCCTCTCCTGCCTTTACCTACCCTTTGTCTTCACTTAAGGGCAAAGGAAGATTTAATATGTTGTAACAATGGACCAGTATGAAAATCGTATATGTGCGGCACAGATAAAATAAAATACAGAATGCTAGAAATATGTGACCATTAAACAACACAATTCCTCATTTTAAATGCATGACTCCTCCTTGTAGACCCAAAGGGCTGACTCCTTGTTTATTATTCTGCACAGCTTTTCCAGCACAGATTTCAGCCAGGAAGAGATTAACTCAGTGATCAATTTTCCCCTTTCCCATTGCTGTCATCAATTTAGGGAAAACTCAAGAAACTCTTCTTCTTCTAAAAAAAGGCTCCCATGCTTGAGATCCTTTTCCTCATTAGTATGGCTTAAGTTATCCCCCGCTTTTCTCAGGTTTTGCCAATGTTGCCGGCCCTCTCATCCATCTCTGTCTCTCCCATTGTTTGTGTTCTTGTTTACTTTGTTTGATCCTCTGGGCGGCTGCTGTGAGGGGGCCCAGAAGAAAGCTAGCTTCATTTACAATTTAGTAAGCTGACTGTGAATTAGAAGTCCAGCTAAGGCTGTTGAGGAATGCGCAGCTTTGACTGACTCTAACTGGCACCAGCTCGTGTTGGACCATATGGCAGCGTCTACGAGGTGCCAGGGGAAACGCCAGTGACTGTCAGGACAGCGTTCAGTCTTTGAATAACATGCCCTATCCACGCAGTTAGCACTGTTGTAATGCGTCCCCACGGTTGGCATGCAGAACACCTTACTTCCTCGTTATGTCTTAATGGCTTTGTGATTCCCAGGCAGCCCTGAAGCCAAGCACCGTAATAGCTAGTCATCCGTCTTCACTGCATATAAGCACCTCCTTAGAATGCTGTTGGATCGCCAAACTCCGCATAGACTGAAGGGAAGAACCGTTACTGCTGCATAATGACCGATAATCTTCTGTTCATCTCAAGACGCGCCTTGCCTTATGTCTTCGGCACTGCGTGAAGTTACCTAACTTGGCAACTCTCATCCAATATAACTGTTTGACGTCGGCTCTCATCCGACTAGATTTCATTCCTCACCATCCCCTCAGAGATCTCTTCACTTTAGTCTAAGACCCCCGGCCTTTGAAGTCGTCATCTCGTCCCCCCCCCCCCCCCCCCCCCCCCCCCCCCCTGGGCAGACAATGTCACGGTGTCGTCAGCCGGCTCCCGTACGGAAGCGTGTCGCCCGCGCAGCGCACGGGTCCCCGTGTCGGACTGGAACTTCCTGGGGAGGACTCCTTCATTACGGAACCTCCTATTTAGATCGGGAAAAGTCTGCTGGGCAGTGAAAATCAATGGCGAGCGTGGCACCGGGGGAAACGCGAGGACAATTGTGGCGTGACGCCCAGAGCTGCCTCTCAGCGCTCCTCCGACTGCCGCGGTGCGCCGCAGAAAGGGCCTCCTTCATAATAGATGGGAAACGGGGACGGCAGCACATTTCATTTGGTTTCATCATCGCTGGCTTGTGCTCGCCCGTCCGTGGATAAGTGCCATAGGAAGGGCCCCTCTCACAGGCACAGAGAGTCTGGCACTTCCAGGGCAGCGGTGCTAGAGCAAAATGCCTTATGCCCGTGGCACTAATGTGCCAAACCCGAGGGAAGGGAGAAGTCCGCTGGCCGTCTCGTCAGAATGAACCAGCGGAGGCAAACGTTCGATGCCCCCTTGTCCTCCATCGAGGCAGAACATAGAGGGTGCTAGGTAGGGAGGCCGCATCCCGACCTCTCCGTAACTAAAATGTACTCCCTCATTGGGATCAAACAGTCGTTGTTGTTATTGGAATGGGCTTTTATTGGCACCTGAGCGTGTTAGGCTTTGAGCCACGGCATTGCATTCCCCTCCACATAACCCAGGGGTTTATCTATCTATCACATCATCAACTTGCATGATGGCGGAAACATAAATAATTCAAGGGCAATTAATTCCCCGTAAGCCCGGTCTCTGTAGACGGAGACTGGGAGGGAAATAAAGCAGGGAGGCTCAGCCCTCGCAGGCCATAAAATCATTACTGTACGCCGCCTGCTTTTTGATTGTATAAGTTAAGTGTTGAGTGTCGAGTTGACCACCAGACTAGTGCCCGAAACTTAGGCTTGGTAGTTAAGGTATCGGCTGAACATTTTACATAGGGGACTATGGCGCATTGGGGGATTTTAAGTGAGCCAATGTGCCCGGGGAGCTGAGATGAGAAGAATCCAGGTTAACAGCGAGGCCCTTGGCCACACTTCTGAATAATGCAGCAAGCACCATTTGCACTGCACACCACACAGGCTGATAAGAATGTCCAGGCTCTTTCTATCATAAGGTCCTTCCTTCCTCCTCTTCAGCTCCTCTTCCCTTTTGTCAGTCACGGCGGATCAACCAGGAGCCTCTGCCATCTTATTGAAATTCAATTTCTCCCTCGACAATGCCGCCGGTCTTGTTTAATCATCCGCCCCCAACCACTGCAACTGTCTCTGGGATCAACTGGCCCAGCTGGATGGAGGCTCTGCTACAAGGCTGACCTTCTAATGATAGACCTCCAGCCAGGGCCACGGCAAGACGCCCGCGTAATTTCCTGCCTTCTTCATCAGGGAGGTTGACAGGCCTGTCAGTTGGAGTGGGCCTCTGTATGATTGGATGGCGAATGCCCTGTCCATTTCAATGTAAGACCGTGGGCTGTGGTGGGCCCTGCCGGCTGCCGGTCACAGAAGAGGTTGAGAGGCACCCAGATTGGCCAAGGAAAAACCCAATTTCATCCCACCTCAGAGTCTGCAGCCCAATAACATTTAGTAGAGACTCTAGAGCGAGGCTGCAAACTTGTTTGTCAGCACTATTGGATTGGCAGGCCATCGGGGAGATGATTGTAAAGGTTTAGGACACACACACACACACACACACACACAAGAGTGGACAGTTTGAGCAGTTCTAAGTTTCCTTCTAAACCACTGTAAGGGCCTCCCCTGTGCTATCATATGTCTTGATAGGCTGTCAGAGCTGGAATTAGCGGTATACAACGAAAGGCCTGTGGAGCCTTCAGCTCTCATTCCGCTCCGTGTAAACTGGGGATCAGGGAGATTCGGTCTCTCCGCCAACCACTGACATACTGCAGGGCCGTAACGTTGGAAACAGCTTTTATCATGTGCTGCTGTTACATTGACCGTCACATGTAAGAGTTTGTTTTCTGGTAAATCGCCAGTACTGCTTCGTGATCAATCCAGTTTGTGGTTAACCCATCTGCTGTCCCTCTTTTTCTAGTGGCATACCAGGAAAAAAATGTGGAACCATCATCTTATCGGCAGAGGAACTGGGAAACTGCAGGGTAAGTCATTGATTGCCCATATCTCTATAACACTGTGTTTGATTTTCATCAGGCACACGTTGAATATTAATTGACATGCGCGTGCACGCCATAACGAAATGAGGATTTACAGTGGCCGAAACAGAAACCTCAGCGCGTGTGTCCGATAAATTAAGGCGTGGCCATGTTTGACTGTATCGGAAAAAATTGGTTTCACAGCGAACATTCTTTGAAAAGGATTGGCTCTCTAATGACACCGTGGACATGCAGATCACCAAACCGTGGCCCCAGTGTGCATTGTTAATCCATATATCAGTGTTAATAGTCTGTTTCCATTAACAATGGCCATTGGCTTTCTATCGGCCCTGCTAAATGAGAACAGTAAATAATCTCATTACAGCACGGCCACCGAAGCACAGAGAGTTATTGGGCAGAACAACTGCCCAATCACTTTGCCTGTCATACAACTCACTGCGTGCGAACGTGTTATCATACCAATTCGTGCTAAGCCTATAGTTATTTAGCTTGTAAAGTAAGAATGCTTTCAAAAATGTAAGTGTTAATAGTTTGTCTTTATCAATTAACTAAATGCAAAGTGAATGAACAAATGAACAGTCTAAATCAAATCAATATTTGCTGTGACTACTCTTTGCTTTCAAATTTTTGCCAGCATTTTTTCACATCTGCCTAAAACGTTTGCACAGTACTGTATATATATATATATACAGTGGGGCCAAAAAGTATTTAGTCAGCCACTGATTGTGCAAGTTCTCCTACTTAGAAAGATGAGAGAGGTCTGTCATTTTCATCATAGGTACACTTCAACTATGAGAGACAAAAATGAGAAAAAAAATCCAGGAAATCACATTGTAGGATTTTTAAAGAATTTGTTTGTAAATTATGGTGGAAAATAAGTATTTGGTCACCCACAAACAAGCAAGATTTCTGGCTCTCACAGACCTGTAACTTCTTCTTTAAGAAGCTCTTCTGTCCTCCACACCTGTATTAATGGAACCTGTTTGACCTCGTTATCTGTATAAAAGACACCTGTCCACAGCCTCAAACAGTCAGACTCCAAACTCAACCATGGCCAAGACCAAAGAGCTGTCGAAGGACACCAGGAAGAAAATTGTAGACCTGCACCAGGCTGGGAAGAGTGAATCTGCAATAGGCAAGCAGGTTGGTGTGAATAGATCAACTGTGGGAGCAATTGTAAGAAAATGGAAGACATACAAGACCATTGATAATCTCCCTCGATCTGGGGCCCCACGCAAGATCTCATCCCGTGGGGTCAAAACGATCATGAGAACGATGAGCAAAAATCCCAGAACTACACAGAGGGACCTGATGAATGACCTGCAGAGAGCTGGGACCAAAGTAACAAAGGCTACCATCAGTAACACACTACGCCGAGAGGGACTCAAATCCTGCAGTGCCAGGCGTGTCCCCCTGCTTAAGCCAGTACATGTCCAGGCCCGTCTGAAGTTTGCAAGAGAGCATATGGATGATCCAGAAGAGGATTGGGAGCATATCATGTGGTCAGATGAAACCAAAATAGAACTTTTTGGTAAAAACTCAACTCGTCGTGTTTGGAGGAAGAAGAATGCTGAGTTGCATCCCAAGAACACCATACCTACTGTGAAGCATGGGGGTGGAAACATCATGCTTTGGGGCTGTTTTACTGCAAAGGGGACAGGACGACCGATCCGTGTTAAGGGAAGAATGAACGGGGCCATGTATCGTGAGATTTTAAGCCAAAACCTCCTTCCATCAGTGAGAGCATTGAAGATGGAACGTGGCTGGGTCTTCCAGCATGACAATGATCCCAAACACACCGCTCGGGCAACGAAGGAGTGGCTCCGTAAAAAGCATTTCAAGGTTCTGGAGTGGCCTAGCCAGTCTCCAGACCTCAACCCCATAGAAGATTTGTGGAGGGAGTTGAAAGTCTGTGTTGCCCAGCGACAGCCCCAAAACATCACTGCTCTAGAGGAGATCTGCATGGAGGAATGGGCCAAAATACCAGCTACGGTGTGTGCAAACCTGGTGAAGACTTACAGGAAACGTTTGACCTCTGTAATTGCCAACAAAGGTTATGTTACAAAGTATTGAGTTGAACTTTTGTTATTGACCAAATACTTATTTTCCACCATAATTTACAAACAAATTCTTTAAAAATCCTACAATGTGATTTCCTGGATTTTTTTTCTCATTTTTGTCTCTCATAGTTGAAGTGTACCTATGATGAAAATGACAGACCTCTCTCATCTTTCTGAGTAGGAGAACTTGCACAATCAGTGGCTGACTAAATACTTTTTGGCCCCACTGTATATATATAAATATATAGTATAGAGCAATATTTCATATGTAGTTTATTATAAATAAATAATATGAATATTATTGAACCCATCAATTGCTGTGTGTGCCATCTCTGTTTAAGTCACTTATATCATAATGCAGACAAATAAACTTCTAAATCAATAACCAGGCCAGGTACGCCAAACTATACCGACCATCCTCATTAGATATCTTTACCTTTTTGGGCTGACAGCCGATGACATTGTCTACAGTTTGTTAGGGCTGTGAAGGGCGGCTTGGAGTCACCAGGTGCGATGATCCAAGGTAATAGGAGTTAGCCTCATCACAGCAAAGCACCACTCATAGAGCAAATTTGCAATATAAATGCAAATGGTCATTATCATCGGAAGTGATCATCTCCTCTCTCCGCGGGTGTATTAGAGAGACAAAGGTTTGAATGCCACCCTCAACCTGTGCTTATTCAATTTAGATTCACGGTTCGATTAGCATAACTCCAAACTGCAAGTTTGCAGAGTGCACGTCAGAATAGAAAGGATGCGAGGCGGTTTGAATAGGGCTCTAGTGTGTGAACGCTGTTGCCAGTGGGAGTCCCAGGCTTATGTTAAACTACTGTAAAACAGTTTGGAGCTGTCTGCTTTCATCTATCCATCTGGACGGTGTTTACCATTCGAGCCACCTGTGAATAGCAAACGGAGGCGGCTCTGGCAGTAAACAGTACCATGCTTGTTCTGGGGAGCTGAATGCAGAAGCTCGCCTTTGCTTAGGTAGGGAGTCCCTTGGGGGGGGGGGGGGGGGGGGGGGGGGGGGCGGGGGGACCCAGATAAGAAATGTGCTGACTGGGGAGTGATGGCAGGATGGCTCTCCCCTGTGAAGGGGGAGCTGTGGCTCTGCTGGGTATCATTATAGTCCTCTGTGCTGGGATCAAAGAAACCCCGCTGGCTTCTGTCATCTCTGGCCGACGTGAAGGGGCTGTGCATGCTGCCTCACCCAGTTGGCTAGCTTGCCGAAGACACGGCCTGGGCGCCACTGGGTGACCGGCCATGCATAGAGGAGGGAGTTTTCTCTCCTTACTGCGTCAAACCTATTCCGGGCTGCGCTGGCCCAGCAGTGGCTTCACAAACAGAGTTTGACAGTGCCCTCCTGACCTCGTCCTGTGCCAGGACATTATTACTCTTTTAACGTCTGCAGCTTTTGTGGGGGATTAAGGCGGCACAGCCCCGAGCAATTCTGATGAAGTAAAAAATACCTCTCAGTGCTGGATCTGTCTGGGGCCAGTTGGACTAAATGTGTAGTTTACTGTACTGCAATTGCCATCGATGGATCATAATGCTTCTTTGAAAACCTAGTGTGAAATGGCAGAACTGTATATATATCTGATTCATATCACTCATATAATTCTATTTATTATGCAAACTAAAGCCCTTAAATAGATCTGAGGGAGCTACAATTTGAATTGAGTGATAATGATAGTGAATACATGTCAAATTATCTTACTGCACTGGTCAGTACTTTTGTGCTTCGTCTCCTTTAAAATCTCACTAACAGTCTTGGAAATCCCCACAGTGTATTGCCATGTCCCCCACCCCTTGCAGTAATATATTGCTAGACAGTAGTAATGGGAAGACAGATATGTATTGCACGGCATATCCCCCCTATTGGCTTGGCCGTGGAATATTCCCCCTGACTGAGAGAAGATGTGTTATCCATGCCTAATGGGAGCTTATCCTAGCCATGCTTCTCGGTGTAATAGGGTGGAGAGGTCTGGATTATTGGGTCTAATTAAGATGCTGCCATTTGAACAAACTGGTGATAGAATAACTTAACGACAATATGGATTTTACAGCTAGAACTAGAGGCATCTGAAAACGGCAAGGCCACAGAGACTGATCCATGTCAGTGCATTGCAATGACTTATATGGGCAGAGTGAGGGGTTTTGCAAAGAAAGTGTGGTGGTCATACATATACTATGGCTGTGTTACTCTGCGGTTGGCTGTTTTCGGACTGCTGTTTTTAGTAGCACTAAAAGGCTGCTGTGCAGCGGATAGTACAGTTTGGGAAAATAACAAGCGTGGCGGGTTGAGTTAGGCCCTTAAGCACAGACTCTCTGAATCTCAAAAGACCTGGTCCAGCTAAAACGGTCTGCTAGGTTAATTTTACCACACTGTGTAACCTGCCTTCAGTCAACTCACTTGATATTTAAAATCTGAATGCTTTGTAATTCAAACAGACAGACTTTATCCATGTTTATTTCACACAGGCCAGACCTTTGATGATACAAATGAGATAATAATAAATATTAGAAAAAGGAAAAGGAATTGAATTCTTACAAGAAATTCTGTGAACAAGGAAGAGGGTGTTAACACCAGCCAGTAGGATCTGGGCCTTTTCAGGTTAGAACAAGTAGCTGGAAGGCTAGAGATGATTGGACAAGGAGGATTGATTCAATTGTGGAATGATTGCTTGGTGTTAAGGCTCCCATCTCTATGTGGTACCACAGTTTTCAACTTCCACGAAACTACAGAATAACTGAAGAAATCCACAATTCTAGAATCAATTTAGAAACATACAGAAAATCCTTCTTAAAGGTTGACATGATTGCTGTTCTTTTTACTTCAATGCCTACCGTTGTAAAATCGGAAGCAGGGCGGTGCTAGTAACTGTCCAGGTCGACGTCATAGAAGGCAAGAACATTTTTCCAAAGTCGATTGCTTAGAGGTGCATGAACTCACCGAGCCAAATACTTACCAACCTGCCCCTCGACATGAATCCACGTCATGCCACATGACTTTACTCAAGTATCCGTCGGTTAAAAGAAATAGCCAAAAGTTGTAGATAATGCTTGTATTTCTATTAAACATGGAAGTAGTGTTTGTTTTGATGGATAAGCAAGTAGGATATGTACTCAGCACGTTTTTCTTTATCAACAATCATGCAGACCTTTAAGTCAGAGCTGAAAACATTAATACACAGCTTGAGCACATTCAGCTTTTTGTCATTCAAAGTTTAACCATTTTCTTGTCAAAAATAACGCTGTCGTTTTTTTTATACTTGATTGCTCACCAGATCACACCAAATTCTTCTAGAATTTAAATTCTAAATTGAAAATTGTCTCTAACGTGTCTCCCCTCTATCCTAGCGTGTGATAGCCAGCATGATCTCCTCACTGTGACCATGTGTGGTAAATGGGCGGCGGGCCAAGGCCTTAAGCGGTGTGTTGTTGGTGGGTGAGGGACGTGTCATTTTGATGTGGGTCACAGAAATCGATGGAGGACTGTTTTCAGTGGCTGCTTTCGGTCTGACTCCAACCTAATGGCTGCACTTCTCAACCTAAAAGCCAAAAGACTACCCAGGGACAAAAGCACTTTCATTCATAGCCGAATGAGACCCATGCCAAGCCCCCCAGCCATGTGGTCTTTTTTCGACTAAATCGGCGGCTGTTCCCAGGATATTCCTCGGTCATGGCTCCTACATGCATGCACCCAGCTGTGTTCAGTGTTCAAGGTGCTAAAAGGTTTTTCACCACGGATGGGGGTCATAATAAAGACGGCGAACATTAATATTCTGGGCATTATCCAGGAGGGTAAGGTGTGGGCTGAGTTTGGGACTATGCTTTGCCCTATTTCCCGTCTCTTCAATTGATCACCTATTGTCCATTATACAATATTGCTATTATACAGGACAGCGCGACACCCTGACCACATCAGACCTCTTTTGCAACAAAAGCGTTCTGGGGCATATTCATTGTCTCTATAATGGCACGGAGCCGGGAAATGCTGCATGCGCGAGTAAGACCAGGCTTTTTAACGTATCATTAACTGCACTCCCCGTCTCAGTGCGCAGACCCCCCCCCCCCGCCCCCCACCCCCCCACAACCCCCCACCCACCTAACACCCCCCACCCCCAACCAGATATAAAGCAATTTTATGAACCGTTTGAGAGCCCCACTCCACTTGGATATTGCTGTTTCTATTCTAGGCAGTTCGAGACTAGTTCCAGTGTAAATGTAACTTTTATTTTGTGTTTCTACTGTATCTTTCCGTTTTAGATAGTTTCCGCATGCCCGGCGGTGTTAATTGGTGGTTGTACATGCGCAGACTCTGCTTGCAAAGCAGAGCACATGGCCCGGCTGCGTTCGGTGCCTATTAAAATACGGTCCACGCTTTGCGTATATTGGGTGCTTCAGCGCTTTTATATCTTGGCACAAGGCTTGTATCAAAACAAAGGCAAGCAAACAGAGGGCCCCATAATCCAGCGGGGATTTATAATGTCATTCCTCTCTCCTCTCTCTCTCTCCATCGCTCTCTCGTTTTCTTTTTAGGATTGTGCCACCATGCAGTTTTGTGCCAACAAGCTGGACAAGAAAGACTTTTTCGGCAAGTCGGATCCGTTCATGGTCTTCTACAGAAGCAATGAGGATGGGACGTGAGTTTAGCCCTCGTTAGATTCCGTTGTTTGCCTTGGCCTTTTTGGTTCATTGGTATTCATCAAAGGGGCTGAGGTGCGCTGTGAAGACGATGCCGAAAGATCAAAGGGAAGGGGAATCCAAGGACCCAGCACCAGTAGAGCGTCTGATGAATGCGGCACACAGATAAACTAACCTAGAGATACATGATGTCAGCGTTCGCGTAGATTTTCGAAGGGCGCTTTTTCGAGGGCCCGGGCTGTGTGTGGGGCCTGTGGTCCCGGTCGTAGCAATCTCTCTTTTTCTCTGTCTCAAAGGTTCACCATCTGTCATAAGACTGAGGTGGTGAAGAACACCCTGAACCCGGTGTGGCAGCCCTTCACCATCCCAGTGCGGGCGCTGTGCAACGGGGACTATGAAAGGTAGGGCTCCAACGCTGTGTATGCAGGTTGTCACTCACCCAAACAAGACGACAGACATGTACGCACACACACACACACACACACACACACACACACACACACACACACACACACACACACACACACACACACACACACACACATGGTGAACAATACTCAATTGTGTCAGGTAATGTCAATTTGATGCAAAGTTTTGATATGTGTTGTAATCATTTCAAGCTGGGATGGGCTCAGCTAACATAGATAGTATAGATTTTTTTATTGTTATTTTATCTTTTGCTCCAAACTGACAGTTATTATATTTGTAACAGCCTAGAGTTGCCTAGCTGCTCATTGATTTGTCCCTAGCTAGCAACAGAATTCTAGATAAGTCTGTGATGGGCTGCTCCTGTCTGTGGCTTATCTTATCTGAATCTCTGGAGAGCAAGGGGCCTTGCGGGAGTGCTGACAACCAGGATAAGCCTGGGCAAGAACATAAAAAGTGATTGTGTCGGAGAGAGAGAAAGAGAAAGGTAGATCGAGAGAAACAGAGCGCTAGCGACCAGTGAACGAGATTAGGAGGGGGGGAAGTGTGAGTGTATGATGAGAGCGACAGGAGCTGCAGGGGTAACCCCGCTGTTCTGTTCCGTGTGTGCACTTGCATGTCTATGCGGTTGCTTCGGTGTACCTGTGTTTGTGTGTGTGCGTGTGTGCATGCATGCGTGCGTGTGTGTCTGGTGTAGAACTCGACAGCTCGCACATCAAGCTTTGCCTCCTCAGACCTGTTCCCACACCTAAGGCAGCTGGACCAAGAGTCAGTGTGGCTGTCGGCTCTCCTGTCTACCAAAGCTAATGAGGCCGGACAGGGTGTGTGTGTGTGTGTGTGTGTGTGTGTGTGTGTGTGTGTGTGTGTGTGTGTGTGTGTGTGTGTAGGCAGCAGACACAACCTGGAGAGATCAGGCCACTGAGCAAGAGATTTGCACAACTTATGAATGGCAGTCAATGCTGTGACTACTTTTAGGACCTACTCACGTCTGCAGGCAGAGTTGGTAAAGGGTTAGAGGTTAACTGCAAACCTGGCCTAAATCTTGTACACAAGAGGATATTTGGTGCGTCTCCCAAAGCGTGATCTTCCCCCCGCCGTTAGGGATCTCATAAGGGGTTCTTATGGTTAAGCGGTACACTGAAACCTTTCCTTCGTAGGCGCTTCAAGCAAAACGCTTCAAGCAGGTCAATGAGTCTGGCCTTAGCTGAAAGCCCAGAATCTTCCACCAATGGTGTCAAACAGAGTTCCCGGTGCAGATATTGTAGGCTATTTTGTCCATTTGCATTTCATAATCTGATTCTTTGGTGGTGATTTCTGATCTTTTGTGTTCTTCGTTTCAGATGTTTTGTTGTTTGGTCATTTCTAGTTTAGACATGCAACCATCCTAATGATTGTATGCTTTGATTTGATTCTGCTTCATGTCTACAAGCTGGGACCGAAATCATTGCCTCCTCAGTCGAGACGGTTTGCTGTTTGGCTGGCTGGCCTTTTTCATCACCTCGGTTCTCTTGTTGCATCAAAGTCAAATCAGTGCAAATTGGTGTTGATTGGCATAAGTGGTGAATCGTTTGTTTTGATTTCTCCAGTGTCCAACAACATTAGATTTCTATCAATCATTCTACTAGATACTGGTCTTAGTCCCAGATGTTTTTTCTGTTTATATAGAAATGTGCAACAAGTGTGTGTTTATGTAGAGTATCTATTCAAATTGGCATCCGTGTACTGGTAGCCTGGTAGCGGGGCACATCACTTACCCCTGCTCCAGGATCAACCGATGCTTGATTGACAGAGCTTGCGGGCAACATCACAGCTGAGTCAATCAGGGCTGCTGGAGGTGGAGGAAATCTCCCCCAAGTCCTTAAGGGAACGGATCACTCGCAGCCATGGGTCTATAGGCTGCTGCTTATTTTTGGGAGATTCTGTGGGATTCTCTCGCCCTTCGGGTTAGTTGTCTACACACACAGTTCGTTTCCATTCCTTTTTTCAGTTTATAGTGTAGCCTTGAAAAGTGTCTAAATTATTTTGTGCTATGTTTGTGATTAAAGTCCATTCCGTCTTACCGCAATTGTAATTACTGAAACTATTCATGCGATTTGAACCTTATGTGTCTCTTCGAATATCATTTTCTCGTAATCCGCTAATGTGGTTCACTTTATCCCGCTCTGTATAATGAGATTAAGGTTTAAGTCAATATTTATTTTCTCCCTCCCAAATCCTCATTTGGAACCGTCCTATAATTGTGGACTCAAAACACTTGTAGTAAAAGATTGTTGTCCCTAATATCCAATTTCATTCTGACTGCGAGTTCATTAACATGAATAGTTTGGTTGTACCGCAGGACCAAACAGACCAGTGAGAGTCCATCAGCCCTATGATCTTCCAATCAGACTGAAGTAGTTCTAATGTCTAATGAGAATGAGGACGTGAAGGACACTGGAGGAAAACAATGCAAGCCCTCACGTGTGCTTTCTTCTCTTCTTTGGCTTTGTAGGACAATCAAGGCAGAAATATATGACTGGGACAGAGATGGAAGGTATGTTTAACAAACATAAACATAAACACACACACACAAACACACACACACACACACACACACACACACACACACACCTATTACAGTACGCACACTCAAAGTCTTCAAACATTGTGTCTTATGCCAAAGACCTAAACCAAATGTATTTTGAATTCAAGGACTTTGATCTTTTCGCTCCCAACCTCTGATCAAAATATTACTTCCATTCTCACGTTGATGAGAGAAGACATCCGCTTCATGTCATCCATCCATTGGCCCTCCCAGCACTAGGCTCCGTTTTTTAATCTATGCTGTGCTTTTCTTCTCCTTCCAGCCATGATTTCATCGGTGAATTCACCAGCAGCTACAAAGAGCTATGTCGGGGTCACAGTCAGTTCAACGTCTACGAGGTGAGTGGCGACTACCAAATGGAGCTTTTAGTGCGCGATCAAGTAATGTACCGCCCCCCTTAAGGCAGCCAGGGTACGTGCAATGAAGGAGATGACCCCAGCAGTGTTGCTCTGAGGCTCCTCTCCACTGCGCTGACATCTCTAAAGCAGTCAGGGGGGCAAACTCTGATTTGAAATATTACTCCGGAGCGCTGGCCATTCCTGAGCCTGTTAAGCTTGATATTAGCACACGAGTTGCACAGGACCATAAAGAACTCGCTAGGGTCCTCTATGGACCAGACTTTGGCCGCAACACTATTAACAAGTGCCAGGGAGGGCAGTCTGTGCAGTGGACTAGATGGTGCGGGGATTAGGCTCACCGCTCCCAAGCCTTGTTCCTGATTAGGGGCCTTGGGCACGGCGCTGGGTGGGGCTGATGAGATATTACTCCCTGGCCCTCTGAGGCCCCTACTGGTCCCTGCTCATTAAAACACTTGCCACGTTACATTAGCTGTCAGATAAGTCATGGAGGGGGCTTCAGGATCAAGGGAAGGAAGGAGAGAGAGCGAGAAAGAGAGAGAGAGAGAGAGAGAGAGAGAGAAAGAGCCGTAAGATAGAGAGACTAACTTTGGATGCGTGCGGACATGGCCTTTTAGACTGCTGACATGACAGAACCAGGTGCATTCGTTAACCTTCACAAGAGCAGCGTTTTCAATCGGGAAACTGAACAAGTGGGCTCTCTTTGCACGCAGAGCCATGTTAGTCTGCTAGAAATGTATGTATTCGATCCACATCCAGTTACACAATACTTGAACATTTGAGGAAAGCCAGTGGCAAAGTAATTATCTTGGCTGCCAGTGGTATGATGTATAAACGCTGCCACCTTGGCTACATTAACTCCTGGTCGTGTTAAAAGATTTGGATGGGCGTTGTAAAAAAAAAAAAGAAAAGGGGGTTCATCTATTGTGGTAAGCAGTAAATCAATTTCAGCATACACGAGGAGCCGGCATATTAGCTCTCCAAGTTGTATTGGTGTTGAAGCTGGCTTAACGCTAACAGAGGAGGGATGTGTTTGAGAGTGACGTCTGGAGCGTCTGCTTTGTGAAGTGATGTGACCCAGGGAGTGAGTGTGATGGGGGTGGTGCTACCAAGAATTACCTCAGAGGGAAGAGATGACAGAGAAAGGAGGAGTGGGGAAGGGGTGTGGGGGGCAGGCGGAGACTTACGCATTCCCGTGGCAGAGCACAGGAAAGCCCTAAAGAGAGGAGACACACACACACACACACACACACACACACACACACACACACACACACACACACACACACACACACACACACACACACACACACCGGCACACACACTTGACAGGACTGTTGAATGACTAGGTTTCCTTATGCTGGTCCTTTAATGGAGGCTTGAAGCTTTAGAAGGAGAATCCTGTTGCTTCCTGTGACCTTGATGGTTTCCGCCAGCTGCAGCATAATGCCCATGGCCACAAGCCGTGAATGCACAATGCTGCTCGTAATCTCTTATTCTGGCCCATTCCCGTACTCCTGTGCCGTCTGTATCTCAAGTGCGTCTGTGCGTGCGCATTTGTCCGGTGCATGATAATGGGTTTAATGGTGTAAACATGTACACATTGAAGGACACATTTTAGACAGAGATGTACAGTCATGGTGGAATGTGTTGCGCTGTTGCCAAGCTTGGTTGAACACAAATGGGAGTGGACAAAACAGTTTAGGTTCTCACAGTCCCCTGAACAACTCATCTCCTTGGCCTGAGGGAGTCATCAATGTTATCTCTGCCTCACCTTCTTGCTGTTACTGGATTTAATTCCCATGCTCCATTACCTTCATCTGCACAGACACAGCAGACTGTGATATTTTAATAACCCCAGGGTGCAACCAGTATATATTTTGATGTGAGTTTTTATTGGCAATATCACTGTTTGTGTTGATATTAGGTTGTGAATGCCAAGAAGAAGATCAAGAAAAAGAGATACATCAACTCGGGAACAGTAAGTGTTTTGTAAAGATTAGAGCAGTAGAGCATTAGAGGTGGGAACTTACCATCCTGCTCCGTCATTCGAATATTCACCAAGAAGTTGACTCTAATTGGGTTGCAAAAGGCATACACTCCAGAAACTCTGCCTGCTTCTCGGAAATAACGTCCCCAGAGGAGCTAGACCATAAACAGTGGCCGAGGGCAAAAGTTATAATGCCACCAAAACAGAGTCCAAAGAAATTCATGCCTCTCATTGTTTTGTTGGTGATTGCTGTTGACCTGTGTTTAGAAAACAGCCCCTGCATTGTGATCACTCGAGCACCTCCAATACCCTGCTCGACTATGGTGACTGCATAATTATGACGAGAGACAAGTCATCCGTCACGCTGGCTCATCAGTGCATAGGGAGATGGATATTCCCGCATTCATTGCAATGCTAATATGCAGCTCAGTGTCAAACTTGTTCTGCTACGATGAATCACTTCTGGGGTGGTTAGCCTTGGGGGCCAACGGTTAATGTGTGTGGATTGGGAAATTGTGTTTACCTTAATTACCAATGCGTGGAATAACCATTAGAAAACCTGTCCGCCTTTTTTCCCCCCTAGGTGTCGCTGCTGTCGTTAAGTGTGGAGTCGGAGCACACTTTCTTGGACTACATCAAAGGGGGGTGAGTTCTGAAGTTTATTTCTATCATACATCAGGCTTAATTTGCTTTCACCTATGGGACTAGTACTAAAGGGTTATACCACCCCTCCCATTTATTGTCTACAGAAACGACAAAGTCCAAAGGTCCTAAGCTGTAGCTCCGAGGTCCTTTCTGCGCGCTACGCGTCAAAGGGTTCTAGGGAAATATCCTGCCACACTCGCGTGTGCACTAAAGAGCAGACGCCGTTGTTTCCAGGCCATTTTCATTCATGACTGCTACAGCTTCTTCCTTCCCACATTCTGCTTACACTTCCAGTTAGACTCACTCGGGAGGCCGCGCTTCCCCGAACGTTGGGAATTGCATTTACGTGGAGCAGACTGAAATGTGCCTCGTCTGACTGGAGTGCCTTCACAAAAGGGACAGTCTTGCCGCATCCTCAAATCCCCCTGCTCCACACTCAAGTCTGAATGAATATAAATGACAGCGGCGATGAAATATGGAGTGGAAGTGGCTAATTAGAGGCAACCAACCTGTCACGTATGCAAATGTTTCTCTGTGGATCCGCAGCTGTCCCGCTTTCAGCCTTCTGGTGGATTTCTTAGGTCAACATGGCGTCCTAGATCTGTCAGTGAACCTAGGGGCCCCTCACTGGCCCGTCCACTGACCAATTCGGTTTCAATTTACTGTTCCACATGGGGCAGAAGCGTCTGTTTTTGAACCCCTTTTTTTATCAGTGACAAGGTACAAAGCTCGAGTACCCAGCTGTTGAAAACAAGTGGTTAAAATTGTATGGTCCTAAGCTCTTCAATTCTAATAGATGTTCGAGAAAGTATTGCATTTCTAGGATTTTTGCACTGGAAATGGATTTATTTCTCCTGTCATACAGAGCGGGACTGGTTTTTTCTTGTCCGTGTTCAAGTGTGATGGAGATTTTAAAAGAGGTTATTGGGGCTAAAAGTCACGCACACATCTTTGATGCTGTGAGGTTAATGCTATATTTATATTCTTTTCACTAAGCCACATTGAAATGTTTCTTTTTAAATTGAATCTTAAATGAGTTTGCCTCGGGTAATAGTTTCTATATGGCCTGCACTGTATGGATTTTCTTATTAATATTTGATAGGTTCAGTCTAAAATAACCCAAATCACAAGTGAGAAATTAATATTGGCATTTGATTTTTCACTTTGGTTTCAGTCACGCTTAAAATATAGTATGATTGCCTTTTTAACCCTTTGATGCTTGTATACTGGTTATATCTAAATGTATATTTGATTACGTTTCAAATGCCACTGAGATCCCAGCCAAGAAGAAAACATTATTTTCAATCCATGAACCTTGTTCAATTATTTCAATCTAAACGAATGAGACAAAGCATAGATAAGCCATGAGGTTTGATTGTGCTTATGGGCTGGGCAGGCTAAGCCCTAACAGGACTGTCCAAACATGACATCGAATGGGTTATTCATTCAGTTTGGATGCCCAGACAGAGACAGAGAAGATACCTGGGGTCCTAGATGCTGCATCTGGATCCTCTGGGCCTCTGATGAACCAGTTGTTGTGCCATCAGAACACCACTGTGTGCAAGTTATGTGGATGTCTGGAAGCGCACGTGGAAACGACATGTTGCTAACATTTATGTATAAGATGGTCGTATCCATTTGTGGCAGGGGAATTGTTGGAACAAGAAACTGTTTGGACTGCGGTGTGCAATTCGAATATTTATCAGATCAACTCAGATTGATAACAGAAAAACGTAGGGAAATATAACTTGCACATTCAGTAAAGGGAAGGAAAGAGCAAGTGTGGCAAAAAAATGAAAAAGATGACTATTACCATTTGAAATGTATATAGTGTGTGTGTGTGTGTGTAGAAATATATATATATACACACACACACACACACACACACACACATAGGGTATTTGTAAAATGTGTTCAAAGCCAGGTTATTATCCATGAAAATGTTGCCTCAGGGAAAAGCACTAGGTCTCTCAAGACCACAAAATGTATGCCGACTTGGTTTCTTCAAGGCAAATAATTGTTATCTTCAGCTCTCCAACTAATTCCGAGTCTTGTCACAAATGCAGAGAAAACGAGTTGTGAAAACAAACCATTTAATTGAACACAGTCGAAGGCAGAGATAGGGACTGCGCTGCCTCCTATAGTGGCTGCAGCAGCCAATCGAAACCCCCACAGGGCTGTGTGTGTCCATGGTCGGGTGACCTGTTTGTTTCATCACACTCGGCTCTAATAGAAAGTGGCACCAACGAGAGTCTCTTGATTTCCCAAGCTGTTCATCCAGGAAATTTCCGAGAAAGCTGCAGAGGGAGAGGGTGGGGAGGGATAATGAGGGAGGATGCCATGTTGGGATAGGCAGCAAGGGAAAGACAACTGTAACGTCTCCCTGTCTTCCTCTGCTAAGAGTGTAACGACAGACAAAGAAAGGGGAGATGTGTGTGTGTGTGTGTGTGTGTGTGTGTGTGTGTGCGTGTGTGTGTGTGTGTGTTCGGGTTTGTGTTTACAAAACAAAAGTGACACCAGAGACAGACGCCCAGTGCTCTGTTCAGTGGGGAGAGAGGTAATTGATACAAAGAGACATCAATCATATACTCATGAGCAGTGGTGTGAAGTAACAAAGTCATAATACTTTGTTCCAGTACTCAAGCTTTTAGCGAAATATCTGTACTTTACTTGCGTTGTTATATTTCTGCCAACTTTCACTTTTACTCCACTGCATTTCATGAATAAAATGTGTACTTTTAATCCAACGCTTTCCCCGGAACACCGTCGTTACTCACTACAAACCAAAATCCTCAACTTCAGTATAGCCTGTGGCTCTCCGTTTCCACACACAGACGCACTGACGCGACTCAGTAAGCAGGAATCGTTTTTTAAACCCCGCAGAGTCAATCACTTTGTTCCCTTTTTCTATTTTCAAGCAATTTTTCTCTGTTAAATCAATAATAGTAGCGGTCCACGTTACAGCATTGCTGAGACACCAGTTTATTCATAGAGTCACGGCCGTTCAGTGGAGCTATGCGTTCTGAATATGCACTTTTGATTACCTCATTTTGTAATGGGGTTTCATTAAGTGCTGTGATTGGTAAGCACTTACACATGTATAAGAGCCCACATTTAGTTTGAATGCTTGCATCTGTAATACGGTACCACAGAACAAAACACACAGGGCGAGTCGGATGGAGGAGAATGAACAGCTTCGACTTTTACTTTCAATACTCAAGTACATTCAATACCAGATTATGACTTTTAATTCCTACGGCTAATATCAGATACTTGAGGACTTTCCCTCACGTTGTATACTAATGGGTGACTTTTACTTTTACCATAGTGATTCTCTAATCAGATACCCCTACTTTTACTTAAGTGTTACTTTCAGGTACTTTATCCACCACTGCTCATGAGGGTGACAGGTTCCTCTGGATCCCCTATAAATCTAAGATCTCTGTTACGCTGATAGCACCTCTGAGTGACAGTGCAATCATCCAATGATCTCTCAAATGTTGAGTATCCCAACTTTGTATCACAGCCCGGGATGTAAAAAAGCGACTTGCTCTGAACTCAATCAAGCAAATAAGCTGCAAGATTGAAGGAAAGTAGAGGCAGCCACGCCACAATCCCCTCTGTCAGCTACGCAGTGAGAGCTCTCACTCAATGCAGATTAAACAGCTCAGGTCAGCGGTTCTTCGCAGCAGGAATCTGCCATTATCTGAAATACAACGCTGGCAAAGATTTCTGAATGGCGCTAAGGCAGTCACTGTTAATCACAATGAAGCACACTGGCCTCAATCTGGAGTCTCTGATGGCCTGCACCCCTCCCCCCCCCTGCTGCCACACTAGCTTCCTTGTGGGGTGGGAAAAACATGCATTGAGGGAAGGGTTGTTCACTCTCGTTCAACAGCTTTTATGTCTCGGTTGTAATTATTGTTAATATTACTTTTTTGTTTTTACAAATTTTTGGGTATACAGTTTTGCCAAACCATCAATGGCATTGCTGGCAATGTAGGTTGCAGAAACATTCAATATTTAGAATAATAATAATATTCTGCCAATGCCAAAACATGAAAAAAAATGTCCCCTCGTGTTAAATTAAAGTGATAACTGATTATAATGTTGTCTAAAATGAGGGTTATGTTGGTTATTGTATTGATCAGGTATACTGAAACTAGATTAATATCAACAACGAGAAACTGGCTTCCTTCCCTTCTGATATACATTTTGTTTTGGCCATCTTATTTAGCTCATTATTGTGTTTATTAATAGATTTTTATTTTAAGACGACTCATTACCTTAATTCCATGTTTTAGTTAAATGCCATTGCCTTCAACTTTAATTTCTTTAAATAATGTGTTTTTAATTCAGGATCCATAAATTGTTTCTGTAATCATTGTTGTTTCTGTAAGACTTTAATGCATAGCATAGTGATTTCAGGCCTTCGAAATGTCCCTGGTAACACTTTCCAAATAAAGTCTTAAGTACTGGTGAATTTAAAACCTTCCAGATTACTGCCCATGCATGTAGTCGAAATTACTAGCCTTACTGGTTTTGGAGGCAGCTGTGAGACCATTTCCTCTGGATTTGCGGGAGAGGATAAAGGAGGTGTATCTTGGATGCTCCTCGATGGAGCAGAGCGCTGCCTCCCGGGTGAGAGTTGGAGCAGAAAGCAGACTGAAGCCAGGGTAATTGCAGTGCTCTTCGAGACAGATGGGCAAGTTCCGAGCCAAACTTTCGAGACGTACCACTAACTTTGTAGCAGACAGCAGGCGTGGTGGTCATGCGGTTGGCGGATCCCTCTCTGACCTTATCAGCCCCCGTTAAGCCGCGCTGCTGCACACGCAGCCGTTTACGTGGCGTTTACAGCGGCTTTGATTTCCTGCTAACATGCATTGTCTTTACCATTCATCTGTTTCAGCACCCAGATTCACTTTACGGTGGCCATTGATTTCACCGCTTCCAATGGTGAGCGTCCCATTTTTCTCCTCGTTGTTTTCCATTTCGGTGGGTGTATCAAAAATCCAATATGCTCGGCTTAGCTGATCTATTGGGTGTCGTGGGTATTATGTACACTGTATGACAGATACATATATTGTGCGATACGTAGCTGCCGTCATACTGTCACATCAATATCACTCAAGCACAAAGTTGCTATCGACACAATGCTGCCAGGGCTATTGACCTTCTCGACTGACCCTTAAGTGGCCACCTCACTATTGGCCAGGTCATGTCTTTCCAGCTGCACACACTTTAAGACGCGGGTCCATCACTCAACCTAAACTCCCTCTATTGACAGGTAATCCATCCCAGTCAACTTCCCTCCACTACATGAACCCCTACCAGATGAACGCCTATGCCATGGCACTGAAAGCAGTAGGGGAGATCATCCAGGACTATGACAGCGATAAGATGTTCCCCGCCCTGGGCTTCGGCGCTAAGCTGCCCCCCGACGGCACTGTCTCCCACGAGTTCCCCTTGGTAACTAAAACAGCAAATAAGGTGCAGTCACTCATTAAGACTGCAGGGCCTGGTTCAAAGGCCACTTCAAAGGCTCTTACCCCCATTCCCTAGCTCTTCCTTCTTACGTTGAACATACATTAACATGATATCAGTCTTCCCGATGGAGTTTGAGTGAGCGTGCGCGCTTTGGTTATGTATTCATGCTTTTTGAAACACTTCAAGTTTCGTTAATGTTTCCATATGCACTTACGTGTGGACGTGTGCATTTCACGGGAAACATCAGCTTTTGCCAGATACAAACAGGAAAACAATTAATATGGGTTTCATTTACCTTTTAAAGCGCGCATTTGGGTACGTAAGCTTGAATGTTCCTACATCAATTTGGCTTTTCTCCATCCACTAATATGCTCTGGCTGCCGTACAATATGGCTAATGAGAAACTGAGCAGCAGTCTGCATTAGTGTGAAGATTCATGCATTTTGCCAAATCAACGAAAAAGCTTTTTCTTTTACAATACCCATGTTTGCCGTATTGCTGGTGGGATTTAAACAGCGTCGCGAATATGTTCAATTCCACTCATCCACCGTGAAGATTGCATAGAGTAAATCTCTTTCTACACCTGCCTCAGATTGAGTCTCTAGAAAGCCCTAAACACACTACTAATCTGCTTCTTCAAAACAATATTCTCTTTTTTACACTAACCAGATTATCTACTTTTATAGAATGGCAATGTTGAGAACCCATACTGCAACGGCATGGAGGGGATCCTGGAAGCTTATCACCAAAGCCTTCAGACCGTACAGCTCTACGGGCCCACCAACTTCGCTCCCGTTATCAATCACGTGGCAAGGTGGGAAAACTGTTGCTACATCAGCCCGTCTGAAGCGTCACTTATCCAGTCTTATCCTTGGCTGGAAGTCAGTCACAAGACAACCTTCAGGTTGACATTAAGAGCACAAAATAGCCTGCAAATTTGATCTATTTGCACAGTGAGAGTGACTTGTTTGGTAAATTGAGTAGAACTAATGAAGGGTAAACCTACAAATCAACTGCTGAGACAATTAGACGTGATTGTCGAGTAGCCGGATTCATGAAGAGTAGGCCTTTGTTGCGTCGTCTGATCAGGGAAATTACCATTTAATCTGCCAAACCGCGGCCATCTCTCATCTCGCCGCCAATTACCCCTCCCACTATCTAATTAAAATACCAACTACAGAGAGCCACATTTGACAAGAAAAATTGGAAAGCATGAGAAAGGATTCACATACAACCCCTAGGTCAAGGGTAAAGGCCCTGGGCTTTGACAGTGATAAGCATACACGTGCATGGCCCTTTAATTCTCCTTTCTTGTCTTTTCTCTCTGGGCAATCTTTAAAATATCATTAATGCCGTAAAAGAAAGAATCTAATACCGTTAATGATTCCATTGTCGAGATGCAGCTGAATCAGATGTTTTAACAAAACAACCTCTAGGCATACGCAATAACATCTTGACAAACAAAACGATAAACGACAGCCATAAACTTCACCGGAGAACAAACACACATCAAGCAAGCCTCAAACAATACCACCATCTGCACAGCACTCTGCTAGGCTGTGCCTATAAACACAAACCAATTAACCCACGCGAATTAACCCAGGTGTCCATAATTACCAATCAGGTGATGCTGATCGCTGGAGAGGGAGCGGGGGTGTGACAACACGGCTGACATAAACATGGCAGTAAATATTTCATTGCGAGTCCACGAATAGACGCTAGAATGTAGGTCACATTCACTGTGGAGTCTCTTAACATCTTTTACAACAGCGGCACTGAATAGACTTGAGACCTGAGTGCACAGCCCACTGTACGCTACGCACCGACATGCATATTTATGCTCTTTGACATGCTCTGGGCTGACAAAGACTTTGTATTCAACAGAGATGGATTATCACTGTATTTTCAAATGGTCGTATCGTAATGTTTAGAGCACGTGGGCGCAGGATTCCTTTTGTTCCTCCTTGTTTCACGCGCTCTCACATGCGATCTCTTTCACAGGTACGCAGCGGCGGTGCACGATGGCTCTCAGTACTTTGTCCTGCTCATCATCACGGACGGCGTCATATCCGACATGGCCCAGACCAAGGAGGCCATTGTCAACGTGAGTGCGGCACTAACGGTAGCAGCTGTTGGTCAGGAGGGGGGAGGGGGGGGCTTTGCACCACAACCCTCCTGCACAGCTCAGGCTCTCTACCTCTTATCTTTCATCCTCCTTATCTCCGCTCTACCTTTTAGACCATACGATGGTCCTCTGAAACCAGTATGGCATCACTCTCTTTTAACCAATGCGCCACAGGCTTAAGGCATGTGTTGATTGCTTCTAGTTCGAGGGTGTACTGTGCTTTGTGTCGGTAGCTTGGTTTAAACCTGATTTTTAGATATTGGATATAAATATGTATACTTCTTAAGAATCTAGTTTTTTGTATGGTTGGAATCTGTCCGATCAATAGCCTTAAGAGATACAAAACAACAGGTTTGTCATCGTCGGTACGGAGCATCGGACCACCAAGCAGACACGGTGACCCCCCCAGCAGACTGGGTTTAAAGGGAATTTGCGACTGTTAGTCAAATCATTAGAACAGCCACACCTTCCTTTTAAGATCTTGTCTGCTGCTCTAAGCTGCCTGGACCTGCGCTCTAACCCCCTCTGCTCTGTAGGACTGACCTGACGCCTGCACGGGACCACAGTCTTGTCTTTGCTTACCGTTTCAACAGGGACTTTAACCTAGCTCACTCCGGTGCTGTCGCTTCAGTTCCCAGTTCCCAGTTGCACGCACACTGAATGCAGCAAAGTGGAAATCTTCAGGGTATTCCATAGAACGTTAAACTGAATAAGCTAAATCATTGAAAGTGTTATGAATTTAATATTGCACTTATGTATAATGGGTTTCATGTGTGTAAAAGAATGGTAGTGAATGTACACATACATGTTAAGAGAGTATTGGCTTGAGGGCCGGGCTTTTCCAGGAGAGAAAGAGTTTGGAAAGTCGGGCTCCTATGTCCGCGTATATGCAATAGGCCATTTCCCTTGAGGCTTTCCAGGAAGCTGACCTACTTATACCCTGTCAAATGTGTTTTATACCAAAGGCATGTATCATTCATTCATACCATAGCTTTTATGGACCACCTTGACAAGTTGACTTCCAAGCGTCTTTTTCTCCCTCAACATACAGTATAGGTTAAAAACGCAAGGAGGCATATAGATTGCTCCATTACATTTCTTTAGGGAAGTAGATGCTGACAACACAATCTGCAATCTACAGGGAACTGTGACCTGGAAACAATTAGAATACAGATACATTATATGAATGATCACTCTTAATGCACGTCATGTTTTGTTCCAAAAGTTCCCCAATGACTTCATTTGATACACTTCTCATCAACAAACGTGGCTTCATCAAAAATGCATTATTGGAAATGGGAACAAATTAGATTACTTATTTTGACGTCCATGTGTATCGTACACTACATTGCGTAACCTATAGAGATACGGTGCAAAACACCGTCAATATTTTGTAATAGCCTGAAGTCCTAAAAAAAACTAAGATGATGAACTTCCTTGACTTAAACCGATAGATTTCCTATACTCTATAGAGCAACAAGCAATGTCATCTGAGAGTGAGGAAAGTGAACAGGGCACTGTCAGTAAGAGAAGTGGTTGTTAAAGCATTTACTATTTGAACCCCAGTTTTGATGGATTTAGTTTTCCCTGACACATGACAACTAATTCAGATAACAAACCTAACAACAAAACACTTCCGTTCCGGCAACCCAGCCAGTCACATATAAACACATAGATTTGGATACGTTTTGACGCAGGCCTGTCTGAGGATTCGAATACCTGATCTGTGTTCCAAGCACTACACTCTATAAGGCTATTAGGAACATTTTGATAAATTGTTCATGTATCCAGCGTGCATTTCTGTACTCGGAATCCATTTTTTCGGTAGGAATGATACCAATATTCCTTTTTTGATCAATAATGTGTTCCTCTCGTGCATTACAGGCTGCTAAGCTTCCCATGTCAATAATCATTGTTGGAGTTGGTCAGGCTGAGTTCGATGGTGAGATATTTCCTTGACAGTTGATTTAATTTGTATTCTTAAAAATTACCTTTTTTAGTCTTCCTCAAATATATATTTCTTTATGGCTAGAACACACAACATGAAAAAATATCTAAGTATTATAAATGTCAAAATTCTTTGTCAACTATTTTTCTCAACCTATTTGCAGCTCTTAAATTCCTGATGGATATAAATATTAGCTGAATAAACAACAGAATCTCAGCTGCTATTTTCTTTCGACAGCTGCCTTCATCTTAAAATATACAATATTGGATGGAATTAATGGAAGGCAATTAGGACTTAGTTTGTTTATGGTAGCCTCAGTGTTACCGCTGTCGACTAATTGGCAGGTTTGGATAAAGTCCCTAGTTAACGCACAGATGTTGGATGTTATTTGAAAATCTTTAGCATATGGGAACAACTTTCAAGCTGGTTCCTTTTGTGGGTAGTATTTATTTATGCCACTCTGGATGTACTTAGATATTTTCACACAGTTACACTCCTAAGATTCTAGAACACACCAGACCAGATAATGACTACTAAAAAGAGTTTTGTATACATTTCATCCGCAGCCATGGTGGAACTGGATGGCGATGATATCAGGATTTCTTCACGAGGGAAGCTGGCAGAGAGAGACATTGTACAGGTAGGTTTCCACCTGTTGACCGCCTGTGTATGCAAAAGGGGGGCAATAACACCGTAGGTCTTCGTAATTAAGAGGCAGGATCGCCATAAAAAGAGATACTTGTTGTGAATGGGATCCTGGCTTAGATTAGTCTTGCTGATGCTGAACAGTGCCTTCATTGTGTGTCCCAGTTTGTCCCGTTCAGGGACTACATGGACCGCACAGGCAACCATGTGTTGAGCATGGCTCGGCTGGCCAAGGACGTGCTGGCTGAGATCCCTGACCAGCTCATCTCCTACATGAAGAGCCGGGCCATCAAGCCCTTCCCCACTCCTCCAGCCTATTCCCCAGATCACACCCAGACCACACCCATCTGAACCCAGCCAGCAGGATGTAGTGAAGGAGGAGGTAACCCCCTCTGACAATATACCACTGAAGAAATATGGAACGGTATATAGGACATTTGGGTAAATATTCATGTGGCTCCTGTGGAGGAGATTGATCAGACTCCTGTTTTTATTTTGGAGTGGGCTGATTGTGGGGGGGGGGGAAGCTGAAGATGAGGAAGTGTTCCTTTGGAAGTTGTCACTTGCTGACATGAAAACGGAACCTTAAGAGGTGGAACGCAGATGTTAAGGGGGTTTAGATGTGTGCTGTCAAAGTGGTTATTTAATGGATAGCAAGCCCACCCTCAGAGGAGGGGGGTTTGAAAATATATAAATAAATATATTAGAAAGTGCCAGTGTGAATCATGTTTGTGGAAATGATACCTTTTTGGGATAGCTATGTATTAGACTGGCTGTTGGCTGATTTATTTATTATCTAAAATATTTATTCATTGGGATCCAAAGTCATATTTTTCCCATGTAGGTTTCCACTTTATTTTTTCCATTGGTGTAAAGAGAAACTGTTTGTACTTTGAAAAGTACAATTATATAAAAGCATGTGAGCCTGTCAAATAGTTTATGAAGCGTTGTTGATCTCAAATACATAACAAAACAAAAACAATCACCTGGCCCCCAGCAGGTGTGATCTACACGTCTATGATGTATCTGGCAGAGCTAGGATTCCAGTTCATAACAGCAAAATGCACTGATTAAAGCCCAAATAAGAAGCACAATAATTGTCTAATAGAAAGTTGATAGGAATCACAATTATTTACCAACATGAACAGGCTAACACAACCAAGATGATGGAAACCACCGTATCGTTACCTTAAACCTTACTGAATGGCATGGTTAAATTAAATGTCTTTGATTTATCTTGTGTTAACAAAAAACAAAAATGTTGGGCCATCTTTTATTATATTCCTGCTTCAATAGCTGGCAAGAAGAGTACTCAGATGTATAGATGCAACGAAAAAGCTATTATCTGCAAAAAAGGAATACAGTATTATAGCTTTTCTAAATGAGAGGTCAGCCACAGTAGTGTAACAGTGCTGACAGGGTTTATGATTTTCATTGTATTTATGAGGTGGTTGTTTTAATTCAATCGATCTCATACTTTCATTATAAGTACCTTCTCATTGATAAAATCTCTATTACAGCTTTGGATGCCAACAAAAAAAAAGATTTTCTGTGTATTGTTTTGCAAAACTAAACTCATCACTGAGTATCCTAAACAAATTTGGTTAATAAGCCATATACCTTTTTTGCTTCTTTGCTTTGGGATTTTTGTTCTATAATGATCATGTGTTATTGTTGGTTTCAAAAGGTAACTATAGAAACTTTAACTTATATTTTACGTTCATCCTCTTTGTGCTTATTACTTATCCAAGACTACTTATTAACAATATTTGCCTCCCCTAAACTAATGGCATATAGTATATCCAGATTTTATTCCCACGAATGCTTGGCTAGTAGGTATTTCTGTGTAAACAGCACTCATACATTGACAGTGTCTTCATGCTGGCCAAGGCGGCCGCTACAGCGGGAATAACAGTGAATTATTCTAATAATTGCAGCTTAAATATCGATTTCCTTGTCGTAACTTTCTCCATATCTTGTTCCACGTGTGCCTATTGCAGTCTGAAAACATATCCAATTTGACTCAACCAGCTTTTCTGTGGTTTACTATAGGCCTACGTGTACTTCAAGAGTTTAGGATGGAATAAGGGGATTAGGAGAAACGGTTTCATGAGCTGACACTTGCCTATGAGTAAGAAGTCGTCAGGCCACTTGTGTTGTATTGCATAGGTATAGCCTTGAGCCTACGTATTCAAACACAATGTTAAAGTAGAGAAACTCCTATATATCTCATTAGCATGTTCACCCAGTGCATATTGGGATGCTAAAATAAACGCAGAATATTTATTTTATTTTTATTTATTTTTTTACTTTTTTAATGTTCAATTATTTACCCCATTTCCCAAATGCCCCTCAGGTAGGCCTGACTACAGTATACGATTTAATATATCAGTTTTCTCCTGGTAGCCTGTGATATACATTTGTTGCATCTTGTTGCAGGTAAAAACATTTTTTTATTACTATTGACTGGGCCAATTTGCACATATTGTCAGACTGGGTCAACACTTTCATAAGTAGTGCACGTACGCTGAGAAATATAGGTAGTTACCCTTCAGAACATTACATTTCAAATGGATTGTTCCAGTGTTCCATGTGAATAATGCAATACAGCGGCCATACAGGATTATGCTGTAGGTAACAAAACTCAATCCAGTCAGTGCTTGTTTCAAAGTTTTTAAAACTTGAGGTCAAACAGTTTTTGTAGAGTGAACAAACAGGACTAAATAGGCATATTTTGAATGTAAATATTTGGATCCGTTCTCCTAGTCTAGTGATATTTGGTTTGAAGCTCCCTTGAATGGCCAGTTCATTTAAAATCTGTTACATGGGACACTGTGAATCTTGAAAAAAACATGGAGTCATTCTGGCAATAATTATTTATTATTAAAAGCATCCCTCCCCGTTGCCCGCAATGATGCCCTGTGGATTATGGCCAGGTAACGAATGTCTCCCTGATGTTTCAGGGGGGATTTCTCTTAGCTCTGAGTATTTATTCACTGAATGTTATTGCTCTCTTCCAACTACCTGTCTCTTTGAGGAAATATTTACATGATTTGAGCCCTTATGTAACCTTGATACACAACAGTTCACTTTTTGTATTAAACTTCTCTTCTGAGACTTAATTCTAACTGTGTACATAAGCCCTGTATAATGAGTGGACTATGTAACCAGTGCCAAAATATGTTCTGTTGAACTTAGCCTCTTTAGACAAGTGTGCATGCATGTGCCATAATGGCAACGGGTTTAGTGGTCTCCCACTCATCTCTCCTGTAGTGCATCTGCTACGTGATTCATGTTGCTCAGATGTCATGTATAGACAGCAGTCACCTAGCATGTTCCAACTCCTCTGTTGTTTTAATTCTGGCCCTAAGTATTTAGATGATCCTAACGATGAACTACTCATGTTCTATCCCAGGTTGTTAACATACCTCTCTTGTTCTCCGGTTTGCATGCTGAATAAATTCCAAACCAGATGTTAGACATGATTGCTGTCATAAAGTGGTTTGTGGAATGCTTTGTAATGGACTGCCTTAATAATTGAAACTTAATAAAACAATTTTTGCAGAATGTGGGAGGGAGTCAGTTTTCTCCTTTCCGAAACCATGAGCCTTTTTTTAAACGGAGTTATGTCGTTTGTTTCCACAGCTTTTGTTACCTGAAAGTTAATTTCACCCAAAGTTTCCCTTTTCATCAAAATAAAGCTTAGTCTCCCACAATCCAGGTTTCTAAATAAAACTGAAATACTTTTCTGTGGAAGTATTCATTTTTAGAAAACAGCTTTGTTGGTTTTTAGGGAAGTATGCTGCTCGAAGATTCTTGTCCAATCAGAGATCCCCCTCACTGTACGTTTCCTTCACAATCTGGCTTTTCTACCTCTAATGAGATGCATTGCTGACGAATCAAGCTGTCCACCTGGGTATACCGAGGCAGCAGCTGGAGCTATAAATTACCAACTAAAGAGAGAATGCCACAAGCAGCCTCCTCCACTCCTCATTGCCTCATCAATGAACACCGACAGGTCGCTTCTTACAAAATCAACAGCTAACAACACAGGATTCTTTTAAGATTTCAAATCGAATAAAAGATTTGGAATGGCATGTTGCTGACAGGAGCACATTACAGTGGTTACTCTTATGGGGCAGCACTACTGTAACTAGTATGCTGAGAATATTAGCAATTTTGTGGCATTTAGGAATGTCACAAACCTCCGATTAAATACGACCTCAGATTTGATATGACCAAAGCTATTTGAACATTGATTCATAGGTATTTAAGTTTATTGAATATTAATGCCAGGTATTGTAAAACCAGCATGGGTTCATGAAATGTCATCACTTTTCAACCAACCCAATAATTTCGATTGAGACGCAAAAACACATCCCTAAAAATGTGATTTCTTGTTGCATTGACTGCCAAGAAAAAGGGTAATTACCCCCAAACCCTAGCATATGGTGGAGTATTACCACAGCTACAGCTGTGTATTATCTGAAAAGTACATTTCTCCATGACTAGCTTCATAAGTTCAACAGGAGGCCTTTCACTATAGTGGGTGGCTGTGATTCAGGAGGTAGAGTGGGGTTGAGTCATCTCCTATGTTGGATGTTCAATCCCAGCTCCCCCTGTCCACATGTCGAAGGGTCCTCGGGCAAGGCACTGAACCCTGAGTTGCTCCCGATGGCTGGGCTAGCACCTTGCATGGCAGCTCCATCTCTCTGGGTGTGTGAATGTGTGTGTGAATGAGAGGCCAATTGTATAGCACGCTGGGTACTGTTCCTTAAGTGCAGTCCATTTACCATTGTCTCGTGGCTGTGACTTTTTATTCTGTAGACAATAACCTAATAACAAGAATGAACTTGCTTTGAAGATGCTCCAACCTACCGGATCAATGAGGAACTCCGACTCTTCCTAATGTAGGAGTGCAGCTTCAGCCCCAATATTGATCAGGCAGTGAACCAGGACCAAAACAGTTTGCGTCATGTCAGCAATCTGCTTGCTTGTGGAGAGTTAGCTGATTTAGCTACTTGAAGGTGGTGGGTGGCTTCTCAAGGCTTTTCAATTGTCGCACACAATTTGGGGCTAGAATGGGTTTTCAGGTTGTAATTATGTTGTCCTCCCCCATGTTTGAAATGACATGGTGGCATATGATTGCTCCACGAATCGATCTGATGCAATACACTGACCGACACAACCCCTGTACTCTGCTAGCTCCATGAGCTTCATACGCACCTAAAGGATGTGGGTCATCCACAGCAAAACTCCGTACAATGATTTACTTCTGTCTTGTAATATGCCCATATAACACCCCAGACTAATTGTGCTAAACCCGTAAAGTAATTAAGAAATGCATGTATGTTTGTTTCTTATCTTGAAAGTTGAAGTATGCTTTGAGACAAGCAATATTAGAGGGTTGCCTACTTATTTCTAAAACGTTTGTTGGCTCTTCAGCAAACATTTCAGAATGACTATTCAAAAGTAAATGAACCCCCCTGATATGCAAATTGTAAATGAGTTATCTAGTGCGTTGATGGTGAAAAGGTATAGAACCTGGTCAATGAATATCTATTTACACTAACGCTGTACAATGCATTCTCATTACAGCGAGATACAATGTTGAAATTGAAAGTGTCAGGAATATTTTTGTGACTTCCTAGCAGAAATTCTAATTTGTCATCATGTCACAAAAGAGCAGGAAGATACAGATGAGGCAAACAACCCAGATTGCACATTGGCGCTTAGATGAGATTTTTTAATTGCCTGTGCTGTGCTAGGGTGGGATTTGTGAAAATAAGAGGAAGGGCAAGCTTGCATTCATGGAAATGTACTGAAACAAAACCTACATGTATGAGAGGGAGATAGAGGGAGGGTGTGTTGAGGGTATGAGTAAGAGAAGGAAAGTCCAGCTCTGGGTGATGCATTCCTGTGATGCATTTCTTATGTACATCAATTACTGCCACATACAGGCTGAAAGCCAGACCTTAAATCAAATGGCAATTACGTCTCTGACTGCTGATGTTGCCAGAACAGTAAAAACATTTCCCAGAGCCAATTGTAACCTTGGCTTCTGCTTGCTATTTGCACTTAGCCTTACTGTAGGGGTAACAGGTTGCCACAGTTGGGAGGGAGAGGTTGGGAGACGACAACTTGAATCACACTGAGCACATAATGTCTTCACTGCAGTGCAAGCTGTTCAACACCTAGGCCCCCTGCCTGCCATAGACCACAGCAGGGCACGGATCAATATGACAGACCATGTAGTTACATAGACATCCAATGTGGTACTTCCTCCCTCCTCTAAAAAAAGTGTAGTGTAAGGGGGAATGCGGAGGGGGCGGAGCATAGAAAAGTTTTGGTTGAGGTTAGAGTTTGGATACCATTGAAAAGACAAATGTACAAGGAGAAAAAAAAGTGATTGCAGAACCAAAGAGAGAATGCAGGAGAAGAGCCTTCAAAGGGATCCAACAACCTGCGACTTATCCTCTCTGAGTGTAGGAGTCTCTCCTCCTGCCCAAGACTTGTTGGGTCACCCCATGTACGGAGGGAGGCCTCCCTCGTCTGTGCATGATTTTGAAAACAGGAGTCTTTCATAAGCCATTCAAAATGTCTGGTTTCTCAACCGGTTTTTAACCACAAACAATTTCATATAATTAATATAATATATAATATAATTTATTCCGAAAGATTAGCCCACAATCTCCATTGTCTTTGATGAAAAGTTGAAAGTTGAAGTTAGCAAAGCAGCCCGATTTCAGAAAAGGACGATTGTTATGCTCATGGTTTTTAGTCTGTAGTTTACCTCATCAAATCCTTCTTGTCTGTTTTCTCTCTGAACAGGGATGTTGTGTGACAAAGCTGTTTTACGTCTTATCGTGACACACACTCATTCCTTTGTGTGCACACTGTCAGTAGACTCAAACACAGGCACGCCAGGAACACACACACACACACACAAACACAAAAAACAGACAAGCTGCTGCCGAAAGAGGACACTTTTACCATTGACCGATAAGAGTGGCTGCTGCTGCTGCTGCCTCAGTGGGTGTAGCACAGCTCCGCTTTCCCCCATTTTTCTATTTCTCCCTTCCCCTATCTGGGGAAGAAAGAGGCCCAGATGTCCATAGGAATCAAAGGGAGAAAAAACTACAGGATGCTTAGATTTTCTTTTCCCATCCCAGCTGGTTGTATAAATTTGGAGCGGGTCACCTGTATCGAGTTCTGACAGGGTTTTTTCATCCACAAAGATGAAGAAGCTTAGAAATAAGGATTGGACCTCTCCTTTGAAGTTTGACTTTACAACAGCCGAATGTCCCCTCCCCCCAAAAAATGTAAGGACTCCAATTGAAGCATAACCTTTATTGGGGGCTCTCCATGGTGCTGAAACACTCAAACCAAACATGCCAGAAAATCCTTTGGTAATCTTGTACATTTGCAGTTTCACTGTGTATCTTGCTGGTAGAGATTTACAAAGAAATAAATCTGTTACCAGTTCTTGTGACTACTTGCACAGGTGCAGAGCTATTTAGAAAAGTGTTTGTTTGACATCTTGCAGTGTGCAGACACTCCAGGAAAAGATTCAGAATGAAAGCGTTGAAGAACACCTCAGAATACTATTTTTGTCTTCAGCACACATTGAACTTTGGATTTCCATTCCATTATTGGCAGAAAGAAAATCTCTTGTCCAGTTGTGTTCTTAAATATTTGTTTGTGAGAGTACAAAATTTGCTATCCCTTGATCTCTTTAGCAAATTACACAAATAGGGGTTGCAACCTCTTGCATTACATGTTTCCCATGCAGGTATAGGCTTTACATGGTTTTGGGATGGTGGTGTTTTTCTTTTTAGAAAGCACTGATAATCTATTGTGTCACTCTGTTGTATGAAAATGTCAACGTCTGCCTACAGTAACGGTATAGGGGGTTTAAAATGAATACAAAATGAATCTCTGATCCGTTTCTCTCAGTACTATGCCACTCTACTTCCCTATAGCGTGATCATAAGCCCGGAATAGTGTTCTTTTCCACAGGAGGGTACATACAGTAGGCTGTACTCTGTTTGAGTCCATACAGGAGTTTCCTCCTGGGCTTCTGCAACCACTCCCATGTCCGACATCTGCGGCACCACAATAAGTCGGAGTAAAGCCGGCAGCAGAGACATCATCAGCATTCCACTGGATAGAGCAGTCCCTGAGTCCCTGGCTGACTGTTAAAACCAGGCCTGTCTCATTCTTTCCTCGTGCACAGATTCCCTGTGGGGGAACAGATCATTCATCCTTTATGGAGACAAGAGGAGACTCCGCCTGGCACAACATACGGATTAAGAATGATTATGAAACTTGTGTGGCTGGTGTACGAAGTACAGTTTGGGCTTCCCCTACAACATGGTGCGACAGTTCCGTGGAAAAGTATTTGCCGCGTCACTTTTTCAGCATTTTTTTTTCCCCAACAAAAATGGAAAAAAGTGGGTCAAAATTCCTCCACGGGACCCCTGAGATTCTAAACGCATCCCAACTGCAGGAATTCAGGAACTGTTTGCGACCTGTTCTCGAGTCTAAAAGGCTACCAGAGGATTAGGTCTTGCCTACTATCTTTGGGGAATACATTCAATTATTCTAATCGGGGAGTATTTGTTCTGTAACGGCCTGTTTTATTTAGCACATCGATGTGAAAATATATATATATTTACGCTTGTGTAAAGTTCTTCAAAATGTGGAAAAATGTTTGAAAGTACTTTGCAGTAGTATCTGGTTTCATTTCACGGTTGGAGACCATCCCTTCCCTCGCTCCGAGAGGAAAAGGTCACACATTTCATTAGTGGTTAATGGATGAGTTTCTATGTGGATGCTGCCCTAGGGCACCAGGAAGCATGGCAGGCGGTGAACCCCCAGTGAAAGTGCATGTTTGCTGCTCTGACAGTTACATAGATTTGTGGTGAGGTGAGATGTTCAGCAAAGCATTGGAATTTTATGGAGCTCTAGCTGCCCCCTGGGGAATGCACTATGCGAGCTGTACTTAAATTATGTATTGTATTGCCTAGTCAATATTTATTTAGGTGAACTTCTTTTGACTATTAAATCAGGTTATCAAATTGTGATGAAGTTAGTCGAGACTAGAGTATCTATGAACGGACAGGGGGTCATTGCAGACTGCTTCATTTTTCTGAAATGTAAAGATTTGGGAAATGTAGTCATTGCTCCCAAAGTCAGTTATTACTGGAGATGGATATCCCCAGCATGGTTTCTTATGATGGGTAAGTAAAAAACAATGTTAAAGTTTAAAACCTGTATTAAATCAACATCACGTCATAATCATGTCAATATGAAGCTACAGATTTTAACCAAAAATAACTGTTGCACTTCATAATATATTAACCAACTGGAAAAAAAAAGATAGATAGGATAATGCTTTAGAAATAAAACTTGCTAAGTATTAGTATAGTATAAGTAAAATACTTGCATATTGTACAACAATAACACCAGATCTGACGGTTGGTTAATCAAAAAGACTAAATGGAGAAGAACTTGGAATTACAATTCACGATCTACTTCCATCAAGCTTCTGCCACCTTTTGGACACATGAAGCTAATGCCACAGACTACATTTATGAAACAGGCTTTTCTGAATGCAACGTTAACCAAATTCATTTAACAGTTGTATTAACATTAATCAATATATTGTCAGCATTGATTTAAAAGGAAATTATTGTTTTTGCAAAAATCGCAGGGTTGGAGTTAAAATATTGTAGAACTATTCCCATGGTAGGATTGATGAGGCACACCACATGAACACAAGAACCAAAACCAGTTCTCCCCTTTCAAATCTATATTGTTATATTGAATAAGTAGAGAAATTAAATTGGTCTTCCAGAAAAGGAGTAATGCTGAACCGTTGCACTTTACTACGGTCTAGGGGGACAAACCTCCCAGTTAAATCCTCAGCTGTGAAAGGCAGATGCTGGAGTAGAATCCTTTCCCAATCCTCCATGGACCCAGACAGCGTTGCAGCTGAAGGATCACACAGTTCTGTGGAGGCACTGCCATTGGTGCTCATCTCAAATGACACCGTACTGTCAGTCTCTTCTTCTGAGCATACGGCAATATCATTGGACTCCGTGCCACCCCTTGAGGCAGTGTTGCCCTCCAAAGGCAGAGCCTGCATCTGCGCCGTGTTTCCGATGGATTTCCTTACCACCTCCGTGGAGGCCACGTCGCTGTGATTGAGCCGACTGGACTGCACACTCTCAGGCGTCCGTCTCCCCTCTGGGACATTGTGAACCACATTAAGGCTCCGTACGTCCCTGACTCCTCTTTTGTCTTTGACTGGGCTGGGGTCCATGGCCAGGGCCACGGGGCTACCATCAGACCCCTCTCCATCCACTTCCGGGTCCATATCCTCCTCAGTGGCGTCCTTGGACCCTGCCTCCCTGGTGTCTCCTGGGGCGGCACAGGTGCCCTTGTCGGGTGACTCAAACACCACGCCCCTGGGGGGGCCCCGCCGCTGGGTTCTGCGTGACAGGACGTGGAGCTCTGGAAAGCGGAGCTGCACATCCGTCTGCCTCCTCATGCAGCTCTGAACCGACTCTGGGACCAAGACCTCGTGGCGTGTCCTGCCAGGCAGCAGGGCGTGCATGGTGTCGGGGATGCAGGTGCCCACGATGGGCACCAGGGAGGTTGGCTGCAGGGCTGAGACAAAGTCCTCCAGCTCTTGGTAGGAGGAGTGGTCTGAATAAGGCACCACGTGGACGTTGGGGTGGAAGGAGACCAGGGGCCTGCTGGTGGGCAGGATAGCCAGGGTGGGCCATTCTCTGTTCCACTGGACCAGATTAGCCGAGCGGATCTGCGACTGCTCGACAGCTCGAATCCGGCCCACTCCTGGCTCGGTGGTGAAGACATCGGGCAGGTCCAGCACTCTCAGGGTCTCGAGCCTCTCGTAACTCACTTCCACCCATGTCTTAAACTCCATCGCCAGCTCCACAAGGAGAGACTCCTTACCCAGGGTATACAGTCCTGTAAAGCATTACACAAACCACAAAATCAAGTATAGTGGATGGATACGACTGCGCTAAAAACTACAAGTGAGATGCGTTGTTTCAAAGGTACATTGCCATTCACTTTCTAACATAGATAGCCGCATACACCAACAAGCATTATTTGAGCATCTCACCGATGACAACTCTGTGGCTTGGGTGGCTCTGAATTATCTCCTTAATTTGCTGCGTGGCTTGCTGGCGGGAGGGCAGAGTGCGGGTTGGGTTACTGTTAGTGTTGTCCAGGTACAAGACATCTATTGTAATACCTGTTTTCAGGCAGGGCTCCTGGAGCATGGAGGGAGTGTATCGGAAGTCTCCTGAAACGGTTGAGTATTTCAAAGTAAAAAAGGTGTGTGTAGCAAAAGTAATACAAAAGGCAGCAGATCTGTTTTAATGACAGGAGGTGCTTGCTAAACCAGTCTTATTTTAGATACCAACCTGTGTATAGAATACATCCAAAGTAGCCTTGGAAAAGAAACATGACTGCTCCAGGGCAATGGTTGGCATCAATGAGTGTAACTGTAAACCATTCCTTGCCGATGTCGTCTAGTGGGAGCAGAGTGGGGTCCCCCACCTCCAAAGGATGGATCCATTGCTCTTTAACCTATTGACAAATAATACAGCACAGAGAAAGACAAAATGATTTAGCTTCCATATAAAGTAAAAGAAAGAAAGAAAAGAAAGAAAAGGGGAAAACAAATATGTCACATAATAAATCATAACGTCACTAGTCAGGTTATACACTAAATACGATTTCGTCGGTTAAGCAAAATACAAACAGATCAAACATTCACAGAACTTTGCATTCAGCTGCTCACCTTCAATTTGAGTGTCAGTAATTTAGCAGTAACTTGGGAGCAGTAGATGGGCCGGTGGCACCAGGTGGACGTAAGGCACACAGTGTGGTCACTGTGCATATGAGAGAGAAAGAAAATACGGACGTGGGAACATCTTCGAACCTTCCAAAAGTCGACGGCCAGCGGTGTGTGAGGGATAACTTTTCCATTCATTCTGCCTGACTTTCTGCCAGTGGTCTGCCTTGTTCGTCAGGAGAATGTCTCTGTTGAAGTTAGCTTCATAAACTAAACATCGTCCATTTGCAAAAGTTATCGTAACTAAGCATGGGACCTGAATATCTGAAAGCAAGGTAACTGCTGGCGAAACTAAGAGTTCGAGCTATCTGCAAATAATTTAAATTTATATTTTACATTGTGCAAGTTAAATTGAGTTTTATTGTCAAGATAGCCAGAAAATGTGACTCCTGATATGCTCAGGTTGGCGCCATTGCTACGTTTATCACCACACCCCAAACGCAATACGTCAGAACTGTTCAGGAGGCGATACTCGCTACACTTCCTGCATGCATTCTTCTAAAAAAAAATATGTATTTCACTCATCAAGGATATTTTTCGATAAAACTGGAGATTACGCTGGAGTTAAGATAAGATCTGAAATGCGTGGCGTTCAAAACTAACTTTTCCGAGAAGAGGAAATAAATTCAACACTTTCTAGCTGAAGTGTTCGTTTTCATAAGATAGGTTTGATGTATAGTTGTCCCCAAAAATGTAAGCCTGCTATAGAACTCTTGATTTGTCATGTGTCCCGGTAAACTGTATTTTCTGCAAACCCAAAAGAAACAACAAAACAAGCAAAATAGTAGGCAATCTGATAAAGTTGCCAATCTAGATTATTTAACAGTGCCACTTAATGCACCTCATTTTCAATTCCAAGTCTCATTAAGATATGCTGTTTGTCATAGTGCCTGCTGTAGATGCCTAGATTAGAATGAATATCATAATAATGTTGCGCCTGGTTTCTCTATCAATAATGTGTTCACAGTCGGCTCAGAAAAACTGATTCACAGCAGCAGTCGTCTCCATGTGTCTCATAAATTGTAATATGGTTCAATATTAATGTAATCGTGAACTTCGAATATTCTTGAGGATAACCATATAGCTAATTCCTCCATGTTGGCTGAAAAACTAAAATACATTTTGATCCACAAACGCACAAACGCACAAAGCTACCCGCTAATAATGAAAAACAAAATAAACGATGTAGGTTAAGAATAGCCAATGATAAGGTAAAGCAAAAGATGTAAAGATGACTCCCCACAGAATTAAATCGCCCCATCATACAAATGTAGCCTGAAGTGTCGATTGTATAGCATCTAGGAGCTTCTGATATGGATGGATGGGAAGGAGCCAGACAATCTCTTTCTTATTGTTGGAGTTAAATTGACGCTGGGTCAAATGATCTGTCCCTAGCTTTGCATTATCACTCTTTCACAACTTGGGGGCGCTACAATACTTGCCCTTCGGTATATATATATTTTATCAATAGCCTATTACAGCATGTATTCTACTGGTTCTGACTAAAATTATCCTTATATTTATACGTTTCCTATAGCACAATGCCATACCAATCTTGAAGACAGTTATAACGAAGGATATTGAAACTCTACAAAACCTTACATATTATACAATTCTCGTGACATCCTCAAAGGTTTTATACTTTTTCAGTTTGAATGGATGGAGTGTGTCATTATTTGGCGTTCATGTATGCATGTGTTTAGCCCTTACATCAAATGATTCAACAGAAATCGTAAATGTAGTTTTTGTGCAAGACCCAGGCCCAAATTCTAAATGTAAATCTATAGTCTCTTTCTCGTAATCTAGTCCTCATACCAAAACAGACAATTAGCCTTCAAAATCACAATCAAAACACCTTTATCAAACAATCCTAAATGACTAAATAATCGTTTTACATTCCTTTTTTCAATTTAACCCATTGAGATGAATCATCTCTTTTTAAAGGGAGACCTGGTCAGGATAGGTAGCAGCATGAAAACTCACAGACAGACAAAACAAAAACAAAACAGCAATACAAGAGCTAATACATCAAGCAAATAGGGAACTCACATTTAAGATAATTCCTTGCCAGAGAAATGAAAAACAAAACAGAAAGAAACATTATTTAAAGGCATTGACATTGCTTTAACATAGGATTAACCTAAGATGCTATTGCATACATTGTTTTAATTTAGCTATATTAGCACTTCTAATGTAATCTAGTAGGCTAATCACCAAGAGGTGATCAAACCAACGTGTCAATCAGCAATTTAAAAGAGCTGTTATGAAGGTGTGGAGTTGATTAAAAAGGTATTCCAGCAAATTAATCAAAATATGGATCAAGAAAGACAACAGGGATCCCCACACAAAGTAGTTCACAACAACAGAAACAAATCTTAAAGTGTGTCCACCCTGATCTTTTTAAATTAAATGTTTGCACACTAATAAAAGCCACCTACCAAGGCAATAATTGACCTAGTAAAAAATTGAAAATACGTATTTATAAAAGCAATTAAACACTTGTTTCTTGTCACATTTACTTTTGAAATGTACTTAAATTATTGTTATTATCTAGATGGCGCATCAAGGCAAGCCCTACTACTATAACTATCCCATAGGTCTACCTTAATACATGTGAGCAGTCTGAGCACTTGACCCTATAGCATTTTTTTTTTTTTTTTTAGCTTAACAGACGTGGATCTTCTAGTGTAATCAGTGGGGTTGTGGCAGATTTGAAGTCAGTCCCTTTTATAATTGATTAAGGTCCAGGTTTACAAACATATTCTAAATGTATGAAAGATTGAACATTTCAAATAAATGAAATAAGAGAATGAGAGTTTCCCAGGAAAGACATTTACTCACTTCCTTGACTACAAATGCATTCCTTTCATGTTTTTGTTTACAGTTCTTCCCTCTAAAATCGGAGGATTGTTGAGTTTGCTCCTTTGAATAAGTCCTTGATAGGTACAGTCGATAGAAGTGAAAATGCTAAAACATGACTTGTGTATTTTCAGACACCATTTTAATCCCAGACTGTCTAATTTGGGTTAAATCCCTGATTAGCACTAATCTCAATTTTTCCCTAATCGGTGCCTCCAAGCACAGACCCTCTAGCGATAAACAGGATTGTGAGGGCTCTATGCTGGGAATTATTTTGCCATGTTGCGAGTTACGAGTGGAAACTTTGAGTTTGGGTTTGAAGTTTGTTGAACCGTTTATGTTATGTAGAGTTGTTCGAATAGTTTGTGTGTTGTTATGGTGTGAATGAATGTATAATGTGTTATCTTACTAGCCAGCTTGGAGCCTCAACTCCATCCAATCAAAGCCAAAAGTGGTATAGATTTTAAACCACAAAAGAAAAGTGAGTTAAATCAGGGATTGGGGGGGACGCATAAGGAATAGTAAGAAATAATGGCTAAGGCAAGGCAGCCACAGACTCATTTGAGGCCAACCCACCGATTAGTCATCACTAAGCCATTTACACTTGCTGTAAATTGGATTCCTTTAAGATGGTAAGTAGGTAATGTTACTGACTTTGCATCTTTGATCAATGGTAGGCTTTTGGTGTAGCCATCAGGCATCCTAGTTTAGTCAAATGAAATGCATCCTTGTCTTCTCAATGGATGGATATATTTGCATGTTTCTACTACGTCAAGATCATTTCCATCTAGCAACCTATTGCTGGAATTATTTTTCACTCAGGTGTGTGCAACAATCACAATGAAAACAACGCAATATAGTGTAACTATATGTATGTGTGGAAATATGAGCAGAGTGGAGTTAGGAAAGAAAACATATACAAAAGTTACAGTAATTTGAAAGGGCAGATGATGTGGATGCTTGAGGTCCCCTCATCTATTTCCTTTCTGTAAGTGTCCGTTCATTTACATATTCACTCTTAAGGCTTCTCATGTTGTTTTTATTCAGTTTCTGCCTCTAAGTATACAAATGTCTCTTAATTATATCCTACACAAATCCTCCAGATTTGATATATTCACACACACAGACGCACACACACACACACACACACACACACACACACACACACACACACACACACACACACATGGCCACACACACAGGTCCTCTGTGTGAGGTCTTGGTACAAGCTAAAGTCTGTGGTTGAAGTGTAAGCTACAGTATGTCAGGGCAGGCCAGAACCAGGGAAGGCCCGGAGCAAGCATAACTTCATACAGATTTAGTGCAGCTGTTGGTCTGCTGGAATGAATGAGGACTATTTGAGTTACATGGTTTGTCAATAGTAGTCTTGTGAAATGTTCATGTGTCCAACAGCTTTCTATGTGAGGTTCTTGGGGGGGTGGAGCTGATGGAATGTTTTGTGCATTTTTTTATTATTTTTTTGTAATAAGACTATACATGTGTCATCTGCACACTTTATCTTCTTTTGGTTTATCTTATCTTTATGTGTAGTTATAGCAAAAGAGAAGTGGTGCCCAAGCCTCAAGCGCAACCCAAGACTGGAACAACACTTCCTGGTCAGATATTCACCAACAAAATAAAACAAAAAATGTAATAATAAACAGAATAAGCCTATTTCTACACATCAGTTCTAGCAAAGGATTTCATGAAAACACAATACTATTGTGATAGATTCACACAAGCTAGGCCTGTGTCCTTGACAAGGAGACAGGAACCCACTTTATAAACAAACATTTACCCATGACACTGCAGGACAGATCAAGACCAATAGCTACCCTTATCCACCCACCATCCCTAAAACAACCCTTTGAAATGTTTAAAAAGGAGTCCCCCTGCGTTGTTTTATGTAACTGCCTCCTGGGTATAGTATCCGATTAAGCACAGTGTTTCTTCCATATTGTGTACAAAAGTGGCAATTCCGATTTGCAAGCATAGTCAATTGATTAGGATGAGCTGCACAAGCCTTTAACCCTGAGCAAAACTGAACACCCCCATCATAATTCCTTAGCTCTTTTCTCTCTCTTAGTGTCTACCCATTTCAACTTCCCCCTGTGCTGCTCAAGGGCAGTATCTGTGGCTTTGGCAGGGCAGTGTGTAATTTTCTAAGTATAACTCTGGCAAAGAGGCGAGATGGTCTTGGTTTGCCAGTTTGTTTGCCGTCTTTTTAAAATTGTCCCCAAACACTCTCTCTCTCACACACACAGAGGAAAGCACTGAGACACACAAACAAACAGATGCACAGCCATGATGAACCCGAGTACAGATCATGTGCACATGCGCAAACTCCTAACAGTCACACACATACGTGCGCACACAGACGATTGGACTGCTCACTGGTACATTATCTCAACCTTCAACACCATGGTATTACCCTGTCTTACTTTTTGGCTAGTCCTCTCTATTTTCTGTCTATGAAGCTGGGATATATTGAAGTCAAGAGCAGTTAGCGGAGAAGTTCAACTTGATTTTGCACCTGTTATTTTCGGAGCAGAATAAAAGAACCAAACCAAGGGTCATATTTCACAAGGGTGGCTAAGCCTGAGGAGAAATAGCGGACTACTGCCAGGGACAAAAGACTGTCATTAAACTTCTGACCACTGCTGTTCCAATTCTCATAATCATTGATCATGAAAATAGTAGAATACAATTTAAAACATAAGTAAAATGTAACCAATTTTCCAAACGACATTCCAAACGAACACTCTTCCTGAACTTGAAAAAATCCAATATACCCCAGTCACATCTCCTTTCCTTCAAATAAGGAGTCACGTTTGTTGGCCTAGAATAGGAAATTTAAACAACTGGCGAGAATTTGTCTGAAAAAAAAAATAGATTTTTCCATAGAAAATAGATTTTGTTGTAAGATGCAACTAAAGGCAGACCATTCTGCAACAGGCGTCCCCTCATATTAAACTGAAGATAATCAGAAAACGAAGGGTTATGAACCATATAATACACCACAAAAAACAACATATTCTTATTTTTGAAGCTTCTCTCTCTTACTGTCTCCATGCTGTCTTCTGTCTACCATAAACCCCAAAGCTGTTCATGCATCTCTTCTTCTGCTGTCTAACCTTGAGCTTAGTCTGTGCTTCATTTAACTCGTCGTTATCCCTCACAAATGCCTGCTGTGGAATCAGCAGGGGCTGCTCCAGAGAAAGGGCTTTCTCACTGCATAAGTCGGACAACAGCATATAAAACCGGCAAGATGTTTCTGTCTCCCCTGTTGGACTCCCCAGTCCTCTTTGTGGTCCAGGCTGACAGCACACTTGCAGTACTCACAATTCCATGGGCCTATAGGCTATTGCACATTGCACTTACTTTCTGTTTTGGATACCAGTAGACAGAGAAATTTGTTACTGGCATTTAAAAGCACTCTCCTTTGGCATTTTATATGATTCACTGGCGTAATTTCACTGTCCCTCACGACCCCCTTTCTGTGCCCCCACTCTACTTATCGAGAGCCCACTGGGCCATAGGTCGAGGGACAGAGCAGTGTTTTTTTCTCCCTGCCTGTTGTTGTGCAACGTGAGGTTGACATTGATCTGCAGATGCTAGTGATAAGACTGCAGTTTGTTGTGCACGGGATCTGTCTGTTCACCGAGCGTGCTGGCTCCTGCTTCTCTATCAGGGCATTCTCTCCTAGAGTGCCTTCCTTTCTCTTGGGGAAGTCATACCCTCTCTCCCTAGAGGTTTTTACGGCTGCGTCACTATGTTAAGATCTAAGCATGCTGACAGCTGAGGGCATTTGTACTGTACACTGTTGAGAGAACATTTTTATTACGGTACACTAGAATCATCCATTTGACTACAGCAGTGACTTATAGTAAGACGTACTATGATGTGACGTTTTACATGGCAAAGGATTTACTGAAAGTATTTACTTTTCATTTCCACTTCATTTAAAAAGAACATGCAGAAATTGAAAAATATTGTGGCACAGATAATGCTGTACTTATTAAACCCTGAGAATGTGTGTGTTATTGTACAGTGCATCTTTTTGGAGTCGAAAGGGAAACTGGTAGATGTGTTCTGTGCCGGTCCAGCTGTTACTGTTGCTACTTAATGATTCCTCAGGAGTTTAAATGAGTGGAAATAGACCATCCACCGTTTCCCTCATCTAAGAGCTCATTTCCTTGTATTCGACAGAGGTAGTAGTGACTGAGAGAGAAAAAACCAAACCGGGGAACACTGAGCGGGGGCTGGAGGGTGAGAAGGAGTTAAGGATGCCTAATGTCAGGACGGGCTGTTTCGTGGCTGACTAAGGCTGTGGCAGGTGTGTGGAACCTGAGACGGAGAGTGTTACCTTTTTCTTCTTCATTGCTATGTGTTTACACATTAGACACGCCCCTGATCCAGACGACACACACACACACACACACACACACACACAGCACGTCCTAACCTATATAGACGGATCCGCCAGTGAGACACAAAGCCACAGGCCATGGCCTAGATTCCAGCTTGTGCAGACGCAGACACACAAATGGACAAACTAGTCACATAGAGGCAATATGTTTTCTACAAATTGTTCTTTTTTGATGTATGACTACTTAGTTCAACTTTGTGACGAGCTACACATACATTTTATGAGGAATCCATAATAGGTGTTGAAACTATTAATAAAGGAATGATCTAGGGAAGTATAGTATGGGCACCACATTAGCTCATTAGTTTGGTAAGACCAACCGATGTTTGCGTATTTGCTCATCAGCCACATAATTGTTATTAAAAATATTGAGATTAGGGGATTGTAATATTTTATAATGCTATGCACATGCACACAAACACATACACAAATATTATAAATACTATATAGTTCTGTAATCATTTTAAATTAGTGTCTATTATTTATTGTGTCCTTATTATCATACTACATGCTGTATTTTCATAATTTCTCGATTAAACAAAGTGGATGTCACAACATATCTATTTGAACCTTGTTTTCATTATCATTGAGATGGGTTTTTATTAACCTTGTCTGGCTCATATAGCTAATGGCACAATCCCTCCAACCACAAATATGTATGTGCATTATATGTCAAATATGTTCAGGGTAATATTTGTAAAGACCTACTTTGTAGATGTGCCATTTCAGGGAATGAATTAACCAGGTTGTTGCATGCTCTTTATGGAGAAACTCACCTGTCCTAACCAGCTTCAGTTCACTACGCCCCCTGTTATATATGCACAGCTTATAGTCGAAGCCCACACATGATCCCTGCCACAGAGGGGTCACATTCCTGGCTTTCTTCTAGAAGCCTCAAAAGTATGTCCCATGTCAGACAAACATGCATCATCTCTTACTTACACACAGCCACACAGCCACGCGCTTATACTAACATAGTGTATCTGAAAAAGGAAACGATACGTTTTTTTCTCATTCTTTGCATTAGGCTACTACTATACTAGGCCAATAAACTACACAGCTTGTATTGTTTACCACTTACCAGGGTACCTTTTACGTCAGGGCACGTCCCATGAACGGCAGGGGATTGATAGGGCAAGGATAAGACTGACATGCCTATGGTCCAATAAAAAGAAAGGCTATTTCTAAATAGCGGGTCGGGTTGGTTGCTGACGATCTCGTATGTACAGATATGCCTTTCAGCTAAACTATGGGGCGGGATCACGCAGAAGTGCTCTTCGGCACGGATAGATATACGTACCTTCGCAAGGATTATTGTGAGTTCTGTATTTTACTGCTTTCATTTCTCATTTTTACACAGCACAATGCGTCTATTGTATATTTAGTTTACACGTACTACTATTTGGGAATAGTCAGGGAGTGTGGAAAGTGCTTGCGGGCCGAGTTGCACGCTTTTTCATTGGAGCTCCGCTTAACTACGATGGTGCTGCTGTTGCTATCTCGCTAGCTATAATATTTTGACATCTCGCCCACACAAACAATGTAACCATTCATCCTGCGCCTTTATTGAGATGCAGATATAACGTTGTTTGGTTAAATCCTTATGAAAAACATGTTTAGCTACATTGTAACGGCTATTGTATTATTGTTTTATAACTGTTGCTTTGATTTCAGTGGCTATCGTGTCCCTTCTGTAGCCCTTGTGACCGTTAGCTTTGAGTAATTCATCCCCACTTCTTTGTTGACAATTCTCTTTTTTTGCCGCAGAAAAGTTTTCACTGAGGAAAGAAGTTTGCAAGTTTCGGAAATTGGCGTTCTGGGCTTGAGATTCATTCCCGTTTCTGATCAAAATATAGGGTGCTATGCCACATCAGGTAAGACCGTTATACTTTCAATAACGTTTCCACATTTTAGCTCACATAAACACAATTTAATTTTGCGCTATTGTTAGATTGTCAACGTCAGTTTATAAGAAGTATAAAAAATGCACGTATTCGTCATCCGTAACGTTAGCCATACAACGTAGATATTGTGCTGGCTAACGTTGAACTCTAGTGCAATCGTGGCCTAATGTTTGCTCCGTTGACCGCATTTTTTGTTCTGTCAAAACACAGAACAACCAATATCTTTATTGTGTACTTAATATGTTATAGACTTTCTATTATAATGCTGAACATTGTGGCAACACAAGCCTTGTTGGTCAACCTTAGACATTTTCATATTCATTTTCATATTCCAAAAAAAAAAAAAAAAAATGCTGATTTAGGCAACTTGCAACTTCAAAACATTTGACATTTCCCATGTATTGTTCCCTGTTGATTAAAAACGCATAGAGACAATGATCTTATAATTTGGTCATTGTCCACTCATGGAGCATTTTCACATGGATTAACATGCCCTGAGGCTTTCAAGATACCATCTCATAATTGTAATCACTCAATATTTTAAGTAATTGATAGGAATATCCTTTACTTGTTTCAGCCTTGAAAGTTCAGATAGTTGTTATGTTTACCAATACTGTACACTCACATATTGATTCAAATTAAGATATTTATTTTATGTTAGTTATACAAAATTTCCCATAAGTATATCACTCTTTAACAACCAACGGTGCTTTCAGATAGTGTTTGATAACCTGACTGAGCAGTTGTTTAGGCTATGTTTGAGCCTATTCTGTAAACATGACCTAGGTGTATGTCAACCTTCGTTGAACTATTGTTCCCTCAATGTTGTCAATTACGTTATTATGACAATCATTTTCCATATGTAAAATAGGTTTATGAAGCCGTTCAAATGAATGTACATATTCATAGCAGGCTTGATTTAGCTAAGTACTACATGACAAAGCTATGCAACTTTGTAAGGTCGACCCTCCATAAAATACCACGCAGATATACAATTAAATTAACAAAAATAAAATGACCAAAAATCGGTTGTAATTATCATTTGACCGAAAGACTTGATTTGTGTTCCTCACTAGTAAAATGAATTCCCGCCATTCCCTGCCGGTTTGTAGGTTTGGTCTACGTTTTGAAATAATTACCACCACCACATTACAACCCACTTGCCTTTTCTCCTCTCCCAGTGTTTGCCTTTCCAAACAAGGGTCAATGGTTTCAACACGAGCTATTGCTGAGAAACAACATAAGTGCAGGTGTAATTAATGGCCACACTCTGGTGTTATGGCATCCTCATTAGGTCTAGGGCTGAGCACTCAGGGGTTGGTTCCTGTGGTGGACGGCTAGTGGATTACTGCATCACTGTACTTCCCGACTTATCCCTGACTGACCTGACCTGACCTGGAAACTGGGTCCTATGGACACTTCTGATCCAGACATGGATTCTTTGGAGAAGTCAATTCAGAGAATACATTTTTTTTTGTAGAGGGTAAATTAGCTATAAAAAAAAATCCTCTCGAAATTGTAAGGGGGAAGAATGTGGTCACTCTGCATTAGGACAAACATTATCTATTGTAGCCCAGGGTTGGCAACTTTGCCAGAAGAGAGAGAGTTATTTTTATTGTCTGTTTCTTGAAAGTTTTTGGCAGAGCACAGTGCAGGTTATGTTATGTTGTGCTTCATGAAGCTGAGGGCCAATTAGACACCGCTCAGGAAGACCTCGGAACAAAGGCCACGGTTGCTTAATACCAAAATCCCGGACTGAAAACACTGGCAATATCATGTCTTTTTGTCTCTGTGTATTTTTCAGTTTTCTTAGCTTTTGATTTACACCTCTCCTATCTTTCTAGTAAAATGAGAATGTGAAATACTGCGTACATCGCCAGTGCCTTCCACCCGATGAATAAACCCACTTTCCATGGAATTCTTTGTGACTATTTAATTAGTCTAATCAGCTTTAACTTTGATGTGTTTTACTGCCAAACTAACAGTTGTTCTCATTACGGAGGCTGCTCCTCATTAAAGGCAGTGGTAATAGGGCTGTGCTCAGCGCAGGCTCTGCAGTGTGAGCAGGGTCCAGGTATTCACGTGCCTTCCCCCTGCTCTGTGTGTGATCTCTGGACTCTGGAAAGAAGCCTAAAGGGGGTGGCGTGGGGGGGGGGGGGGGGGTACGGTTGTGTTTTTGCAGCGGCCTCTGGGTCGTCTGATCAGCTGTCCTTCTCTCTCACTACTCAGCCTAGAGGACCAGCAAAAGGGGTTGTGTTGTCTGTCGTCTGATAGCTACTACGCAGCTCCCCTTTCTCCTTTGACTCACGGCTCTCTGTCCATGCCACTTTAGCTGCACAGGGGGTCCAATTGGAATGTGTGGGAGCGAGTGCAAGAGAGAGAGGGCAATAAAGGAAAGGGGAGGGTGTTCAAACCAAACCCACTAAAAGGGATTGGTGGAAATTCAACAAGCCCCCTACTAGGCCCCGCCCATGATTGTTAGTGTGACAGTTCCCTAGTCATCTAGACAGTCGAGTAAAAGCAACCCCCACCCCCACCCCCCACCAATACACTGCTATTCT
>CM030174.1:22726836-22766836 GCA_017639675.1 Aplochiton taeniatus | reverse complement strand
GGGGATGATGCTACAAGCTTGGCACACCTGTACAGTGGGGCCAAAAAGTATTTAGTCAGCCACTGATTGTGCAAGTTCTCCTACTTAGAAAGATGAGAGAGGTCTGTCATTTTCATCATAGGTACACTTCAACTATGAGAGACAAAAATTAGAAAAAAAATCCAGGAAATCACATTGTAGGATTTTTTAAGAATTTATTTGTAAATGATGGTGGAAAATAAGTATTTGGTCACCCACAAACAAGCAAGATTTCTGGCTCTCACAGACCTGTAACTTCTTCTTTAAGAAGCTCTTTTGTCCTCCACTCGTTACCTGTATTAATGGAACCTGTTTGACCTTGTCATCTGTATAAAAGACAGCTGTCCACAGCCTCAAACAGTCAGACTCCAAACTCAACCATGGCCAAGACCAAAGAGCTGTCGAAGGACACCAGGAAGAAAATTGTAGACCTGCACCAGGCAGGGAAGAATGAATCTGCAATAGGCAAGCAGGTTGGTGTGAATAGATCAACTGTGGGAGCAATTGTAAGAAAATGGAAGACATACAAGACCATTGATAATCTCCCTCGATCTGGGGCCCCACGCAAGATCTCATCCCGTGGGGTCAAAATGATCATGCGAACGGTGAGCAAAAATCCCAGAACTACACGGAGGGACCTGATGAATGACCTGCAGAGAGCTGGGACCAAAGTAACAAAGGCTACCATCAGTAACACACTACGCCGAGAGGGACTCATATCCTGCAGTGTCAGGCGTGTCCCCCTGCTTAAGCCAGTACATGTCCAGGCCCGTCTGAAGTTTGCCAGAGAGCATATGGATGATCCAGAAGAGGATTGGGAGAATATCATGTGGTCAGATGAAACCAAAATAGAACTTTTTGGTAAAAACTCAACTCGTCGTGTTTGGAGGAAGAAGAATGCTGAGTTGCATCCCAAGAACACAATACCTACTGTGAAGCATGGGGGTGGAAACATCATGCTTTGGGGCTGTTTTACTGCAAAGGGGACAGGACGACCGATCCGTGTTAAGGGAAGAATAAACGGGGCCATGTATCGTGAGATTTTAAGCCAAAACCTCCTTCCATCAGTGAGAGCATTGAAGATGGAACGTGGCTGGGTCTTCCAGCATGACAATGATCCCAAACACACCGCTCGGGCAACGAAGGAGTGGCTCCGTAAAAAGCATCTCAAGGTCCTGGAGTGGCCTAGCCAGTCTCCAGACCTCAACCCCACAGAAAATTTGTGGAGGGAGTTGAAAGTCCGTGTTGCCCAGCGACAGCCCCAAAACATGACTGCTCTAGAGGAGATCTGCATGGAGGAATGGGCCGAAATACCAGCTACAGTGTGTGCAAACCTGGTGAAGACTTACAGGAAACGTTTGACCTCTGTCATTGCTAACAAAGGTTATGTTACAAAGTATTGAGTTGAACTTTTGTTATTGACCAAATACTTATTTTCCACCATCATTTACAAATAAATTCTTTAAAAATCCTACAATGTGATTTCCTGGATTTTTTTTCTCATTTTTGTCTCTCATAGTTGAAGTGTACCTATGATGAAAATGACAGACCTCTCTCATCTTTCTAAGTAGGAGAACTTGCACAATCAGTGGCTGACTAAATACTTTTTGGCCCCACTGTATGTAAAGAATTTGTCCTATTGTTCTCTCCAGATCCTATCAAGGTCTGTCAAGTTGGAGGGGTGCGTCTATGCACAGCTATTTTCAGGTTTATACAGAGATGTTTGATCCGGTTCAAGTCCGGGCTCTGGTTGGGCCACTCAAGGACATTCAGAAACTTGTCTTGTAGCCACGCCTACATTGTCTTGACTGTTTGCTTAGGGTCGTTGTTCTCAGCATAGGACAGGGAGGGGCAAAAGAGATTGCCCTCTTCCTGAGGTGGAAAAGGTAATTTTTGTAATGGGAGAATGGGAGGAACTCAGCAGGAGAAAGCAACCTAGAAAAGGTGGATTTTGAGGGCCTGTTTGAAAGATGCCAGGGTATTAGTCTGGCGGATATGGTTGGGGAGGGCGTTCCGGAGGGAGGGAGGGTGCAGCAACTGAGAAGGCCTTGCAACCCCACTTCCGGAGCTTGGTCCTGGTGGTGTTGAGTGTGGTGGCATCTGCAGACCTCCGGCATCGGGTAGGGGCTTGGATGACGAGGAGGTTGGAGGGGTAGAGAGGTAGAGAGGGGCCAGATTATTTTAACACTTTGTAGGTGGTGAGAAGTATTTTAAATTGAACCCTAAACTTGACTGGAAGCCAGTGGAGATGGTGAAGGACAGGGGTGATATGATCACAACAGCGGGTGGAGGTGAGAAGGCGGGTAGTAGAGTTCTAGACGTGTTGGTGTTTGCTGAGGATTTTATTTTTGGTGAACTATTGAAGGAGGATGCTATTGCAGTAGCCAAGTCTGGAAATTATGAGGCCATGGATGAGTGTTTCTGCAGCAACATAGGACAGGGAGGGGAGAATGTGGGCAATGTTCCTGAGGTGGAAGAGGGCAGTTTTTGTGACCTGGTTGACATTAGGTAGGAACGATAGGGTAGGGTACAATATATACTATATGACGATGAACACACTCAATGCAGTAAATGACAATTCCTATTAATTTATCAAATGCCTGGTAAATTGTACGGCTGCTGGTCCAGTTGTCTGACACCAAATGTTCCTAACTACATTTTGTTCTATAATTTATAAGCATACAGTAAAAGCCTCTGTAGAGTGTGTGCACCAAGCAAATTACATTCTGGTATGTTTTGTCTGACAGTGAAATGTGGTAACTTTGAGTTTGAAGGGTTAGCATGCAACCCTTTCACTCTAGTCTCTGCGCATTGTTCCTTAGGCGCAACTCCCTTTCATGTTGTTTTTATTATGAAACCATCCAGTGTGTGTACTTGCGTCAAGGCAAGGCTTAGTAGGTCACAGCGACTTCAGATGATTGCCATAAACATTCCAATGTCATCTGGGCTGTTCCTAAAACTGAAACTGGCATTTTGGATGATTCAATTAAAATGGGTCCTGGTATTACTCAGCTTTACACTACTGCATTTGTTAAGTTTTCTATGGTGTTCATGACATTTGAAAAACAAAAACAATTTCTGAGATTGCCCAGTCGAGATTGTATTAAAATGAAAGTTAGCCTACTCTGTTCACTTGATAACAATATACGTCCTGGGATTCATTTCTAATCATGGTTAGGTTTGTTAAAATCAAATTTAAATGTAAATGGTATGAAATGTGACTTATCTGTACTAGGATATTACTATGTTAGTCATAGTCATATACTACTTCTTTAAATAAAATCACACCATGACGAAGCAATTTAATCTCAGAAAAGAATCTCAAGTCTCAATCCTTAGATGGAATGTCTAGTACGTTTTTACATGTTAGGTGTTGTGTATGAGTTACTCTACTGAGTGCTGAGTACCTTCATGCCATAACACGATTTTTAGGGTTAGAGTTATGGTCGGTACATTCGAGGAAATAATGAATTCCTTCCTTCCTTCTTTACTGCCTTACTTTTTTTCCTTACTCCCTCACTTCAGTCCTAGTCAGTTAAAAATACTACATGCTACATACTACATGTCCCTTCCACTCCTTGTTACTGCAAAACAATCTCTCATTGACAGGCATTGCCACTTCTCTTTTATTTTGGCAGTTTGTTCTTCTGACCCCAATAATCAGATTGAACATTAACCCCTGTTTTATAACTATGCTTGGCCTCTCTCTTTTTCCACACGATCTGATTATTAGGAAGGTTTTGTTTTGCAGACCTGGGCCAGTAGCATCCATATTGAAGACATCAAAGACTGTTTGTTGTTTTCAGTTTACTGAAGTGGGCAAAGATCCAGTTTTGATAAGCTACAGGCATGCCTTCAGATCACACAATGTGCTTACAGTAACGAATGTGGCGTGAACATCCTCTAGTGCTTGAATGAGATGTCCATGACCCTTGCCACTCTTTTATTTTGCGAGCTTGAGTGCTAGTTGAAGTTGACATTGGAATGCCAGGAAAACCTCAATTGCATTTTTAAATACACAGGATACGGTGTTCTAATGTCCATTATGCCAAAATACAAGATGATCGCTTAAATATTTGTGATGGATTTGGGTTGCGAGCAGGTATATCATTGGGATTTTTCAAGTGGGCACCTTCCATCCAGGCTATTTAATAAATTGAGCCAACACAACACTTCCAAAAGGCTTAAGAGTGAGAAATTACATCTCCGAGCCGCCCCCCTCTATATTTGCTGACGGCATGGTCAGATAATCCAAATGGCAAAAAAATTGTGTTTATTAAGCCATGAGATATCCCCACTCTTTTCCTGCAGGCTCTTTTCAGCACCTCTGCATGGCTACTTACCATCACCTGAAAAGAAAAAAAATCTTTCCCTTCTCTATTCCTAGAGATTTGGAACACGCTACGCTCAGCAGGAAAGCTTACCTTTATACCTTTGTTCTGAGATGAAACCACTTTCTTTGGTTTTTCCATATGATGTTCTTTAGTTTGGCGCCCATATTGGATCCTTCCTTTTTAGCCACAGCCACTGGCTACTTCTTTCTGCTATATCTGACACAGCTTTTATGGTCTGGTGCAATTCTTTGCCGCAGATCCCTATTTCCTTAAGTGGTTTGGTTCTTGATATTGCCACAAATCCACGGCATCCAACTTCGACAGGACACGCCATTGTTCTACAGCCTGGCTGTCCTGCGTCAGCTGCTAATTTGCTTTATGCATATATATAATTTTATTGGCCATCTTTTAGCTTTAGTATATATGTCTTATCTGTGTTTTGAATGTGCACTTTATATGTTTACCGCAAGAGTGTGGGAAACGTCTTTTCGATTCCTTTGTATGTCTCGACATGTGAAGAAATTGACAATAAAGCTACTTTGAATGGAAGGGTGGAGGGGATAGGGGAAAAAGTAGATGGAATTAAATTGAAAAAATGGATGTTTCCGCTGGTAACGTTTTGCCGTGACACACAACCACGGCAAAATACATTGCGCCACACCAAAGGCCTACGTTTCTTGAGTAGAAATATTCATACAAATGCAGTCGCCAAACAATTGTTAATTGCACAGTAACTATTTCTGCCTAAGCTGTTTCTTCTATTTAAATCTTTGTGTAGCTCAATAGAGCGGGGGCCTGTTCTCCATTCCGCGGGAGACGCAGGTACTTCAGTCTTCTGTGGCTCAAAACTAACATAATGTTAGCATGAGCTAGCAAAAGTGTATCCAGTTCCAAAGCAAGCCTTTCTTATTTCTTATTTCTTAATATGTTTAATGAAGGCCTCTTCTTCTTTACAAGGCACATATGTCTACTATTAAACTACAACTGGATTATACTATAAAAGTTACTTAAAATGAACACAAAGACAATTCAAACATTAAATGTCACGATCATGACAGTCCTATTTAAGCGTAATTGTGCACTATGAAGCTCACTTTAGGGAAGTCCAGGTAGGCTGTTAAGGTTTCTGCCTTTTCCAGCCGGCCATCTTTCTGCAAAGCCCTGTTTACGGAGGGTTTAGGCTAGTGCGCCCCATACAACTCTAAATTACAAGTTTCTCTATTTCTCTCTCTCCCTTTCTCTCTCTCTCTCTCTCCCTCTCTTTCTTTCTGTTTCGCACCCTCTCCCTCGCTACTTGTCAGACTGCCAATATCACGGCAGTCTATTCGTTTCCAGCCAATGCCGAGAAAACAAGGTCTAAAGTTCAGAGTTGCTATGCAATGTGAATCTGGGACAAGGGATGGAAGAGGAAGGATGTTGTTTTCCACTGATATTGCAAACTTTCCCGCTGTACTTGTTTTGATGAGCAGGAGGATTTTGATGGCTAGCTATTTAGAAATTCCCACGCCCTGCAATACCTTGTGGTGATACAATTAGAATATTATCCGTTTTCGCAGCTGAGGCCAACGGTCTTAAACGTACTTTCTCTGTTTTTCCGTTTTTGTAAGTTCACTTGTGTGTGCATGTGTCCGCGGGACCCTTTAGGCTTGATGACGTGGCCCCCATGCCAGCATGTATTTCTACCTGAGGTGTGTGTGTGTGTGTGTGTGTGTGTGTGTGTGTGTGTGTGTGTGTGGGGTGTTAGTTTGGCCTGTGCCTCCCAGCATCTCCACTCATCTGCAGCACATCTGCTGCCCACCTGCTCTGGATGTCTGTGTAGCTCTGTTCCACCCCTATCGTTATGTTGCCTGGATAATACAACCTCGGCACGGCCAGACATGTCAAACAGGCAAAAATTGGTGGATTTAGAAATCTCTTTGTTGAAGTTGAGCGTTTTGTGTATAGTTACGTGCGGATGCGTTTATGGTATGTGTGAAGAGAGAGATGAAAAGTTATATTTAGAGAACATATTGCCTGTCCCCTTGAAAAGCATTGCATATTAGTGGTTGTTTATCTCCCTTTACTGAATAGACCTCTACCCTACCTATATAATGTTTCCAATATTAAGTAAATCTGGTCGGCTATGTTCTCAGTGAACCCTTACATCCAGGACACTGTTTGCATTACATATTAACAGATCGTACACTTTACCTCATACGCCGTGCAATGGAACGCGCTGCACAAACACATGCCCACACATCCGTATAACAATGAACCTTTATTTGCATAGCAGGTTGTGCAGTTGCCATGTAATTAAACACTTAGACACCGCAAAACAACAAATGAAACAATTTAAAGAAAGCGTAGAAACAAAGTAACAAAATAATGGAAGGAACAACAGATGGAGCATTTTGAAGAAATAAAACTTGTTTTTCACGAGGAGAGAGAGATTCCGAAATGAAGGCCCCATACACACTGACTTCCCCTAAAGTATATCTTGTTACATGAACTGTGGCTTCTCGGAAGGTGTAACACTTCTCCGTTGTTTTTTGAATGATTCTCTGCTTCCTCTGCTCTCCGCTAGATTTGTTATGGTTGCTGCTGATTGTTATATCTTTTTTTACACACAGGAGCCCTCCTGCAGTGAACGTTGCATGGCAAACATTACGCAGATAATGTGTTAGTACAGCTGGCCCTGTGGACTAACGCAGAGTGTGAGAGGGATAGACTGAAACGGTTAAGAAGATTTGTTTTATCACAGCCTGGAGCAGTGATGCAGATGTGGGTTTGGTGGATTTTTGACGTTTTACGTTTCATTAGGTTTTAAGCTGTGAATCGGGGATTATTTGGAGGCTTTTAAGAAATTCCAAGTCATAACGTTAAAACATGATAGACAATGCCACATTGATAGCATGTTATATGTGTAAATACTGTGCATAAATAATGTGCACAAGTGATATCTTTTTCCAGCTAGCTTTCTAATGTAGTAAGGAAATGTCATTGTTTTTGTTTGCTGTGTATTTCATATTTTCAAGATCAGTATTCTGCTTTCATAAACGGCTGCGTAACTGACATAACATAATACTATTTTTTTTTCATAATACCACCTAAATCATCAAGTGTTTTAGAAGAAAGCCTGACAATCATCCAAGAGGGGGTAGTGGCAAGGTTCAGATAGCTCATAGTTTACAATAAAACATAGTTGATTTAAATAGTGTTTACCTAGTATGGCTAAGTCTGTGTCCATTGTAATCTGCTTGTAGTCCCTTTGGAACTATCAAAAATGTCATACCAAATTCTGCATTTTTCGTAATTATGTTTTACAAAACAGATAGAAATAACCGTTATAGATACAGAAAGTGGAATCTTTGGACAACTTGTTTGCCCCTAAAATGTATGAATCCCAAAGATCGGTAGTCGTTGCTGAGTAATGGTGTGGGCCTGTCCCTTCCTCAACATTTGGTCCACCTCACCGCTCAGCTTCGGCGGCAGCCAAGCAGATGACAACTATTCAATTATTCATCGATTAGCTTTGATTAAAAACCACACTGCTTTCTCCGAAACTTTGAATATCGGGCGTGGTAGGAATTATTCCAAGTGTGACTGTGGGTTTCGCATGCGTTGTTGTTTTTGCCTGTCTAGTGGACGTTTGAATTGGCGTAACACACACACACACACACACACACACACACACACACACACACACTCAACACTAGCCTCATTTCTTTACTGGGATACAACATCACCGTTGGCCTGTAGAGAAAAAAAAGCAATCCATTGGTTACTGTAGAGTTAATGTGTCTATCAAGTTGTTGCTCAGTAAAATATTTACTGGTCGGTAGGTGAGTATAGTCAGGTAAATTGTGTCCAGAGCTGATTTAGTTTACTAAGTAGCTTTTCTATATATTTTTTCTCCTGTTTTTGTATTTTTGTAACCTTTGCCGGCAGAGAGATTTGTCGTCATAAAAGAACAAGGAGAAATGGATTTCGCCCACGTTTTTCTGGAGATATCCTCCGTCCCTCTCCTATTCCTTCTCTCCCACTCCTTCTTTGTCCGTGTTTTGAGTGGGAGAGCGCTAACGGTCTTAATTCACACAGACGGCCGTCTACAGGGTGCTGCTGCGTATCGGCTGCACTCTGCTCCCCTGGCTCTGACTGTTTTTCTCCCATCTCCTGCAATCTCCTATCGGGGCTTCGCCCGTCCTCACTTCCCTTTTTCTTTCTGTCACGGTTCCACACTGTGCAAAGGAGATTGACCTAACGGGTTGGTGCCGGTTGACACCATGGCAGAACTGAACAAAATGACTTAGACACAGTACAGGTTGAAATGGGCTAGTTAGCTACTGCTTTGCTTGGTGTACATTACTTAACTCTTGTTTATTGCAACGGCAGAGGCAGATGGCGTGTGTGTGTGCGTGTGTTTGTATGCATGTGTTTTTTGCCTCATTGAGCCTATTGCAGTTTGGGGCAATGCAGAGTGTTCCTGACAGAGCTTTTAACTCAATATGCAAATGTCTCAACACCTGTCACTATAAAGCAGAAAAACCTCGCCATGGACCGCCAAGTCTCCGATATGCTTAGCCACCCACCCGCACTCGCACACACCTCGGCTCACTCACAAGAACCACGTAGGGGACATTCACACACGTTACTTGGCTACCTCCCACCCAGAGAAATACACCCAACCCAGAGGCCTGGTGAAACCTAACAATGGCTGACCATCCCGCTGTCTGTCTCTGTTCCTCTCTTGCAGTGATGGAGTCCATGACCGTGACCACATCGGCACCGGGGCCCGAAGAGTTTGACCGCAACGCCCCGCGCATCTGTGGCGTCTGCGGGGACAAGGCCACCGGCTTCCACTTCAACGCCATGACCTGCGAGGGCTGCAAGGGCTTCTTCAGGTCAGGTGGCTAAGCTTACTGTGGGGAACGGAATACGAGGTTGACCTGGCTTCTGTTCAAACCTGAACGGGTCACTTGGTTTACAAAATGAATCCTAATAGTTTTTAATTTGCAGTACAAACTGAAAGCTAGCGAAATGATGAACTCCAAGCAGTTGTGGTGCCACTGTACTTAACGATTGCCGTTTTGGGGGGGGAAACCTCTGCCTCATCTGAATGCGATCATGAACCAGGCTTGCTCTTTTCTAAAGATATGTCAATCACGTAGCTGCATGTGCTGCGGAGTGGCTCTCCCCTCCTGCCTGCCACTGCTGTTTTCTTCTTCTTTTTTTTATTTTTTTTTTACACCCGCTCGTAAACAGACCGTGGCCTTCTGGGGTGCGAATGTGGCATCTGACCACATCGTCTCCGCCGCGCTATGCAAGCAGCGATTCTCCAAGAAAGGTTAATCGCACGCCTCGGGGTCGGCGGAGGCTTTTCTCTGTGTTATTTTAAACCACTTCTCTCTGTTTGGGTCTGTAGACGAAGCATGAAGCGCAAGGCGAGCTTCACCTGTCCCTTCAACGGCAGCTGCACCATCACCAAGGACAACCGGCGCCACTGCCAGGCCTGCCGCCTCAAACGCTGCGTGGACATCGGCATGATGAAAGAATGTGAGTGGGCCTGCCCTCCTTTCCTTATGCCTGTCCATTGTGCCACGGAGGGCCCGTCGGACGCCAAAGTGTCCAGCAGGGCTTTCTTTCCGTCTAATCTCCCTTTGTCAAACGATAGTCTGAAACACAATTAGTGCCCAGATGTTTGCAAGCCTCGAGGAGCCCCCAGGAAAGAGAGAGGTGAGGAAACAACGGAGAAAACATGATAAGGCAGATTACAACCTAAAATACAGAAAAAAGGAGGAGAGAGAGAGAGAGAGAGAGAGAGAGAGAGAGAGAGAGAGAGAGAGAGAGAGAGAGAGAGAGAGAGAGAGAGAGAGAGAGAGAGAGAGAGAGAGAGAGAGAGAGAGAGAGAGAGAGAGAGAGAGAGAGAGAGAGAGAGAGAGAGAGAGAGAGAGAGAGAGAGAGAGAGAGAGAGAGAGAGAGAGAGAGAGAGAGAGAGAGAGAGAGAGAGAGAGAGAGAGAGAGAGAGAGAGAGAGAGAAATAGGGTGGATCAATATGAAAAGAGCAAATGCAATAAAAACAGTTCTTAGCGCATAACGTAATGCGACACACAATGCCTAACAAGATAACGTGACTTCATTACGTGTGCAGAGCACACAGGGGGACGGCGGCTTTGGCAGCTCCATCGCCCTTGAATGGCTGTCGGGAACACAATGTGCGTGCATGTTAGTTTGAAAACCATAAGAAAAGGCCATAGTTCCTGGATTAGGGAGCCTCCCTCTAGGATCATTGTCATGCGTGGCCTGGGTTTCTGGGTGTTTGCGCCGGTTACAGATTTGATTATGATAACTCGATGATGTTGGCCTATATTCTCCGGCCAGGCGAGTGGCCGCGTCCTTTGCTAGGTGAACTATTGACTGCTCCATGGCCGATGATTAAATGCCGTCCACTGCCTGATATTGATTTGCTTGTGTGAAAGATAAATACTAGTTGAATGCTTTGTGCATTTGTGCAGGTCCTTTTGGCCTTTGCCCTCAGCTGGTGTGTCCGCTAAGGTTGGGACCAGACCTCATTTTGCATGTCAATCACAGGACACTTTCTCGGCTGTTTTACAATGCAAACAGACACCTTCAGATTGTTTTAGTGAGTTTAAAATATTTGCCTCACAGTTTTCATATTTGACGTTTCGATATAAATGAACCAATAAGAACCGTCTTGGGGAAGCGTTTTGGTCACATTGCTTGAGGTTTCCCTCTTTTTTAAGTGTTATTCTGACACTTGCACTGTTCGCACACGCATTGTTTGTGTTGATGTATACACAGTAATCAACTGTGCTTTGGTTGAGCCAGGGTATTTGTTTGTTTGTGTGTGTGTGTGTGTGTGTGTGTGTGTGTGTGTGTGTGTGTGTGTGTGTGTGTGTGTGTGTGTGTGTGTGTGTGTGTGTGTGTGTGTGTGTGTGTGTGTGTTTGCCAAGACAGCATATTAAAAAATGTCCAGGGCTCTGCCAAATTTGTAAACAGCCACCCAAGCTGCCCTATTGCAAAAGAGTTTACTATGAGAGTTGCCAGGGAGAGTTTTTGCCAAAGAAAAACACTCTGAAGAATCACAATATGATCTGATGCAGAAGAAGTGGCTTATTGAAATTAGATTTGGATCTCCCACTACTACTTACCAAAACAGACTACTCTGTTTGCTTCCTAGCTGCTGGTGATAAAGTCCCAAGCTTTGCTTAGCTCAGCCTAAATTAAGCAAAAGAGTTGAATGCAGCTTTAACCCCTGTACACTCATGTGTGTCACACACACACACACACACAAAATGACTTGGATCTTGTGACATAAAAAGGCAACCTTTGTTTTATGGTTGTGCAGTCCCATGGGTGGTCCCATGACAAAAAAAAAAGGTAGAGCAATGCCTCTCCACCCTTTTCTCACCATGAATAACCCAAAGGCTCTTTAGGTGGAATGTGCATTGAGTTCCTGAAAGGCAGCACACGTGACAGGCCGGCCAGCCTCTGAAACTCAAGCAGGGCACGTTCACCTCGACAAGCAGGACCGCTTTTAGTTTTGTTCTCTGCCTGCGCTCTCTGGTTGGGTTCGATCGTTATTGGCGATGGCTAGTGGGAGGCGGTTTGCAGAAATAAAACCGATATCCTTTGGAATGTTGTTGTTGCTGTTTTGAAACAGTACGGCCTCGCTGCCTGATTAGGCCTGGAAACGGCTGGCCCTGTTCGAGTGTAATCTGTCATTAGACCTCCACTTGTAGATACTAGCTCGTAACAAGACGGCTTGTTCTAATCTCCACATTGATTCAGTCATGGCCAGCTATCGCTGTGCCCTAACTGGCAGTTGCTCTATAAGGGGACACTTTTCGACTGCTTGCGCGCCTTGTAGTTGGCGGCCTGCCAGGTCTGGCGCTGCGCTGTAGTGGAAAGCAGGCCATTGTCATGCAGATGAGAGAGTGTGCTTTCACTAGATTAGGCCGAGTCAGTGAGAGTAGTCCAGCTCAGGTGGCACTTAGTAACACTGAAGCTGGTAATAGATCTTCCTCTGGATCACCCACACGGCCCTTAATTTGCTCCCACACTGCCTGTGTGGGAAAACGGTACCAGAAGGCCATATTGCCGGAACGTGTTCAGCCTGTTAATTCTGCCTGACGCTTCGGCGAGATCTTGCCACTTAGATACCATGTATTTTATTCCCCCCCCCCCCCTCCTATCTTCCCTGGCTCCTCACCCTGGTCTTCTCCCTTCCTTCCCTCCCCAGTCATTCTGACGGACGAGGAGGTGCAGCGGAAGAAGGACCTGATCCTGAAAAGGAAGGAGGAGGAGGCGGCGCGCGAGGCCCTGAGGCCGAGGCTGAACAGCGAGCAGAGCCAGATCATCTCCAGCCTGGTGGAGGCCCACCACAAGACCTACGACGACTCCTACTCCGACTTCTCTCGATTCAGGGTCAGAACCACGCTTCCAACCTCCAGGCTTCCCCCGGCACCGCGCCACCCCCCTAGCCTCTATTCACCGCCTTCAGCGTGGGGCTGTTCCTGGTGATGCCTACAGCTGTGATGTCTGTGGCCACTGGGAGACCTCGTTCTAGAGCACCCGCTGCATTAGCTAGCGACATTAATAACGCTCAGGGACCAGAGGTCCATCTATCAGATGAAACCAAGTGCACGTTCCATTTAAACGGCCACGTCCTCCTCCCTGCCTGCGCTGTCTGTTGTAAACGTGTCCGTGTTCTCGAGTCAATACTCCTCCTGCGGTTCTGTTTTCAGCCCCCAGTGCGTGAGGGACCGGTGACGCGCAGCGCCAGCCGAGCTGCCTCCCTCCACTCTCTCTCTGACGCCTCCTCAGACTCCTTCAACCACTCACCAGGTATGTGTGGCTCCGCAGGCTCAACAGGACTGTGCACACAGAGAAGTTCGATATCTAGAGTCTAAAAGGTTGCCGGTTTCTGGAACGTGACGTTTTGTTCCGGGCTGCCAGAGAGACATACCAGAGCCCGCCCCCTTTGCTAGAAATTCAGTTCCTGGAAAATCGAATGGAGTTCACGGCAAACCTGAGCAGACAGAATATATGAGACAAGGGTTATTTCATTATACTGCTTCCAAAGGTTTTATTTTTCCAAACCGAACACCGAAATATATTTTTATGTCTACGAGTTGCGGACTGATCTCTTCCCCCACGAGTACTTCTCATGTTTGTGACTTGTAAAATCAGTAGGTCCAAGCTGGTGCGTCATATTTACAGGCGGCGATTGATTTGGTTTTAGCCACATTGCCAGGTGTTGAATGGGTCCAATCCCACCATGGACCTATTCCTGCTTTTAGTTGCTGTCTAGTAACAAAAGACCTGCAGACTTCTCACTTGACTACCTAATCTCTGAGCTCACTCAACGGTACGACTGTAGCATTGCCTACAACCCCTACCCCCCAACCCCATCCTTTTCTGTCAGACATGTAACCGACGAATGCTAATCAGCACTGTTAAGCTCTGACTCACTCTCTCTAGCTTTTCGGGGCTACTCTTTTCGTCTCTCTCTTCTTTTCTCAGTGTCACTCCTTTAGTCTCCCTCTCTCCCCTCCCTTCGTTACACCCTCTCATGGAGTCAATAACAATTTGCTGGGGAACGTGAGCTAACTGTTAATTATTGAATTTCAGTCCCCACAAAAATGATTATAATTATTATTACAACCGCCCCCCCCACCCATCCCTCCTCTTTTCTCTCTCGTTCTCTCCATTCAGAGTCGGTGGACACCAAGCTGATGAACTTTAGCAGCCTGTTGATGATGTACCAGGACAGTGCCGGCAGCCCCGACTCCAGCGAGGAGGACTCCAAGCTCTCCATGCTTCCCCACCTGGCCGACCTGGTCTCTTACAGCATCCAGAAAGTCATCGGCTTTGCCAAGATGATCCCGGGCTTCAGGTGGGGCATCCCGACCCAAGGCACACGTTTACGTCCGTGACCCCTGCGGGAAATCGCCACGGCGACAGGCGTGGCGTGTACTCCGACGAGCCAGTTTGCTCGTTGGCTCAGGACTGGTCAAAGCATATCTTTAGCAGCAATAGCCTTCTGGGGCGTGAGTAACGGAATCATCCGCTGGAATTAAGGTACAATTTCTCACTGGAGCACTCTCCCTGTTCAACCGGTGAAATTAATTGGTTGCCTTATAGCTCTACCCAAGTCCATTAATTGCACCGTGTTTTCAACAAAGGCCGGAGAGGAAGGAGCGCAGCACGTACCTTCACCAGCGGCAGCTTCTTCTCCTTCTTCCCGAACAAATCTGGCTACTACAGCGGACACAGGCTGTGCATGTAACGTAGCCTTGATTGCCTGCGCCATGCGCACAGTGTTGTTATTTTTAGCCACACACTAGCTCTTCCAGGAAGATGCAGGAACAGAGTGGCCGCAGCGAGAACATGATGTGGCTGAGGAGGAGGCACTATGTTTGTAGATTTGTGTGCGCAGACAGGGGCTGCTAAATGATCCGATCTCTAGAGTAAACAAGCTCCTTCTCTGCTCCCTTCAAAAAGTTTGGGATATATCGTGGTATTCAAACAGCAGGCCCTCCTTTGGGCATTTCAAAGGCTTTTGGCAACAGTTTTATTTAGATCGATTTAGGTTTACGTTTTCTTTTTCTTTTTACTATTTATAATCAATAGCAATGTCAAATAAATGTTTTGTGATAAAAAGAAGAAGAAAACATGTTGCTTCTCTATCTAAAGCTTTTAGCTGGTCTAGTAATCAATTAAAGTGGACAGAGTTATCCTTATTTTCTTCATTTGTGTTCATAAAAGTAACCGAGTGTGGCCTTAAATCAGAAAGATCTTTGTTTTTAAATATTTGCAACTTAAGTGTGGTCTTAGGTACACTAGTCCGTAAAGATGCGAACTGATCCCCTGTGTCCATTGTACATATATTTATGGGATCCTGAAGTGTCACATGGCTGCTGTAAAATGACCCGCAAAGACGGTTGGCTGTAGAGGCATCGAGATAACCAGCAGGAGTGAGTGTGTTCCCTGTTAGTTTGGTGTTAACCTTGGTACCTGTGTGTGAATATGGATGAAGGCAGAAAGTGAGATTTGGCCCGGGGGGAGCAAAATGGAACATTCAGTGTGTGCTGCCTTTCGGCATGTGCTGGGAGGGGTTGTCATGGCGACCATACAATGCATCGCACACACTGCCCCCTTCCCCACTTTGCTACGGAACACACTAGAACTAAGACAACGCTGACCCGTTCACCACGCGCCCCCACACATGAATGGGCACCTCAACGCACACGTACAAGCAGGGCACACTAGTTTAGAGCAACTGGAACGCGTCTTGATTTGGCATCAAGGCCAATTAGTGAGTTTCCATTTTTTAGAGGTGCACTCATTTTGGAAATTATTAGATTTCTCAGGATCTGTGGGTTCTCATAGTCATGGCATCTGGGTATTTACACACACATACACTCACAGATACATAAGTGTAAGGTAAAGCGACTATTTGTAACTTTCTGTAGGAGGTGATTTTGGCGCCCCCTAACATTTCCTTGGTGTCATTATTTTCCCTAACTGTCGCGAAGACGACGTGCATTTTTATGCATAGTGCATAGATCGCTCGGACGATCAACGACTATGAAGCCGCCAAAATAAATCTCTTCCTGATTTAGAGATGCACTTTCTTGGCCTTGTGTCATAAAGCAATTCGTCACAGTTTCGCGGGAGATCGTACACGGTGGCAGACAAAATGAATATTAAGTAGTGAGACTTGAAGAGGACTGGTCTGAACCGCGATTTCTTTCATCCTCCCATAGACATTACAATGTGCAATCAGAAGAAATGTATTGATAATGCATTAATGCAAAATAGTTACCTATAGTAGCTTTAATGCCATCATGCACTAGTAATGGAACCTGAAAAATGGATGTCATATGAACTTGGGGCCCTTTCACACCTACCTCGTTTGGTCCGGACTTTCAGACTTTTCAGTTTGATCCGAACCAAAATTCCAGGTGTGAAACCTCCCTCGTACCACGGTCGGCACCAAACAGCTGAAATTTGGTGCGACGAAAAGAGGTGGTCTCGGTCCGGATCAAACTGGGCCATGGTGTGGTTTGTTTCCAGTGTGAAACCATTTCTTGAATGGTTTGGACTTTTGGACCCCTTACAGGAAGTTCCCAGGATTGCTTGCAGTCTTCACCTCCTTTCCTGACAAAACAATCTTCGCATGAGAAGGATGTTTATTCGGAGAATTTGAACTAGCTTTGTGTATGCTGCTTGAAGTTGGTTCTGCTGGTACTAATAGCATAATAATAATATTATAGTGGCAACGATATGAATCCATTGATTCATTTTTCATCCCCCCCCCGAATTGACGCACGCCCGCTTACAAGTAAATCAAAATAAAGTATTGGGATGATAACAAGACTTATGTCATGTACTGTTCTTTAGTGCGATCGCATAATTGCAATGTGTAACCAAAACTAAAAGCATTAAATGTATACAATGTAACAAAAACATGAACCTTTGTTCGGACCTTGATGCAGACTTTCAGGTGTGAAAAGGCCCTTAATAACAATAGCATACAAAGTCAATCCGCAGCCTTAAAAAGGTACAAAGGCATAACAACAAAAGCATCCAGAGGTGTGCTATATGTTGACCAATGGAACGTACGTTTGTGTGTGCGTGTGTGTGCGTGTGCGTGTGCGTGCTGCAGGGACTTAACAGCCGAGGACCAGATAGCCCTTCTGAAGTCCAGTGCCATAGAGATCATCATGCTGCGCTCCAACCAGTCTTTCAGCCTGGAGGACATGTCCTGGAGCTGTGGGGGGCCCGACTTCAAGTACTGCGTCAACGATGTCACCAAGGGTGAGGCAGAGGACACGCGCACACGCCCACCCTCTCTCGCTCACACCCACGTTCCCGCGAGGTCCGGCTAACTTGAACTCTCGAGTATTTGTCATCTTTCTTCCTTACTTCTTGATCCCTGTATTCCACTCTTACGCTCGTTGGTCATCCATTACGTTTTATTTATTCACTCTGTCAGTGTCTCTCTCTTAAGGCCAAAGATTCATGACGAGATGAAACGTTGCAGAGAAAAGTCGCAGCGGTGTGAACTGGTTAGTCGCAGAGCGGCGGATGCCGTTGCTTGGGGTCTCAAAGGTCCTACCGTGTCAAATGGCCAAGGGCAGTTTTAGAACATTTTGACGTATATCAAGACAGACTTATGTCAAAAGCGCGTATTTGTAAGCGTACATTGTTGGCAAAAGTTCTCTGAGAATAGATGACCGAAATTGCTAGAGCCGGCTTCCAACTCCTTACATAAATTAGCGAAAGCACCCCGGCTCTGCCGCTGCAGAAGCCAAACGTGGCTGCAGATCCTCGGTTTCCTAGCTTGCTTTTTTTTTTACCATTTATTATTATTTAAGTATCACTGCCAGAAAGTCACTGTCATCCATTTCTTAATTTTTTTCTTGCCAGGTTAACAAGAACAGAATCCAGCTAACCGACGTAATACAATGTATCAAAGCAGAACTAGGGCCGTATGACAGTGCGTTGTTATGGAAACAGTCCTCTGTGTCAGCCGTTGCTTTGGTGTGAACGTTTACGATCAGACGTTCGGGACTCCGTTGCGAGTTGCAACTAGTCTTGTCACGAATCTTTGGTCTGAACTGGCCTTTACACACACACACACACACACACACACACACACACACACACACACTAAGATTGTTCTGTTCCCCTGTCCTCCAGCGGGCCACACTCTGGATCTGTTGGAGCCCCTGGTGAAGTTCCAGGTGGGCCTGAAGAAGCTCAACCTCCACGAGGAGGAACACGTGCTGCTCATGGCCATCTGCCTGCTCTCCCCCGGTACGTCCACCTGCCTGCTTGCCCGGGCTCAGTGCTCAGTGTGTGGGGGCAGGCATCGGTGTGTGTGTGTGTGTGTGTGTGCTGGGCGTGCTACTCGGTGTGTGGGGGGGTGCATTGGTGTGTGTGTGCCTGAGAGAGCGTGCGCCTGTGTGCTTTACCGCTTATGAGCGAATGGCCCTCATAAAACCCTCTCTCCTCTCCTCTCCTCTCCTCTCCTCTCCTCTCCTCTCCTCTCCTCTCCTCTCCTTCAGATCGGCCCGGGGTGCAGGACCACGCGCGCATCGAGTTGCTCCAGGACCACCTGTCGGAGGTGCTGCAGGCCTACATCCGCATCAACCACCCCGGGGGCCGCCTCCTCTACGCCCGGATGATCCAGAAGCTGGCCGACCTGCGCAGCCTGAACGAGGAGCACTCCAAGCAGTACCGCTCGCTCTCCTTCCAGCCCGAGCACAGCATGCAGCTCACCCCGCTGGTGCTGGAGGTGTTTGGCAGCGAGGTGTCATAGCAGTCACCCTTCCGCTCCCCTCCCCTGCCCCCGCCGCTGCCCCCCAGGTCGCTGTCGCCTGTCCCCGGACCAGCGTCCTCCCCCTACGCCCGCACACCTCCCGACGGGGCGGCTTGGCGGATAGACGAAGGCGGCGGCGGCCCCCCCTTTGGATCTCCTCCCCCCGGACACCCCGCCCCCTCCACCAGTCCCCACGGAGTGGTTGGGACGGGGCTGGAGGGTTGAGCCCGACGGGAGCCACGCGGAGCCCAGTCTCCTCCTCCGCCTCCTACCGCCTCTGCTCTGGGTAGGAGGAGGAGGGAGAGTATTCTGTCAGTCAGGTTAACCTATTCTGCAACTTTTCTCAATAGCACCCATACAATGGGCTTGTAGGATTTGGTGGAGAAGTAATAAAAGAAGGGTCTGGGGTGCGGCGGAGGTTGGGCTTGGTGTCTGGGGGGCTGGGGGAGGGAGAGTGGGAAGGGACAGGAGGACTTTGGTATGGTTGAAATTTCCTATTCATCAGAAAAAGGGAATTCCAAAAACAGAATGTATTTATAACTATATAAGAAAATAATTGATACATGTTTAAATGACACATAAGCTGATATCTATATTTAAGTGAGATGGTTGGTTGGATGGTTGTTTCTATGGAAACAAGTGGATATGTGATCGAGTGTGTATTTTGATGTAAGTGTGCATAGCAATGTGTTTGTATAGGTGTGTCTGATTCAGGTGTTTCAAATATTTTAACTGAAACACACACACTCACACACGTATGCACACACAAACGTAAGCGCACACACATGGGAAAGTGTGTGAGGAGCCTTTTGTTTTTGATGTTTGTATTTGAAAGTATTGATTGACCACAAGACGGCCTGTGCCTACAGACCTGACTGATATAGTATGGGGAAGGGGCATATACAGTAACAGCAATTACTTTTAATGGACCTAACTGGTGTGGTGTGGACACATACACACACAGACACACACATACACACAGAACCAGGTAACTAAGCTACCAAATAGAGTTATACTGGCCACTTCTTTATTTTTAGGGTCACAGATTTTCGAGGGGCATTTTAATTCTCTTTCAAAAAGCTTATATTGCTGCTATGATAGTGAAAGCTAGTTAGCAGGTTAGCCAGTATGCCATTTTGCTAGTTAGCCGACTTTGATGTGCCTCGGGTTCGTGCTTGCGTGATCTGTATGTGTTGTGCTAGGCATAAGCTTACAATCAAGTTTGGGTAAAGACTAGGGAGCAAGCTGCTAGAATAGCCATTACAATAAATCACTGTGATATGAATCGTATTTCCTTAAAGTAGTCAACTAGTAAAATACCTCTTTATAAGCTCTGGACACTAAAGCAAATTCCTTGTTCACGGCAAAGCAAGTGAACGCGATAAAGCTAATGTAGATTATGTACATGACAGATAAGAGTTGTTCCCGTTTAAGTCTGTCTAGACATCTTTCAGGTGTAGTCAAGCGAGGTGAAGCATCTTTAAGAAAAGGCACACGGCGCCCCACATCACATCAACACACCCCACGCCACCACCAACTCCTCTCTCTCTCAGCAGGCCTAGGACGCCTTCCTGTGGTCACTTCCTGTAAATACCACTTGTAATGTTTGTACATTATTAGGATAAAGTAGGTAAAATACTAAACGATTTAAATTGTGTTTTCGACGATGCTCTGGAGATACAGTACCGTACTTTATGCAAAGTAGAAGATGGGCTATTTTCTTATGGTATACGTTTCTAAGTATCTGAGGTCATATGATAAGCTTTGGTGATTATATATACAAAATGTTTTTTTGTAAAAAACAAACAAAAAAATGTATTCCTGAAATGGAATCAGGAACATGGAGGACACATCAATTCAAAATGGTATTTTCCAGTACTTGCTGCTTTGCTTGCTGCTCCGCACTGTTGGCAGTTTAGCAGATGTAGCTGGCTGTCAAAGTCTCCTGGCGCACACTCCTTTCAGGCCCAGGTTTATGCCCTTTCACCCTGGTTCTTAAGTTCAGAATAACAAGGATATCCTATCGCTGGCATTTTAATTGGGTTTAATCGCTATGACTTGTGGGTTATCTCTTTGTTTTGAGGAGATATCTGAATTTGTTGGCTTAGTCGTCAAGGTTGAGTGCGATACATTTCCCCTCTGCTTTCAAAAGGACTGGAATACACCAATTGGAGCAGCCATGTCACATTGAGATCAAAATGTGAAGGGAAAGGGCACAAATGGACATTTTAGAAGAAAACAAACATGTTTTTTCTCTCTAATGGACACTGCATTGAAATAGGAGGCGACATCAGACCCCATCAGGTGTTCATGCTGGTTTCATTAACACTGCCTTGAGTGACACAGAAACTGGCCAACATCATCGGACTTCTTTTCACAACCAACCGACTGACCACCTCGCAGTCTGCAGTAGGCCTGCAGCCAGTCTCCATAGCTTTAACTGCCAATCAGGCTTCACTTTGGAAATGCCGTCTTGCGCCAAGGGCTGATTGGACTTTATGATAAAACTGTTCATGCGTCACATCTGGACAGCAAGGAAATGTTGTTTTGCAACTGTAACAGACTATTTTCCTCAACAAAGAGGGCCATGGGACGTTGACTGAACTCCGGGTTGTAGATTTATAGAGAAAGAAACTAATATGAGGAATATTTGTTGAAGTGGGAATCACCCACTACAGAGTGCTGTACAGGAAAGTGTGGGTCGACACATGTCCTCCCGATCCCAAAGTGTAACACTATCATCTACTCTCTTTTAATCAAAGCTCTTTAACTCAGAAAACAGTGTTTGTTTAGATGAAACCTCATGAACATTTGTCTAGATCAGAGCTCACAGACTTTTACACATAACACATTTACATAAACATGTGAAAAACGGAATGAAGATGGGGTCATGATGGGTGACAGTTGGGACTTGTTTTAGGGTCCTTATCTAAATGAACGTAGGGTTGTATACGTTTTGCCACCCTGGACCCCAAAATGGCTGCGATCTGTCACTCCAACTCCACCCCTCAACCCAGGTCAGCAATTCCACCTCGGTAGCCTTACTTAGAAAAAAAGATACACTCTTTCTCAGCTTTTTACAGATACCTCAAGGAACCTATTCATTATAGCACGAAGGGAATCAAACATTAAACACACACACACTTGTGCATATTCATGTAACATGAACTCAAAGGTGACATAAATCTGTGCAACATCCAAACTTTGCATAGCTCTACTCAGCAACCTCATCAGCGTGTTTTGTTCAGTAATTGCCAGCAGCATGCTTAGAAAGAAGATTGTTCTAGTTTGGTTGCCACCAGCCCAGTATAGGAGGTTCCCATTGTTTATATACATAGCCTGTCTGTCTTTTTGTCTGCCGCTCTCTGTTATAACCCAGGAAGATAATCAAGTATGTGCATGTTTTAGAGGCTGGTTGAACGATCCTTGATTTAACTCGCTTGTGAAACGAATTGGAGGAGCCAGACCGGCATTTGGTATGTGATGGTTTTTTTATGTTGGTTTTGAGCATGTTTCGCAGCTGTGAGTGCGTGTAAATTCAAAGGACCACAGCCCATCCTGATTCATGATCAAGTCCCTGAGTATTGCAGTTGACAGTGCTCCTTCAATAACACGTCCAAGGGCTGAGTCTTGTAAGCTTTCCCTTGGTCTCTCCGGTCATTTGTCCCCACTCGCTGGCAGAGATGGAAGCACTTTTCCAACACATTAAGGTGGTAAGACAGGCTCCTAGAAGCCGGGAAGAGACTTTATGGATTAGGACTTCATTTAGATCAGGATTGTTCAGCTCCAGTCAAGCGTTTTCAGGTATTTCGTTGGCCTTGTTTTCCCCATGTATACCTTGTTTTACAGTCATGAAGGTGTCTTGAGGACAATGCTGAAACCTTATACATTTCGATAACGTTTGTCAAAGGACACCCAAAAAGTGGTTTCGATACAAAGAGTATCGTTCGAATGAAGTTACAGGCGCCCAACCCTGTCGGCGGATGTTTAAAACAAGTCTTGCTGGCATCTGTTCCTCTGCACTAAACAGAGCTTTCTGTGATTTTGAAACTCCACAGATGTTCCACAACAGTCGTTTTGACACACACATAATTGGTTTTGGCCCAGTATGGAAAGATCAAAAGTTGTTGATTTATATGAGAAGGGCTTGTGCCAGGTAGGACGGAACCCCTTTACCCAGTGTAATCCTCTAGCTCTTGTGTGGGAAAGGCTTGGACGCTACTTGCCTCTGGTGTGTCTCATTGCTAGCTTTAGTGGTCGTTTTTGTTACTAGAGGTAGTTCACATGACAGTAAGGCAGACGGAATACCTCTTCCTCCTCCAATTCTACTGTGGGTTATACAGATAGAGGCTATGTTGCTGTGCTTGGCGCTGCGTAAAACCAAAACAAGCTACCTCTCCCCTCTGCCCATGTATTTTGTATGCTTTGATAGTGTCTTTATTTTTTTACAGTTTCATCGTACCCCTCTTACAATGCTGGATGATTTCTTTTTACCTCAACACTTCTCAATATCAGCCTGCAGATCAAGAGAATCTGTCAGTCCCCCCTCCCTGTTTTACCATTACCATGCTCATCTGAGAAGTGGTTTATTCCCTTCCAAATATTTATTGAAACATCTCTGGAATCCCACAGTTATTCCAATGATTTTCTATCTTGTATTGTTCGTAGTAAATTAGAAAAAGGGGTGAATGCAGCCTCCTCTGCGTGTTTAATGTTGCCAACAAATGGATGCTAATCAGAGCTGATCTGGAAGCTGTAGCTGTTGGCTACTCTGGCATGTTAATTGCTTGACAACTAAGGCTGAATGGGCCACAGCTATATAGCCTATTTTAGCAACCTTCATTGTTGGTGTCTGTTTGAAGTATTTGTATTACATATTTGGAAAGGTTGTCTTTTTAAGATACAAGATTTTTTTGAAATGTAGGTCTGTTGGATAACTATTCAGTCGCCTGCGTTTTTCTCTGCTCTGTCCCGGTATTAAGAATAGAACTAGGCCTCCTATCTTGATGACTCTGGTTCTAATTATGTTGTTCCCACTGCCTCTCTTGGTCTTCACTTTGCAACCCAGGTTCACCATGACCCGCTGATGCGCCTAGATAATCAGACAGTTTCCATGCTACAGTACTTTGCCAACAAAGCAAGAACTTGGAGGAGGTGTTGTGCTCATTTCAGTTGACTGTTTTGGAGCAGTAGGTTTGGTACAACCACTTACTATTGTCTAAGACTGTCTAGTATGGTCAAGTCTAGTGATCAATTTTAATTGAGTGCAAAAAAAAAATTTTATTTCTCATAAATTTGCTGTGACATTCCAATTCTCAAATTGAAGGATTATATAGGTTTGAAACCTATGCAATTCATGGATTGAATTTTCAGCTCATGAACTTTTTTATTCTTAGCCAATTGTTTAATCAGAAAGGTGGATGTACGCCTGATATTGGGGTATAGCTACTTTAAAAATAAACGGTTTCTAGTAGGCTTCAACTCAGAATGGTGAGTAGATGGGTAAGGCGCTTTGAATGAGGAAACCATGGGCAATCTGGTTCAGTGTATTGTGTTTGTCAAATCAGAGATAGTGTATGGCTGGAGGGTCTCTGTTGCTCTGATGGATTTTTCTCTGCTACCTCTTTCATAAAAGCTCGCTCATAAACACTCGCACTTAGACAGACACACACAAACACATGTACAGACTCTGTGTGTGCACTTTTCTCTTTCTCACCAGCAGTTTTTTGCCAATGATGCACTTGTGGCGTTTTGTCTCAATGCTCTGCAACATTTTACATCTAATACTCTGTTGTTGTTGATGTTGTTTCTTGCTCTTGTGGAAACTCAGTCGCTATAGCAACGCCTTCCACAAAAAGGCGGTCAGGAATTAATATACAGGATATCCATGATCCACATATTTCAAGTATACGATGCACATTATTTTGCTCAGTTTTACCTGGTGTGCCTAGAACCCAGAGCCTTATTTTGGGACAATATCAGGGGTGTTGAAACGAAACAGGACTTTTATGGCTGATCTAACACAGTGGTTTAGTGGTTTTCTTTCTATTTACTCACCCCGTTTGTTGTGTAAAGTGATGGTTGGTGCCATCCACTGCTAGCTGGAGCATGAGTAACCAGGCGCATCACCAGAGTACTCTCCAGTGCTGGTCATGTTCCAAACTCCAAAAGTCACTGCTCTGGAGTTCAAAAGTCGGATGGTATTTTTAGTCCGGAAGCATGGCCAGCTCACATCTGGAGATTTGTTGCTTATAACAGTGCTTGTCTATATATGCAGAAACACATGGCAGTCACCACACCCCTGATAATGCCTGATGGTGACCTCCCCAAGCCACAACTGTTTTCCTTTTTTAGAGGGAAAGAAACACTTCATTAAAAGTCCAAGTTCGATTCCCAACATAAGTAATACATGCACATCTAAACAATTATTGTCATCAGGACTTATATACGCTTATATTAAACTGTCTTTCCAACATAGCCTTGGATTTTTTAAGGATATTATAAATACTTTATCTAATTCGTAGCATTGTTGTTATTACCTTACCAATGTCTGTCTTGAAATCACAGCCTGTTTTGTCGTAGCTTCTTTTTTTTTTTTCCTTGCTCTACTTTAATGGCTTTATTGAAGTTGACCCCGTTGTACAATGATTATGTGCATTGTATGTAGTACAAAGATAATCAATTGTTTTGGAGAAATCACAAATAAAGCCGCTGTACATACTAAAATATAAGATTGTCTCTGTGTGTGTGTTCTTACTGCGTCAATATTCTCAAAATGCCTCCTGTGGTTTAGTAAGAGGCCATCCACAGACATGAGATTATGTGATACAGTTCACCAATTAGCCACATCCAACAACTTCTGAAGTTCACATTATTATCAAACTGCTGTTGCTTCTGTTGACCAACAGATGGAGTCAGTATCCACTTTGAGCCATCCGCTGTGCTGCCAGGGCCTTTGCAATGCACTACCAAGCTGTAGTTATTAAGGTTTTGGTGCTGGTTGTGTTACTGCTCCTAAGTTCAAAGAGTGGTACAAAGGGTTGTCAGATAAATTGTGAACTTAGCACTGTATTTTGTCTGTGTGTGTGTGGTTAACTTGATAATATAAAAACAATCTGTCATATTCCAGAACAAATATGTTTTAAAAGCAACAGTTTAATTTGATTTACAGTAGCTAACGCTTAGCAAAGAAAGTAGGCCTATCGGCCTAACTGAAAATGCCATCAAATTATAAAATAACCGGACACAAACAAAAGCAACACATTTTATTTTAACCAGAATAAAATTCAAGCGTAATTGTATGCTGCTTTACCAAAACACAGGAAGTTATCCTTTTTTTTCAGACTACAATATTGCAGCCAAGCTAACACTGCAATCAATTTGGTACAGGGATGCAAAACATAATGTTAACGTAGATGGCGTCGGACTCGAAAGCCGTTTGATTGGACTCCTGAGTGCAATTGTAGGTAATAATCAGCAGCTCAGGTCAGGACAGCTTTGTCTAGCGCTGTAACGATCCATTCAGACTCCAGTCAACTTTTGCCTGATAGGAATCATGCACAGTTGACTTACTGTTGAAGGCAAGCTACCATGGCGTTAAAAACAGTGACCTTGTTCATGACTTGGTTTGTGGGGAGTAGAACAGAGGCCTACATTAATTAGCGCTATGTTGGTTTGTGTGTGAGTAGTATTTTAAATGATAATGTTACATTGTTCAAATATTTTTCTTAAAGACAGAGCGAATGTACATGTGTTTTGTTGGCAAAGAGAATTTACAAAATTGCAAACCAAAAAGCAATGACAAATTTGTCAAACTTTTGCATTTCACCCATGTTGCCCAGCCTGCGCGTGAAGAAAAGTTAAAAGAGAGTGTCTATGTGCTTGCTCAAAAGTGAGCGAGAAGGAAAGACTGCAGTGTGATTCATAATTGCCCATGTTTCACTAAACACTGGGCCCTGTGGCTTAGCAGAGGTTTGGAAGAAGAGAAGAGGGAGGGGGAAGAGAAGGGAGAGCGAAAGGGGAATGAATGTTTGACCTCTGATGAGAGTCATCCAAACATCATTAGGCCAATCTCCTACATGTGACCTGCTCGATGATGCCAGGGGAGAATGAGAGAGCTGCTCAGGCCTCGGCACCTTTTGGCTTGTGTAGAAGAAGAAGCAACATGGATTTGTACAGCACTTTTCCTAACAATGTTAGACAGAGCTTTAAAAAAACTAAAAGCTGGTTAGTAAATATAGAAAGTTGATAAAATAGTTGATAAAACTACTAGAAAATAAATCAAATAGCTAGTTATAAAAATAGATTTTCTTTTACTAGCAATGGTTTCAAGTAAATTACAGTAACCTAGGCATTCATACTGTATCTGTCTCTTTCAGAGGATAGATATACTTACAATCTAGTAAAAAGAAAACTTGACAATATTCTTTTCCTAAAATGTAAAATATGAAAAAGATATTTTGCTGCTACTTTGACATTGTTGGTAGGATCTTGCATAAGAACAAAATAACAAATATTTTCTGCCTAAAAGTCCATGCAATTTCATGGGAACTCATTATGCCTGACAGAAACCCAGTTGTCAACACTGCAGCCTATTTTAACCAATGGCGTCACTAGTATAAAGTATTTTAAAAAGCCTCCAACTGCTCCCCAGACTGTGATCACATACAAAACAAAGTGTTGATTGGTGGATTCAATTAGAGTGACCCATGATTGCCTCATGCAGAGAGTCATCAGGACACAGACGTCTGAAGTAGGTTGCAATCACATTCCTTCATAATGCACTTTTGGGAAGCATGCACTCACATACACGCACACACACGCACACACACACACACACACACACACACACACACACACACACACACACACACACAGAGACACACTCGGTCTCATAAGCTGATATTGATACCCCCACCCTTCTCCAGTTTAGTCATATCCTGCTGTGCTCATAGACATTTTCAAAGTTCTTTCCCAGAAGGCCGGGTATTCCAGCTTTGCATAACATTCTTTAATGGAATATGCCTGTCCTTGCCAACCTGGTCGCCCGCATAGACTGTTAGAACTCCTCCTTTACCTTAGAGTGTTCTGGGTGCAACATAGCTAACAGACCTCACCCAGCATCAATACAAAACAATGACCATACATCCGTCCAGTAGCCTTGTGAAGATGTTGTGGAACAGCTGGGACCTTTTCACTTGGTCTGTACCAGCGGTATAAAACAGAGCCACACTTAGGCTCGCCTGGGTTGCCAGAGAGAGGAGGAAGTGGAGGAGAGAAGAAAACCAATGCCATTGATGAGAGGACCAAACCTGTACTGGGAGAGAGTGGAGGACCAAGACCAGGAAACGACTGGAAAATCAAGGCCGAATCGACATGGGAAAGAGAGAGGAAGAGCTGGGGCTGGGGTTTGGGTGGGGTTGGTGGTAGGGTGGGTGTCGTGTGGGTAGTCGGGGGGTAGGGGTGGTATGGCGTGGGGAGGGGCTTGGAGGAATGGAGGAAAATGGAAGCAGGGCCACGGCTGCGGTCAGAGCAGACTGCTTTTGGAGAACGAGGGGGTTCAGACAGAGACAGAAAAAGGCATGTGGTAACCCTGCTGACGCACATGGGAAGCACTAAAGGGAGGAACGGAGAGACTGGGAGGGAGGGAGGATTGAAGTCCCTGGCTGGAATTACTAATCCCGGAGACAAGGTCATAAAGCCATGGACGACAAGCCAAACACACACACCCACCACGCTCAACACACACACACACACACACACACACACACACACACACACACACACACACACACACACACAAACACCTTTTATTGAAAGGAGGTAACTGTGCTGATGTGTATGTGAAACAGCGTTGGGGAGCGTGTGTTTTTCTTTTTAACTAAAGCTTCAGAATGGTGTCTCCTGGTTTATGTTGAGAGCATGCTTACTTAGGCCTGACAGCCTTTCTTTATTCTCTTGTGCAACTCATCCACTGGATTGAATGGACTGTACACATGTAGCCCTCTGGTTTATGTTGCCTGCATTCATATCGGAGTCTGACAATGTGTGTGTGTGTGTGTGTGAGAGAGAGTGTGTTTGTCAGTGCATTCTTACTAATCTATCTTTGTGTGTGTGTCCGCCCCTCCAGTGGCTTCGTGGTATTTATATCCTGCTGTCAGGGCCTGGCTATAGTCAGACCGTGGGAATGTGGCAAAGGATTTCTGTGGTATTTTTAATGTTTGTTATTAAATATTCCCACACGGGACCATGACCAAACCCTAGCCCCCTGCCTCATCATAACCCTTCTCCTCCTCCTCTTTCTCCTCCACTTCCACCTCCTTCTCATCTCCTCTATCGTTTCTCTCTCTCTCTTGTTTTAACACGGATCCCTCATGGCCTTCTCTCTTTCCTTCCGCTCTCTCGTCCTTCTCTTCCTCCCTCTTTCCACATGTATGCGTCCCAGGGAGGGAAAGCACTGGATCCGATAACAGTGTGGATCATGTTACCGTGGCGATGCGCTACGAAGAAGTGAAGACAACTGTTGTTGCAGCTGGAGAGACATGGAGTGGGTGGGTGTTTTGGGGTGGGCTGGAGGGCTCTGTCCTCGCGTCTTTATACAGTAGAGCCTCAGAGCCACACCCAGGATTACCAGGGAGATTGAAACCAAGTTTTGTTGTACTTTTAAAAAAACATTTTTTTGGTCCCTCATTAGATGCAGTTAAACGTGCGGTTTCTGAACACGTGATGAACATCAATCATAGAACATTCCCATTGAAAAATAATGTTGCAATCTTTGGCTGATATATCCTATCCCAAATCTAGAGCTAGAACATGCATGCCACTCACAACTCACAAAAGCTCAGGGCATACAAAGCACATGACCTTTGGAGTCAATTGGACCTGAATGGGTGGGGGGGTGGGCATTCCTTCTTGTTTGAGCCCTCAGGGCATGCCGTTTCCCGTAGTGCCACCGCAGGAAGTCCATTTAAGTCCAGTCGGGAGCAACAGGTGGCGGGCTGTGAGCTACAGCCAAACCCCGGCCCACTCAACAGGTCACAGTCACGCCAAGCGTCTCTAGTCACACTGCCTTCTAGAACTTTGTATATATCTCTCTTTCTCCTCTTTTCGATTTCTTCTGTCCGTCTCTCCCTCTCTCCGTGAAATATATACACATTCTATACAAAATATTTGAACAGTATCTACATTTTTCAAAGTATTGTTTCTTTTTTTTCTGCGGTGATGGTGGGATGTTGATGATGGCTAGGATAAGTCCTGTGCGGAGTGGCCCGGTGTGTTGTGTGTACTCATCTTTTCTCCTGGTCCCAGATCAGTCAGACAACACTCAATTTACTCGCACTGACAGAGGAGACGTTCATCCGAACAAGACTCCCACCTCTAGGGTTTACACACGATGTTAAACTCAAAGACGTCGGAGACACCTCTTCAGGACAACTGTTTGATTTTGGTTTTTGTCTTTTTGTTATCAACAGCACATGGCAGTCTTCAGATTAGTATGATCAAATTTTGCAACCATTTCAACCTAGTCTACAATTCTAGGAATTCGGATGAACACAAGTCCGACAACTCTGACACACTCGCCTAACGAAATCCTCCCGGGGAAGTTTTGTCAATTTGATCGAGTCTGCTTTGTATATGCCTTTCACCACTGACTTCATTTGCCAGCGGTTTTTGAGTATACGGCCCACAGTGTTTACTGTCAGCATGTTTACAATCTTCTTACACTGAGTCCTTCCTTAGCCATGTGGAATTCCCAGGACACCCTCTTTGTTGTTTCCACTCCCTCTCCTTCCAAATCCTCTCATCCCCTGGTTTAATTTGCCCTTTTCGTTTGGTCTCCCCTGACTAAACCTCAACTGTCTCCCTTCCTTTTTTAAACGCACGCGAGGGCGCAATCACCGAGACATGGAAGAGAAGAAAAAAATGAAGAAAAAAGCTTTTCCGCACGAGAAGCCAAATTTATCCCTGTGGTTTTGGAGTGTTTATTTTCATTTCCAGAAGGATAACATATCTGAGGGGAAACCTAAAGCCCGTCCGACACGGGTGCTTTCCCTCCAGGGAGCGTCGTGTTGGTATAAATAGGAAGTATTTTGGGGGACTGGAATTGGGACTCAAGAGTGTATCCCAAGGGTTGCATTCAATCACATGATGGCGGGATGGAGGGATGGAGGGAGGAATGGTTCGTTCTCGCACCGCTGTATTTCACCTCAGTAGCCGCAGATTGTAGCAAGCGACAATTGGCCCATCATAGACCAAAGACCAACTGCCGCCATTATAGCTCATAGTCAACTGTCACGTTTATTGTTGCAGTTGGACCGAAACTCGAAACTCCGTAACTGTTTTGTAACCGTCTCTGTGTAGACTCTTGATTAGTCAGAACTCCCTTTACCATTCCTCTGCCAGCCGAGGATATGCCGATGGGCTGAAAGGAATTCTGGGGTCGGGAGAGAACCTCCTCTGTTCGGGCCCCCCGGATGTGACCCATGCAAAGCGCAGTCTGCTGTAGAGATCCCCTCGCAATGGAGTTATAAAGAAGGATCCAAAGGGAGGGAAGTATTTTGTCTGCTGTCATACTCGGCGACCTCTGTCCCTGCTCCCAAGTTCACATGCGCCTCCTGTCTACCGAGCAGAGGAGTGGTGGAGCCTTTGCACGGGGACTAGGGAACGGCAGCGTGGCTGATGAACCAGCAGGGGCGATAAAATGGATGACAGACATGGCGACCTTGGGTGGATTTATTGTGCATCACATATGGTGGCCATCAGACAGCAGGCATCTGGCTTTGAGGGAGTCCTGTGTGTCTATATGATTGGAAAAAATGGAGGTGGGTTGGACATTTGCCATTGCCTTGTAACAAAAGGAGCGGAACTGTGAATACCCACACAAACACACAACTTGAACATACAAGGAAACACAATAGAAGGATGGAGTTACCTTTCGGCGAGCAAAGATCGCGTACATCACACACACATTCACACATATACACACAAATAATTGCCATGGCTCTCGCACAAGTAATTTCGTCAGCTGCGTATAATCGCATGTAATGGTCACGCCAGTGTTTTGTTCTATAAGAGCTTCTTTATGCTCTATGTGTTCAGCCTCATAGTCAAGGTTCTATGTTTGAGAGGAAATGACTTCACAAGGCTTAGGGGCCACTACATTGCCCAGGGGTATGGCTGGCTCTCTCACACACACGCACGCACGCACACACACACACACACACACACACACACACACACACACACACACACACACACACACACACACACACACACACGCGTCATTTCTGTGTGAACTTACACAAACATGCACGCGTGCGCGCAGACACACGCATGCATAAACACATAGTTGGGCCTGGCCAAAGCGTGCTATTTATTTTAGTTTGCCTGTGAGAGTTAAATATGGAATGTTTCAGCAACATAAAACACTTCCTGTTTTGACGACTCCCTCTCTGAGCCATTCCCTCCACACAAAAGTCCCCCACCGCAATAATGTCAGGCTGAAGGAAAATGAGCGAGTCTGCCATGCCTGTATACCATCGTTGACCCCGATCACGTTATGAATGGTTTAAATAAGGCATTTCGTTTTTTTTTTTTACCACAGAACATTGTGACAAGTTTGTCAACTTTTGCCACTTTTCTCAGAAAAGAAACAGCCGAGAGAGAAAAAAAAGATAAGCGGATAAGAACCAAACCATCAAAGGGAGATGAAAAACAGGAGACGAACGAGTAACAGATGTAAGACAGAAGCAGAAGATAAGAGGAAGAGACAAAGAGCGACAATACTGCTAGTTAGCATGACTGGGGGGGCATACTGTGACTTGATTTGGCTCGCAGCCTACTGCAGGTGTTTATAACACACACACACACACACACACACACACACACACACACACACACACACACACACACACACACACAACCCCCCACCCACCCACACCGCCTTATCCACCCCTTGCTCTCCCCTGCTCTCTCCTCCCTTTTACATCTACCTCCTCCCACCTTTGACCACAACCGCCACCAGCCACCAGCATGCAGTCGCTCAACACCCAAGGCGCAGGTTGCCTTCGTGGAGCATTACTTTAGATCCTCGTGGTGCGGCTGTGCTTTGCTGTGCATGCGTGAGTATGTGTGTGCGATGCAGCATTTTGGCGTGCACTTGTTAAAAACACTTTTGCAGACATGTAAACAGAAACACATAGATACACGAACACGCAAACACGCAAACACACACACACACACACACACACACACACACACACACACACACACACACACACACACACACACACATACACATACATAAAACTCTCTCTCCCTCCCCTTTGTCCTCCTTCGGCCCAAGCTATGCAGCTGTTTCTCTTACTCATTCTCCTGCATTTTTCAGACGGACAACTCAGCGGCAGGACAGGACGTTCAGTGGGTGTGTTTATGTGTGTGTGTGTGTGTGTGTGTGTGTGTGTATGAGTTTGTGTTGAGACAAAATAAGAGTGAGAGAGAGAGTGACAGAGTCAACGAGTAAAAGAAAGCAAGAGAGAGAGGAAGAGAGAGAGAGAGAGAGAGAGAGAGAGAGAGAGAGAGAGAGAGAGAGAGAGAGAGAGAGAGAGAGAGAGAGAGAGAGAGAGAGAGAAAGAGATGGAGACTCTCCCAGTCCCCAGATCCATTGTGCTGCCTTCCTCCCTCATCTCCTCTCCATCTCCCAGCCTCCATATCCCCTCTATATTTAGTCTGGTCTGAAGCGGACACGGGGGAGAACAGGAGAACACTTCCCCGTCGGCCGCCACACATGCTCCGGGGTCACTGGCCCTCCCTGGCCCCCTGGCCCCCTGACCTCAAAGCCTCATGTGGTCCCCCGAGCTTCTGGCGTCCAGACCGCCGCTCAGCCGTGGGTCTCCGGCGAATGCTTTAGCTCCTGCTCCCTTCCCAGGCCCCGGCCCCTCAGCCCGTCAGGCCCCAGACTGGGTCTGTATCCTCTGACCTGATTGCCATGTCCTTTCCTGCGGAGTTCCCCGTCTCCCCCTGCTGCATGAAAGACGGAGACTGTCCTCCCCCTGCACAGAAACAACAGCAACAACACAAAGAAGCAGGACAACGGTCCCGGTCTGGGTCACGTGTTTACAGATCTAGAGTCAGGCAGTGGTGGAGAAGCAGTGTGGCTGTGGTGCGTTAAGTGCCTCTGCTGTGTGTTACTGAGTTCAGGCAAACAGCATGTTTATGGCTGAGGGAGCACGTATTGGTAGTGTGCAGCGTGTTGTTTGTGGGTGTGAACCCTATGCAGAGGTTTCTTTCTCCCAGTTGTATGGAGCTGCTCGGTAAGAGGCCACTGTCACCGCTTAACCCTAACCCTAATACACAGAACCGATCACCTTCAAAAGTTGGTGTTTTGAATATGGCTGTCGATTTATGGCTGTTCATTTAGAACCATTAACGCATTTAATCAATGTCACCCCGTGACCACCACGTTGCACAATCAGAATCGCAATTGGCTCGTAATTTGTCATTACCTAGCTGTTAACATGGAAGGGTGTAACCAAACTCTGCTTGGCCCTCTGAACGGAAAGTTTACCTACAAAAAACGCTCAGATGGAACCGTTAATAAGAATATGAACATATACTTTCTTTGCAAAAAGGAATTTGATTACCATCGTAGCAATTCAAGTTTGAAGTATCACCTCAATGCAAAGCATGTTTTTGCTAGTTCTTCTGTCAACAATATTGACTTCTAAAGCCACCTTTTGCAAGGTCTATGGCTGCGTCTTAATACCCTGGGCCTACTAACTGAAATATAAAAGTAAGACGTTGCTTTTACATTTTCATTTAGACACGTGCAAGGTACAGAAAATATAACATGTAAATACCACAGCTCTGGATTTTTTTTAAGCAGTTGGCCTAATTAGTCACTTTTGGGAGCCGTGCTAACAGTTACCTCAAGTTAACTCTTGTGCTAGGCTACTATTACGACGACCACGGAACTAACTCAATACTGGATGTACAGACATAAAATGTATATCAATCATCTCGTCTGACTAGGGGTAAGTTGGGGCATATTTCATTTCCCAAAATGTTGAACTATCCCTTTAAAATTCACAGTTTGTTTGACGCAAAAACGTACTTTTGTTCAAAACCTATCTCGGCGGTTATTTCTCTTAAAAATAACCAGGAGGTGTTACCCCGTAGGTGATCCTGTTGGACGATGGAAGCTTGAAGCTCACGGTGCAGCAAGCGGCGTCAAAGAAGGAACGCTCGGGAGTCGGTGGACTTTGCAGCATTACCAACGCCCTTTGAAGTCACCATGAGAAAAGGTTCACAGTCCCTTGCCCCCACCCGCATGATGTCATGATGGCCCACAAAACAGCAGCAGCAGCTGGGACTAGGGGCTGGGGCCCCTCTCCTCTCACCACCTCGCGTATCCTCCCACCTTCTTTTCTCCTCTCTCCTCCCTCCCCTCTTCTCTCCTTTTCTGCTCCTTTCTCTTCCTCGTCCTCCTCATTCGCCCACCCCCGTTGCCAAGTTCTGAAAAGCTCCGTTTCCCTTTCAGCAATGTTTCCACGGTGGAGGCTGTTAACGTGTACGGAAAGTTAAATAAAATACACGCGTTTGATTTTGTGAACTAATTTCCATGTACAGTGCATACAGTGTGTCTGACTGCCGAGAAATAATCCCCAGTTTCTTGTTTGCATCCCTGTTCTTTTTTCTTGCGTTCCAGCTCTGGCCTTGTCAGAGTACTAGACAATGGAGAGGATTCTTCCTGTGTAAACGTGCATCCAATGGTTGTACATGTCAGGATTATTTTCCCCTCTCTCTGACAGCTGCGGTCAGATGTTAGCCCTCTGACAAAGGGCACATCCCAGAACATTCCATTAAAACACCAGCCAGAAAACATGATTCTTCTCTTTCTATCACTGACCCACACTCTCTCTCTCTCCCCTTCTCTCTCTCTCTCTCTCTCTCTCTCTCTCTCTTTCTCTCTCTCTCTCTCTCTCTCTCTTTCCACCAAGGTCCGTTGGACGTCACAGCAGACCGTGTGCCTGCATGTGTCGCAGCAGGTCATCGGAAGGTGACAGTTACCGTGTTTGTTTTGATATCACTACGATACGGACACGGTCTCACCAGACTCATCGCTGCTATTCATCTACCTCTTGTCTATCTCTCTGTTCTTGTACGTGGGTGTGTTGGTGCGCTAGTGCACAGGCCCATGGTTTACATGTAAACAGCCTTGAGGTTGGGTGTATCATATGAAATGAAAAAACATGTTTAAACTATGTATACATTTTGCGAAAATGCTGTAATGGTTTTGTTATTGCTTTGTAATCGGTCTGGTCAGGAGGACACTCCATCACTGCGGCCTAAGAAACAATTTGACTTTAACCGGGGCCTTCTCCATAGCCAACGACTTAGCATAAATACTATTAATATTCTCCCCCTCGCCTTGAAAACATCTTTCGAGCGGATTGACCGTGTCGCGCCCCTCCTGACAGTTGCTGGCCATCGGCAGTGAGGTTGAGGCTGAGCCGAGGAGACGGGTTACCACAACAGAGGAGGGGAGGTAATACACACACACACACACACACACACACACACACACACACACACACACACACACACACACACACACACAGTCATCAGTGGCTCTGAAGCATGCATCACACCCACATCTGGAAGTGTGTGTGTGTGTGTGTCTGTGTTTGTGATTAAGTAAATGACTGAATAAGACAATAGCGTGCGTATGCGTGTGTGTGTGTGTGTGTGTGTGTGTGTGTGTGTGTGTGTGTATCTACCATGCCTCCAGTGGGACTTCGCCCTTGTATTCTTGTAGTCGTTATAATTACAAACACATTCATCGAGGACAAACACACTCCCTCAGTGTTTGCCATGCAGATGACAGTGATGTAAATCACTGCTTCATTTGGCCAAAATGGAATCCATATGTATTGTATGGTTCTTTGAAAGTGGGAGCCAACTGACCGGCTTGCGTTACAGAGAACTTCATAACATGTGAGATTTGGGGTTTGTCCCACTGTGAGAAATAGCTCCACATCGTCCCCACTGCTGGCCGGGAACAACTTCAGCTGCAGAATGTTTCATGCAACACATGTTGAGAAGTCAAATATATCGATCAGATGTGACTGGAGGGGTCATCAGCTTATGGGCCCTATGAGTCCGCTAACTCAGGCCTAAGGCTCAGCTTACTCAGGCCTAAGGCTCAGCTTACTCAGCCCTAAGGGTCAGCTTACTCAGGCCTAAGGGTCAGCTAACTCAGGCCTAGGGGTCAGCTTACTCAGGCCTAAGGGTCAGCTAACTCAGGCCTAAGGCTCAGCTTACTCAGGCCTAAGGCTCAGCTTACTCAGGCCTAAGGCTCAGCTTACTCAGGCCTAAGGCTCAGCTTACTCAGGCCTAAGGGTCAGCTAACTCAGGCCTAGGGGTCAGCTTACTCAGGCCTAAGGGTCAGCTTACTCAGGCCTAAGGGTCAGCTTACACAGGCCTAAGGGTCAGCTAACTCAGGCCTAGGGGTCAGCTTACTCAGGCCTAAGGGTCAGCTAACTCAGGCCTAAGGGTCAGCTTACTCAGGCCTAAGGGTCAGCTAACTCAGGCCTAAGGGTCAGCTTACCCAGGCCTAAGGGTCAGCTTACTCAGCCCTACGGGTCAGATAACTCAGGCCTAAGGGTCAGGTAAGTCAGACCAAATGGATTAGTTTACCTAGCCCAAAGGGTCAGCTTACTCCCAGGCGATGACTCAGCTTACTCCGACCTAAGGTTCAGCTTACTCCGGCCTGAGGCACAGGAGCTATGGTAAATCACGCCAGAGCTCACCTTTGATTTTTTCTCGCCTTATTTCAGTTACCGTGCAACAAGAAGAGCGCTAAACGTAAAATAGTTGTTCAACACAAACTCGTGACTTATGTTCACCCTACCCTTCATTACCCAGAATCCTCCCTTCCCTCACCCCCTTCAGTCCCCCAGAGTGCAGGAAATTGAATTAGCGGGGTGAAATCCATCTCTGTGTGTATGCTATCAGAGCGGGCTGATACTGTTTCTATTGTAGGCTGGGGCAGCAACACAGGCCCATCCACAGAGGTAGTCGCAGGGGGAGTTGTGTGTGTGTGTGTGTGTGTGTGTGTGTGTGTGTGTGTGTGTGTGTGTGTGTGTGTGCGTGCGTGTGTGTGGGTGTGTGTGTGTGTGTGCGTGCGTGCGTGTGTGTGTGTGTGTGTGCGGTAGGATTGTTTTAGCCTGCGTGCATCTGCACATACGCATGCGTGCGTATCCGTGGTTTTGTTGACCTACCACAGGGAATCCCAAGCCAAAGGAAAACACTGACTTTGATCGATTCAACTACCCAAGCCTGAAAACCTGCCTTTGGTTCTTCCCCTCCGAGTTGCCTCCAGTATGAGCATTGTTCTCTGTTTGCGAACACAACCTGTTTTCAAAGTGGATGTCATTGTTTTGTTTTTTTTGCTCTCTTTTAATTATTTTAGCGCTGGCATTTTGCCTCCTGATATAGTGTTTCCTGCCATTGTCCATACCAGTCTGCCTCCGGACTCCAGTCAGCCAGTCCCTCCTACCTTAACCCTCTCCCTGCATCCCTTTATACACATACACACACACACACACACTCTCTCTCTCTCCCTCTCTGTCCTACTCACTCCCTCGCTCTCTCTCGGTCTCTCACTCTCACAAACTCTCTCTCTCTCTAATCCTTTCACTGGGTTTCTCCCTTCTCTGCTTGAGCTTCAGAGAAAACGCACAGAAAACCGATAATAGGGCACCGGGGCAGGGACAGTGTGTGTGTGTGTGTGTGTGTGTTTGGATTTGTGTGTGTGAGAATCCACCAGTCAGCTAAGAGGGGTTAATCTCCCACTCCCTCTCTCCCTCTCCGCGGCTCCCTCCCTCCACATCTTTTGTTGCGGAGCCCCACACTCTCCCTGTGCAAGCCGGGGCAGAAGGAGCTGACAGCGTGCCCGCTCTCTCTCACGGTCGGACTGGCTCCCGGAGGAGTTGCTGAACGGGGAAAGGACAGGACCGGAGCATGGCTAGCCGAGCCCTCTGAAGTTGGATGTTTACACTACACGCTGGTAAGAGACGGCACGCAAATCTCGAGTCGACGCTGCAGCCCTGCGTACGTGTGTCTGTGTGAGTGCAGGGGGGAGGAATGGGCTTTGGGCTTTGGGCTGTGTTTGTGTATGAGTTCAACTGCTCTCTCCTTTTGTCAAGCCAACCTGGGCTTCTGATAAGCGTCCGGGAATGCAGGAAAGTCGGGAGCTTACCCGACGTGCGGGGTCTCAGATGGACACACTTTATTGTCAACCGCACGCTATTGTCAGCCACTCTTTCTCTCTGTCGTTCTCTCTTCCACCCCGGCTTCCTCTCCGGTTACACTCTCTCTCTCTCTCTCTCTCTCTCTCTCTCTCTCTCTCTCTCTCTCTCACTCTCTCTCTCTCTCTCTCTCTCTCTCTCTCTCTCTCTCTCTCTCTCTCTCTCTCTCTCTCTCTCTCGCTCTCTCGCTCTCTCTCGCTCCCCCGCTCGGCTTTCTCTCTGTCCTCCCCCTGCTCAAGTTACCCGCTTCCTCCTGTTGTTCGGAGCCCCAGGTTTTTCTCCTGCACTCCGAGGGCGCTCCCACGCTCCTCACAAGAAAGGAAGGGAAAACGGTGATAACCATTTCAGAGCCACAAGTGGGACAGAAGCCTGTCTGTGTCTTTCCTCCTCTCGCTGCTTTCTTTAGGGGTTGGACCACTGAGCGTGTGGCCCTTTGTCTTTGTTGTGTTCTTTCTCTGGGTTTCACCTTGTTGTGTTGTTTTGGAATGAGATTGGCTTCTTCTTTCTTGGGGGTGGTGGATGGGTGAGAAAATTGGAAACAGACTCACCCACGGTGGAAGTGAGTCAGCCTCGCATCTGGGGTCTGTTGATTTTAAGGGGACAGAGAAGTTGTCAAACCCGAGGTAGGGAAGACGGAGAGGCAGGGGAACAGAGTTGAGGGTGTCGCTGTTTTCGTGGCGGTTGTCTCCGTGCGAAGGTGAATTTCACAGTGAACAAAAGAGATGCTAGCAGAAAGAACCCTACGGGCAAGGGACAGTCGGGAAAAGGAGAGACAAGGAGGGGAGGAATGGGGGGAGGGCACGGTTAGAGAATGAAAAGAGGGCAAGAGAGAGTGCAGGCTGTAGTCTTTGCCAAGGGCTGTTTAGACAGGGAGGGAGCGGCCTGTGTCCATCTGGGACAGTCCCAAACACTGAAGGCTGCTGCTTCCCCGCCCAGCTTACGCTTCAGCTCTCTCTCTGGCTCTCTCTCCCTGTCTTCCTCTATCTGCTTGTCTCTCCCCACCACTGCCT
>CM030174.1:22709336-22724336 GCA_017639675.1 Aplochiton taeniatus | reverse complement strand
ACAGAACGCCACAAAAGAGACGACGGGAGAAAGAAGGCGAGTGATAGAACATCTATTTTTGTCCTCTTTCCTCCGCCCCCTCCTTCAGAGGTGTTATTGTTGAGAGGGGTGGGCGGTCTGATACTTTGTCTGATGATGTGTGATCTGACTGGTTTAGGGCGCCCAGAGTACAAGGTAAGCCTGGTGGGATTCCCCTGCAGGCTACACTGGTCTCCCTCCGCTAACAAGAGCATGTGCTATGTCCTCAGGATAAAAGACTGTGGTTGGAAAACACTCAAAATCTACTTCGCCCATATAAAGTAGGATGCAATAGGTTGCATGTCATAGGATGCATGGGACTTAAGAAAGAGGAGGATTTTTTGTTGTTGACAACATGTAAAAAAAAAAAAATGGCATGTAAAAATGTGTCTGCATGTAAATCACTTGAACATGACAGGGAAGAGGGTCAGGAAAGCTCCATGCAACGAACGTTCCCGGGTAATATTATTTTCGTCGCTTTAGTTTTGTCACCATCAAAGGTTTAACCTGTGGGCCCTCGAATTCCTGCGCTACGTGTGGCGGGATTTGACCAAACAATGCCCTCCAATGCACAGACGGCTGTTTGCGCAATGGCAGATGTTTGAGTATTTTAAACAATGCAAGTGACAATTTCTTTTTAATCACGACCCCCAAAAACTATAATAATACATTCCATAATAAGAACTGGCCTCGCCGCCTCAGGGAGTTGTAAATGGTCGGGACGTACGGGAACAGTTTGCGCATGTGCTTCACAGTCAAAGGTGTTTGGCCAGGGCAACTATGGCCGTCATTAACCCAAGTCTACTGTCAAAGGTGTTTGGCCAGGGCAACTATGGCCGTCATTAACCCAAGTCTACTGTCAAAGGTGTTTGGCCAGGGCAACTATGGCCGTCATTAACCCAAGTCTACTGTCAAAGTTGCGCCCGAGGACTGTGAGTGAGCAACGCATCGACGGGTGTTATTCCTGTGTAGAGGAAACACGCTGACAGGGCCTTGTTTGCGTGAAGACAAACATAAGCTCGCAAAGATGGGGCTCTCTCCTGTGTGTGTGTGTGTGTGTGTGTGTGTGTGTGTGCGTGTGGTGTCAGACGGTTAGGATGCTGAACGTGTCAGTTTCCAGCCAGTGGCCGCTGACACAGCCGTTTGTTCCAGTTCTCTCTGTCTGTTTCTCCTCTGCACACGCTGTCTCACACACACGCAGACACGCTCTCCACCTCTTGTACGCACACACCCGCACACACAGCCGCCGACCTCTCTGATTAGATATCATGGAAAATATTTTACATGAGTGAGAACTTTTTTTTTTTTTGCAAAAGGAGAATAGCAAAGGAGAATATGACTGTGAGTGTGGTTCACTGCCCGAATTCACATGCGAGTGTTTGTTCATAGCCTACATTTGGCTTTGTGTATGTATGCAAAAGCGAGCGTAGGTGTGTGTGTGTGTGTGTGTGTGTGTGTGTGTGTGTGTGTGTGTGTGTGTGTGAGTGAGTGCGTGCGTGCGTGCGTGCGTGCGTGCATGTGTGTGTACGTGTGTGTGCGTGCGGTGGAGACGGCAATGAGCTATCGGTAAGATACAAAGAGTTGTTGAGAGATCTATCTGTCAATCGGCTCCTTCTGCTCGGATAATCATGAGCTGCTGCTGTCCGTTTTTCCAGATTCCTCCCTGAGCGTGTGTCTGTCAGCTGCCTCCTGTGCAATGTCACGAGACACCTACGGCAGCTAATGCCAAGGGATGCCTCGGAGATTTCAATCAGGCCTAGAGTGGATATGGAACCGTCGTCTGTAGGCTCTCTGTATGTCTTCCAGAGAACAGGCCACAGCGAGAGGCAACAAGGAATGCCGACGCGTGAAAAACAACGGGGTTTTTCTTTACCAGCGTTTACACCGACCCATGGGGCATTCATGGTGATGTGGGGGACATGGCTAATGTCTGCAGTTTGGTCAGTTCTGTGTCCGACGGGGGAGCGAATACTGCTTGAATCTCGTTCAAGTTTCTTGAGTGTGGAGGCCAGTGCTGCACACTTCTCGGACCACACCCTGTTAACACAACTTGCTGTGGTCTGCCCTCCACTCTCTTTCTCTCTCTGTATCTCTCGAACACACACCGATACACAGGGTTAATGCATGTGCAAACAAATTAAACACACATGCATGCTCTTAGGGGCAAGCACGCACACAGGAGCAAACACGTTCTGTACACTCACACACCCACGTACACATAGAAACACCCACACATGCACTGTCTTCACCCGCTCATCCTCCATGGGAGCGCTCCGGCAAAGACAACCAAATATTTTCATGAATGTCCCGTCAACACCCTTTCTCCCCCATTTTCTTCTCTCACCATTTCTTTCTTCCTGACGACCCCCTCCTCCTCCTCCTCCTCCCTCTCTCTCTCCCTCTCCCTGACTGTATGCCTGCTCCTTCCATTCCTTCTTATCCAACATTCTTCGCATTCCTCCCGGCTTCTTAAGAGGAAGGATCCTGCTGGCCAGCCCCAAAGGCCACATGCTATTACAGCAGCTCTCCCTATTCTGCCCCCCCACCACCACCTCTTTCACGTTCTCCCTTTCTCTCACCTTGCTGTTTGTCTTAAAGGGTAGTGGCTCCTAGGTACCGTCCTGTGGTGTGAGACTAGCTTTAACTGGGTCGGAGGAGCTCTGGTCTTCGGGGCTGCCAAGCGAGCCCCGCTCCCCTCGGTCCCCTGCGTTTACTGGGGGCCATTGTTCTGTGCCTTTCAGAATTGGTGAGAACGAGGGGCATGCCTCTGTCCATTACGTCAAATTAGCTCCCTCATGTTTACCCTAGAACACGCCCCGCGTTCCCTTACTGTAAACAATCACATGCTGACTGCGCACACAGGATGAGCCCAGGCAGCCCGTGCACACAGGAACACAAACACACACATGCTGTTGATGAAATGAGGAGGAAATCATGTCGGGCAAACAGTTTGTACGTGTGTCTCCCTCCGTGACAAATAAGCAGCCGGCTGCCATAGGAGAATGGCAGTGAAAGGAGTCCTTTCTGTGACATAAACAGAGGGGTAGCTGACGTGGACGGTCATGGGACGCCACGCCACAGAGGTGGAAGTAAATATTGGTTATTGAGGCTCTTTGCTGGGATTTAAAAGGCAGGTGCAATTTTCACCAGTGGCCAGCTTCTCTCAATCTACCCCGGACCCCCCCCACCCCCACCCACCCCACCCTTCTCTCTCTCTCTCTCTCTCTCTCTCTCTCTCTCTCTCTCTCTCTGCCTCTCTCTCTCTTTCTCTCATTCTCTCTACTATCAATTTGTCTCTCTGCCTATGGACCTTGAAGCATGTATTGTTCATTTCGGGGAAGTTTAGCCTACTCTTATTTCCTGATACTCAACGTGTATGTTCATGTGCATGTGCATGTGTGTCCGTCTGTCTGTGTGTGTGTGTGTGTGTGTGTGTGTGTGTGTGTGTGTGTGTGTGTGTGTGTGTGTGTGTGTGTGTGTGTGTGTGTTTGTGTGTGTGTGTAAGTGTGGCTGTGTATGTGTGCACGCATGTTTGTGTGTCAGTGCAGGTGGGAGTCAACTAGCACACAGCTGACCACATCCTGGTTCTCTTAGCTCATGCAGAGGTGGAGGCTTTTCTCTTTACACTCCTAAAATCACTCAAGCGGCATTAACGCAACCGGGTGTTCTAGAACCCAATGCGCTATCACACGGTACTGTAACTAGATGTGTTTTTTAATCACAGGTATGTTCAATGGCCCTTGAACATTCAATCAGGGGCAAGGAACTTGTGTCTTTTTTAAATGCAAGTGCGTGTGTGTGTGTGTGTGTGTGTGTGTGTGTGTGTGTGTGCGTGCGTGTGTGTGAGCGTGTTTGCCATAGGTGCCGTGTGATACATTGGTCTAACTTACGTAGCCTGTTGGCCTGCTGTTGCTGTCTCTGTGGTCTAAGTATTTTGAGCTCAAACACCGGATGTGATTCAGACTGGGGAATCGCGTAATTGACAGGATAAGTTACTCTCACGCGTACAAACACTCACACACACACACACATGCATAGGAACATACTTATTATGCACTACTGAATACACTGCACGTCCACCCACGTCAACACACACACACACACACACACACACACACACACACACACACACACACACACACACACACACACACACACACACACACACAACAAAAAATGCCACACACATAGGGAGGGATTGCTGGTAACTGTTTTGGGTTCTCCCCGGTTTCACCACATGAATGGGTCTTAGAGAAGAGAGGCGACCAGGTTAGTGGATGATAGCCTTAGGTTTCGTTTGAACAGATATACCTCAGCTTCGGGGAGCAATGAAACTGGCGCACACGCTTAATGGAAAAAACAGAAGTGGACGAAAGAGTGGAAAAGAATAGGTGAATTTGAAATTAGAAAGAAAACCTTCACTAGCGTGTTCATCACATTATGTTACTCTCTGTCTCTAAAATAAACTACACAGTAAATGATGTCGGATCTCTATCTGAGCATGAAATGTGTACACAAATGGGACAGAAACCATTTCATAATTAAAATAAACATTGTAGAATGCATATTGTAGCCTACATTCTATAATGATTATAAGGAAAATGTGATCTCTTGAATTTGTATGTTCTCATATTTTCACATGAATTGTTCTGACTTTTAACCAACCTAATTTGGATGTTAAAGGGAGTAAGAAGTATATACGATTTGAATTATAATCCCAATTACTTTTCATTAAAGTTACCTAAAATTCCAATGATCCTTGAGCAGAAATATGGACACCCTAAGGTCAATAACAGCTTACGGCAACTACATGATCTAAAACACTTGTTGAGAATAATCTCTCTTTTAGTTTCAAATTTTTATAATAATAATACATCGTTATTTATACAGCACTTTTCAAAACAAATGTTACAATGTGATTTTAGATTTTAGTACATTGCAATAGATCTTAATAGAGATAACAGATGTAATTTTACATAAAATAGTAAGCAGCAATATTTTTTCCAAGTGTCACACATTATGTCGTAAATCATAATTTTTATACAGGAGTTATGGACAACTTTCGAGAAAAGTAAATGAAATAAAAACCATCAAAACATTTTAACAATACCTCACTCAAAGTCTCTTTTTTTAATAAAATTATTGTAAATTGCTGAAAGGTCTAATCCAGTGTCAAAAACATATTTAGTATACTTGAATAAATAAGACAAACAAAACATTTTGGAAAGGTACACAACCGAATTCCATTTTGTTCTCAAATACTACATTATTTTAAGCTAGCCTGCACGAGGGCAGGATTTGCGGCTAATTCCTTTTTGTAAGAAGTACCACAGCAACTTGTTTGTTCATTATTGAGCGAGACATGGATACATCGTTGAGAGAGCATAAGCTGAGCCGAGAACTCGCTCAACCACAGTTTCAGAGAATTTATGGTAATTTAAAACTAAGCCACGACGGGGTTGCCCTGCTTGGCTATTTGTTGAGCGATATAAACAGTTACATGATGATAAATAAAGCAGTGACCAGCCAAGAATCTACACTGTTTTGTCCTCCTCTTTCGGGTGACCAGCTGTCAGTGGCTATTGTCTTGCAGTAAACCAGCTGGTTGCTAGGCTGGGGACGGCAGATGGAGCCACAGTGTAGGCTGTTTTATTAGACAGCACATACTGTGAAGAAAGTTTGCACTGTCAAAACTACAGTGCCCGGATTGGCTGCACTACCCAAATAGGAGGCTCTCTTTGCGGAAACAATGGTAGAGACGTCTGCTCGTTAACACACACACACACACACACTCTCTCTCTCTATCTCTCTCTCGGCGATGTGTGTGTGTGTGTGTGTGTGTGTGTGTGTGTGTGTGTGTGTGTGTGTGTGTGTGTGTGTGTGTGTGTGTGTTGAAATCAGATCTATTTTTGGTGGAACCCGCCTCGATGTCTATTTCTGTCCGCGCTGGGGGCCGGACTTGACAAAGTTTCCTCTTGCCGACAAGTGTCTTTCTTATTCCTCTCACTTTGCGTTTAACGAATTTCATCATTGTGCTTTTATCGCGTTTTTTATTTTGGAAGCAACACGCACATTTTGTATCTTTTTTCTGGACTTGGCGAAGGTGTTTTGGGCTATGAGAACAACAATATTTGGATTTAGATGCTTTTTGTTATCTTCTTCGCAGGTAGGCAACTTTTTTTCTCTGGTGTGATGTGAATACAATTTTTCATAGTGATACTTGACGGGAACCTAACGATACGGACCACCTAATTAAATTAGTTTGGGCTAAATTATGTTTTACCATATCACATTAGATTAGGCGTATTCTACTGGCGTAGGTCCTACCTGGAATTTGCAGCTGTATATCGTCTGTATTTTTCATGCACAACTCCCTCATAATGGTAAGTCTAATATGTTAAAGAAACTAAACTCTTCAACAAATGGGGCTGCCGCACATTATTGGCCTCTCAGCTCGTTTCCATGGAGTCTTTAACCGAGCAGATGTGCTCAGAGTTCAGGTTAATTGTCCGGAGGGCAACCACAACAGACTTACATTTTGAAAATGTATTTCATAACGGCAATGCTGCCAATACCTGTTGTATCAGGATTTCAATTGCATTTGCTGTTGTTTTTGTGCTTTTTCCCTTACATATTCGTTTGTTCTATTTTAATTATCTGCAGATGGAACCAGGGCTTTTGAAGCAATCATAGCATTTAACCAACGACATTCGTAGGCAAAAAGGTAAGAAATATTCTATTGACAGATTTTTTTATGACACTGTAATTGCATTGTCTGTACATAGTTGTGTTCCTAACAGGACTTGGAAACTTACAAGGTTATGCACTACAGCCGATCACAATTATCCCTCTGTATTCTATGTAAAATACTGCATTAAGAGATATCACATATTTACAGTGCAATGTGCTAAGCTAAATAAACTGCTACATCGGCACTAATAGTACATAAATAAATGGCTGAAAACTGAATTTCATAGTTCCAAAAAGAGTTACAATTCACTTTTTCTTCATGATCGAAGATAGCTCCGTTGTTGCAAAAGTATGCCTGTGGGTGTCTGTCAAGCAACATCCGCTATGGACACTTTTTTGCTCTCGTGTTCATTCACAAGTTGTGAGAGGAAGTCACAAGTTGTTGTTTTTAAAATAAAACTGCGCTACTGTCTCTATTTGTGAAACGACTTATGGATTATTTTGAGAGCATAACAGCTGTGGCTGACAAGGCAGCTAGACCGGAGGAGAAAAGACGCGCATTGCACGCTGTGTCTGTCTGAGCTGGCGTTTGTTTCTCTCTGTGTGTCTGTATGACGTGCTGCCCTCTCTGTGGAAGGAACAAAATGTTGGCATTGAAAAGCTATTCTGGCGGTCTTACAGCACAACTGCGTGGTAGATGGCGGATGATGATGTTAGCCCACGACAGACTGCCCACTGTGGCCTGGTAGAGTCAAAACGATGTGATACGCTGGAGATGCCAGCTTTTCCCCTCTATTCTGTACCAAGCTCCACGTCTGTCATCCCAACCAATGAGTGGCTTTCTATTTGTGGGTCTGTGTGTGAATGTGTGAATATGTCGTCGTTCTTGGGTTTGTCATGTGTGTGTCCGTGTGGAAAAACACGGTGAGGTCATGGCCCGTGCCGTGGCTGCCTGCTCCGGTTACATGTGTGTGTCGGGCCGAGCTAACCGACACCGGTGTGCTCCTTTGTGCCTCTCCCATCTACTCCGCTCTTAATCCTCACCTCTTCATAATGCATAATGCATAATGCATCTGAACCCGCGGCTGTTCAATCACAGGCAATGCTAACAAAGTCGACCGCCTGTGGATTGCAAACATCGCGCTGTTGCGACGCCATGGGACATTTCAGTGGATATTGAAGTTGGGTCATCCAATCAGGCATACATTTTGTTTCTTGAAAATGTGTAGATTTTATGAAGATGCAGCTATCAAACAAAACACTATTTCCCAAAATGCACCAGGTTGCCACAGGTGAGGGGAAATTCGTAGAAGGTAGTCTTCTCTATATCATGTGATTTGGGAAATGGAGGCAAATACCCCAAAATGACAACTTTTTCGTGTTGAATTTCACTGACATGACACAAATTTTCCGCAGAATTTATTAAATGAATTCCAGGCACCTTACTTGTGTGATAATGAAATACGGACATTTAGCTTTTTAGTGCTTGAATGAAAAGTCCCAGAGCTCCATAAATACAATACGATACTGTCCTCTCTACAGGAGCCATGTTTCTTAACCTAACTTAACCATGGTGTTCTCTGAGGTCGGGAGCCACATCAGTCTGAGGCTTCACGTCCATACAGCCCTGAGGTGTGTTAAATATCCGAAACCAAATGAACTGAAGGCCAAATGAACTCAACCACAGTGAGATTGTAAACACACACTGCTTTATGAAGACGTGTCCAGAGAGGAGGATGGCGGTCCAGGTCACAATAGGCGGATTGTTTTTGCTGGGAGCCGCAGTAAAGATCACGTTTCCTGTTCCTGGCTCCAGCCCTGGGTCAGCTGACTAGGGTTACTGCCTCAATCTTCCTCGCTGGTGTCCGAAGGTTTAGACAAATCCCAGAGGGCTCATGTTTACTCTTAGCTTCTTTTGTAATGGATGCTTAATTTGGTGTTTTGCCTTTTTACTATGATGAATATAATGACTGACATAATTATAGTATATATAAGTGTGTATGATGATGTAGTAGAAGTAGTAGTAGTGTGTGTCATTGTTGTAGTATTACAGCTAGTATTCTTTGTAGAAACTGTCATATTTGTTAGCAGAGGCAGTGAAAGGGGAATTTCAGAACCGCTGGAACAATTGGAAAATTGTCTACAATTCGCCCAATAGCTTCAAAATCACTTGATATGCAAACCTAAAGTTATACAATATGCCCTTGGGTGTGTGTGTGTGTGTGTGTGTGTGTGTGTGAGAGAGAGAGAGAGAGCTAACCCCTGAGGTGACACAGACATCTCGACTCGTTCACGGTGTCCAATCAATTTGACAGGGATTAGCCTACTGACTTGGCCCTGGAGTCTTGGAGGGCTGCTTCAGGTAAAGCACTGCGGTTTTATTGGAGCCCCCCCAAAAGAAACACTGATGGTACAAACCTTGTCCTTGGTTCATTATGACTGTCTTTCTCTCTCTCTCTCTCTCTCTCTCTCTCTCTCTCTCTCTCTCTCTCTCTCTCTCTCTCTCTCTCTCTCTCTCTCTCTCTCTTTCTACATCCCCCCCATCTCTCTGTCTCTCAAACCTTCCTAGCTGCGGGTTGTGTTTATGTAAAAGGCCGTTCAGAGACGTGCGTGGCTGTGAGTTTGTGTCTGCGCACGTGTCCCAAGGAACCCACTGGTCCCTGCTTTTGTTGTGGAGCTAGACATCAGAGTGTGAGTCCGCATGTTGATGAGTCACAGGCCCCCAAAGGATTTTTCCAGAAAAGAGAGAGAGAGAGAGAGAGAGACACAGAGAGAGAGAGAGAGAGAGAGAGAGAGAGAGAGAGAGAGAGAGAGAGAGAGAGAGAGAGAGAGAGAGAGAGAGAGAGAGCACACTCATATGTCAAAGAGATGTCATTATGTGCATTCCTGTGTGTCACCCATGCTACAGAGCTACTTCAGGAGGGGGGACTGGCCTTCTTATCAGGCTTCTCAAGCAAAACTCTGTTGCCGCCTTTCTTTTCCTGGTTGCTAGAACGAGCTGAGATTCAGGTGCAATCGACTTTCAACACTACGAGAAAGTGTACAACACAAACGTAACTGTCAAGACCACTAAATGTACAACTTCTCAAAAAGGTGGAATAATCACATGGTTTGCAAATGGTGACTTCCAGAAGACATTCTTATCGCAGAGTTCCTCCCTATAGGACAGGACACCCTTGAATGAAGCGGTGCGTCCATGCAGAGCAACTATTGTTACCTACTATATAACACACACTTCAGTGTGAGCATGCTGGCACCGCAACGAGGCTGTTTATTGTTCTCAGCCACCCGAAATAGTTGTGGTGAGGACAATTGTGTGTGTGTGTGTGTGTGTGTGTGTGTATGTGTGTGTGTGTGTGCGTGCTTGTGTGTGTGTGTGGGCAGGTGTGTGTGTTTGTGTCGTGGGTTTTTATGATAGGAGTTTGTTAACACAGGTACAGTAGTGCACAACCTGTGTGTGTGTTTGTGTGTGTCTGTCAGAGAGGGAGAGAGGGACAAAGACAGAGCGATGTTGTTTGGGCAGAAACCTAGAAACGGACACATGCGGCAACATTACTTTACCGGGCTGATTTATCTGCGTGGAGCTGCAGTATGCAGAGAATGCGTTTGATGTCGGTGAGTGTCGAGAGGTGGGCAATATCAGCACTTGACAGTACAAAAGTATACTTTTCAGATGCATTATAAATATTTTGGGTATTGTAAACAAATCAAAGTAGTTCTTTCTGCAAGTAAGGGCACGTTCTGCTGATCCAGTGGCTACATGCTGATGGCCAGCCAGTTGCAGGTGCTGCAGAGACCTCCACTTCCCTGACAGTGTCTTTGTGTGCCAAATAAGATTGTGCACCACTTTTCACACCTCTTTGACAGGCAACAAGGCATCCCAGAGTTCACTTATGAGTGTTTGTTAGTGTGTGTGTGTGTGTGTTTGTTGCTGTGTGTGTCTGTCTGTGTGTGTGTGTTTGTGTGTGCGTGTGTGTGTGTGTTTGTGCGTAAGGTCGGTGGCCTCAGGGCTGACACAAAGACACAAGCTGGATGGATGGAATGTTGATATAGCAAGAGTGCGTGTGACACTGCAGAGCTGATTCCAATGGAGATGCTCGCAGAGCCTTGGCATGCATCCACGGTATGCAGCGGAGATTCTGAAAACACCTGTCTCAGAAAAAACACATGGCCTCTTTTTAGTCTTTGTTTGTATCTTTCAGTTGTCTACTGTTGTTTTTTTTGTTTGTTTTTTGCGTGGAATGTACTTTCTTTAATGAACATATGCAAGCGATTATGAGTTTATGTTACAAACAAACAACATTTGAGAGACATGCGTTCATACAGGCCGACAGGCAAACATTCAAAAAACACGCGCGTGCGCACGTTCACACACAAATACGTGCACACACACACGCACATTTTTTCCCTTTGAAACAGAACTTCAAGTTGATGTCATGCTCTAGTGGACTCAAGTGTGCCCAAACAGAGTAACAACAGCGTCAATTATTTTGAAACGGATGCAAAAAGACAGACACAATCAGACACACACACACACACACACACACACACACACACACACACACAACCATATATATATATATATATATATATATATATATATACACAAACACACATATACAGTGCACAAGCATTCACATACACAAGTACACATAGACCAAGGCTGGCCAGCTGTTTGGGACATATCCGGTTGGAATGGGGAGGACAGCTGTGAATTCCACTTAGATAAAAAAAAAGGGAAAAAAACAACGCGGCAAAGACAGACAAGGAAAAGAAGCCAGGGCAATGAGAGAGAGAGAAAGAGACAGAGACAGAGAGAGAGAGAGAGAGAGAGAGACAGAGACAGAGAGAGAGAGAGAGAGAGAGAGAGAGAGAGAGAGAGAGAGAGAGAGAGAGAGAGAGAGAGAGAGACAGAGAGAGAGAGAGAGAGAGAGAGAGAGAGAGAGAGAGAGAGAGAGAGAGAGAGAGAGAGAGAGAGAGAGAGAGAGGGGTGGGGGCAGAAGGGTAGAGAGAAAGGGATAGAGAGGGAGGACTCGAGGGTTTGAAAGTAGTCAAAAGCAGTCAGCGGACTCTATTCTTGGAGTTCCTGTCTTGCACAAGGGTGATGTAGCAATCCGGCCTCAAAGAAGCAGCTCTCTACGACTGGCTGACTGACTGCAGCCTCCACTCCACTCCTCCGACACCCTTTCAACAGATACATTTCACACATTCCCCGAAATACCTGAACCGAGTCCTGAAGTGTTTTAATTACTTTGCACTACATTGCATTCAATACAAAAGCTCACTCTACTTATTTCAAAAATAACTCTCTGTTGCAATTATGCTTCAGGCTAGTGAGATTTATCGAGAGGGACATTTTATGGCGAACGCAAGTCACTGCAGCGAGCATGGCCCTTCAGAGTTCAAACTGAATAAAGAGGGGCCGTTTTCTAAGGCCTATCCGTTGCAGGTGTCCAAACCGGTGTTCCGTTGTTTGACCTAGTTTACCTGTCCAGTCATACCTTTCCAGTCACATGACCTAGTCACGTTACCGAGTCAGCCCTTAAGCATTATGGCTCCCGCAGGGGCCTTTCACTGCCCAGTAGTCACATGTCTGTCCCCTCCAAATGTCTAAGCTGTCCCTTAAGGGTCGTGTTTTTCTTTCCTAGAAAGCCGACTTGTTCTTTCTCGGTACTCCAGCCCCTCATTGTGTGCGGGGGAAGGCCGGCTCACTCGGCTCGGACGGCTCTAGCTTCCACGGGGGTCAATCCTTCACCAAGTTTTCCATTCCTCCACCTCCCACCACCGTTAGCGATTAATCGGCTCTGTTTAATGGTTAGATTTCCTTCAGCTATTGGTGCAGGGAAGGAAGTGCGTGTGGGAGCATGTTTGTGTGTGTGTGTGTGTGTGTGTGTGTGTGTGTGTGTGTGTGTGTGTGTGTGTGTGTGTGTGTGTGTGTGTGTGTGTGTGTGTGTGTGTAAATGGTAGTGTGTGGGGTATTTCTTCCTTTGAACTTTATCAAGAGGAACTCTTGTTATCTGCTCTATCTTTCACTACAATCCAAAAAGAAAAGTATGCTTTGTTTGACAACAAAGACTACAGCGAGACTGACCAGATTACCATTGAGAAAGTAACTTTGAATTAGGGCAGGGTGACATGGCATATAAATAAAATCTTGATATTTTAAGATCTCCTCTAAAGCACTTACTAAATGTTCCGATTTGATGCAATCAATCACACCATTTTGATGATTCTAGTAGTCCCTGCAATATATATCTGCATTAAAACATTATTGTTTACATTCATTAGTGGTTTCTATTTGGGACAATTTTAAACTTGCATGCAAAAAGGGGAAAATCCCAACCAAGTTATATTTAACAAAACAGTATTTATTCAAACAGGGCGATTGCACACCTAGGCTTTTGACAGCTGTTAATTCTGAGTTTTTTTCTTTTTGTTTGTGAGTGTGAGCTGGCGGGCATAACAAATGATGTGACAAATTTATACTGGAATGTTCGCGACATTGTGTTTCTTTGTTGGTCTTCTTCTTGAACTACATTTAGCTGGCGATCAAAGGACAGCGTTTCCTCTTTAATCTCACTGTCTAGATTGTGTCAAGCCAGACTTGCAAGTTAAGCAAATTACTTGCTGAACACTCGATGTGGTATGCTGTTGTGGGTTCTGTACCGTTGGCCATGCAGCATCGCAACATCACTAAATGACTGAGCTTTCAAATTGGCCCCCAGTATTGAGGGGATTTTTAGGAAGTGTGTAAAAACTCAGTTTTTTAAATATTGTACAATTGCTAGAGGTTTCATTACCTAAGCCCAAGTTATATTTGTGCAACTTCTGTTTTTCAATCGCTGTAGGATTCATGAGGGTTCTATTTGTAAAGTTTCTTCAAAGATATGTCACATAGTTACCGAGACATTTTATTAGCTTATATTACGGTTTCTTCACTTACACAAACATCTCCACACCCTCGCGCACAGCCACAAACACACATACAGACACACACACACACATACCCACACTAGCACAGACGTACACACACAAGCAAAAGCACACCCGCCCACAAAGCTCAGTGTGTTGCCGAGCAGAGCAGAGGGGGGAAATGGGATTCTAAATCAGCTTGTACAGGAAGTCACCATTTCTCTCATTGTTGTGTTTTTATAGACGCAGCTTCCTGTCAGCCAGCCTCAGTTACCCTGGCTACAATTCCTCCCTCTCCATCCAGTCTCACGTTGTTGTTTTTTGGATAGCCTAGACTTATGAAGTCATTTTCTTTCTAGCATCTTAGGCTAGACATATAAAAAAAAAAGTGACGAAGTATACAAATAGCTTCTTTTTTTTTTTTTTTTGTTAACACTTACGCTATTTCTTTTAACGTGCACTGCCGGCTCATTACAAGACCGATGGTTCGAACACGTAAGGGACGGAGGCGACAGATAGCGTTGAGAGCGAGGAGAAAAGAGGATGTGATGTTCTGTCTAGAGGTGACGGGCAGGGAGTGTCAGGCCGCCGATCACTGGTGACTAAGTATGGCTCATCACCACTCAGCCCTCTCTGGGCCAGGACTTCTCACGCAGCGGTTCCAGATAAGACTGGAAGGGTGCTGCGCGTGCCTTCGCCGCTGCCAATAGGGTTACTCCCGTTTCGTTAAGGCATCGGGCGAGGGCGCCGATGTGCGTAGCGAAGAGGAAGGAATGGCACGGCTCAGAGCGGCCCCCGGTTTTAGACCGTGGTGGGGTTGGCGGGCAGGCAGGCCACCCCAGGGATGCTCCTTCCCTTCCTGCGAGGGGGGGAAGAAAACAGAGGAGCCAACCAGCGGAGCAGCGCCAAACCAAGGGGCTGTAATGGGGGAGAGAGAAGGAAGAGGGGAAAGATAGGGAGGGAGAGAGGGAGGAAGAGGGCGAAAAGGAGGAGGGCTCATTAAAAAGATAGAGGACTGGTCTCCTCTCAGCTGTTGACTGGATGTATTTCATTTCCCAGCTGCAACGCTCCTACGCAGCCTTTTGGATACTTTGTTTAACCGCACTTGACATAGTTTGAAGACTGTTTTGGTTCAGTTAAAAAAGTATCACTTTTATCACTGTAATCTTTGATCTGTGCGTGTCTGTTGACCTGTTGCCGATGGAAACTGAGGCTGGGACATAGGAAACTCTGAGTGGACTCTGAGCTCAGCATTACCATGGGCATCAACCTACTTAAGTTTCTGACCTACATACACACACATCCTTAAACACACACACACGCAGGCACATACATGCAGGCACATACGCACACACACACACACACACACACACACACATA
>CM030174.1:22604336-22704336 GCA_017639675.1 Aplochiton taeniatus | reverse complement strand
TTCTCCTGTCTCTTCTGCCCCTCTCTCTCTCTCTCTCTCTCTCTCTATCTATCCCCCCATTCCTCTCTCTGTCTCTGTCTCTGTCCCTCTCTCTCTCTCTCTCTCTCTCTCTCTCTCTCTCTCTCTCTCTCTCTCTCTCTCTCTCTCTCTCTCTCTCTCTCTCTCTCAGAGCTCTCCGAGGTGTCGTGCGCTCCGCCCCCCATGGACCTGCGTGTCGGAGAGCGGGGGATGCGTCCCGGCTCCGACACGGCCCTGCTCACCCCGCTGCACCCTCCGCTGCTCCTCAGCCCGTTCACCCCTCCGCCCTGCACCACCTTCTCCCAGCAGCAGCTGCACCAGCACATACGGGTAGGAGCCGAGGGAAAGAGAGGAGGGGGTGGGGGGTGAGGGGGGTTAGGGAGTGGGACAGGACAATAGAATTGTATGGAGAGCTAACTGGGAGGTCGAGTTTGAAAGAGGATTTGTGTGTTGGTGTGTGCGTGTGTGTGTGTGTGTGTACGTGTGTGTTCATCTGACTTTGAGTGTGGGGAGGGTGATCTAATGTTGACATGTCCAATGTTGACTAGGTGTACTTTGTGAGATCCTAGTTTAGGGCAAGCGGAGGGGTATAATATAATGTGTGTGTGTGTGTGTGTGCGTGTGTGCGTGCGTTCAGTTTAACATGGAGCAGCGAAGACGGGAGCAGGAGCAGCAGGAGAAACAACAGGAGCTACAGCAGCTCAGACACAAGGACAAGAGCCAGCAGAGTGAGTGACAAACAGACAGACAGACACACACACACACACACACACACACACACACGCAGACACGTGCACACACACACGCACTTATACTTGTGATAAGAGCTGGCAGAGTGAGACGCACACACACACACACACACACACACACACACACACACACACACACACACACACACACACACAACTAAACCAAACCAATTTTTTCACACCCCACCAGTTAATGAATAACGATTAATGGTTCAGCAGTCTGTCCAAACAGCATTCCCTCTCCTTCTGTTTGGGAAGTCAACCCCATTGCACACTGTCTCAACGGCATAGCTGGGCCGTAAGCTGCCAGCCATAGGGCTTTAGGGGTGGTGTGAAATCTCGGCCCTGTGGTCCTCACCACGTGTGGAGCGAGCCGCTCATCTCGGGCCGCAGAAGGAACTCTCCACGACGATGGAGTTAAAGACACCTACCTCCAGCCTGACCCTGCAAACAACCGCTGTGTCAATGTTGACCCTATCAATCGTGACACTTCTTGTCACCTCTCCACACGAAAACACACACACATGCCCACAGTCGGAGGCAAACACAGCATAGAAAGTGCACACAAGGCCTTGGCCGTGGGCAGATACACACGCGTAGTCGTTGGCATTTTGAGGGACACCTGGTGGCAAAGTCATGGGGCAGGAAAATCAATATTGCTTCAACTTCTTCAATGGAAGTGCCAACTCCTGTAAAAGCCAGTTGCCTACATAAAAAACAATGTTTGTTTTAAACATAAATGATTGGCCTCAGGTTCCTGGGGGGCTGTTTCTGAATGGATATTTGTGACTGTCAGGTGCAGTGGCCAGTTCCCTTGTGAAGCAGAAGTTGCAGGAAGTGATTCTTAAAAAACAGAAGCAGGCGGCGCTGGAGAGAACCAACTCAAACCCTCTCAATGTGCCACCCGTTGGATACAGGTAAAACACAGTCCCGGGACCATTCTAGCACCTTGTTCAAGACTTTTCTGGACACCCCGAAGGCTCCCCCATACGTTTTATTACAATCATCACAACGACACTTAATATGGAGATCATACAATAATTTCTTTTGTTGGGGGGGGTGGTCTTTCCAGAGAGTTGGTTCCGGATCCCAGTGGGCCCACCCCTGTCTCCTCTCCTCCTCAGGCTCCCAGCGAGGGAGATGACACCCCCCTACGCAGAGCAGGTATCATACACACACACACACACACACACACACACACACACACACACACACACACACACACACACACACACACACACACACACGCACACACACACACACACACACACTATCAAATGGAAGACACAGTGTTCTTTAGAACCACTTTATTTTTACCAACGAGCCGAAGACAGAAACAATTTACAGTTTGCTTGAAGTGCTTATTTTGGCGTTGAGGGTGGGGACAAGTGAAAGGAATGTTCTATTTTTGTAGAGAGCGGGACAAACAACATTAACACCCTTGTTAAAATACGCTGAAAAACGTGTCAATGACTAACCAGACTGGTAAAGGAGCTGGCTCTCGGTTGTGGTTGCCGTAAAAATGGCAAGTGACCGGGTGGTGTGGTTCAATGTCTCCAGCATCGGAACCCAACCTGAAGCTCAAGCTGAAGAAACATCTGAACACCCGCAAGAGTCCTCTCACCCGCAAGGAGAGCGCACCGCCCACCATCAAACACCGACCTGACAACCTGGGTGAGTGCAAGGCCCCCCCCCCCCAAAACTCTTTCCACTACTCCCCTGGCTCTCCACTCCACCCTAATACTCTCTCTCTCTCTCTCTCTCTCTCTATATATATATATATATATATATATATATATATATATATTTCTCTCTTTATTTCTCTCTTCATTTCTCTTTCGTTTCTCTCACTCTCGCTCTTTCTCTTTCTCTTTCTCTCTCTCTCTCTCTCTCTCTCTCTCTCTCTCTCTCTCTCTCTCTCTCTCTCTCTCTCTATCTCTATCTCTCTGTCTCTCGCTCCCTTTTTCTCTCTCTCTGTAGACTCATCTCCCAGCAGCTGCAGTACTCCCGTGTCTGGCTGCAGTTCGCCTAACGACAGTCTGCCCAATGAGAATGGTGGACTGCCCTCTACTGGTCTATCCCTTGAGGTTAGTTTCACACGCTCATGCACGCGCACGCACACACACACACACACACACACACACACACACACACACACACACACACACACACACACACACACTATCAACACGTACGGCACCTCGTAAATTAGCATTATTAAGAGCTTCAAAGCTAGGCCAGCCTGTCCTTTTAGTCGAATGTCAAGCCGCTTAAAGTAAAGCCGCCCATTGTGCCCCAGCGGCCGTAATGACATGTTTAAACCAGCGACAGAGGAGAAGCCCGCTCGCGGAGCTTATCATTTACATAAATTCATTTAATCGCAGCCGCTGCTGCACCTGGTGCTCAGCGCCCGCGAGCCCGGCCTCGCCCTGCTCCCCGGTAAACAGCAGCGACAGGTTAGGCAGGGGACACGGGAGCCAGCCTCCACAGGCCTGCGGGTCAGGGCAGGGAAACAATTACAGGGCGCGACGCTGTGGTAACAGGAGCCTAACTATGGCTGCTGGTTTTAGCGTCCACACACCGCGGCTGTTTATGTAAAGTCGAGAGCGAGGCGTGCGGAGAGCCAACGGCTGTTGAGAGGGATACCGTTAGCCTTTCCCCACTAGGGACTACGTTGCGGGTCCGTCGTACTGTTAGGGCTTCCAGGGGGGTCAGTGCCCAGACCAGGGTTAGCCCAGTTGGGTTCGGTTCGGCCCGGCGGTGTGTGAACCCCGTCTGTGTGTCCCGCCAGGCCCAGAGGCTGCTCCTCCAGGACGGCTCCCTGGCACACTTCACCATCCAGAGCCCCTCCACGCTGCCCACCATCACCCTGGGCCTGCCCGCCAATGCCAGGGTAAGCCAACCTCTCCTCCTTCTCCGCGCCTCTCCGGTGACTCATCAGTGGGGGGTAACATGCTGACCGCGTCTCTCCGTTTTGCTTGGCCAGTACGCCCAGGCGGACGGGGAGCTGTCCGCTCTGAAGGTGGGCCGGCTGCCGGTGATGACGGCGGGGGGCTCGCCCATGTTCCTGCCCCTGACCAGAGAGGACCAGGCCAGGCCTCTGGCTCAGCACCTTCAGCCGCTGCTAATCCTGGAGCCCTCCGGACTGATGCACACCCCCATGCTGAATGGTACGTCCTTCGATACAGTCCAACATTAGCTAGAACACTTTGTTTCGGACACAGACCAGAAATCAGAACGGGGTGATCCCTCTGAAGGAGGTAGGAACGTATATAGGCTCTATTGTTCAATGGTCTGTTCTGCTGTCCCAATCACTGTGATTCTGCCACCTAGTGGTGTTTGCTGAATGTATACTATTACGAGTAACTCCATGCGGAGATATCCGCATCGGCTCGCGTACTCCGTCTTTGGGTTGTGAGTGGTAGTGAACAAAGTTCTAGAAGGCATGGAATGGACGGTCAACTCAACAGTTCCCGGACAGGAGTGCGTGAGGTCCTTTCACCCTTTCAGATAAAACCAATACCCTCCCAGAACTGAAAGAAGAACTAATGTGGTTCAGGTTGTTTCCCTGGACAACAGGAGTCGTCATTTTGGCGACACCGCCCTAAACTGTGCATGTTTTGCGCTCCATAACCATTCTGCTTCTAATTGTATGCTCCCGAAAGATGAGAAGGCCATTTTGGTTCTCCCTTGATTTGTCCCGTTGCCCATTACAGTACCAGGCCTAGGCCCAGTCCCGCTGCAGTTTGCCTCCCAGATTGAGCGCCTGTCGGCGGGGGCAGCCCATTCCCACAAGCCCCTGAGCAGGACGCGCTCGGAGCCTCTGCCCCAGAGCCCCCGGCCCCTGCACACACACCTGCTGCATCAGCACCACAACGCACAGCTGCTGGAGAGACTCAAACAGCAGACTCATCTGGGCAAGGTGGTAGGACAATGTCATGCAGTCCTTCTCTACCAGTCACGGATCACTAGCTGTGTGAACAAATTATACGATATGCTGTTATATATTAAATGGGCGTGTGTGTGTGTGTGCGTTTGTGTGTGTGCGTGTGCGTGTGTGTGTGTGTGTGTGTGTGTGTGTGTGTGTGTGTGTGTGTGTGTGTGTGTGTGTGTGTGTGTGTGTGTGTGTGTTCTAGCTGATGTCGAAATCCAGCGAGAAGCCCCGGCTGAGTCAGATCCCCTCGGAGGAGATGGACTCAGAGGAGGGGGAGTCGGCCTATCAGAGCCGACCGCGGGCGGAGTCCCTGCGGGAGGCGGAGCCGGCAGGGGAGGGCCAGGGGGAGCAGATCATGAAGCACACGCTCATCCTCAACCAGGTCAGACACCCGCAGCCCCCATGTACCTCCTCCTTATGTCCTGCAGAGGGCAGTCCGAGCCCGCGCTTCCCCATCACACCGTGCAGGGGCGAACTGAGATTTCGGGCTCATTTCATTTCCGTGTTGTTTGTCTTTCCGGTGCCTTCCGTTTGACATTGTCTTTGAAATGGTTTTTTTTGGACTCGCCTGCCTGTCTATATGGTTCTCTCGTCTCCCTCCCGCTGTCTAGTCGTTGCTCTGGGAGCAGCAGAAGCAGCTGCAGCAGATGCATCGCCAGAACGCCCAGATGGAGACGCTGGCCGTGCCCATGATGGAGACGCTGGGCGTGCCCATGATGGAGACGCTGGGCGTGCCCATGATGCTGAATGGCGGCGTGGGCGCCCACCGCCTGCTGTCTCGCACCCAGTCCTCGCCGGCCTCCACCTGCCTCACTCTGCCGGACAAACACTTGCCTCTGCCCAGCCCGGAGGCAGCCGGCAAGCCACGTTTCACCACCGGTGCGCGGGACTTTCCCACCACTCACACACACACACATGCACGCACACACACGCACACACGCACACACACACACACCCACACACACACACATACACACACTGTACACTGTACATACTGGATTTCTGGCTCAACCGGTTGCCCTGTCTGATATTCTGAGCGTGCAGCACATTGCTTATTGTGTATCTGTGTGTGTGTGCGTGTGTGTGTGTGTGTGTGTGTGTGTGTGTGTGTGTGTGTGTGCGCGCGCGCGTGTGTTCCAGGCCTGGTGTATGACTCTCAGATGCTGAAGCATCAGTGTACGTGTGGGGACAACAGCAGTCACCCGGAGCACGCTGGGAGGATCCAGAGCATCTGGTCCCGGCTGCAGGAGAGAGGCCTCCGGAGCCAGTGCGAGGTAGACACACCTATCCCACCCGCCCCACCTATCTGACCTACCCCACCTACGATAATAAGTGTCCTACCTACCCCACCTATCCTCACCTATCCCTCCACGTTCCAACCGAACAGAGCGAGGCAGAGCCCGAGACGCTAACCGACCTCCCTCTTTTCCCCCGCTCCAGAGCATCCGGGGCAGGAAGGCCTCCTTGGAGGAGCTGCAGTCGGTCCACACGGAGCGCCACGTGCTGCTCTATGGCACCAACCCGCTCAACCGGCTCAAACTGGACAACCGCAAACTGGCCGGTAGGTAGAGGCGCGCACGTGACTCTGAGGACACAAGCGCGCGCGTCCTCACAGTGTTTGGCGTCGTGCAAGTCGGCGTGCCAGCCGGAGAAGGAATGCGACTGATTAGGGAACCTGTTGTTCCTCCCGCAGGTATTCTCTCACAGAGGATGTTCGTGATGCTGCCGTGCGGCGGAGTTGGGGTAAGTGTCGTGACATTCATACTCAGACAAGCACGCACACACACACAGATATACACACATGAACACAGATACACACACGCAGGCAAAGACACGCAGACACAGATAACACACAGATTCACATGTACACACAAACATACACAACTACAAGACCTACACAACCAAAACTCCAAATGATGGGCATGCAACTTATTCCCAGGAACTCTTTTCTCAATATATATTGCTCTCGGATAGTCAGCATGCTGAGTAGTATACTTTATGTGGTGTTCCCACAGAACAATGGAGTAGGTTTGTTTCATGGGCGTGGTTTCCCTGACAGACACCGTGGGAACGTGACTAATGAAAAAAACATGCATTACCACAGAGAAGAGATAAACACTGGAGATTTCATCCCTCGGCTAGACTGACAGCAATCCAGCTTGTCAACAGATAGAAGGGAAAAAAACTAAAGTTAAAAAAAAATCCCTTTAAAAGGACACTGGCGTTTTCTGTCAGCAGTTTCAGATTGGCTCAAAATAACATAGTTGGTTGTGTATGGGAATAAGACCAACTCTAGATGAACTAGCTGGAATGGTATCCCTTGCTTTCTCTTGCTATATTGATTTCTGTGGTTTGGAGTGCATATTTCTCAAACACAACACTAGTTCATTTTTATATGGATGGAAGCTATGTAACAAGCGATGATATCATGGTCCTACTTGAGAGAAGATGGGACTCAGACTGCATTTTTTCACAAGCGTGATGTAGATTAGACGTTTAGAAAAATTGCTTTTCAAGCTCCATATTTCAACTCCAACTTTGATTGGCAGGTGGACAACGACACCACCTGGAACGAGTCTCACACGTCCACGGCCTCTCGCATGGCGGCCGGCAGCGTCACCGAGCTGGCCTTCAAAGTAGCTAAGAGAGAACTCAAGGTATGACCTGTCCCCTTACTCCTAGTCCTTACAGCCTAACTCCTAGTCCTTACAGCCTTACTCCTAGTCTTTAAAGCCTAACTCCTAGTCTCTACAGCCTAGCTCCTAGACCCTACAACCTAACTCCTTATCCTTAAAGCCTAACTCCTAGTCCTTAAAGCCTAACTCATAGTCCTCACAGCCTAACTCCTAGTCCTTAAAGCCTAACTCCTAGTCTCTACAGCTAAGCTCCTAGTTTCTACAGCCTAACGTCTAGTCCTTAAAGCCTAACTCCTAGTCTCTACAGCCTAACTTCTAGTCCTTAAAGCCTAACTTCTAGTCTCTACAGCATAACTTCTAGTCCTTAAAGCCTAGCTCCTAGTCTCTACAGTCTAACTCCTAGTCCTTAAAGCCTAACTCATAGACCCTACAACCTAACTCCTAGTCCTTAAAGCCTAACTCCTAGTTCTCAGAGCCTAACTCCTAGTCTCTACAGCCTAGCTCCTAGACCCTACAGCCCAACTCTTAGACCCTACAGCCTAACTCCTTGTCTCTAAAGCCTAACTCTTAGTCTCTACAGCCTAACACCTAGTCCTTACAGCCTCTACAGCCTAACTCCTAGTCTCTACAGCCTAACTCTCAGCCTCTAAAGCCTAACCCTTAAAATAACACTTGATACCAATCTCTATGCTGTTCTTATTGACAGAATGGCTTCGCTGTGGTGAGACCACCTGGGCACCATGCAGATCCCTCCAACCCCATGTAAGTGTGTGTGTTTGCATGTGTGTGTTTGTGTGTGTATGTGCGTGCGTGCGTGCATGTGTGTGTGCGCGCATGGGTTCGGTGCCCTAACCACAGCAAGATTCTTTGTGCGCTGCTGTGTCAGCAGCATGTCCAGGAAATGATCTACGAGCTGATAGTGAAAGAGAGGAACGAGGGAAGTCTGCCCGACGTTCTCCTGGGAACAGGATACTGTGGCCTGATATCGTTCAGGCAAACCTAGCCTGTCTTGTTTGTCTAATCCCTAGTTTTCTCTAATAATGAAAACAATGACTCCTGTCAGTGACTCCCTCACATTGCCTGTATTGTTTTGTGGTTCTCAGTCTTGGTCTTCCTGTCTCTCTAACAGGGGTTTCTGTTATTTCAACTCGGTGGCCATAGCAGCGAAACAGCTCCAACAGAAGATGAGTGCCAGCAAGATTCTAATCGTTGATTGGGTAAGAGGCATCTATTTTGCAACTTAAAGTACCTCCTACTTGAATTACTAAAAGCTGATTTCTGGCAATTGCTATTACTAACAGAGCATTTTGAAATGTTCCAAGTTCGAAATGACTCATTTTGCCGTGAAATATTTGTGCTCCACTTGAATCTTTCCAGGATGTCCACCATGGTAATGGTACCCAAGAAGTATTTTACGACGACCCCAGTGTTCTGTACATTTCTCTTCATCGCTATGACGACGGGAACTTCTTTCCCGGCAGTGGGGGTCCCTCAGAGGTGAGTGATATCAAGTATGATCGTTGAAAACGGACGCTGCATGGAGAGGTTCGTGAATACGCAGTGACACGCTAGGCCGACTGCGTAACTCGAAACTCTATAAACAGTATGCTCACGAAATACCCCCCCTTGATAAAGATGACGCTAAAAGCATTCAAACCGGTGGTTCCAATAATGTGACTAACCTTTTTAAAAGAAAAGGATATTTTGTAAATAAGGATGCAAACTTTCCTTGTTTTATGTTACTTCTGGTTATGCCTGACCTTTGGTGTACAAGATTAAGTGGATAAACAACAAAAAGTGAATGTCTTCCACATTTTTATCTGGGCAGCCGGTATTGCTCGAGGGCGCTGTACTATCTGTCCATTACAGCGCTTGCCTTGCTATATTTCGTTACAGTGTATTGTTGTTTGTGCTGTGTAGGTGGGCTCTGGAGCAGGGGAGGGCTTCAATGTGAACGTTGCCTGGACCGGAGGTCTGGACCCACCCATGGGCGACGCAGAGTATCTGGCTGCCTTCAGGTAACAAAACCAGCGCCCCTCTCTTTCCTGCTGTCTATCTACTGTTAGGCTATCACAAAAGACAGACATGATCAGGGGTGTTTGATTCGCCTTTCTCATCTCTTGCATTAAAACACAACCAATGCACTGACCCGTTATCTGATTCCTAGCCACTGGTGGCCAGTATGACGTTTAGTTACATACTTATTAAGCATATGTCGGGTGGTCCCCATTTCCAGTGGGTGCTTTAAATCAAAGTGTCGCCAGGTTGGTATTAAAATGAAAGTACACCGCCACTTCCTCATAGAGGCCTGCTTAATTGTCATTGGTGGGAGGTTGCTGCTAGTAAATGGTTATTGGTTGGGTTTTGGTCGTCTGGTGGGCCAACTCAAGGAAACTGTGTAACCACAGATCGAGTGTCACAGGGGCATGCTTGCGCGCACACACACACGCGCGCAAACACACTCAAACACACACGCACGCACTAGTTAATTATGACTCAAGATATACAATACAGCTTTTTCTTTTTTTTGCAAAACAGGAGTAGTCTAGAATTAGCTCCACACCCAGATGCGCTGCCCGACTCCGCTGAAACAATACTTTTCTGAAGAGTTTTAGAGTGGCTTCCAGGAAGTTGCGCTGTCCAAGCGATACACACACACACACACACACACATACTCCCACATTCTCTGATTGATCTTTAATGAGCGCTCCCCCTCTCACTCCGTCTGTCTGTCTGTAGCTGACTGGGGGGAGTGTGCCAGCTTTTATTGGTCTACAGGGGAGGCAGACTGGGGTTTTGCGGTGAGCTGTGTGTGTGTTGTGTATTGGCGTGTTTGTCTAAGCGAGGAACAAGTGTGCTCATTTGGTCCTGTCTGCATACGCTTTACCCTTTTCCTTCCCCGGTTTACCTTTGTGCATGGGTAAACATTTTTGCACACTTTCAATACAGTTTTTGTGCTTTTATGGTGGCGTCTGTGTGTGTCTGTGTGTGCGTGAGAGAGGGGTGGGGGGGCGGGGTGGTGGGGGGCGGGGCTGGCTGGCGGGTGGTGTGCTATAGGCAGGATAATAAAGGTAAATGCTTCCCAGATGGGTTCTCCGTGCTGTCAGTGACGTGAGGAGAGTGACAAGCCTCTAATGAGAACCAGACATGCTCAGCCAGCTTTTGAACGTTGCCGACCGCCGGCCTCCCCTTCCCCCCGCCCACCCCCCCCCTCCCCTCCCCCACCCCCCTCCCCCCTCTCCCCATCCCCCCTCCCCCCATCCCCCCCTTATGTGGTCCGACGCTTCGCACAACGCGGCTGAGGCTCCTCTGTAACGAGGCGTTGTGACGCTGTGCTTGCCCCCCCCCCCCCCGCCAGGACGGTGGTGCTGCCCATAGCCCAGGAGTTCTCCCCGGATATGGTGCTGGTCTCCTCGGGCTTTGACGCCGCTGAGGGCCACCCGGCGCCGCTCGGAGGCTACAAGGTCACCGCCAAATGTGAGCACAAGCCACCCTCCTTTAAAGACGGCACGGCACTTACAGAAGTCGCACTTTCATTATATTAGGATTTCCGAATTACAGTAATGCATCCGGTTTTGGGGGTAGTGCAGTAAGAATCCATGTTTGTCGGTCTTTAAATGATGCTAGCGTAATGTAGTACGACTGTACACTACATAGGAGGAGTTTGATACCATGACCTCCTCCTGGTGGGTTTGACAATAACACGTCCCGCTGTGTCCGCGCCCGGTAGGTTTCGGCTTCCTGACCCGCCAGCTGATGGGCCTGGCCGGAGGTCGCGTGGTCCTGGCGCTGGAGGGGGGTCACGACCTCACGGCCATCTGCGACGCCTCGGAGGCCTGCGTCAGGGCTCTGCTGGGGGTGGAGGTGAGACTGACCCCGCTGGTAACACTGGGGTAGAGCGCTCGATCACAGCCTGCTCCGCTCCGGGGGGAGACCCGGGGGAGGGGGGGGGCGGTATTTAGGCAGCCCAATAGCGGGTCAGCGGGGTATTATTCCCACGAGGCGACTCTTAGCTTCAGTCAGGCTGTAGAAGGCTCCGTGTCGTGAGGCTGCGCTGTCTCTGCCTTCCAGGAGCCTCTGCCGGAGGAGATGCTGCTGCAGAAGCCCTGCCCAAACGGAGTCCGCTCCCTGCACACTGTCATCCAGATACAAGGTGGGCACCCTGCTGAGATACCAGGGGACGGGATACGCTACGTGGGGGACACTGTCCTTCATCTAACCCTCTTTCACTCTCTCTCTCGCTCTGTTTCTCTTTGTCTCCCTCTCTCTCTCTCTCTCTCTCTCTCTCTCTCTCTCTCTCTCTCTCTCTCTCTCTCCACTCCTCTCTCTGTCTTTCGTTCTCTCTCTCTCCCTGTAACAGGTGAGTACTGGCAGTCGGTGAAGGCCTCCAGTAGCTCAGTGGGGCTGTCCTACCTGGGAGCCCAGAGGAGGGACTGTGAGGAGGCAGATGCTGTGAACGCCCTGGCCTCGCTGTCTGTGGGGGTCCTCGCCAAGAATAGGTATTTTTATTATTTTTTTTCTCGTCATTTAGCAGATGCTTTTATCCAAAGCGGCTTACAATGAGATTACATGGACAGTCCCCCTGGAGAAACTTAGGGTTAAGAAACTTAAGTGCTTTGCTCTCGGGCACACAAGTGGTGGCGTTCCCAGGTGGGATTTTGAACTCATGACCTTGTGGTCACCAGGTAGCAGTCCTGCCCACGAGGCCATCACTATCCCGCAGGCGTGTTAAACACACGTCCGCAGCGTCCCGCACTCAAACGGACAATATATTTCGGAAATGTACATGTGTGTGGATGTAGTGCTGTTTGCATATACTGCATGTTTGTACCTGCCCTAACCATGCCAGTGTGCCCCTCTCTCCCTCCAGTGTGCGTGACGAGCCAATGGAGCACGACGAGGACTCCATGTAGACGGCTCCAACCAATCGCCTCAGAGAGCCCGCCTTCAGGACGGCAGTCCCAGCGCTGTCACATGACCAAGGAGGGTGGAAGGAGCTCTGCCTTAATATCACTGAGCCACACCCATTTTGCCGCACACACACACACACACACACACACACACACACACACACCGTGTTTTTATGACGGAATACACTGCCCAGGCCTTGGAACTGAACCTCAAACCAATAGCGTGGCCACGTGTAAGGGGTTGAGGCAGCCTGACAAACTTCACCAAAGACCAACTGACTCCTCTATGAACGATATTACGAGGGCACGAATCACGGCCATCGAACGACTAGAAAGGCAGGACTGCAAACAGACAATCCGTCGTGTGGGTGCAGGACGTCTGTCTGTAACGGTGAGACAGGTGGACACCATCATTCTGACCACCGAAAGGACCGGCTTGAACAGAACATTAGGTATTAAAGTGCTGAGTGGGGCTGATGCACTCGTCACAATGTTTAAGTGTGCGACCATTCGGGCAAAAAAGAGGTCCCTTAGCAGAGTAGCTAGGAAGCGAAGACAGCAAGACAACAAAAAAAAGAACTGAAGGATTTTATTTTTGGGATGTCGAGACAGAGAATGGGAGGCTGACTTGATGTGTGAGCCCTGATGCCAGCGCCACTCGTCTTAACCACTAACCGAAGGCAACCAAGAGAGATGCAGCGGAACAAAACACCGACATGGACAACTGTGGCTTATAAGGAAACAAACAAACAGCACCGGCCTTTTAACGTTATTTGTTGTTGTTTTCATTTGCACTGTGTATTCCATAATGTGAACCGGAGGGGAAATATCAAAGCTCTAAGAAAAAAAAAAAAGCTCGAGATTATTTAATTATCTGTTTCACTTGGATGATTTGGTTGAAGTTTGTTTGCCTCGTTGTAATTCCACTCCACTTCTACAATGCCTTTCTTTGATGTCATGTATTTTTCATGAAGTGCGCGAACACTTTGTCTGCTGGACCTCTCCATTAAGTGTCTTAGAAATTACTTTAAAATGTCTGCAGAAAGGCACCCACAGTCACATGAACACAGCTTCGAACCAAAAACTTTCATGGACCAAACACCCATTCCTACCATTGAAAGCTATTGCACTATTTTATGGTAGCAATAGCTGTAATGCACTTAATGGGGATCACCTAAAGAGAACAGTCTTAAAAAGCATAACATCTTACATCTTAAAAGTCACAACAGTTTCTGCACAGGGGAATAACTGCCTTTAGACTATTATGTATACTGAGTTACACTGATATGACCAGTATTTGACGGTTTCAATGTGTACATTTGACTGTTCAGTTCTCACGTCCAATTATGTTAATTTGAACAAATTCTGTTTTGGTTTGGAAGCAAAGTTGAGCGTGAACATTTTTTGTTGATGTTGCTTTTAGACCAACTGTTGCTGCCATCAGTGCAAACTTAAGTTTCCCTTTCCTGGTTAATTTCCCGATAAAGCATTCCAATCAGTTAACGCCTGGTTCATGATATATTTTTTACAGTGACTTAACCCTTATGTCTTAAGACAGTACAATGATGTAAACATTGTTCATTGGAGCTCAATACTGCAGCAATGCAATGTTCCTTTCTGATCATCTAGGTTCCTTTTCTACCTTGAATGTGAGAGACGGTAAACATGCTAACCTTAATGCCTTCTATATCCTTTACTGACCACTGAGGTTTGCTTATGCATGCGTTTGTAGGAGGTGATGTATCTGCTACAAGGAATTATCGCCGGTTTTCACTAGTGTTCGTGCTCCAATATAGGTGTAGTTGTTTCTAGGACTCTGGGCACTGTTTGCCCATTAGACGCCCCCTAGATATTTGTGTCCTAAAAAGATACACGGTAAGCAAAACAAAAGAAGTACCAGCTGTTATTCATAACACGGTAGTGTTTTTTTTTTTTTTTTTTACGTGACAGCAATGCGCTGTCTTTCCTGTACATTGCACCAGTTGATGAATATGTCGTCTATGAAGAACTGAGAAAGTTTATTAAAGTGTCCGTAAGTGTTCCCGCTCGCACGCGCGAGTGTTCTCCTTTGTTCTGAAATACTGTACCTGACTTCCTCTGTATAGATGTCCAAGTCTTAATCTTAGTAACCACTGTGCCTGCCTCCTTAGTGGCCTTTATCAATGTGTTATGCTCCCATGAAACACTGTACATAGACACAAGACCAAAATACACACATCCCATATGTGCCTTGATACAGTCAGTATCTGTATTGGAAGCTCTCACTAACTGGACTTTAGTAACTCGAAATGACATTGAAATAACTTTTCATAAGTCCTTTTTAACTGTGTTAAATGTGTCTCTATATTTCCTATGTGTATGAGAGAATTCTTATTTTGTACTGTTTTTGTCTTTTTTTCCCTCAAATAAAATGGATCCTTTTTTCATATGGAATTAATTGGTCGCTGTCTTTCTCATTCTTATGGTACTTTTCAAGTTTACTGTTGTAAGTTTATGACAATAGTTAATCTATATATTTACATAACTCAGGACAGGAAATCAAACCTCGATTTGATTTCGTAATTTTGTTTTGTTTCCAAGCAGACGAGCAGACAATAAATATTCCAAAGCCCTTAATTGCAAATAAACATGTTGTTCTTGGAGAATGATTGTGTCCTTTCTCTGGTTATGCAAAAGCACATAGACCAAGGAGACCAGGACAGGGGTAGAGGCAGACAGGATGAGAATGTACGTCATTTTCTTCAATTTGTTTACTTCTTTCATGCTGTAAATCATGATTGTTTTTTGTGTACGTAGCTTGAGACATGATTAAATTATTCATTTTCATTTTTATTTACAAGTAAAATACATTCACAGGCTGGCAAAGCAGTAAAAATTCAGAATGGCCAAAGTAACTTTCATCACTCCCTAGCACTGCCATGGAGCCTCCTCATAAAAGGCCATTTGGTGGTGAAGTGGTTTCCACAGTGGACAGTCAGACACTTGCATACATTTTGTCTTTGGCTTGCCCCAGCAGGAACCAAAACAGACACTTTCCCCCACCCGGTTAGAAAGCCCCCCCACCCCCAATTTCATAGGTTGAAATAAGTCATTTCCCAGGCTAGATCCTCTCATGGTTAGACCCATCAACACTAATTCATTGTTAATTGGTTTTCGGATAAATACACTTCATCGATTGAAGGGACAGGGTCAAAATAGCTTGCACCTTAAGGCAAAAAAAAAAAAAGACAAGTAAAACCCACTCGGCACATAACCTGAAATGGTTCGCACCATGCTCCTATTAATACATCATAAGGTAACCCAAACTATCAGTGCAGCAGCTAAAACCGCTGACTTGTGAAGAGCCACTCAGCAGCTCAGAAATCATACATCTTATGATTGATGATCCAAAAGGTATTAACAACAGGGTAATGGTCCTTTGAGGAATGGTAGATCCAAATATGCTTATTGGGAGATATTATCAGAAGAGGAAAGGCAGTTTGCCAGTATGCCATCTTTATGTAGACTTTTTCCAAAGTCCAGGGACTAAAAAGTGAAAGTTACCGTCTAGAGAATTGAAAGCACCTATCTGCCTTAGTTTTCAGTCTGGACTATGGAACATTTAGCAGTGCTTTGTCAGATCACCTAATGATTTGCTTTTGCTTGCACAGAATTATCTAATAGGTTCTGCAATTTAAACGGAAACAAATTCATATTTAACTCTCATCGTTGTCAATACAATTATCAATGTAGTCCCTTATTTTGACCCATAATGCACTATTTCCAATTGTATCATTTGTTTGCACGCTGTTTTATGAGTAAGCAGTTCCAAAAGTGGTCATTATTAGTGCCTCAAATCTAGTGCGTGTCAAACTCAAAATCACAAAGTGCATTTTTCAATACAATTGTTTTTGAAACATGATGTATTCACCGGTGCAAAAACATTTTCTACAAGATTTACAGTTTTATACAAAATTGACTTTACATGTGTGTATTACATCACAATATATTCTTAAATTACAAATCTCATTGGACTTCTGCTAAAAGCTTTTGTCCTCGTAATCAATCCTGTAAGTTCATATTTTGAGTCCAGGTATAGACAAAATCCACCAGGGTAATGTCATGTTACCACTGTAGTTTATTCACTGTGCCCAAATGAATTCCTTACTGCTCTGCACTTCCCCGCACAGCTGTTGAGAAATGTGAAGTTTTGTTTATAGTCATGGTAGACTACAGTTAGGCGAATCTCAGTTTATTTGTTGCAAACCAAAAGTGGAGGGGAGTCGAACCAGGTGAAAGGGTTTAAGTAACGTTGCCTGGGATCTGAGGAAAACACATTACACAAACCTCTCAAAACACGACCAAATTGTTAGGCAACCACAATAATATAGTCAGGGTCAAGAAGCAAACAAAGCAAAAACACAAGCGGCTAATTCAAACTTCTTAGAAACATTTCAACATTATCATCTCACGCACAAAAAGAAAAGGACAATAGAAATCCTACCCATCCTCAAAGTGATAATAGGTTAATATTATTTATATTGATCTGAAAAACGTGTTGTTTTCTATTAGGCCACAGACAGGGGAAGTCAACCTCTCTAACATGTCTGCCTAGGTTGGGTTTTGAGATGCCAATATGCTGACTGTATGTTTTAAAAGGCGTTCTTCAAAGGTCACAGATACATTTGGTTTCTAAAAAAGGCTAATGACATGTTGCTGGGTTGGGTACGAATTGCCAATAAATGTGGGATTAGATGGAGGTTTCTAATTTCAAGCGCTTTAAGGCTTCAACCCCGAAATGAAAGGTTTTGGGCTGGAGTCATAATGTCAAGAAACTAAAACGAAGTTTGAAACCAGTGTTACTGAGCTCTGTGGGATGATTAATCTCAAACATGAGCAATTCCAGACCATGCGTCAGAATAGCTTGTTTAAAACATGTCCAACAATGGAAGCAGTCATTTACGAACCTACATCCATTCCTATCGCCAGAGATGGAGGAGACCTGGGTTTCTGTGTTTGTGTGTGTGTGTGAGAGTGTGTGTGTATGTGCAGAGCCTCTCCCATCACCTCCTCCATCATGCTCAGTGGTTTATGGTTGAACAGCGGGGAGCCACTGGCTCTGCTTTGATGGTGACACTTTGATGCATGGCGTTCGGAGACAGTTTGTTTTCGCAACGCCTCGTCCTCGGCTAGCTAACGTCTCTCCCCTTTCGCGCCACGCAATCAACTTTGAGCCAAAATGAGAGGAAAGAATTTTGGAGGGTTTGGTTTGGGCACAGAAGGTACAAACTTTCCTTTTAGGCTTTGGGTAATGTGTCTGTCTTGGAAGAGCTTGAGATGTCTACAGAGCCCTATTTCTGCCTTAGTTTTTCTCTTCCTATTGACCCCTTTAGCATTTATCCCAAAAGTCTACGTATGTGCAGTAGATATGACCCCCATTAATATTCGCGTGTATAGCAAAATAAAAGTTAACATTTGTAAATCAATCTTTAATTAAACAAGGACACAGTATTTCAACATTGTTCTACCAAGAAAGCAATACTTGCTATAGCCTGGTGTTTTCCTCTAGGTATACATACCTGATGGAGAGTAGCACAGTAGTTGAGGCGAAGATGCAGAGGATATTGACGGTAGGGGTCATAAGTCAGGGTTCAGGGAAACCCGGAGGTCAGAGGTCAAGCGGCTGGGATGGCCAGATGGTGTTGGTATGATGGTGGAGTATATGCAGGGTTGTGTATGTGTGTGTGTGTGTGTGTGTGTGTGTGTGTGTGTGTGTTTGTGTGTGTGTGTTCAGGGGATGTCCATGGCTCCGAGTCGGGAGAAGTGGGGAGAGAAAACTCGTCACTGGTCAATCACTTTCATTTTGATCTCAGCGTGATCAACCGTTAAGAGGAAGGGTGAATAAAAACATTGTTTGAGCGAGCCACGCTCCTCCTCTTCCAGACGGAGAAGCTATGCACCAGTGTGAGCAGCGTGTCTTACGATGTCGTGGGGCTGCAGGGTGACTTAGTGGCTGGCGGACATGGTCGACCAGGCCCCTTCCATCCTCCACACTGAGAAGGCGTAGCTGAGTCTCTCGTGGGCCAGATAGTTGCAGTTGGCCATCTTGGAGTCCATCTCGTCGCTCTGCAGCACCTGGTAGAGGAAGTCGATGTAGCGGGACGCCAACTTGAGGATCTGAATTTTGCTTAGCTTGTCCGACGGCAGCGTGGGGATGATTTTGCGCAGCGACGCAAAGGCGTCGTTGAGGGACTGGGTGCGTTGGCGCTCGCGCACGTTGGCGATTCCCCGCTGATTGTGGAGGTCCTCCCCGGCTGCTCCTCCTTGGCCAGACATCGGGGACAGGGACAGGCCCAGGGAGGGAGACTGATGCTGGGGGCTCTTCTTCGTCCTCTTGGGTCCTGCCGGGGCCCGGGGGTGAGAGTCCCTCTCTGTTTTGGTTTTGACCTCCGCTGCAGTGGCCGCAGAGGCGGAGTCCTCTTTCCCGGCGGCCATTATCCGCTTGCGCCTGGTGGTTCCCGGAGCTACCACCACGACAGGACAGGTGTTGGAGGGAGGATTCTCCGTCTGCTCCTGGCTGGAGATCGGCTCTCTCTCTGGGTACTCACCTTCCGACTGCTCCTCCTCTCTCATGGCTGTGGCCCTCCGTTTCCTCCTTTGGACCTGCCTGGCTCTTCCTACCTCTGTCTATTTAGTAGGAATATCTGCTCTGTATCGCCTTCCTCTCTCCCCTCTCAGGCCCGGGGGTGGGGTGGGGGGTGGGCTACGTCTCTCTTGCACCTTTTGGCGGTGCTTAAAGACGGCATCCAAACAAACTGTTATAACTAAACAAGTAAATAACTAGAATGGATAGACGACCGAGTTTTGTTGGTCCAGAGGGGTCTAAACAGCGGGTCCTGTTTCTCAGCGGTACTCAAAAACAGCCGAGCTGCATCTCCGTTTTTAAGGAAGAGAGAGGATGGAACCCATTGGTCCCCACCCCTCTGGACCGCTGATTGGTTCAGACGGGTTTCGATGTGCGCTGGGCCAAAGACAACAGGAAGAACATGTGTTCTTTTGATTGGCTGGATCAAAGGGATGAGGCGGAGACAAAGGCACGTAGGTCGACCAATCAGGCTTGGCGTCTTTTTTCATAGAAGTTGTCCAAGTTTATAGGTTCCAGATTTCTTCCAAAAACAAGTTGTTACCCTCCCCCTCTCACTCCTCCTTTCTCTCTACCTCCAGCTCCAACTGAACACCATCAATTCCTACCGATTATAGAAAAGGGGGAATTAGTTGAGAGAGAGGGGAGCCGTAGGCACACTTTATTCTCGTGGAAGATCTTGAAAGCATTCTCTCCGTTAGATCTGAAACAGCTCAGTGCTATTGGTCTTATGAGAGGTTATCTTGAAGTATTCCCAACAACAAAGCATTTTCATTTTATTGGAATACTGAACATTCTTATTGGCTTCAGTAATGGTTGTACAGGCACAAAACTTGGTCACAATACATTTAAACAACGACGCTAGAATTGCACTGCATTATGTGTGCTTTTGATATGGCTCTTTTTAATAGATCTGGGATGGATCTGGTCAGCACAATAAATAAACAAAAGAAAAGCACTTTGGTTTATTCTGGTTTGTATTGCGTGGTTTGCGAAAAACAGAGACAGTTTGTTCGTGTGGGCTTTGTTTTACTGGCGAGGACTTGGCTCGGGGTTGTAAGGAGCAGACTTGACTGGAGGGGGAAGAAGCTGGCATTCCTCTGCAGCAGAGAGCTCTAATGGCAGAATTAGCCAGAGCGAGGGAGCAGGGAAAAGAAGGAGCTCTGTGGATTGCAGGCCTGCCTTCTTACCCGCGGCCCAGGGGTACTTTTGTTGCTTTCATCCAGAGCTGGAGAGAGAAACTACAAGAGTCTTTGCCCCTTTCTGTCACTGGATTCTCAAGACCTTCTTCATTGTCAAACCTCTATTGTCCAAGCTTTCCTAGCTTTATAAACCCAAGTCGGCATGGGATTGGAAAGGAAACGTAACGAGATGTTTCGTCAAACTACAAAGCTTGGGTTGATATGAACGCACTGAATAGTCAACTTAGTACCTATCAAAATGCAATCGCTGTGGCGCTTGCATGCAGTGATGTCATTTGAGCAGCTGGATGAGTTGCATGAGATACATTTTTCACCCTATAGCTGTTGAAGTTTCTCTCAGACCGTGCTGTTGAACTAGACAGTATGGTCCTCTGAACACGCATAAAGAAGAAAAAAAACAAGTCCATGTACTCAATGATGGATCATTTTTATTTATTTTTTTTACAAAGCTTACGGTCCATTCAATTCACACACCATTTGAAAAGGGATAAAAAAAAGCCTTTCAACACAATCGGTTTGCTCGTCTTCGGTGGGGGACTCCAGGCCACCTGCACCCGATCAAAACTATTTACACATCCAATCCCAACCCTGTCCCTCGCTGAAAATAAATACCCTGCAGTGGGCAGCATAACGGAAAAAATGGATATCAGGGTTGATATAAACACACGTATACACAGCAGGCCGGGCTGCCAGCGGGGCCTGGCGGTCTCACAATGCACTGTGTTGTATGGAAAAGGCCCCCCGGAGATAGCTGCCGTCTGGGAAGGGGAAGCAATGTCGGCCTTCCACTGTTTGAACTGCACGCTCAAACGAGGCCTTAGTCTAAATATTTCCACCCGGAGAGACGGGAGAATGTTATCACATGTGGAGGTTATATACACACACACGCCTCACGCATATGCACGCCGCACAGCAACACGCACTCCGGCTCAGCATACAAACGCAGGCATGCGCCCACTGGAGCACGCACACATAACACACACACACACACACAGACAAACAAAAGTGTCTGCACAGCGGCGCACACAAACACGCAAGCACATATCTAAACATGCACTCTCATGCGTTCTCGAGGAGACACATAAAAGGCCTATGCAAACACGAGTTCTCTTATCTCCAGATGATGACACGGGAGTGGACACCCTGTACGTTCAGCTAAGACTGCAGATGCAGGGTTCTATTTGGAGCGTCGGGCGCCGCGCCAGCCAAGGAGGCCGTGCCTGTCTTTCTGTCTGCCCCTCGCGTGCCTCGGCCTCGTTGGGTCCGTAACGCGGAGGAATGCCTGACAGGAAAAACAAGAGGGGAGCCACGTTCTGGACTACGACGAGTCAGAGGAGCGGAGATGTTCTCACTGTTGCTTTGTGAATTCCTCTCTCTCCCTCGCTTTTTTTTTTCTCGGTTGCTCTTTCTCTCCCACTCCCCCCACCCCCTCTCTCTTTCTCGCCAACCAATTCCAGATGCTTCCTAGTGTTCCACGCTTTGATCTCTTCCACCACCCTGATTAATGTTGCGCATTTCATTTCCTTTTCGGCGACGTGACATATAGTTTCAGCCATCGGTTGGCTTCTCCATTTTGTCCTTGATTTAAATGCGGGCTATGTGGCCTCCTTCCCATCCATTTAAAATAAGACTGTCACCTCTCTAATCAAAAAGGTGTAAATCAAAATCAGAGCAACAACTTGTACGGTAGTTCATGAGAATAGATAGAGGCCAGTGTGTGTTTGTGTGCATTTATGTGTGTGACCGTCAGAATTTTCAAGTGTGGCTTGTGTCCAAGGAATGTTGGATTGGTGCTCTATAGCTGTTACCTCAGTCTAATTTACTCCACACCCAATCAGAGAAACAAGAGCTTGTAAAGCCAGGCTCTCCAATGAAACTGGCCACAAACGATTAACAATTGCTGGTGCCCAACCCCTTTGAATCGAGAATTCCTGACAGTTAGTCGTGAAACTATGACTCAGCAAGGGCATGTTCTGTTCAGTTCTATTCAAGATGTATCGCGTGTAATGCTGGGCCATCTAGAGAAAAACCATGAAACAATTAAACTTTGAACCATTTTCCCTTATATGCTCATCCCAACCTTTGAAAACATTTGCAGTTAAAAAAAGACACTAACATTTTGTTTTACATGTTCTGGTGTAAAATACACCCCCAAACCTTTTTTAAGTGATCAATAAACAAATTAACACTGGCTACATATGTTACTGATATGGTAAGATACTAATATCCTTGACAGAAATACACAATATTCCCATGGCAACAACCTACTACCAACAAAGCAGTGGGACACCCCGACATCTGGCCTCTATTTCCTCCCCAGAAGACTCACTTCCTGTGGGCAGTTAGCAGGGGGGAGGGGGTGGCATGCCTAATGTTTGGCTATGCCTGAGAGGGGGTAACCTTGCGTGTACGTTTGTGTGTGTGTGAATGTGTGTATCCTAGCTAATGTTTGAGTATTTGTGAGTGGGGGCAACCAGGTCAGAGGTGATAGGGTCGTTGACCTTGATGAGGGTCAAATAGGCTTCACTTTAACATGACGGTAAGTGGCACAGGCAAGATGGGAAAACAACGAAATAAATATGCGTTCTCATGTTTTGTGTAACCGATACTAGTCATAGCATATGTTGCTAGTCTCTGTCAAGCAATAAACACTGACGTTTTTTTAACTTGTGGTTTAAGTGTGCATTCGTTTAAGTGATGTTTGTACGTTTTCAAGATTAGCATCTTTTTGTAAACTGTATCGGAAGTTGTCTTCTTTCAAATCCCTTTACAATGCTGTAGAAGGCAGCTGTTTCTTTTTCTCTGCTTGGACATTAAAGGGCCTTTTTGTCAATATTACCAAGACGGTGCACCCACCCAGAGAAAACTGCAATAAAATACAAATATTCCATTGTGAATTAAGGTCATATTGACAAAAGCTTCACCCAAAATGATTGGTTAACTCTATCCTATTTATATCTGTTTTAAACGGCATGCATACCTAGCCAATGAAGTCTACCGTCTACCATAAGAGCATCCCTCTCCCGGGATCCAGCAGAACTGGTTTCTCAGGTTATAGTGATCACTATCAGCATGCTTTAATAGTGCCGGTGTTTGAATGTAAACAGATCCAAACTCCTTCTTTACACCCACTAAATTCCTGACTACAGGACTGAGTGCACACTCTCATACCTGACACTCAAACCTTCAACTCCCATTACTTCAGGTAGGCTTGTCTTATTTGTTAGTTTCCCCAATGCAATAAGCTGTTTGGGTTCTGAACATCGGTGGACATCAAATCCTTTTGAACCTGTCAGTCAAGCAGTGCTCCACTAGCAATTGGAATTTCTCAGTTAATGGCAGAAGGAGCCGCTAAACTTCTCTCTGGAATGCTGCTCGGCACACCATTCCACCCTCACTGCCATTATAAGCTGTTCAAATCTCTACTACCTTGACAAAAAGAAGTACAGGACAATTTGTCCTTGCTCTAGTTGTGTGCCTTGTGTGTTGTGTCACTTGCACATAGTTGGCTGAGCAAAGTGAAAGAGAAACGGGCCGCGAAGCGAAGACAGCAGCACTCCGCCAGACGCCGTTCGATGTGAGCTCCGGATCAGTGGCCAGTCTGAGAAGCAGCCCCCTGACAGAGGCACCATGTCCGTGGCCAAGCCCGAGGAGCTCCTCGCCCAGGAGCTGAGCTGTCCTATCTGCCTGCAGCTCTTCTCTGAGCCCGTGGTGCTCCCGTGCGGTCACAACTACTGTCTGGCCTGCATCCTGAAGGTCTCCAACACCGTGGTCTGCAACGCCCTGCAGAGCTGCCCCGAGTGCCGGAAGCAGTACCAGGGCATGGAGTGCCTTCAGAGGAACTTCAAGCTCTGCAGCATCATAGAGGGCTACCGGGCTACGGCCCCAGCACTGGAAGAGGACCCCGGGACCAGGTCGCAGCAGCAGCAGCAGCAGCAGCAGCAGCCCCCCTTGCAGGTGCGCTGTGACTATTGTCTGGACGGGGCGACGCTGGCCGTGAAGACGTGCCGGAGGTGCGAGGCGTCTCTGTGCCCGCGCCATCTCCAGCGGCACGCCGAGAGGGAGTCGTTCAGGGGTCATGCCCTGGTGGAGCCCCAGGCCGGGCGGGATGTGAGGAGCTGCAACACCCACGGACGCCCGGTGGAGTACTTCTGCTCCAGCGACATGACGTCTCTGTGTGCGGCGTGCTTCATCGAGGGCTCCCACCAGGATCACGACATTCTAACGTTCGACGTGGCCGAGAAGGACATGAGACGGGCACTGGAGAGCCGTAAGAAGGTCGGTACGCGTGACCCCCCCCCTCCCCCGTCTCTGAGGAGCACACTGTGCAGTTGTTACATTGTTACAGACACTGTATATGCAAAATACTTTTTAGGTTTGTTTTTTTCAGACCAAACACATTGGGCCTCATTCACCCGTTCACAAGAAGGGTTTTCTTCTTAAACCCCACGTACGCAATTTGCATATCAACCCTAAGTGATCTTATTTCTTAGTTAACAGTTACGGGTGCAACCTATTTTTCAGAATAGTTCAAAGAAATTATGCTTTTAAAAAGCATTGAGGACAAAACTAGCCATTTCAAAAAGTGTCCCCAGCATCCCCCGTGTAAATTACGCCCATGGTGCACATGGCCCTGAAGTCTCATGTTCTTTTATGGGGATTGGCGGGGCATTTACGTGTGCTAATTAAAACAACTGGCAAGAGCTTTCAATTTAAGAAGTGCATGGGATTCATCAATATAAGAACACAGGTGCAACATATTATGTGGTTTAAGAACACGTCATGAATTCGACATAGACTTTTCTTAGGAACTTTCTTAGGAACAACAAAGTTAAGAATAACGTTGGAAGATATTGGTGAATGAGGCCTATTGTCTGAAAATCAAAGGTCTGTACAGCCGTGCTAGTATGCTGTTGGATTTTACATTCCGTTTTGTATTTTTTGTGAATCAGCATGTCTAAGGCCTAAATCTAAGATCAACTAATTTAATTTGAAAACAACCATGGAAAATAAAACATAGGAAATCTTGCTATTGAAAAATGTTTGTTGTTGAATGTTGTTCAAATTGCAACATTAGAATGGATGTAGGTACGATTTGCTGTAGAATACATGGGGTCTAGATAAAATATCCTTAACTCATTCCAGAACATCTGAAACAGCACTATGCCAAAATATTATAATGGAGTACTCATTTCAACAACAATATTAAAGAATGATTTAGAAATATCTAACTTGCATAATTAAAACTTTTAACAGTGAAAGTACACCAAAGCCAGCCAAGACAGTTATTGACTGTGCTTAGTTTGCTAACCTAGGTGGTGTCGAGTAGACTGCAGGTGACAGAAAGTCTCCTGCAGAGGGCAGCAGAGGATCAGGGCGCCTCTGGAACGCAAAGAGACAAACTGGTGAACAGAGCAGTCTCTGTGATGGACAACATGGCAGTTTTAGTTACCAGGTAATACAGACACATATACACCTGCCCACAAGTACATGTATGTCATGCAATTGGCAGGTGGTCTGTGTATGTATGTGTTTATATGTTCATCAAAGAAATACTCGTTCCCAATGCCTAATGCCTTTACTTCTCATTACTAAGGTACCAGGAACGCTTGAGTGTGCTGTTGGCTGAGGAGCAAGACCAGCGCAGTCAGAGCTGGCAGCAGGGTGTGACTCAACTGCGTGAGCGGCAGCAACAGTTACTGGAAGCCCAGGAGAATGCCACACAGGCCCTCATGGAGACTGACAAGTTTATTTTCATACACAGGTGACGTATCATATCGAATACAATATTCTTACTGGTGGCAAACCCTCCCAAAAACACATTGAAGCATATCAAAGAACCAACAGCTAGGTAAAACTCCACCTGGAGTTCCCCAAAAGAATGCTTGAGTAGAGGCTGTCTTAAAGATGCACCACACAATTTGACATTTAAACAATGTAGCCCATCCCCCTAATATGCACGTTCTCAACGAACATACACACAAAATGTAGCACATACGCATACACGCATCTGCAGATAGTTACTATGGTATTATTGAATCTTCTGAAAAACTGCGACATTACGTACTACCCTATAAGTATATAGGGTATATATAAGTCTGCAATACCCTATTGGTAAATATGAACTGGGATGAGGTAGTTGGATTGAGGTGAGTAAAAGTGAGTTGCATTACTTTTATGAAATTGCTTCATCAAACTGGTTGAATTTTTTTTAAGGTAGAATAGCTTAGTTTAGGAAGCCCTTTACAGATAGAGCTGGAAATGACTTATTTTGGTACCCAGTAAATCAAATAGCAAAGGGGCAAACTATGACCTCGAAAGCTTGTTTTTGTAATCTGTACAGTAAATAAGCTGTAGGCGTTGAGGTGGTGGCCCAGACCATGCTCCTATTCCTACTGAATAAGCAACTCATGGTTCAAGAACAGTATAGGAATACATTGTGCTCAGGAGACACGGTTTTCACCAATAATGTCAATGTTCTTCGTGAGGATGAGGAAGCAGGTTATATACAAGGGCTCTGATATATTTTGCCCCAAAAAATAAAATCCATAGGGGCGCCACTCCCCATAAATGATTTCAGTATGTGACACAGTATATGTGCAATACAAAGAGAGAACTTATAAACACATTTTGACACCTTTATGATTTTAATTGAAGCAATTTTAGCAATTGGAGGCCAATTACAATATTTGAGTCGTTTAGGGCCAAAATAGCAAAGTGTACTTTGTTTCTCGTGTTGCAATGATGATAAGCTAAAGTAAAACTAACGCCACGCTCCTTCTTAGATTCCTATTGCTTGAGCTCACACTGAGAGAGCTGGCGACAGGCTCGGCTCCTCGGCTCCCTTCCTCGTCAGGCTCTCTCAACACCAACAGGCTCCAGACTGGCCTTCGCATCCAGGACTTCGGCTGCGAGATGACTCGCCTCCTGGAGTCCCTCCACGTCCTCCTCCACCCCATCGAGCTGACCTTCAGCCTCTCCACGGCCCACCCCAACGTGAAGCTGTCCAGCGATCTGCGGACGGTCAAGTACAGCTCCACCAAGCAGCCCCACGGGGAGCACCAGGAGCGCTTTACAAGCGCACCCCAAGTCCTTTGCTCCCAGGGCTACGCTGATGGAGAACACGTGTGGGTGGTGGAGATGGGAGAGCGGACCATGTGGTCTGTGGGGCTGTGTTACAAGAGCATTCCCCGACGCGGCGACCAAAGCCGCTTGGGCAACAACGCGGCATCATGGCGACTCCAGTGGAAGAACAAGAAGCTGACAGCAACCCACGCCGCGTCAAATATTTCACTGGTACATATCCAAAGTCCGCCATTGAGGGTAGAGGTGGCGTTGAACTACGAGGAAGGGACACTGGCATTCCACAGCATCAAAGGCCACAGAGAGCATCTGCACACCTTTAAGTGTGTGTTCAGGGAGCCTGTATACCCTGCCTTCAGTATCCACTCCACAACCCAGGAGTCCTGGATCACCCTGCAGTGACATGTAACTGCAGCATCATAAAAACCCCATTTATCTAGCTTTTCACTTAGTCAGCAGTGTACCCATCAGCACACTTTACTTACAAATCAATTCAATTTTATGTTCATGCATACTGATAAAAACGGTTGCTTAATACAGGCAAGTGACTCAGAAATATGGAAATACTGTCAACAAATTTCTACCTATTTCAAGGACAAAACAAAATCACTTAAATAAAGTTTTGCTTTTTCAAATGAAATATTGTTCTATCTATGTACAAATACAAATTATATGTTGATGTGTTGACTGGATCAACGGGACTGAACTAACTGTCAATTAACAAAACATGTTAAAATCTATACATACACTATACAGGGCATTATCTGTCCATAGTGTAATGGTTAAACTGATTATTATTAAATTGATTATTGTTCATTATAATACAAATGATATGTACTGTATGTAATCCATTGTACTGGTTATGTTGTGGTATATAATTTCAGGGGCAAAGGAATTTTATCTAAGGCAATTTAGCTTCTGGGGTTTGATTTTATTTGTTAACAAAATAAATTGCATCCATTTGTGAAAGACTTCCCATTGTTAGTGATCCTTGACTACCACCATCGAAATTACAATACCAAATTGGCAGAGCCTTTTCTGAAATGTATCTGCCTATAAACACTACACACAGGGGTTGCCAGGTTGAGTAGCACCCTATATGCTTTATTTTATAGAGGGAAAGGTGGAGACATCTTATAAGTTATGATACTTCTGAGTATTTTTTTTCGTTATATGTGTTAGACTTTCAGCAAATATGAAGGAAACAACTCACTATATCATTCAATCCGCGGAATATTTATCCTCATCTGGTGATACTAGCAGAACCTGGCAACACGGATTCAGCTGTCAAAATTTCTTGAACGGAGAAGAGACTGCAGCTGACGGAAGATATTCTACTCTTCATCCCACAACAGTAGCGCATCACTTTGCCCACCCTTCATACTATATTGTTAGAGATGGGATCAGGAGAGAGTTCTACAAGGAAAGTCTCTTTTGGTGTGGATGAAGAGGACAGGGTCCGGATTCTTCGTGGCGTTAAGGTGGCTGAATCTTTTTAGTAATTTAGCATTGTAGCTAACTATCGCTAACAAGTCAGAAGCCTGGTAATGGTAGATGGCTTGCTAAGTTGCTAACGTTAGCTAGCAAGTCAGCATTAATGTATACTTTGTCTTTGCTAGATCCGCTGTTAGCATATGAGCGCCGAGCTAATGAATGTTAGTAGCTAACGTTTACAAACCAACAGCACGAATTTCTATAATTGTATTTGAAGATGAAAAGGTTAATGCGGGGTGCTGAGAGTTGGGTTAGGTGACAGACATCTTTTGACTCTGGTCACCTCGGATGAACTGGGTGGGGTAACTTGGCTTCAGACATGAAACGGTCACATTTGTCCTTTTAGCTTGCTAACGTTAACTAGCACGCATAACAACTAATAGGCTTAGGCTTTAGCCTCGGAATGAACTAGCTTATATCGTTCTAGCTTTCTACACTACAGGTGTTAGAGTTAGACAGTCTGCCTTTCGTCCAAAGTTCTGAGTTCGGCTGTCTCTTAAAGAGGTTGATGTGCTATATTTGTAACGCTCTGTCTGCCTGTGTGTCTGTCTGTTTCTAGCTCACAGAAGATGTTCTCACGAGGATGAAAGGAGTTGCCAACATTGCACCAGAACGCAAACCCTCAGCACCACCTACCAGCCCTTCAAAAGATTCAGGTAGCCGTCATCGTATGACTTTTTAAAACCAACATATGCACAAAACGCTCGCAGCTCAGATACTATATTATGCACCGTAATATGTCCTGAATTGTCTTGTCCTATTGGACAATACTAACCAATAATCAGTCTCTTATGTCGTTCCATTTGGCCGGTGTTTTAGACACTAAACAAGTTTCTGGAGTTCAGCGTTTCTGTATTTTGTGTAGATGCAGCTCCCATTCACAGTCCCAGTGCCAGTCCCAGTGCCAGTGCCGCCAGTCCCAGTGCCAGTCCCAGCCCCCGACCTCAGAGCAGTCCAAAGCCCAGCCGACCCCCGACAAGCCCAAAGGCCACCACTGCAGAAGCCGCTGACACCAAGGAGGAAAAGAGAAGGTAGCTGATGCTCAAAAATAATACATGTTCTACAATATGCACTTTATGTATGCACACTTTAATTATCCTAGTTGTTTTAACAAGCTAAATCCTATCACCCACATGGGTACTTTATCGTATGATATCAAAGATGACAATGATTTGATAAAATCCCATTAAATGACCTACAAGGCATTTTCCGAGTGCTTTAACTGACCCCTTGTGGAATACTTTGAGAACGCACTTCATAGAATGTACTCTATTTCAAACAACTGCAATAGCCATGAGGCTGTGTGTTTGTGTTTGTGTCTGTATCGTTACTTGAAAGCTTCGTTTTTTTCTGTATTTGTGTTACTGTAGATCTGAACTGCAGCATACAATATCCCAAGAGGAACTGACCAAGGTGGCGAGAAAAGAGAGGGAGCCAGCCAGGGTGGACCTGAGCAAAGCCCTGAGCAGAGAGAGACAACACACACACCAGGAGGGTGAAAAGGCCAAACTACTGGTACAATACAGTGCGCACACACACACACACACACACACACATACACACACACACACACACACCACCCACCTATAATGTTTTTTTTTTGCTCTATTGTATATGCAGGGTTAATATGTCCTTTTCTACCTAGTTTTGAGTCTCTGCCTCACTTTTTTTTCTCTCTCTCTCTCTCTCTCTCTCTCTTTCTCTCCCCCGTTCACTTTTAATCCTCTGGGTTGTCCCTATTATGGAATGTCTGTAACTTTCTCACTCTATCTTTGTCCAAACCCTGACCCTCGCATGATATATTAGTTCCTCGTTACCAGTGCCTTAGTCGAGTCACTAACACTCGAGTCCGAGTCGAGTCCCATGTCTCCAGTGCTCAAGTCCAACTCCCGGTCACCATAGCTCCAGTTTGGGTCGAGTCACAAGTCCCTGTATCTCTCAATCCGCATCGCGTCATATTATTCTGTATCAGTGTTGTGCATCTCGATAGTCTTTTAAATTGTAAAATGTTGTCTCATTTCCCTCATTTCAGCATATAACAAACAAGCAATATAGTATGAACAGATAATTGTGTATATATATACAAAACAAGTCCTTGCCAGCAATGTATTATCATTAACCCATACAACCCAACAATCGGTGCTAATCAAGGAAACAAGAAAAGGACAACAGAGCACTGTTGAGATATACCCGAAGACGCACATAGTTCATATTTTGAACAACCAATGTGCATGCAGCCGAGGCCAATTCACAAGTCATGAAAATCGGGACTCGTGCCTGACTCCTGGGCTTGAGTACTACAGTGCTGCTCGCTACGCACGAGCTCAGAGTGTTTGTCTGAACTGTGGACTCTCCGCACCACCTTCACGGTGCCTGTAGTGTCTGCCGGCCACCTCTTGGTGGAGCTAGGTTAATGGACCAAATTCTTGAAAGCCTTGCATAGAAAGTAATTGCACTGCTTTTGGTTCAGTCAGAAACAACATATCTTATTGTATGTGTGACAAAAACCTAAGGCTAAGATATGCTTAGCATGTCACATTTTGTGAAGCTGGGGGCTTGAACACGTAGGTCAGATGGGTCGGTTTACTGCGATGCAATTTTTCTATCCCAACGCTAGATGTGTCTTTATTTGACTTCTTTTTGAATGCACATGGACACGTGATGTTTTGATGTTTTGATGTTTTTAAGGGTTGCACATTCTCTGGAACCGTAAACCTAACCTTTGCCGTCAATGTTTTTAGTTGGCATTGTGTCTTTTTCAACAACAATTGCGTTGGGCGCCCTGATTTTCAACCAAAACCCCCGTTGATTAAATTAAGACGATAACGCAAATTGTTCAATTGAATCATCTTACTTGAAACTCTTGATGAAATTCGTAACAATAATCGATCACTGATGAATCATTAACAACCCTAATGTTGTAACGTAGCCTGTTGCCACACACCTCAAGGAAATATCCCAGCGTCATTGTCCATTGTTTTATTGGCTAACCAGCTAGTTGTCCCCTCAAAACAAGAATGTTTTGAATAATTTTTAGCCCACTTCATAGCTGCTGCTTTGCCAGCTCACAGGACAAGGCAAATTAACCTAACCTCTGGGTGACTAGTGAAAGAGCACATAACTGTGACAGGGTATATCTTCCTAGCTTCAGTGTCATCCCTCATATGTTTTAGGGAAATAATTTCTGTGAAACAATCAGGCCTGTGCCGTGCAGCTTGTGTGGCACTCTCACCGGTGGCCCTAAATAAAAGGACATCACGATATAAGTTACCACCAGCTTAATGGCTACATGGAGCATTCTGTGATGGGGGCCATTTTATTAATGACATGGTTCTATTTTAATTCAGAAATGTTCCTTCTAAAGAAATGGTCATAAAACATTCAAACTGAAGGGCCAAATGTAGTAATCGTTTTATAAGAGCAATAACATACATCAACCTTGGCATATTGGATTTATGGTGGGGAAGTGGGCTGGCACCCTCTGGTTGGGCCAAATGACGCCCCTCAGCTGTGATGTATTATTTCAATAGGCCACAGCCTGTCCAGGGTTACTGCTGAAATACCAACGTGCACACCCCTGCTCTTCCTCACGCACATCTCTTCAACTCTTTGATCAATTACATCTTTCTCACTCCCTCTCTCACTCCTCCTCCCCCTCCTCCGCGTAAGGCTGCCTTATCTACGTTATGCAAGCGGTAAACTGCACCCAGAGACTACCCCAGGGCTTCAGATAGGGAGAGGGTGCGTGTGTTTTACACGTGGGGGCCTCCTGCATGCTCCCCCCCCTGCACCACTGAGACAGGCTGCACAGAGTCTTATCTCCTCTCAGACATGCAGCGGACACTAATAGAAGCCGCTGGAGGGACGGCGTGAGGAGAATGACCAATGGATCGTCTTCCATACTGGGCCTTTGATATTGGAGGGGGGCGAGGCAGGCTTGGTAATTACTAATCCCTACACACACACACACACACACACTTATGCAGGCACGTACGCACGCACACGCTGAAAATGTTCCCTGGGGCTGTCACCTGCCGCCTCTCGATTAGTCCGAACAGTAATGGCAGTTTGATAACAACCAAGTTGCCTGAGCGTTCCTGCTCCCAGGAAGTGATACCGGGAATATAATATACTCAGGGTTTTCACACTGCGGTGATGGCACAATGCGTCTTCAAATAAACGATCTAACCCAATCTTGTCCTCGTCCATGGACTACACTGAGGAGTCATTTGCCCATGGTTAGCGTCTTCCGTCATCTGAACAGTGGTCGTAACAGCGCTCTGCCCTCTCCTTTCACTCTGGAACGACGTTCTTAATTCCACAGACCTCGCCGGGACTTCAGATGACTAAGCGTTTCCCGTTATGCATGGGGTTTACGAGCATAAGAGTCAGTCGGGGCAAAAGAGTCGGTCGGACCAAGAGTCGTTCAGATCAAAAGAGTCGTTCAGATCAAAAGAGTCGTTCAGATCAAAAGAGTCGGTCAGATCGAAAGAGTCGGTCAGACCAAAAGAGTCGATTAGACCAAAAGAGTCGGTCAGACCAAGAGTCGGTCAGACAGACAGTCAGAGAGTCAGCAATACAGAAAGATGGAGGAGGGAAAGATGGCACCGTCATACTGACGCATGGCGGCTGTTCTCACTCCTTCCCTGGCTTTTGTCTTGTTTAAACGGCACTGTCTGACCCCCCCCCCCCCCACACACACACACACACACTCCCTTCCCCTGTCCTCATTTGCCAAGGCCCCCGCCGGCTGCGCCCTGCCCTATGAATAGTCATTGTTAATAGCGAATCTCCAGGAGATTAATTTCAGATGGAACGAGGAAAAGAAAGAAAAGGAGAGAAAGGGCTGAAGGGATTTTGTCTTTTTAAAATGTATTAATGCCCTTTTGCCGCTTGTCGGTAGGAAAAAGGTGATAAGTCACATTAGCATATTCTGGAGGCTTCTCTCTCTCTCTCCTTCTCTGTTCCTCTCTCTCTTTCCCTTCTTCTCCTTAACTACAAAGTACGTTTTCATTTTCGATTTTCCTTTGGACCGCCCTCACAGCTTAGGCTGTTGCTCGCCGTTATTCCACAGCGCTGTGTTTTCCGGCTTAGCGGATCACCAATCAAGGAACAGCACAAGGCTACGCACGCCTCCAGCTTCCACCATGCCCCTTAATTAGTATTATGCAGACATACATCAAATATGAATTTTAGCATATTAATAATAACAATAACTACAAAGATATTCTGCGTGGTCCACCTGATCATGACATCTCAGGCATCTGCAGGATGAAGGGTTGATTTGTGGTTCATTCTAGTTAGTTCCGGTGGAACAAAGGTAGACTTTTTTCCCGGCTTAACAGTGCGCCTAGACTTTCGGTCTGGTTGGGTGCAGCGTCAAGCGTGGGAAACGTTGAAGCCAGCCTGTTGGCCAGCCTCTAACAGTTCCTGAAAGCACCACTAGATGGCAGCAGAAGCCTTCCAACAGCCCAGCCCCTCGTAATCGTCCGTGTAACTATGTTTCAAGCGCGTCATTTCTCACTCTTCAGAAATGTTGTGATGGCACTGCATGCTAATCCGGTAGGCCTAATGGCCCCCGTTTCAGAGCGGGGTTGGGAGCGCCGTGATACACTCGCCGCGGCTCGCTCCTCAGGAACAGCCGCTCGGAAGGAATAACGAAAAGACAACAAAGGACGCAAACGAAAACCTAGTGCTTCATCATGCTTCATTCACGTGGCATTAACATGTCCATGCCACGAAAGAAAGGCAGACAGACGGACAACTGGATGGGAACGGAGCGAGCGGCTGCTGGGAGATCGCGCAGATGTTGCGTTTGATTGGACCCCCCTGCCACCCCCACCCCCCCACCCCACCCCCCCCCCCCCCCCCTCTTCCCGTACACCTTCCCAGCGTCCCGGCGTCCGCCGATAGCCCCGCGCGATGCCGTTCCCCCGCGTCTGCGTTCCGCCATCGCCTTCGGCTGGTTTACGCGGCGACGGAACCAAGCTGTCCGTCTCGCGACGGAACGCGGTACAGGAACCCAGCCAGTCGACTGAGACAGAGGGCGTTGGGCTTCCGAACAGCGGTGCATATAAATTGCTTTTTTGTGTTAGCGGCGCGGCGCGTTGGCTGGAGAGGGAGTTAGACATATGGCAACATCCTCCATTAAGTGGCGGAGATGAGTAGGAGTAGCAATAAGGCTCCGTGGTGTTACTTCGCCTGCCGCCTCACGCCCTCATCCCCTTTTACCCTCCATACCGTTTAGAAAAGGGGTCCCGGCTAGGTTAGGCTGCCCGCCCCCCCCCCCCCCTCTCTCTCTCTCTCTCTCTCTCTCTCTCTCTCTCTCTCTCTCTTTCCTTCTCTCTTGCGCGCGCTATCTCGCCCAGGCAAACACTTAAAAAGGCGCGCCGGTCCTCTGGCCCGTTAGAGGTCAAGCCGACGAAACCGGAGGAGAGCGGGAGAATGGAGAGGAGGGGGGCAGCCAGACAGCCTAACTCTATCAGTAATTGTAATCTGCAAAAGGTGACATGGTCCTGCATGTCAAGTCATTAGTGTGGCCGCTGCCGCAGTGTGGCCCCCCCACTGCATGACCGAGGGCTGGGAGGTGGCAGAAAGGATGGGAGGTGGGCCTCTTGGACAAAGGCTAGGCCAAGACCCAAGACGGCAAGTATGGTAGGCACACCCAGCAGAGTGGACGGTGGTAGAAAGAGAGAGCAGGTCAAAGAAAATATTCGGAATCAATCGGTGAGAGAAGAGGGATGGGAGGGAAATTAGGAGAAGAGGAGGGGGCACGGCACCGAACCAGGTCTTCATTCACTCTTTCTTTCTTTCTTTCTTTCTTTCTTTCTTTCTTTCTTTCTTTCTTTCTTTCTTTCTTTCTTTCTTTCTTTCTTTCTTTCTTTCTTTCTTTCTTTCTTTCTTTCTTTCTTTCTTTCTTTCTTTCTTTCTTTCTTTCTTTCTTTCTTTCTTTCTTTCTTTCTTTCTTTCTTTCTTTCTCTCTCTCTCTCTCTCTCTCTCTCTCTCTCTCTCTCTCTCTCTCTCTCTCTCTCTCTCTCTCTCTCTCTCTCTCTCTCTCTCTCTCTCTCTCTCTCTCTGTCTCTCTGTCTCTCTGTCTCGCTCTCCTCTTTCCTCTCTCCCCTGGTAACCGTTTAGCTAGATTATGAAGTGCTAATTTAACGGTGTAGCTGGGGCCTGGGAGTGGTGTGTTAAACAAACGCCTGGCCGTAGACCGTGGGACAGTGGGAGTGAGCCACACACTGCGGATTTGAGCACAAAACGTGCTTACACACACACAGGCGCCTCATGGACAAGATAAAGGTGTGTGTGTGTGTGTGTGTGTGAGAGAGAGAGTGTCTGAGGATGGATCTGTCTGAGGGATGGAAGCTACCAACTAGAGCCCCGTAGTGCCAGGCAGCCTGACTCTCTACCTGCCCATCTGCTCTCTCTCTCTCTCTCTCTCTCTATCTCCTCCTGTCTTACTTGATCTCTAAGGGCTTGTTGGTTATCCCGAGCGAGGCAGCAGGATTCCTCCGTAGATCCCTCACTCCCTACCTCACTCCCTACCTCACTCCCGCCTCATTGCCTCAACACCAAGCCGTATACCCCCGCCCCCCACAGCCATGTAAATATGGCTGGGATTTATTTGCGGAGGCAGCCGGTTGTCTGAATAATAAATGTGTGCGTACATTTTGTAGCCTGGGCTAGAGGGCTCTGCAGTCCGTAGTACTTTAGCACTGCGGGGTATTGGGCCGTTTTGCTAGTCCACCTGAAGCCATGAGCTATGGTTGTGTCCACGCTGTATACAGAGAGACAGGAAGAGCGGCGCCCTCTAGTGATGGACATTAATAGAGGGTAAATTAAAGACATGCAGACAGTGTTTTCTGTGTGTGTGTGTGTGTGAGAGATTTCCTCTAGGATCTTAGAGCCTACTCCAGGAGAAAGGGTGAGAGTAGTCACTCTACAGTGTAAGAAATACAGGCCCTGAAATGACCTATAGGTACTTATTTAAAAAATAAATGCATGGCACTAGGATGGGACCCAACCTTTATTGGAATATTTGTCAAAATTAGTTTGGTTTTCAGTCACTGTGAGGAGGGGAGAAATATCACCTAAGGCATGATTAACAGGATCAGATGAGGCTTGCCATCCTATCGGCTCTGAAGTGTGTGTGTGTGCGTGCGTGTGTTTGGGTTTGTGTGTGTGTTCTGATGCAATAAATCTCCTTCCAGCCCTTGCTCTTAGTCACTCTCCAGCTTCCTCATAGTTACATTACTTTGTGGACTATCATCAGTGTTAATGCTATTTTCCCACTGCGTAATCCTACTGCATCCCTTTTCACACCCTCTTTTCTCTTCCCCCCTTTTCTTCCTTTTTCTTTCTTTTTCCTCCACCCTTCTCTTTCCACCATCTCTCTCTCTCTCTCTCTCTCTCTCTCTCTCTCTCTCTCTCTCTCTCTCTCTCTCTCTCTCTCTCTCTCTCTCTCTCTCTCTCTCTCTCTTTCTCTGTCACTAGCCACCACACATCGTAGAAGCCTGGGTAGGCGTCTTTAGTCTCCCATCTGGTTTCATGTTGGTCCTCCCTTTCCTCTATTCACTCTGCTTTCTCCGCCAGCTCAAACCGGTTGTTACCATGCGTTAAAGCGTGCGTGTATGCGTGCATGCATGTGTGTGTGTGTGTGTGTGTGTGTGTGTGTGTGTGTGTGTGTGTGTGTGTGCGTGTGTGTGCGTGCGTGTGCGTGCGTGCGTGTGTGTGTGTGTGTGTGGACGCAAGTGCCACGAGCCACCGTTCCGCCACACTTCACAGCCACCAACTAGAAAATTGCGTATGATCTGCGTTGTGATGGAGGTGATTTCCGTTGGCCGCGACCCGGGGAGAGGGACCGGAGGGCTGGGGAGCGAGGGGGAGGAGAAACAGGGTAATTTTCAGGGGGGCGTAATATAGGGTTGCATTGCGCCATTGCATTTACTCATGTTTGTCTCCGGCTGGTGCGTGCCGCACTCGCTAGTTCAGCACCGCAGGGGGCCGACGCACTCTGCTGTTAGAGTGTGTGTTTTGATGGAGGGCGTGTGTGTGTGTGTGTGTGTGTGTGTGTGTGTGTGTATGGTTGTGTGTGTGTTCTGGGGAGATAGGGCCTCCCTGCTGTGCCGGTCCCATTCATTTGTATTGGCGCGTCCTACCAGCCCGGCCCCTCCTCTCTGGTGTGGTTCCACACCTGCCTGGTAGAGCTGGGAAACAGCTGCCGGTGACGGCACACCCCTGTGGGGACGTCTTTACCAAACTGAGAGGTGTCTCCATGGTGTGACCCTCTCGACTGTCGGGGGTTTTGTGTGTGTGTGTGTGTGTGTGTGTGCGTGTGTGTGTGTGTGTGTGTGGGGGGGGGGGGGGGGGGGGGGGCTGGAGCTGCTGGGTGCGTTTTGATGCAAGAAGAGCCACTTGGGATAGTTTTTTGCACTTCATAAAAGGTCCCTGACTGAAATCGAATTTTCAGCTTCAGACAGGCTGGTATTTTGCTGTCATCCTGTCAGTTTCTGTCGTCGTCGTCGTCCCCGCCCCCCCCCTCCTATCTATTTTAATTTGTACACTGCGCCTGTTTCATTAATATTCTAGTCAGCTTTTGTCATATTTAACTAGATATTTTCAGGATTAAAGCTTCTTTTTTTATTTTTTTACAGAAAAGCCAAAGCTTTTTCAATTATGGCTTGTGTCCGGCCGGATCTGTCGTGTTCTAGGCATGCGTCTTCATTTGTGGAGCGGGGATAGTTTTACTGAGAAGACGTGAAGTCCTCGAAGTCTCACTTAAGAATAGACCATATCGTCTGGGGCCATGTCAACAGCCACCGGACATGTCTCCTCCTGTTAGAGTGAAATTACATTGTCTTCTATGTGTGTGTGTGTGTGTGTGTGTGTGTGTGTACATGCAGTCCTAATGGCTGTGTCTGTGTTTTCCCTGCCAGGCTCAACAGCTGCAGAAAAAGGATGCCGAGTTGAAAGCACTGGATGCTTTCTACAAGGAGCAGGTGGCTCTGCTGGAGAAGAGGGTATGATTACGTACCACGCACAACAATGAACACACACACACACACACACACACACACACACACAGACCGGCCGACAGACAGACAGACCGACAGACATGTTCTTTGAGGGATTCATTACTGCAATCTATTCAGGAGTGCTTGTTAGTCCAGTAGAAAGGGATCAAAGATAGTTGCGTGGTGGGTTTCCTTTGGATAGCGTGAACTTTCTGCCCCAGCCTTTTTACTCCGCTAACGATCAGTTCTCATTACAGACCGTTGTCTCAGGCTTTGTCTCATTTCTTCTCTGACCCCCCCCCCCCTCCCCTCCCCTCCACACACGCACACACACGCACACACATCCGCCCTATCTATGCGCAGTGTCTAACCGACCCATTCATATTCATATGGCTAACTTTTAAAAAACCTTTGCCTTCCTTCGCATTTCCTCTGACATTTCCCCGCGCACAAAGGCTCCTGATTATAGGTCGGTGCCGACCCCAACGGAGCGGAGCGGCGCCGAGCCCGGCAGAGCGGACCTTTCCGCATGGTCCCATGGGTGGAGGGGGACGACGACCCCCTCCGCGTCGCAGACAGGAGGCAAACCTTTTCATAGAGCGGCCCCCTGTCTTTGGCAGAACCGGGCCAGGGGCTCCAGGCAGGACAGGCGCAGCCCGCGCTGATGCTACGGATCTGCCCGCCTTTTTAATATAAGCTTGGGCGGGGGAGGGGTGGGAGACAACGGGATAGACTGTCCTTAAACAATAGGACGGAACAGACCTCATTTATTTCATGCGAGGCCTTTGCGGTCCCTTTGTAATAGAGCAGACCTTTAATTTATAGTCAGGCCCAAGTGGGGCTTTGCCCTTTTAATAGTTTGGAGGAGAAATTGCTTTTTGTGAGACAATGGGGAGATGGGACCTTTTTAGAGGAGATCCGGGGAGAACCTGGGGCCTCACGTCATCGCCAGCGGAGGGACCGTGGAGAGATTGCACCGGCACCCAGGCGGAAAGTCTCATTTTTATGCTAATGGATCATAAAGGTAGGCTCTGTTCCCGTGCTTAGATAAAACTCAGGGCCGGAGCGCTCTTTTATTTAAACGGCGAGTTCAAGCTCAAGGCAAGCAGCGAGGCACCGCTGGTGTGTAGACCTGGCCCGATTTCTTCATCGTTGGTCTGAGAAGACTCAAAGCCCCGTTGAACAGAGAAACACCAGGTTCAGTGTTTTAATGTCTAGACTAAATGTACAGAACAGGAAAGTTGCAGCTTGTGTTTTGGGCAATAACATATCTCCTCGATGCACAACCGAACGCGACCGCAATGGGGTTCCGTTGCTGAAATCTTATTTCGGGGGCTTCGACGACACCGGCTCCGGCCCGGGTCGATGATTTCCGCGTAAAACCTCTCGGGCAGCCTCCCTAGCGACTCGTGGTGGAGAGCAGAGAGGAGCGCTCGAGCTCAGGTGGATGGCCGCAGCCGAGCTGATTGAACACGCTGGCGTTCTCCCTGAGGCGGAGGCAGCAAGGAATAGGCCTTCCCAAAGACCGTCTGTATCCCACAGAGAGGTGCAAGCGGAGCTGGAGCGGCACATCTCTTCGTTTCGTGGACACGGGCCCAGCAAACGCTGCACACTAAACTTCAGCCCCGTCAAGGAAACCTCCTGTGCTCCCGCGCTGACCCGGGAGTTGACCCGAGTCTAATAGGCCGGCTCTGTTCACGCTCCCGGTCAGAGAACCCCACGTCCGGCTCGGGCCCAGAAGGAGCCGGAAAGGAGCGGGGTCGCGGGAAAACATTCCGCGGATCGTTCTAGCGTCACAGTGTGAGCAAGCGCCTGTCTGCGCGGATCTGACTGCCGGGGTAGGGATCTGGAGCGGGAGCTGTGTCTTTATTTTGCCCCGCAGTGTCCCGCGCCATCAGCGAGGCGGAGCGCCGTAGTGGGCCTGGCCGTCCGGCTGGCCCGAGGAAAGATGGCAGAGGCTCAGAGGGGTCTATGGGCGGGCGCGCTGTGTTTGTCCGTGTTAAGACGACTTTATTGTGGTAAAGTGTGTTCGCCGTTGGAGTGTGCACGGTAAGCCGCGGTTAGAGGATCGAGCCACGGCTACCTGCCGGCCCCCGGCAATGGCTCTCCGTCCGCGGGCTTTGCCCGGCTGCCTTTATTTATCTCGAGTCCTCACCCCATCCAATCCCATTCGGCTACCAGGTTCAGTAGGAGGGGGGAGGGGGAAGAGGCGTGCGGACAGGGGAACGGCTTAGCTTTAGCTCACTTAGCCCTCTCAGTCTTTTTCCCCCCCCGGTGCTGTCGGATTTCCGCAGCTCCGGTTCGGGTTGGGGGAGTTTGAGGAACGCCTTAGTTCCACGCCGAGTCGTCGGCCGTTCCCCGGCCGCAGGCCCCGGCTGGCAGACCTGGCCCAGGCAATCTGCTGTTCAGCAGGATGTGCCTGCTACACACACACACACACACACAGAAAAAAAACACATCCCTGGTCTGTACCTATACGTACAGAACAATTCCCGAAATGACATATTGGCCTACTGTTCTATTCTCGTGCTAATTACCATGGAATAGTGGAAAACAAACATTAAACGTTCGAGCCCTGCTGAGCAAAGACACACACAAATGCGCACGCTAGTTTGTTCTCTGGGCTAGCCCTGGTGTCAGATGCGAGCCTTATTATAAGAAAGCCGGGTTTGCCAAAGGGATGAGACTAGCACATTGGCAAAGAGGATGGCATCAGCTCTGTTTGCTGTTAGGCTTAGGGTGTTTGGAGCGGTAGGAGAATGGATGGATGGATGGATGGATGGATGTGTGTGTGTGTGTGTGTGTGTGTGTGTGTGTGTGTGTGTGTGTGTGTGTGTGTGTGTGTGTGTGTGTGTGTGTGTGTGTGTGTGTGTGTGTGTGTGTGTGTGTCTGTAAGCGCTTGGGTTAGAATGTTTGGAGAATCTAGATGTATGCACAAGTTTGTGTCGGCCCCAAACAACGCAGCGCGTCGGCCCTTCTGTCAGTCAAGAGAGGGGTGGTGGGGGGGGCTCAAAGTCCCAACCCCTCCCTGTCAACTGCTAGCGCCAGGCCACTTTAACTCTCTTCTCTCTTCCACCATGCGCCTCCCCCCTCGCCTCCAACTTCCAGCAGCAGACTGCCTAGGCGCTTTGAAGCTGTGGGAGCGTAGGCTGGGAGATAATAATCCCCCCTACACACACACACACACACACACACACACACACACACACACACACACACACACACACACACACAGAACCTGACAGCCTAGCTGACACTCTGTCGGCAGGGGCCTCCCCCACCGCACACTCCGCTAATAACTGCACGCTCCGCGCTGATCACACACACACACACACACACACACACACACACACACACACACCTTTCCTCTTGCACACCCCGGCCGACGGAGGAGCAATCTACCTGGCCAGATGGAGGCAGCGGACATCACAGCCGTACACACACACGCACACACAGACACACATACCGTTTCCCCCAGGCCTTCAAAGACTACCCAATCACCAATCCATGTACTTCAAAGCCTAGGAGGGGACGACGACGACGACGACAACGAACACATTTAATTGTTTTTTTCCATCTTCTTTCTTCCTTTTTTTTTTTCTTAGCTCAAGATTATTAATTTCCCAGTTTGCTTGATGGATTCAAGCACGTGTCATCGGGGTTTGTGTGTGTGTGTGTGTGTGTGTGTGTGTGTGTGTGTGTGTGTGTGTGTGTGTGTGTGTGTGTGTGTGTGTGTGTGTGTGTGTTATCCGCCAGGGTAATACCTTCTTGCCTTTGGAGCCACAGGGGTCGAGTTAGCAGCACTGGTAGAGCATTCTGATCCCCTCTCTGTGCCGACAGTCCACAGCCCCTTCCACCGTGCTAACACCCCATTCTGCTGGGATGGCGCTTTGCCTTAGAAAATATGTTACGTTTAGCTTCTGTTCTGGCAGTCAAAGTTTGACGCTTTCATGTTGTGAAAGCTATCTGCTTACGTGCTGGAATCAGCTCTGAATTAGCCATTTAGTTTTGCTTGATTTAGCAATATTTCCGGGGGTAGGCTATTCCCTCTCGAGTTACAGATATCAGGAACTTTTATGAAATCCGTTTCTTTAACATTGTCTTTCTAGGTTTCAGTACGGGTAATTATAGCTGACCTTACCAAATGCGCACACGAATGGTGGTGTTCCAGAGCCTTTTAAGAGACAGCCAGCACAGTGGATATGAATAGACTTGTGTCGAAAACTCCCAAGATCAGCTAACGGATACTGTATTAGCAAGCCTTTATAAAACACTGCTCAGCTCAGCTGCAAACGGCGTCGCACGCGTTCCGTCACCAGCGCACGGCGGAAGACACCGGAAGGGCGGTAACAGTGGAATGTGTGGGTGACCTTTAGCCACACCCATAGACGACCCAGAACACATCCTAACAATGGAACATGAGGCTAACCTTTAGCCACACCCAAAGACGACCCAGAACACATCCTAACAATGGAACATGAGGCTAACCTTTAGCCACGCCCCGAAGACGACCCCTTTTACCCCCGCATCAATTCAGTCACCCACGCTAGCACTCCTCTCCAGGAGAGCGAAATGCTCCGACGTCAACTGGTTTCCAGCCGCCGGTCCATTAGCGACCTGCGAGAGAGAAGAGGAGAGGAGCAGACAGGCTGGGGTTAGAAGTTACACCTTCTGGTGACGTGGCAGACCTTCCACTGCGAGGCTCCACAGGCTCTGGTCACCTGTGTCTAGCAGGCACCAAAGAGGAGCTATATTTGGAACGTGTTTTGGGGGTCGAATGCTAGCATTTGAAAGTCACGCGAAAGCCGCGACTGCAGCGTCGCGGGTGTTTTCGGGTGCCGAGTGTGTGTGAAGTTGGAGGGCAGGATGTGCGCAGGTGGGGCAGAGCCAGAACCTGTTCTTCCCCTGGTGTGAGTCGGATTCCTGACAGGTGAAGGAGGGAGGGCTGAGTGTGTGTGCTAGACACACAGAGATGGCGTGAAGAGTATGAAGCCGAGTGGAAGACGAGCAGAAATACAGTGGGAGTACGACTGATAGAGGGACGAGGCTGGAAGACAAGGAGGAGGAAAAGAAGAGGAGGAGGAGGAAGAAGAGGAGGAGGAGGAAAAGAAGAGGAGGAGGATGAACACGACGAGGTGTAAGAAGAAGAAGAAGAGCAGCTGGAAGAAGAAGAAGAAGAGGAGGAGGAGGTGGAGGAGGAGGAGGAGGAGGAGGAGGAGGAGGAGGAGATTTGGATTGTTGGAGATGTTGCAGAGTGATCAGACCGGCATTAGAATCCTGGGGGGAGTGAGGTTGGCACTGGGAGAAGGAAAGGAGAGGGTTGGGTGGTTTGGGGGGGGATGGGTGGGGGGGATGGGTGGCCCGTGGCATCCCTGAAGGGAGAAGAAGCCACCGTGGGCGTCTGACGACTGTTGCTTGCAAGGGGCACGGCGAGACGAGCCAGGTGCCAGCTGCTGGATTAGCGCCGGCAAATCCGGTTAACGCGGTGGCATCGCCACGGCAACCAGCGCCGCAGCCGCTCACGTTTTCTGCCAGCCAGAGTGAAGTGGGACGGGGGTGGGGCAGGGTTCCCTTCCCGTGCCCTGGTTTTGTTTACCCCTCGCCTTCAAAACCCTGGCACGGAAAACGAGGGCGAGCTCCTATAGTCTGTCGCCGCTACCTTGGTTTCCTTCATCCTCGCGACGCTCAGCCAAACCTGGAGGACCAGCCACGAGAGGAGACAGGAGAGGTTGCGCCGTTAGCAATGGCACCATCAGCCTCATCCTTGCTTAGTGTCACACAGTGAGGCTGTGGGAAATATTACACACCGGTTTGGGGTCGTTTACCGAACAAGGGATTCAAATGGAGTGCACGCTTTTCGATCAATCCAGGTTTTCCCTGTACTCCTCCCTCTCCTGGCAGGGGGTGACGTGGGCGCCTCCCAGCTGGTGGGTGTTGGTTCAAGATGGAGGGGATTGAGGGGGAGCTGAGAGGCCAACGTCTGGACGGTTTCTAGAGGAGAGGCTGCAGTCGCTGTGGATTAGGCCTTTGTTTTCAGGGTATTACGGCTGCCGCTGCTTTGTTTTCCTGGTGCCACTCCTACACACACACACACACACACACACACACACACACAAACACATACACTCGTACAAAGAGCAAGATAGTGCTGGGGATATGAGGAGGAGGAGGAGGAGGAGGAGGAGGAGAAGAAGAATGAGGAGAATAAGCGGATGGGTAGAAAGATGTGAAACAGCGATCTAGGATTTTCCTAATGCTCCTTCACTGCCTCACCTTGCTCCTCCTGGTTCTTATCTAGCCAACCATAAGTAAGAACCTTTAGATGGAAAGTAAACCTAATAGTTGTGACCTATACTTAAACCTCTTATGGGTGAGTAGTTGCTGCGGGATATTTAACGGAAATGATGTATTATGATTATATGTGTGTTGAATACAATAAATGTATGGCTTGTCTGTGTGTTTCAGAATCTGGAGCGGTACGGGGAGGCCAGTGCAAAATTCCACAGCCAGGCCACCAAGTCTGAGGCGCAAGTCAGGTGAGAGTACACACACACAAACACACACACAAACACACACTCAAACACACACTCAAACACGCTCTGGGTCTAAGAAGCAGCTTCGATCTCTCTCGTTCCCATTTATTTCTGACCATTTAAACACAAGCATTCCCTTGAGCATGCGCTGGTAATGCAATAACTGATTTAATTGGCTTCTTTGATGAACCCGGGTTGCACAATACCTTTCCCCCCATCCCCGCCTTACACGGAGGAATTCTAATGAGCAGCAGCTGGAGAATTAGGCGGCTCCCAATTGGCACTGCGGCGGCGGCGGCCTCTCAGAATCGCACAAATCACCAACAGGCGTTTGAGATCAAACCGGACCGAAATGTAAAAGAGAAATGTCATTTGCAGCATGAAGCTCAGGTGTCAGGTGTTGGACGTGCCGTTTGCGTTGGAGTGGGCCAACCTGAATTCCCCCCACAGTCCCCCCTGATGACTCGGCGCTCCCCGTAAATCCTGGCGCTTTGTGCATAAACCCGATGTTAACAGCGTAGCTAATCTCCTTTTAGGGCGCCCGCCTGAAAAGCGTCTCCCCGACGCGGGCAGCCCCGACACGATTATCTTAAAGGAAGACTTCGCCCTGTACCTGGTCTGCGAGCGGCACGGAGATTAAACCCCTACCCACCCCCCCCCCCCCGGATCGGGCTGTTTGATCCTTCCCCCAGGTGTTACATTGGAGTTTGAGGGGGGGGTTGGGGAGCGGGGTAACATGCTAATCCTGCTCAGGAAGCTGTTTAGTGCTCTTCACAGCAGATTACAGATCGCGGCAGTTTGAAAAGGTTAATTTATTTCTGCTGATGGGTTCGCCTGATTGTGGAGGCATGTTTACCTACAGAGAAACTAGACAGCTTTTCGCTGGCTACAGACCTAGAGTTAGCCCAGAGCTCGGGCACTGATCCATAACAAACCGATTTGAACTCTCGTCCTCTACCTTACCTCTCAGGTGTGTTTGCGACCGAGTTGAGGTGTGTGTGTGTGTGTTGCTTGTTTGTGTGTGTGTTGCGTATTGAGTGTGTGTGTGTGTGTGTGTGTGTGTGTGTGTGTTTAGTGTACGCACTGTAGCCCTGTGAAAGGGTAAGGATAGCGCAGCAGCTGGTCAGGGACCGCTCTACTCCCTGCCTTCTCTCTGGTGCTGTAACTAAGCAGCGCCCTGGACACCTAGAGCTTGCAGGATGGACTGGAACATCCAGTCCAGAACAGGGCTGTAAAGAGGGCGCTGGAGTCACAGGCCTCCCACACACCGTGCTTCCCAGACTGGGCTACAGTACAGGGAGGGGAAGTATATTGGAACCATCGTGATATCACAATTTTTTTTGTGCGGGCGGGCGGACGGACGGACGGACGGACGGACGGACGGACCAGTTAGACAGACAATCAGGTAGACAGACAGACAGTCAACCCAGTCAATGCAGTCAACCCAGTCACAGACAGACAGACAGACAGACAGACAGACAGACAGACAGACAGACAGACAGACAGACAGACAGACAGACAGACAGACAGACAGACCCAGTCAACCCAGTCAGACAGACAGACAGTCAATCAGGTAGTCAATCCGTCAGTAAGGCAAATGGCGACCCCGTCCATCCCCTTAGAGGCTGCCTTAAGCCTGTCGGAAAGAGAAGAGAGAAAGAGAAAAAGAGAGTGTTAGACAGCTGTTTGAGTAAGAGAGCTTTGCAGATGAAGCAACAGTTGCGAGTCAGGAGGAGGGCTCCAGGCGAGAGGGAGCCGGGCTGCTGGGCAGCTCTGAAGTCCGATCTAGAGCCATGGGGTTTTCCTCTGTGGCTTGAGAAGCCTAGACTGGTCTAAGCCCGCCTTAGTGGGCCTCCCCAAACAGGGGCGGTGTAGCAGAGCTTCAATCAGCCAGACACAGCATGTGGCTGCCGGCCTAGCAGGGCCGGCTTAATCCCTGGCTGGCGAGCGGACAGACAGACAGACGGACGGACGGACGGTCGGGCGGACTGACTCGCAGCACGGCACACAGCACTCTCCTAGCTAACACTTGCAAAGACAGACCCAGAAAGTACCGTGTGTGTGTGTGTGTGTGTGTGTGTGTGTGTGTGTGTGTGTGTGTGTGTGTGTGTGTGTGTGTGTGTGTGTGTGTGTGTGTGTCTCCGCAGTAGCCTTTTGAAAACTGACAGGACTGTCTTTCCCTACCATTCCCTCAGAGGTGACGTCCTTCGCTCTTTCTCTGTGCGCTCTAGTTCTTTATTTTGTCCCAACTTCTCTCTTCCCGTCTTCCTTTACCAGGGAACCGACAGGCCTTGACCACCATAGGTCGTCAAGCTTCTTTCACCACCAGCCTGAGCGTGTTGTCCTCCAGACCCTACCCTTCACCCCTTGACTTCTTCCCGGGTCCTCCACCGCTCGCAAGGTTTTAGCCGAGCCAGCAACAAGGCCGCCCGTGGCCCCTTAGCTGTAGCCCTCTCTGTAGTTCTCTGTCGATAGAACAGAACGCCACGGTGAGACAATAGGAGACCGCCACGGCGCATGTGTGTCCTACGGGCTTGGTATTGACGCTGCGCTGGGCTCCAAGGCTACACAGCTGGACCGCGCTATCGACGGAAGCCCGTGCCCTTAAGCTACAGCTGTTGCTTTGCTTAGAGGGGAGCGAGAGGGCGCCAGAGAGTTTGACCCCCCTCCAGCCGCGTTCGAGACGCCAGGCCAATTAGATTGTTGTTTGGCCTTTAGCTTCTCCGCGTTCCTGTGAAAAGCAGCCCAGCTGGGCCCGAGCTGGCGGTTTGCTCTTGCGCGAGTTCAATGCCTTCCTATTGCCAGCCACAGCGTGCGTTAGCTGCCAGCGAGCGCGCCGGCTAGCCAATTAGCCTGCCACGGGCCTGTGGGTGTGTGTGTGTGTGTGTGTGCGTGCGTGCGTGGGTGTCTGGCTGCCGGGATTCCAGAGAACACGGCGCTCGTTAGAGGCAGGCTGCTGGCCGCCGTGCGCCAGGCCAGGGGCCAGTCACACCGAACGGGCTCGGGCTCCACAACAGGTAGGCGCCGGCGCCCGACGCGCCGCGTCCGTCCGTCCGAGAATCGCTCCGAGTGAGAGGCGGGTGACGGGCGGGTGGACGGATGGGAGCGACCTAATGAGTGCGTGGCCTCAGGCCCGGCCTAATGTTGGCCAACTTCTGGCGCTGGCCGCGGCGACGCTAACGAAACCCGCGCGACAGATTGATGGCCCAGGCAGAGGAGGGCCTCGGGAGCCGGGCCCGCCGACTCGCAATCGAGATTGTCATGCATTAAAGATGGCCACTTAGCCGAGGTCATCGGTATTATCCGTCTGACAGGTATTACCTCGCTGTGTAATTACGGTCGGAGCGGGGGAGACGCAAGCCAAAGGGCTGCCTGTCCTTGTGATCCTGTCTGTTGAGTTATTCTTTTTTCTGTGCGTGCGTGTGTGTGTGAGCGCGCGCGGGTTTGTCGGTGCGCGCGCGCGCACACACACACACACACACACACACACACACACACGCGTGCGTGACACACAAGGGCGGCCAGACTTTTCTTGGCTCCTAACAAGGTTTTGCCAGGTCTGCGGCGGTAGCGTAATAGTCTCCCACGTCCGCCTGCCTCTCTGCTCTCCGCCTCGGGCCCTTCAATGGGCCGACAGGCTGCTGGAGGGGAGCCCCCTGTCCTACGGGCGAGGAGGCAGGGATGGAGGGATGGAGGGATGGAGGGAGGGGAAGAAGAGAGGGGCGCTGACAGGCGCTGAGGGGTGTCAGGAGTGGAACCGTCTACCGTAGCCCTCCGTCCCTCCCTCCCTTCGCCGAGATGAAAAGCAAGGGTCGAGCAGGAGGAGACACTCGGAGGGGAGGAAGGTACCGACAGGCGACTGAAGCACCGGACTGGACCCAGACCTGTGTAGTGTGGGTGGGGGGTTGAGACGGCAGGGACGGCACAGTGTTTTCTCATCGCTCGAGCCGCTGCTAGCGTCAGCCACGTTTTTGTCGTCGGCTTGTAGACGCAAGTGAGAGAAATAGTATAGTATTTCTACAACAAGCTTACCCTGGGCCCAGTACACTGAGGATCCCCCCCCCCCCTCCTGCCCAGCCTGAGGGGAGAGGGGACCTAAGGGCGAGAGGAGAGACGGGGCGAAGGAGGAGGTCGATGGAGGAGCTGTCAGAATGCAGAGCCCCTTAAAGCAGCATCAGGAGATAAGAGGGAGGCAACACGTTCGGAGCGAACACACACACGCACACACACGCACACACACACACACACACACACACACACACACACACACACACACACACACACACACTCCAGCTCTGTCCTCCAGGCCCAGAGAGGAACATCTGTAATCTAGTTCATTTCCGACCCTCCAACCCCAACGACATGTCAAGTGGCGTGTTACCAGATAAGGCTAGCTGGCCAGGTTCACTCTCAAGCCCAGCACTCCTGTCCCTGTGCCTGTCACTGCTCACTGTGCAGAGTAGACTTCCTTTGTGCAGCAGTCCTTCTGGAGGCTGAGTCAAAGGCTCCAAACCTGTCCTGTTGTAAACGCCTTAGTGTGAACTCACGCCATCGCCTGTCTTTTCCCCCGACAGGGCCTTTTTGCTCTCTTTTATTCGGCTTCTATTTCTTCTCGTCCTTTATTTCAACTCGCCGAGCTCGTCGGACCGACGCGCAAATCTCCCCTTTTGTTCTCCCGCGGCGTCCCCCGTCGTTACAGGAGACGAACGCGAATTGCAACTGTCGTTAATTAAGCCCTAATCTCCCCGTGGGCCCTTGTATTTACCGCGGATTCGGGGGGAAAGTCGTGGAACAGAGTGCGGGCGCTGCGGCGTGCTGGCCTTCGCTGCCCTGCCTTTAAGGCGGCCATTTAGGAGGCTCAGTTAATATTCCTGATTTAAAGCCTCACCTTCACTCCGGTGGAGTAGGCCAGAGCTTGGCAGTGACGGCTGCGGCAAGGCAATTTTCTGCTTCAGACCCCTTTAATAAACCGGCTCGCGCTATCGGGAGGCTGATGAAGGCCGTTTATCCTAAATGAAAGAACAGTTCCTTATCTTAGCCCATCCTACGAGGCGCAGAGCGACGGAGAGAGAGAAGGAGGGGAAGATGGTAAGGGAGAAAGAGAGCGCGAGAGAAGGAAGGGGTCAGAAAGAGAGATAGAGGTAGGAACAGGGAAGCCAGGGCTTTTCTTTAGTCGTCCTTGTTCGGTGTTGTCGGTGCGGCAACGAAGCGTCACGGTGGCGGGGGAGCTTAACGGGAGGTGGCGCTGTCGGGCAGAGCGCTCCGATTGGTTGGCCCTCCCCTCAAACCGTCTGTGATAGGACGCTCATCCTTCCCTGTCCCCCTCATTTCTTTGAACCTTTCTTTTCGGTCTCCCCCTCTCTGTATCCTCGCACGTATGACACCAGGCTAGTTCCCTGAACTGAGGCACCAAGTACTTCCTGTCACTGAGGGGGGCTGGTGATTGGTGACGTGAAGACAGGAAGTGTTTTAAATTGAAACGGCACTCGACCCCCCCCTCCCATTCACTGCTCCTACAGGACTGTCTCTTAACACGCCTTTCAAGGAAGGCCGGTGTCAAACGCTCCTCTGAGAGTGACAGGAAGGGAGGGGGAGGCAGGGGTGGGTATATGCGTGGGCGACGCAGACAGCGTTGCTGATTGCGTCTGTGTGTGTGTGTGCGTGCGTGCGTGCGTGCGTGCATGCGTGCGTGCGTGCGTGCGTGCGTGCGTGCGTGCGTGCGTGCGTGCGCGTGTGTGTGCGCGCGCGTGTAGGAGACGTGTGTGATTGTCAGACGTTTCCGTAGGGCACGGATGCGCGCGCGGGTTTTATTTTTACCGTGGGGGTGGGGGAGGGGTTGTGCGTGCGCTCCCATCCCATCTCATCCCATCGGAGAGCGCGTGGGCAGCAAACCTATCCGTGTGCAGTTGACAGCTTAAACGTAAAGGACGCTTCTTTAATCAATCAGCTCTCGTTAAGGCGTGACAACCTGGCAGTGGATGGGCCACGTAGATCCATCATGCGCGGAGAGAAAAGGCAAAGACCAATTACGTCTCATCTCGCATATCATATTACGCCGGGTAATTTCGCCCCCGCTATACCCGCAAATTGCCTTAATTTGATCGGATCACTCCTAGCCATTCAATTAGCTTTGATTCCCGCTCTATTTGCGTCATTTGAGCCGAGGCACGTCCTGTAGGTTAGGCTCGTTACGGCGGAATTGTTGGCTCGCCGCATTGTGTTCTTGCCTTTCGCTGCGACGGTGCGCACAATCGGAGCAGCCTCTCGGAATCGAGAGTTGCCGTGGTGACCGCTCCCCCCGCTGCGTTTTTCCCCCGACGCCGCCAGGGCTTCCAGAGCCGGCTAGGTGGCTTCGCGGCGGTGGCTGGGCTCGTCGGGGAACTGCCCTCGCGTGAGTTGCCCGGAGCGCGTTTGCATTGGGAACCCACCTAGGTTACTCGACCGAACAAAGCATGCAACGCTAACGGTAACGGAAACGGCCTTTTTAATCGAGCAGAGGTAGCTCGGGTAATCAAAGCATATGCAGTGCGCCAGCCGGAAGAAGCTGCGGTTGCGCGTCCACTCTGAACACAGGAGGAGGACACGCACTTCTAAAGGTCTAAAACGTCATAGACCAACGTACGGTTACGTAGGTTTTTTTTGTTTTTCCTCACACGGAGAGTCTAACTGGGTGAGACACTGGTCTAGATACTAACCTAACAAACTGACCCCCTGTCTCTCTCATTCTCTCTCTCTCTCTCTCTCTCTCTCTCTCTCTCTCTCTCTCTCTCTCTCTCTCCCCCCCCTTTCTCTCTCATCAGGGCGCGGAGCACTGAGCCCGTGTGTCCGGGGCTGCAGGCCCAGATCCTGTCCTGCTACAAGGACAACAGAGAGGAGACGCTCCGCTGTGCTGACCTGGCTAAAGAGTACATGCAGTGCATCGACGCTGCCAAGAAGGTGACTCTACCGTCCGAGGAAATAATCAAATAGTGAATTCCGCTCGTAGAGCCAGGCTGTTCGACTAGCTAAGGGGTAGGGGAAGGTATGATCATAACAACAAGGCATCCATGGTACGTGGGGGTCAAATGTGCAGCCTTGTGATACAGAAGTGTATTTAAAAACCCTCTATCTTCTCACACGTTTCCTTTTGTTGCTTTTCAAATGAACAAGTGAGGCTGGAAACAGAAACGGGGCGGGGGAGGGGGGGGGGGGGGGGTATCGATACTGATATTAATAACCGGTATTGATACTGTCGTTTTACAGTGGGTCGAAATCGATCAGGGCAAGCGCTCGCTTGTCTCAACGCGGCTCCTAGCGTTCCGCCACCTCTCGTCCCAGTCCCAGCGGCCTTTCAACCCTCACGGTTAGGCAGCGACACTGAACAAAGAAGGTTGGATAGCTTCAGAGTCGACAGAACCCCTCCACCACCACCACACACACACACACACACAAACACACACACACACCCCACCCCACCCACACACACACACACACACACACCCAGCTTCCTCTCTTCTCCTCGTGCTACCCCGAACCAGACACCCTTCCTCCCAATGAACAGTTCAGCCTCGTTGCCTGTGTGCGATCACGCGGCCTGACGCTCCTCCTCACGGGCGAGGTGGAAGGTGCGCTCGCCGGGCTACTTGGCACGCGGCGCACGTAGCGGCGGCCTCCGCTCTGCTCCGCGGCGCACGCCGTGCTCCAGGGCCGGGCTGCCGCTTCCCTGGCATGCTCTCCTGCAGCGTGCGCTAATCAGCTTACTGGTATTTGCCTCCTCCCCTCGCAGACTGACTGGTGGGAGCGTGAGGGAGAGAAAGATGGAGAGAGAGAGAGGGAGAGGGAGAGGGAGAGGGAGAGGGAGAGGGAGAGGGAGAGGGGGGAGAGAGACAGGAAAAATCTTCACAAAGTTGTGCGCCTGCCTGTGCCTGTGCTGGCTGAATATCGCGAATAAGTAGTTTTTTGTGTGTGTGTGTGTGTGTGTGTGTGTGTGTGCGTGCACACGTGCGCGAGTGCTCGTGTGCATGTATGATTCCATCACAGCGAGCTTAAGCAACAAGAAAGTTTTCTCCACGAGCATTAGCTCCTCTAAGATAACAAGGTTTGAAGTAAGGAACCTTTGAAGGCAGTCTTTTAAGCGTGCGTGCGTTGCGCAAGTTTGTCTGCGCGTTTTTTTCTTCTTCTTCTTCTTTTTCTTCTTCTTCTTCTTCTTCTTCTTACTCCTATCCTCCGTCCGTCTATACTGCAGTGGCTACATCAAGGCTTTTCCCTTTCATTAGCCCCGGAGGCATCTTTCAACCCATCATCAAGAAGTTTGGAACGTTTTTTTCTCTTTCCTTTGCTTTTGCTTTTCTGCTGTTAACTTTATCATACAATGATGTACGGTAGGCTTAGATATCGTGTTTTCTTTCAGAGGCCTCGTTGCCGTCATTTGAAGTGACAAAGCAACACTTTCATGATGTATAAGCGACATATCGGCCCTTGGAAGTGGTCCAATAGCTCAACCGCCTATGAGGGTTTGTGTGTAACAAAAGCATGGCCATGTTATTCTTTACAGGACCCATTGTTGCTCCCGAAAGAGGATTACAATGAAATAGTCACAGTAAATGTGCCTGTGGTTTTATAGAATAGATGGTGTGCGTTTTTCTTTCTCAAAGACCAGATGGCAACGGGAGTGCAGAGACGGTGAGCCAGTCTGCTAATTGGTCGGCACGATGACACAGGCCTGTAGGAGGCCTGCCGGTGGCAGCCTTGTTAGACGCCTACTGGACGTCCTACCCACACACACACACACACACAAGTTACCTGGTCTTTTTCACTTTTAAATGAAAGGTAGATTTTCGACGTGTGTGTGCGCGTGTGTGTGTGTGTGTATGTGTGTCTCCCCGTCTCTGTTGTAGACATGGCTCTGTCTTAGTTGCCTGGAGGGAACATAGGCTAGCCTTATTAGTGTGTGTCTGACACGTTCCCTCTGGTGAGCAAAGACATTGCTTGCAGCGTGGATCTGTTTGTGTGTGTGTGTGTGTGTGTGTGTGTGTGTCTCTGTCTGTCTGTCTGTCTGTCTGTCTGTGTGTGTGTGTGTGTGTGTGTGTGTGTGTGTGTGTGTGTGTGTGTGTGTGTGTGTGTGTGTGTGTGTGTGTGCGCGTGCGCGCGCGTGTGTGTGCGTGCGATCCCCCTGGCGCCCACACTTGGCCCTGCCTTTTTGGGTAATGAGTAGAGATTGTCTGCCTTTCTCTCTATACGCTTGGCGGGATTCTTCGTTCATTTACAGCCTGAGACATTGGAAGCTCACACATTCTCTCTCTCTGTCTCTCTCTCTCTCTCTCTCTCTCTCTCTCTCTCTCTCTCTCTCTCTCTCTCTCTCTCTCTCTCTCTCTCTCTCTCTCTCTCTCTCTCTCTCTCTCTCTCTCTCTCTCTCTCTCTCTCTCTCTCACACACACACACACACACACACACACACACACACACACACACACACAAAGATGCGTACACCTTCTCCCACAAACACATTTACACTCTCCATCGAACACCCACGCACACACGCTCGCATGCGCACAGAGACACCCTGAGTCATTCCCAGCCCCAGACAGAGCCTTTGACTTTGATGCTGATAGATGTTCGGAGGTTCACTACGTTTAGCAGGGAGGGGAAGGAGGGGAGTTGGTAGAGAGGGCTGAGGTTACAGAGGGCGTATGAAGGAAGAGGGAAGGAGGAGAGAAGCCGGGGGGGGGGCATGGAGAACGACGCGGCGGGGAGAGACGACCGAAACAAATCTCGGGAGACCCCCCCCCCCCATGTCAGAGAACGACGAACGGAGAGAGGCAGAGATTTGGGGGGAACCCGGCAGAGAAAGCGATAGATTTAGAGGCAAAGCCAGTGAGAAGGAGGGCTGAGCCAGGCAGATCGGCGCTGGCTGAAAGCAGCTTGACACCCGCTCGACACGGGAGATGAGCTCGGCGAAGCCCCCCCCCGCCCCGCTGAAGTTTGGGGACCTGTGAAAAACTTTTGGACTGCACTTTTTTTTTTTGGTATCTTCTCTCACTGTTCCCGCACCTGCTCTGCTGCCTACCTTGCAGCATCCGTCCGGGCGCTAGTCCTCCTAGCAGTTTCTCTGAACCTCTCGAGCTGTGCTCCTGCTTGTTTTACTCCTCGCTCGCTCTCTGTCTTTCTTCCTCGTTGCGGCTGGGTCTGATGGCTGCCGCGCATTCCTCGACTATCCCAAATCGTCCGTCACGTCCATAGCTGTGTAATTATATGCTGTTTGCCTGCCGAGTGTCCAGACACGCCCCCGTCACTCTGTTGCGAAGCAGACTGCGCGAAGCTCGTAGTGGAAGGGTTTGTTCCTCTGTGGCTACGTTGTTCGCACTGGTGCACGCGTGGTCATGCCAACACACACACACACACACAGAGAGGTATGCTCTTGCAAGCTGCGCGCCCGTGCTAAACTGTCCAGTCCACTGGCTATCAGAGAGACTTTGAGTGGATGTGGTTGGCTCTACTCTTTTAGTCTGCCAGGCAGTACAGACTGCTCCCCCTCTTACCCTCCGCACCTCCTGCTGAGCAAGTGGATGTGGTCAAGGAGTGAGTAAAAGAGGGCCGTCTTATATAAGCGTGCACAGTCGAAGTCCACCGCATTTGTCTGCTTTGGTCTGCCTTAAGTCAAGGAATTGAAAAGGCAAAGACCTATTGATTTTCCCCACGGCCGGTGTTTTGTGGTGGACTGACGCCCGGGCAGAAGCGCTGTCAACAGATGAACGATAAAGACAGGGGAGGCGGCCAAAACGAATAGACGGACTGAAACAGAGGGCAGAGATGAAAAGACGAGGGAGAACGATGATGGGGAAGGAAAGAGAGGGACTAAAAGGAACCGTTTTTTTATTTTATTTATCTTAAAGTTAGACGGAACGATGCAGAGATCCCAGGAGAAGAGTGGAATGGCTAGAAAAGAGCAATTGGTTGGATAATGGAGCGCTTGAGCTAGAGTGGACAGAGAGAGAGAGAGAGAGAGAGAGAGAGAGAGAGAGAGAGAGAGAGAGAGAGAGAGAGAGAGAGAGAGAGAGAGAGAGAGAGAGAGAGAGAGAGAGAGAGAGAGAGAGAGAGAGAGAGAGAGAGAGAGAGAGAGAGAGAGAGAGAGAGAGAGAGAGAGAGAGAGAGAGAGAGAGAGAGAGAGAGAGAGAGAGAGAGAGAGAGGAGGGGGTATTTCAAGTTGGGAAGAAATGGGAATGAAGCCGTGGTTAAAAAAAAAAGAGAGGCCAGAGATGGATTGAGGGGATTGGAGGAAGAGAGGGAGGCGACAGATTTGGTCAGTGTGAGCAGAGGAGAGAGGGAGAGAGGAGTTTAGAAGGGAAGACAGAGGGGACGAGATGGACATCAGAGAGAGGAAGGAAAGAGAGAGATAGGGAAGGATGGCAGGTCCCTCAGCAGTCAGCCTTAATGAAGAAGAATGAGAGGCTGCAGCAGACTGGTGGATTAGGTCTGGACGGACCAGAGGAGACGGACCACACACACACTCCAACACTCATCATTGCTTTTGTATCGAAGTGAGGACCGGAAAGTAATTTTACTATTTAATTGTGTTTTGACAAGACCAAACCTAACCCTAACCATTACCATCACTTTTACCATAATCTTAACCATAATCTTTTAAATACGGTTTTATTGCCGTGACAAAAATGTCTCTTTTTTTTTTGGGTGTTCAATATGTTGCCTTTATCATGAGGAACATTATTGTATATCATACTAGGTATTTTAAAATAACTATTTGCTTTCTATTAAAGAATAAAGAATAAAGAAGTAATTTGGTCCTCACAAGTCTTAAATGTCCCCCCTTAACCCTTTGACGCGTACGATCACACCGGTGTGATCACTCTAGAGTGGTCCCTGAAGCGTACGATCAAACCGGTGTGATTAGAACGTATCAATAGAACGTACATTTTCTACTGCTGCATCATAATCAAATAAGCGTTTAGGTTAACCCAGACTAGGGACTAGCCAGTCCTCACATTCACAGAATTTGCAGTCTTGTCAGCCAAATACAATACGTTTATTCTGTTACAGACATTCAAATGATCTGAGTATTAAGATAACAGGTTATAATCTATACGGCGACGGTGCTGTAGCTATGCTAGCTAACTTTCTTTAGCCCTGACTGATGAGTGACCTGACAAATACTAAAATATTACAGTATTATCTGCAGTTGATTACCTTGGCTCTGACAGATATTTTTAGTTTATGAACCATACACGATAGCCTATAGGCATACAGTATGCACAGAGGACTAAGCAACGATAAACGAAGAAGTAAATACAATTACTGCGGTTTAGAGGCTTTCTGTCCTGACGCGTCACAATCGAATTCGAGAATATTTTTGCTTGCTCTGACATCGCGTGCAATAAAAACTCACTCTAGGGGGACAGTTAGAGAATTTAGAACTTACGCGCGAAAAGGTTAAATAGTATACGCCAATTTTGTCCCTCACTACAATAGGATAACAAGTATACACACACACACACACACACACACACACACACACACACACACACAGGTAACCAGATTCACATCCACCCCCAAACACACACTCGCGTACAAACATATCAGAGTACAACAGGAGAGGGAGACGGAAAGAGAGGAAGATAAGAGGGAAGAAAAACTACAAGCAGAGACACCAGGGAAAGGTTTCTGGTTCTCCCTCAAGTCACATGCTCCTGCATTAAAGTAAAAAAGTAAAAATAAATCTTACCGTGGTGAGAAAAGTCAGTGAACCATGCCGGGTTTACTGCAACTTATTCAACCTTCAGTCCAAGCAAACTTGGGATGAAGGGGCCCTGTGGGAGACCATGAGGGATTTCAATATTTTTTAAACATTTGGCTTGAGCTTTCTTTAATGTAAAGTAGAGCGACAGTTTAAAATGGTCACGCGCCATTCTTTCGAAAAATTAAACAATGCTTTCTATCGAGGGCGCTGTTTGCCTGAAAATTAAGCTTGGTATGAGGACTGATATCAGTAACTGTTGAAGGCGTCCAGCAGGGTCCCCCAACTTTTAACACACTACTAGGAGTTCTTTGTTCTTCGCTGTGTATGTTCAACTTGGCCATTAGCCGAGGCTGCCGGGTGCCCCTGGAGAGCCCATTTGCTAGACAGTGCTCTGGCCTAGCGGCTGGCTGAGTGGGGCTGTGTCTGGCTCTGCCCACCGGACAGGGGGACACACACACACACGCTGAAGTCAAAGCCCTGCGACGGTGTGCGCCGGGAGAGACGCAGGCAGAGGCTAAGGGCCCAGCGGATGATGGACAGGCCAGGGAGGAGAGGAGAAGAAAGGGAGAGGGCGATGGAGGGAGAGCAGAGGGCACGGCGGGGATAAAGGGAGAGAAAGGGAGGCACTCAGAGCAGTGTGGACATATCCTGGCTAGATTGCTGCACACACACACACACACACACACACAGTGCAGGCAAGAATCAGGCCAATTATTTGATTTGATGTTGACAGTCCTGACAAGGAAACTTTGGGAGAACTTCTCGGAGCTACACTCGACAAACTTGGGACTTTAAACTGACGGGATATAGGCACAATCCATCCCTCAGTAAGCGTTGTTTGTGTATTATTAACAATGTTAGTAACCGTTGTTTGTGTGTCACTAGCAATGTTAGTAACCATTGTTTGTGTATTACTAACAATGTTAGTAACCGTTGTTTGTGTTTTACTAGCAATGTTAGTAGCCGTTGTTTGTGTATCACTAACAATGTAAGTAACCGTTGTTTGTGTACCACTTGCAATGTTACAAAATGCTTGAACAACAACCCAACAGCTAGAACAAGATAACATTTCTAATGTTCTAAACAGGTGGCAAAGCAACATAATGTGGAATTAAGACCACCGGATAATAGACACAACCTTACTTAAACAAAATCAACACTAAGAGAACATGTTAATAACAAAATGCTTGTATGTACAGGCTGTTCTTTTTGAGACATTTAAAGGTAGATAGCCAGCTGTGGGTTTTCAGGGAGACTGTTTTTGTTATTGTTTTTTGAGCCTCGCTATTTTCTTTCTATTGTGTATTGCTCTTTATCTGTCCGTGTGTCTGACTCCCATCTCTGGCCTCCACAGTGGACCTATCGATTCCGTTCATATTGTCTGGCATCCTCCAAGTTGGCCGTGAACAGCCTCCTTTCACTACAACATTGATCCAACTCCCGTTCTCCACCAATCGGGAGTCGTCCTTATTATCTAGCCCCCCCCTCCCCTCCGTCTTCCCCATGAACGTCTGTGCTCCGATGTCACCTTGCAAGTCACCACTTTCCTTCGCGCTCCCGTTTTCAGACCTAACAGCCCCCGCTCAGGCGGGGAATTGGGGCTCAGGGGCAGCCGTTGTAACGGGCAGAAGGCTTTATTTCGAGCGATGAAAAGCCGGTGCAGCATGTTCGTACAACTGCGCCGAGAGAGAGCCTATTGTGGAGACAAAGTTAAAAGACAAAGTAGCTGGATAATTATGCTATCTGTCATCAGTTGGTGCCGAGCGCCACTAACAACCTGCCGGCGTTGGCGTTGCCCAGGAAGAATAACTCTCGGGTCAATAAATACTGTTAGCCGATGAAGAAGAAAAAATTACCCGCAGGGTTTTAGCAGAGGTTTGGTACGTTTATAGGTCCGCAGACAATGTGTAAGTGGATACGTATTGAACGTGACTCGTGTGGTGGCTTAGGAGATGGATGGGTGTGTGTGTGTGTGATTGGGTGGGGGGGAGGGTCTTATTTTGTTTGGTGGGGGGTCTAATTGCTGCTAGCACCTATTCCTTAAAATTGATTTGATGGAAGCAGTCCCCCCCCCACACACACACACACACTTTTCTCCCACTTTTCTTTCATCTTCATCAACAAGTGTGTTAGCTTAACATCCCACCGGCCCCTAGTGGGCCACACAACTTGCCTGTCTGGTGCGGTGTTCCCTCCGTCTCGTCTTTGTGTGGAGTCGTTTCAACAGCCAGACCACTCAGCCGGCTACAAAGCCTGCTATTTGCAGTTTGTTCGGTCGGTGTGCCGAACAAACAAGCGTACTTTGGTGTCTTCAACAATGACATGGCCGACTTGGACCCCCCCTTTTTTTCTTTATCCTCTCTTCTCTATCTGTATCCCTCTTCATTGTCTTGTTGTGGGGCTGAGTGAGGCTGGGGGCAGCAGGCCAGCGGGACCCACACAAAAGGCCGGCTTGCCACCCCGACCTTTCCAGCGAGATGGGCTACTCTCGCCGTTTGCCTTGCATCCTCTCCGTCTCTTTCTCTCCGTGATGGACCCAGATAATAACCCACTAGTGGGCTATGCCCAGCACATTGTGTAGATCTTTTATGCCACCTCAAACACATCCAAAATGGGCACACTTTGGTACAACGCGGCATATTTGGCAACGGAGGGTGATCCATCTCTTGTCCACCGGCCGGGGGCCTCCCAAAAGGACAGAAGGGCCCCTGCTGGGATAAAAGCAGACCCCGGAGGCTTTGACGTGGCCTTTTCATCGCCTTTTGTTATTCTGAAAATGGCACTTCCACCTCTCTGTGGATATCGGTGTGCGCGTGAGTGTGTTGAGTTTACGTATGGATGTGGTAGTGCCTTTGTCAATGCCACTTAGACACCCTGGCTCTCACCTCAACAAAGGCTCCAATTTGCTCTTTGTTATCCTGAGCTATCCCTCTCTCTCTCTCTCTCTCTCTTTCTCTTTGTGGGAATAATGCCACCCTCCTCCCTCGTGAAAGCACTCCTATTCACACTTTTGGTTTCTCAAATGTTTCTCCCCCCCCCCCCCCTCCCTGCCTTTTGCAGATAACTACAAAGCTGTTGTGTTTTTGCCCCGACTGACGGACTGCCTCTTGTCAACCCTTTTGTTCAAAGTTTTGTTCACCTTCGTCCCCTGGTTCTGCCCTGGCCTGTTGGTTTCCCCTCTGCGACGGCAGCCGGCTGTGGAAGTAAATGGCCAGCTGTATAATTGGGCCGTGGAAAAGGCCGCGTGTAACACACCCCCGTGTATAATTAGGCGTGCGCCGATGTGGCTTGGGCCAAGATCTGGTAGCACCGCGCGGCTTGAACATTTCCTACCTAGAGTTCGGACGCTTCAGGAAAAGGCCCGTTGGCAGCAGGTTCCCAAAGCCTCTCCCGTATACGTTCACTGTCTCCATGGCAGAGGAAGGGCCAAGGCTATTACCTGTTCCGGGTGCGGCTAGCTCCATCACCTGTGCGCCGCAATTGCCTGCCAATCACCGCGCGCTTTATAATGGATTTCCAATGGAGTGTGGGCTCCCTGACTGGGTAGAGAGCGGGGTACTCAAGTGCTGCCTCTGTGGTCCATCTGCTTCTCCCTCCCTCCCTCACGCCCTCCCGATCTCCAGGTTGAGAGAGACCCCTGGACTTAGCCTGCAGCAGCTGAGCAGTAAATAGCTGGAGGTGCACACCACTCTGTTGCGACTGTCCATCAGGGTTGGGGAATCATTCTGCTGGCACCCAGGGGCTGGGGCTGGAGGGGCTGATGGTTGCGGGCCTCCCAAAGCAACCTCAGCAAGAGAGCACGCTAGTGGGAGACGGGGAAGGCTAAAAAGTTAAGACGGAGAAAGTCAAAAAGATTCCAGCCTTAGTGGTCCAGGAAGGCAGAGGCCGCCCCGTCGCCGCCACGGAAGAGTGCGATGGAGCCCGAGCGGTTAAGGTATATAGATGCATTTTATACAAGGGAGTTGCGAAGATTGGCACAGGAGAAATTGTTTACATTACATTTTTTCACACCGACACCTTAAAACCTTGTACAGAAGAGTGGTGGTTGTTTTTTCCCTTTTAATGGTCCGAGACAAAGCAATGCCAGAGGGCCACAGGGACCTTTGGTAAACACCCCATCAGAGGGACTGGCCCCACGGTTCACTTTGTGTCCTCCTCCTTCCTGACCCCACGTCTGGAGGTTAGCGTGGGGGGGGGGGCTGGGGAAGAGAGCCTGCGGAGGTCAGACAATCAGCCAAACCACACCAATCCCACTGGAAAATCCAGGCTGTGTTGTAAGTTTGTGTGCCCTTTTCTGTGTGTGTGTGTGTGTGTGTGTGCGTGTGCGTGTCAAAGTCTGCCGACGTGACGTTTCAGGAAAGGAAAAACACACGCCCCCTCGTCACCCCGGCAGGTTTGGTGTTGCGATCCTTTCGTTTGCCTCCGGTGCCTGGCGGGCCGGGTCGGCATCGATTGCGCTGCTCTCTCATTGGCCACGCGGCCCAGAGCGGCACGCTCGCGCCGCCGTCCCAGCTCCCTGCCTCCCTGGCTGGGAGATCAATTCCACTTCCACTCTCCCTCAGCTCACCTCACCGCTCCCGTCCGCACGGCCCAGCGCACCCGCAGGACCCCGGTATCGAGCAGAAGACGGGCCTGGCGGGCCCCAGGGCCAAGCACTGTGATCCCCTGTGGCCATAGCAAGGGGGGGAGAGCCCTCCTCTCAGGTGGTTCTCTTGGGCGATGTCTCGCGCGGGTCTCAGGCTCGGGGGTTCTTCTCGCAGACCGGTCGCGAACGATTCTGGAGCCCAGCCTCACGGGAATGGTATCAATGGCAAAATCTTTCAAAAGTGTTTTCCCCGAAAGAGTCTCCAGCAGCCCCTCCTTTAGTGAATAGAGGAAGCTGCTTTCCTTCCAGGATATGTTGAGTGGTAGGTTCTTTTACTGGTGTTTGTGGACCGGGCTGAAGGGTTTCATTGGGGCCTAAGCCACGAGGACCTGCTCGGTGAAGGGATGGAAGAGAAACTGAACTTTGGCTTAAAATTGATCTGTTTCTGTTTTTTTTTATATGCAAATCTAAATCGCATCCAGCTGCATCTGCTTTCGACTCTCTGGCCTGTTCTCACCACGTAGGATAGCGCTATCCCGGGCTTCATTCTTTTCTGAAAGAGAGAACGCCGGAGATCGGAGGTTTTCAAGGAACGGCTGAGTGAAAGGTGCTGCCGCTGCTCAGTGGAAGTGGTCCCCGCTGTGTACGGCCTCCGTTCCCACCCACCCCCTCGCACCCATTCAGGGGCCCAGAATCACTACCATTAGCGGCCCTGACCTATGCCGCTGGCCCAGTGCGGCCCGAGACGTGGCCGCGTAGTCGCACTGAAAGTCGCACACGAACCCTGGCGCAGACGGCCACCGTGGTAGGAAAAGCTCTTAAGAGCACCGCCAAACCGTCAGGGCGTGTTTTTATGGTCAATAATGACAATAATCATAATAATTTCCTCTTTTGTATTTTTCTTCATGTTTTTTTTTTTAGAACCTGCTGGTCAACCACGGATGAAGTAGAGAAGGAAAGACGGCAGGGAAACGCTAATATTCCGGGAGCAGTCTCATCTCTGCCGTGAGACTCGCACTTGCATTCCTTTTGGCTTGAATAGTTTTTATAGGGGCAGAGACTTGCTTTGCACACACTATTTTTTGTATTGTTTATTTAGTAGTAAGGTTGTGGTCACTTCCAGTTCAATTCCGACGTTCAATTACATCCTTACTTAATTTACTCTGAATTCAACTGAACTGACCACTATCATACAGTATCCTTTGTTAAGTTAATTTGAAGTTATTGCACTTTTAGACGCTACTACATTCTACATGATATAGAGACTACAACTGTAAGAGAAGGACTGGTAGATATATTAAAGTGTTATGGTTTTTTACCTTGGAAAACAAATGTTAACTCAGGTAATCCTGGACATGTATTTCATTAATCAGGGTTGTATTGTATGATTTTATTAAACCATATCTTAAATGATCACGGTCTCCTGCATTGAATAGTTAAATCTATGGTGATGACCAGCTGCTGTTCATTAGGCACAGCAGGTGCCAGGGGTGAATTCATCAGCGGTTTAACGTCAAGTAAAAAACCTCAAATAATTGACAGTTTCACCGGTTTTAAATCTGGAATATATGTAAATTGGTGATTGACAAGGCTACCATGCTTTTAACTGCTCATGATAATTTTTCTGTCGCTGCTTTTATTTTATTTTCGTGATAACGTGCTAATGATGAGTTTAATTTACTAATAAACATATAACTATAGATACAAAGTGGAGCCAGCTAATTAGCCTGAATCCCTGTGTATGGTTGGCAATTCTTTGATACGGTGGCGGAGAGCACACACACATACACACACGCTTGTTTTGCGGCCAATCTTAATAAAAGGGATGACACGGGGGACGCGGTCATGCAGAAGTTGCCACGGTAACGCTCCACCAATGCCCAAGAGAGCGGGATGAAGAGCTGGAAGGCTTCAGGTTACAGGAAGAAAGACGACGCACTATGCATTCAAATTCATATTCTTTCTCTCTGTTGATCCTGTGTCAAACCCAATTACCGGCGAAGCTAGGGAGCACGGAAAACCAACATAAGAAGGGAGAGAAAGATAGCGAGGCATTCCACCACTGAGTCCTTCGCTATTCACATTCCAGCGCCAACCTTCGGCTGTGTAGCCTTCATTTGAACACCCACACATGTCCCCTACACAAGGGGACCCACACAAGTCCCCTTTACCTGTGGAAGGCATGGGAGGGGAGTAATGGCATTTAATATCTATCTTGTACCTCTTTAACATGCAGGGTGACAGTTTATATACGTTTGTAGGGAATAAGCTATGGAGTTTGACAACAATGTGAGTCAGCTTTTCAAACATGGTGATTTGACATGGGGATGTTTCGGCACTGTACAGAGTCAATTGTGTGGTGGTGGTTCAGCCAGGCCAAACTGAAAAAAAACACGACAAATGCATGCTGTTCTGTTGATTACACCAGATGCTCACCTCACATATTTAAATATTTCATGTTTCCATCACCAAGCAACTGATTGTAGCCACCAAGGCTTTTGTGATTGAGTTAAATACATTGACAGTATATATGAGTGGACGAAGTGATCGTGACGTCACCCATTGGTTTGTCGACCACCGTTTTGAAGCCTCGAGTTTGGCATTTTGATAATCGCCATCTTGGTTTCATAGGCCATCGCCATCTTTTTTTTCTAAACCAGAAGTGACGACATTGACCATACTTGGACTAGAGGGTGGGGCCGGGGAGGAGCTGGGAGGACAGAGGGGTGGAGTCAGTTGCTACGTCTCTATCCCGATTGAGTATCACAAGGTAGCCACGCCCTAAAGCATACCCTGCTTTATCGTCTATTTTACTCTAAAGGGGACCATCGTTTACAAAATGAACATCATGCTGTATTAAAAAATACTTGAAACTAGCGATTGAGATCCATAAACTCTTAAGGAAAATGTTTACTGATGTAATAAAGTAAGTGAGAAGTAGGGTCATTTTCTCATAGACTTTCGATACAATTTTATTTCTGAAACCAGAGGAGTCGCCCCCTGCAGGATTCTAGAAAGAAAGCAGTTTTAAGGCACTACCGCATAGGCCGGAACTACACCCTCGGTTATACAACAGAAAGGGCACACTTGGTATCTCCATCATTTGATCGACACGCACACGTGCACACAAAAAGATTTCCGTCGACGTCCGTGACACGAACAAACAGCGGGCGAGTCTGTTCGTTCTTTGTTGAGCAGTGAGTGGCATCGACCTGCACTGTAGAGCTCACAGTCCGTCCATGTCGGTGCATCTTCTCATTGCGCCTCCATACGGCGGGCCCTGTCCAGTCCATTTCCCCATGATCTCTGAGTATACAGATGGTGAAAGCCCTTCTGTGTGTGAGTGTGCCTGCAGTGCTGTGCCATGTCGATTCAAACGAACACTAATACACACACACACACACACACAACCCCCTCTCCTCAGGGGAAATCAACCCAAGAGCCTCATGTCTAATCATTGTCCTCCATCAGATTATCAAAAGTACTGACATCTATTACATTTATTAGCCTGACCTCCGTGTCTGGTCGGGCTAGATACACGCACGTTCATTACACTAGCTCACACACACACACACAGACACACACACACACGCACACACACACACACACACACACACACACAGTACACCTACACAGATATCCACCGTCCACGGACATTGCACCATATTGCACCACCGCAGCCCAAAGACGCACACACAGCACACGCGATATCTGCATGTCTCACCATGTTATACGTCCTATGAAAGATGCCCACTTCTCTAATGCCATTAGACCAGAGAGAGAGAGAGAGAGAGAGAGAGAGAGAGAGAGAGAGAGAGAAAGAGAGAGGATAGCTTGCTTAACCTCTGCCATCTGAAGAGGCAGTGAGGGAATGATTTAGTCCCTCTGTAGTCGCCGGGATTAGACCTTCGCTTTATCGCGTCTTCAATTTTTTTTCACACAGAGCGGCTGGGAAGGGGGACAAATTAGGAACGTCCTTTTTGGAATGTGATGGGCGTTCAACTGTGCTCTGTCTTACTTGCTCAGGTCTCAAGCCTCACGATATTTTCTTGATTTCTTGATCTAATAGAGTAGTGTCTAAAAAAAGAAAAGACTCAACGTTAAAGGCCCGCTACCTTTTTGAGTTTCCTGGACAAGTGGTTGGTGGTGGGAGCGCTGGGGATTGTCTCAGGAAGACACCCGTAATCTTTTGAATAGACAAATAAAGTAGAATAGAATAGAAGATTAGAATAATTGTAACCAGATTCCGCTAACTTTCCAAGGACCGGTTTGCCGACGGTAACAGCTGAGGAATTTATTATTTCCCCCCACCAAAAAAGTTTGCAATTAAGAAGTGACAGCCTCAGTACTCTCGCAGGATGATGGATGACTCTAAAATATAACTCCTCAACAAAATCTAATAAGGAATATACAAACAATAAACACGATTTGTTTTGTCACAAAATGGAACGTTATTCTCACTTTCACTCAGGTTTTTCAAAATCACTTGAATTTTAACTAGTACAGTCATGTTGTTTACGATGCGTTCAACGTTGTGTTCTCCGCTCGGAGACGCCTTTTAGACGCCATGTCCCCTGGCATCGTGTGTTCGTCAGTGTCAAGCCAGCTGGCCAGGTCAAAAAGGCCACGGACATGGATGTAGGCACATGCAGGACCAGCGGCCGCAGGAAATGGAGGACAGAAATTGCAGGGTCGATGGCGGCGTCTCAGAATAGCCTGGGGGCGCCGCTAGCGCAATGATCAGACGCCTGATCAACAACACTGTTTTTCACCGTTTCCACTGCTCGTTAGTTTCCCCGTGTACAGAACGCACAACCTCCTCCTCTCTGCTGCAAGCCCTTATAATCAATCGATAGTCCACTATTCTTTATTTTATGGTTTTAAATTGTATAGGTTGTTATCTACTCTGCTTTAATGTCAAGCGAAGGTTGACCTGTGACCCTGGCTGCCAAACAGCTGGTTATAGATGGCTTTGGATTCCTATCTCAAGGCTATGAGACATGTACATACAGTACATTCCATTCGAATCAATGTGATGCACCGGAGAACGTGGTGGTGGGTGGCTTATTCCATTTAGTGTTCGTCGTATGCCCCCTTGCCGTACCGTTCATTAAAGGACGTTCAACAGTGTTTCGGCGCACGTCTATCAGAAATACACCCAAAGGAGAGTTGATGCGGTTTGTTTCCAAATAGGCCTCCGTCCCACCAGATGCAGTGGCTACCAATGCAAATAAAGATGTCATGTACGCAGCCCCCCCCCCACCCACCCACCCCCCCACCCCCCCAGCGACAGTGTTTGAGTCCAGTCAACTAGAACAGTCGTCTCAGATGTTGTCCAGCTCCTCGTTAGTTTCTGCTCTATCCGTGGACCGCCTCTGTCCATTCACAGGCGTCTTCCACCACCCACTTAGCAACATCGCCCCCGTGCCTTCCTCGTGACTTGTAGGTTTCATGTGCTGCCACTCTGCGCTAATGTGGTGTTCTGGCAGAGCCAGACCAGGCACGACTCTCACACAGTGCTAAGTAGTGGTTGCTATGGCAGCTTAGGTAATGGTGGCGTGAGACTGTTGGAGAACCTGTCTACGAAGACAATTTGAGGGCATTTCAGTTGGAGATGGAAAAATAACAACGGATTTGTTGGAAAAACTAAAGTATGGACGAATGCAGTTACTTCTGATTTTGTCAGTTAATTGTAAGCAGTATGACATCAGGTTGAGAACATTCCCATGTAGTTGAATGACCTCTAAAGCGTTTCACCTCTCCAAAACATTCCGCTACCAACAGATCTGGTAGGTTATGTATTTTTTGAGGACAGAACTTCTTGAACTTTATATTTCACACTTTTTTCCATTAATCTTTTAAAGACCCTTGTGACTGAATTACTGCCTTACTTTAAGCTTGAAGGCACCCCTTAGTGACAATAGATGGCACTCTTGCCTTCGTGGTATGCTGCTACTACAAAGCCACTCACGTTTTTTAACACTCTTAAAACCTCATGTGTTCGGGGCTAAATTGTTTTAGAAGGCCGTGTTGATTTTATTTGTTATTTTCTGAGTGCAAAACAAACTGTTCAAATTAAAGGCATGGGAAAGATGGAGCTCTAGTTGAAGAATAACAAGTGGATGGAACGTGGTTGGCGAGGAGTGAAGGACGTTAGATGGACAACCAGAGATTTGGAAGTTGTTTTCAAGGTTGCGTGTGATGAATTATTTGTGGTCGAAGGCTTGTACCACAGAACGTGTACTGCAGACTGGAGAGTGCTCCAACGAAATCACAAAACAGTATTCCAAATGAAACACTTAAGATTAACAATTACCTGTAAGTTATGGATATAGCCATAGTATGCTGTGCCAACTGGTTTTTATAATGAAATGTATCAGAACATTTTGTGCGTATTTCGGAAATTGGGCTGTATTGGGAGTGTTCTGGATGCCCTTACTAGTTTCTGCAGACCAACTGACCACTTGTGGTCTCTGTCCTCTGACCTTCAACGCACAGTAGCTGTCCACACCAGACCAGTGTTCAGAACAGTAGAGACAGGCATGGAACCCCAGGTGGAGGAACAAAGGGTGCCGGCAACCAGATAGAGCTCCCTCCCTTACCTAGTCAGACCCACACCCAACCCTAGTCCAGACCCAGACCCACACCCAACCCTAGTCCAGACCCAGACCCACACCCAACCCTAGTCCAGACCCAGACCCATACCCAACCCTAGTCCAGACCCAGACCCACACCCAACCCTAGTCCAGACCCAGACCCACACCCAACCCTAGTCCAGTCCCAGACCCACACCCAACCCTAGTCCAGTCCCAGACCCACACCTCAACCCTAAAATAGTCCCCCACCCAACCCTATTTTAGTCCCAGACCCACACCCAACCCTAATATAGTCCCAGACCCATACCCAACCCTAGTACAATCCCAGGCTCACACCGACACCTAACCCAAACCGAAACCTAGTCCCAGACCCCATCCCTAGTCTAGTACCACACCCACACCCCGACCCTAGTCCAGACCCACAACCCAACCCTCGTCTAGTTCTAGACCCACACCCCGACCCTATAAAGTCCTAGACACACACCCGACCCTAATATAGTCCCAGACCCACACCCCAACCCTAATATAGTCCCATACCCACACCCCAACCCTAGTCCAGTCCCAGGCCCTCACCCCAACCATAATCTAGTCCTAGACTCACACCCCAACCCTAATATAGTCCTAGACCCACACCTGACCCTAAGATAGTCCCAGACCCACACCCCAACCCTAGTCTAGTCCCAGACCCACTTCCCAACCCCAATATAGTCCCAGACCAACACCCCAACCCTAGTCTAGTCTTCGACTCAGCCCTTATTCAGCCACCGGCCCGGGTACATCAACAATAAGGCGGATGGATGGCAAGGCTAGTGCAGCGTTCCATTAATCTATGTCTGTCATGCTCCGCATATGAAACACCAAGTGATGACCGTTGTGATTTACAACCACTGGCTAGAACCCAAAACTGTGTGTGTGTGTGTGTGTGTGTTTGTGAGTGTGAGATCGGAGGGTTCGTGTTTTAACAGCAGATTTGCTCTGACATGATTCATGATGGGTTCAGGACTTCTGTAGCAGATGGTGTATCCTCTCTCTCTCTCTCTCTCTCTCTCTCTCTCACTCACTCACTCACTCACTCACTCACTCACTCACTCACACACACACACACACACACACACACACACACACACACACACACACACACACACACACACAGACACACTACACCGACAGAAAACCCAAAAGAGCAATATGTTTAACCTACTCTTTTACACAGCAACACAGTATGGTCCAGTGCTCGAGGGGAGGTGGGTGGGGGGGGGGAGGTCGAGGCTCGTGCCGAGGGTGTCCGAGCCGCGTGTGATTCTGGCTTCCGGCCTGCTTCTGTTTCTGCATGCGTCCCACGTGAGTGTCGCAGTGTCGAAGCAGACGACATTTCTCCTCCCTGCATAGAAGAGCACCACCCACCCACCCAGCAGCTAGCTGCTAATGGCTCTGTGATTGACAGGTGGCGGCACGGGCACCGTCCCTGGGAGTCACTGGAATGCCATTCCTCTGTCTATCAGCCGGGGCGGGGATAGGGGCAGGGGTGGAGGCGTAGCGAAAACCTGGATTTAATGGATCGACAGAGGGAGTGGTGGGGGTGGGGGGTGGGGTGTGGGCTGGGGATGGAAGGATAGAGAGAATGTATGTGAAGATGAAGGGGACAGTGCATGCGCAGTGGGGGGGGGGGGGGATATGGAAGGAAGCGGGGGCGTCGAGGTCGTCTCATCTCGTAATGTAAATGTTGTATTATTAAACCTGCCTAAAGGCGGGGGTGGTCCCATGTGGGGGGGACAAAAAAAGGAGAGCGGCGAGTCGTACCAGCCATGTATGCCCACCAGGGAGGACATGGCCGTGTGTCGACACACTTCATGCACTATGCATGTAGGCCCTCCAAGGACCGGCCTGACTCAACGCGAGGAGTGATAACTGTCCGGCCGCGTAGCTTCACATGGAATACCACGTTCGACACGCGGGACGGCGGAGGAGTGTGACGGCGGAGGAGTGTGACGGCGGAGGAGTGTCACGTCGCGGTCACGTTGGCTACAGGACGTGGAGCGCCTAGCCAAGAACACGGCACTACGTGTGAGCAGCAGCCAACGCCAGAGGTGGACCCACTGGGCTGTCCGACCCCGGGGCCGGCACGACCTCACCCTGTCCGAGGGGACGTGGCTATGGGGCTGACCCCGATTCGAGCAGCCCTCTCCCCAGAGCTGGAAGGCCCCGGCCCTCTGGGGGGAGCGGAGCTCAGCGGTGAAGCCCCCGCTGCTTTGAAGACCCCGCTAATAATGCCGCCTCTTGTTTGGCCTCGCAGCTGGCGTGTTTGACTTGGCAGGCGCGCGTTTGGACAGCCGCGGAACCACGAGGACCCCGACCTGGCAGCGGGAAGGGGGAATATTTTATCCCGGGCCGTTCTGAGGGAGCTCTTGAGTAGTCCGTTGGGCCTGGCGGCGGGGTCAACCGGAGGTTAGGAAACATTTGGGAGGGAATAAAGCTGACGCTTTCTCTAAAGTAGAGCCGAGGGAGGGAGGGAGGAAGGGAGAGAGAGAGAGAGAGAGAGAAAGCGAGAGAAATAGAAAGAGAAGCAATGTAAGAGTGAGAGGGGGGTTGAGAGTGAGACGGGAAGAGAGAGGTAGGGAGAGAAAGATGGGCCAGCTTTTGTGCAAGACCAAGCCTTTATCGTTAAACATAAAGTAAGTGTTGTCTTACGCTCTCACACGCCCTGCGGTGCTCTCCATTGAACCGGACACGCCGGCAAGCGCAAATGGCAAAAGCAAACGCATATCTAGAACGGGGGGGGGGGGGGCTACTGAGTTCGAAGATTACGATGGGAAGGTTGTGACGCTCCCCCTCCTGGCCTCACTGTTTGGTCAGGGAGCAAACGCCACGCGATCGCTGCGCCTGCGAGCTCATTACCCGGCGAGAAGGAGGAGGCAGAGGCGACCGATGGGAAGGAGGGAGAGGTCGGTGAGACGAAAAAAGGAGGGAAAGGGGAGAAAGCGGGGGAAGGAAGGAAGGAGGGAAGGAGAGAGAGAGAAGGAGCGTTGAGGTTAGATCAAGCGAAGCGAGGACGTCGATGAATGCTAAGGACTCTTGAGCGGCAGAGCACATGAAGTCAGAAGGAAAGCAGAGATATCAGCCTGGTCGGATCCCACTGTGTTCTAAGGAGCGCCTGTACCCCCCAATGTACTTACAAAGCGGGAGAGCCTTCAGACGTGACATGGATTTGAATCCCCTGAGGGGCATCAGTCCCAGCAGTGAAGGAAGGAGAAAGGAAGGACTGAGATCGAATTGATAATTGAAAGGAGTTTATTGCGGTACCCCGGTGACCTCTAGTATTTAACCTTGAACCTACCGAGCGTCAACATTTTGCAAAGCGATGAAAAGTGTGTTAGGCGGTGTCGGTGAGAAGGAGCTGAGTGGAGATTCATGGAATTCAGATGAAAGAGATGGCACAGGAAAGACAAGAAAATAGGGATAAAGACGTCATGGAAGAAGAGAGTACGTCGCATGTAAAAACAAGTATACCGCAGTTAAACATTGCATGCTGAACACAGCCGAGAGAGAGAAAAAAAACACCTAGAAATACAGAGCAATAAGTGGAGACAAGTGAGATCTAGAAAGAATGTGTTGTGGTATGACCTAACGAGAGCGGGGGGGTGGACTAGGAGGAAGAGGAGAACGTGGGAGATGGAGTCCAAGATCCTAGTTAGAGGGCTGCGTAGTGGGTCCACCAGGTGATTCCACCCCCTGCCGCCTCTCTCTGCTCTGTCAGCCCTCTGAGTGGAGAGGCTTCAGGTAGACTGACACTGATGGCCCCTGTGCACATCACCGGGCGCTCAGGCTGAAAACTCTTTCTGGCATGTTCCCAGAGTGTGGATGGAAGCCGGCGCGCTCTGGCCCACTCTGCTCTGGTCTCCAGGCAGGAGTCTCTCCCCACCCCCAGGCTCTCTCTCTCTCTCTCTCTCGCTCTCTCTCTCTCTCTCTCTCTCTCTTTCTCTGTCTGTCTCTCTCTCTTGCTCTCTCGCTCTGACTTCGAAGGGCTCTGACAGCCGAGCATGAACGAGGGGAGCGGAGGGAATTTGATGGTTTGCTCCAGCGCTTTCAGGACATGCACATGGATGTGCGCTACGGCACTCTCCCCACAGAGGCGCGCCAACATACGGCTATCTACTCAGTGAGCGAGTGTCCTCGTTCAACTCTCTCCCTCTCTCTTTCTCTCTCTCTATGGCCGTCCACCCTCTTTTCTCGTCCCTCCTCCATGTCCCCACGCAATTCTGCCCTGCTCTCCTCCTCTCTCGCTCCTCTCCTCCTAGTCCTCCCGCTCTTCACCTCCTCGCGACGTACTCCACCTCGGTGTTAATCAGACTGCCGGAGTCGGCGTGGACTGTGAGGCGCCACGGGGGAAATCTCCCCGCGCTTCTCCTCACTTCGTCTGAAATTAATCTAGCGCCGCCGCAAGACCAGATGATTCTAAGGAGCAGGGGGGGAGAGAGGGAGGGAGACGGGACGGGATCGAGGAACAAAGGGCGCAAAACAGGGAGGGAAGTGAGTTGGACAGCCGGCGAGACGGACGGAGAAAGGGGGAGGAACACAGAGGCCATGCGGGGAGTGTAGCCAGAGGAAAAGGCCTGGCCATGCGGTAGCTCCGTCTCTGCCTCTCCACACAGGGAGCCGCACCGGATCCCCAGCTATGTTTCTGAATTAAAAACGCAAAATGCTGTTGTGAAATGTCATCCCCGGATGTCGGCGCCGATATGAAAAGGAACGGGTTTGAATTTCACACGAGAGGCATTCTTCTTTTCTGTGGTGTCGAGCTCGGCCCCTGTGATGTCATATCTGCCCCAATGTCATATCGGCTCTTGCCCTCTACGTTTGGCTATTTATACTTGGCAAAATATTTGGCCCCAGAGATTGTCTAAGTGCTGTTATCTGTGGAACGCTGACAGCAGAGAAAGAGAGAGAGAGAGAGAGAGAGAGAGAGAGAGAGAGAGAGAGAGAGAGAGGGAGAGAGAGAGAGAGAGAGAGAGAGAGAGAAGGCCACCGTGTCTCTGCAGGGCCAGTAGTGCGTTCACACGAGGTGTCCTCATCCACTGGCTGTCAGACCGCACCAGTCGTCACTAGTAAAGGCAGGCTAGCGCTGGAGCAGTAACTACCTCTCTTGTCAGCTCCACGACTGGCACTGCGCAAACATGCCGGAGGTCTCAGTTCTACAGCGGGCCGTGTGGCGCTGCCTATGGCTCCGGCGCTTAACCTGACGGTCTCTCTCCCTCTCTCTCTCTCTCTGCACATCTGTCTGGCTAGACATGTCCACATCATTGTGTAGATACTCAATCTGAATAATGCACACCATGGTGAAGCAGCCAGCTCGCCACACAGCCAAGCCAGCCAGTCTTGCTCGGTCCCTATGTGACCCCCCCCCCCCCCTCTCTCTCTCTCTCTCTCCACCTCCCCACCCCAGATGTAAAAAGGGCACGGTTGTCAGAAGAGTTTAGGCCTTCTGCTGGCTCTCCAGCCGGCGCAGACAGGGTCACTAACGCAAGCCCAGAGTGCATTTACTGTTGGCGAGGATGAGGGGAATGCTGGACGTCTGCCTTCGGGACTCTCTGCCATTCCCGATTTGAATCCGTAAGATCCGACCTGTTTGTCTTGGTGGTGGCTTGACACAAAAGGAGACTCGAATGTTTTCGCAGCCTCGTTCCAGTTAGAGTTTTTTGTATTTGTTTCTTTTGTGTTTATCGATTCAAATCACTGCGGGATGTCATAATCAAGGGCAAGGCGTCTACACTTTTACTCTTTTCCCCCTAGACCCACGGTACAAAGTGGAGAAGCATAATTCTCTGTCCGCTGTGCAATTGATTCTGTGCGTTGGCCTGTGGCGGGGCGCTAACCCAAGCGCAAGTCGACCACGGCCCGACTAAATTGCATAAGAGGCTGAGTTGCCTTTTGGGCGATTTAAGCCCTCTGCAGTCCCACTCACGCCTGTCTGAATCCTCCACAGCCTCGGTGCTCGGTGTACTCTGGGCTTCTCTCTCTCTCTGTCCACCCTTCTCTCCTCCTCCTTTTACCCTCCTCTCTCTCTCTCTCTCTCTCTCTCTCTCTCTTTCTCTGCCCACACTGCTGAGCTAGCCGGGCCTGCCTGTACAGTGTGATAGTAAGGGTTTTAATAAAAACACCGTTTCGGGATGAGAATTGAATTTCATCCTTGGACGCCCTGACACTACATGTGTTTCTTTTTAATAGAGTGAGTGAGAGAGAGAGAGAGAGAGAGAGAGAGAGAGAGAGAGAGAGAGAGAGAGAGAGAGAGAGAGAGAGAGAGAGAGAGAGAGAGCACTGCCACTCAGCCTATTGGAGATAGTCGTTTTATATTTTCTCCCCTCTAACACATTCCTGCCTCAGTAACCATAAGCTCCGCGGTGTGCTTGCTGGTCCATAGTGGAGCTGGTTGGAACATCTGCCTTGTTGATCAATGCAATTTCCCCCCACCACTTCGATAAGACAGCCCCCCCCCCCCGCCCCCTCTCCGCTCCCGCTCGGAGTCTCTGGCCCTTTTCGTCTAGCATGCCGACTTCTTTGGAAGCCAAGCCCAGCAGCAGGAGCAGAAAGAGTGGATGCCCAATCTAGAGAGCACGTACACCTCCGTTGGAGAACAGGGTCCTCTATCGTCACCGTAGGCCACGTGGTTTCCACCATGATTGGGTGACTCCGTATGGTAATAAAGCCCCAGGGAGAATAAATACTGTTTGGACACGGCGTTTACGTTGATCAGAGGAGAAGGTAATAGAAGAAGTGCCGGATTATTCAAAGCAACCAGGGCATGATTGTGTGCGTCGATTTGGAATGTATGTACTGCAGACGATGGAGAGCACTCTTGTGTCTGCCTGGTAAAGTGTCGAGGCAAGGAAACCAAAGTGACAGCATAATGCGGGGAAAAAAGGACGCACGAAGGAAACGGTGTTAAAAAGGACGGTTGCCATGGTGACCTATTGTTGTTTACTGTAGAGAAAAAGCTATTATCGCAGTAGGTGGTCCTATCTCTTTTCTGGCAGAATGTGACTCACATTGTCCGGCATGTTCTCCCAAGCTTACCCGGTATTCCTAGGTGAGGCGTCGGTGTGTGGAAATGATGCATTGATGACACGTTTCCTAATCGAAATACAGGCTGCCACTTTCATAAACAAAAATCAAATTTGTCCCTTGTCATGTCCGCATTGTTGTCGGGGAAAATCAATTTCACAATGCTGTCTGCGTTGAAAAACGATGTGTCAAAAGTATTCACAGGTTTTTTGAGGAGTGCTATTGCCGCTCAAACCTGCATTTTGTATTGTGGGTTTTGCACTGGGGAACTTTTGACCAAAAGATGTATATCGAAACGAGCGGACAGGACCATTCCATGGGGGTTTATGTTTTATACATTTTCTGAACTGTCCACCGAGACACAAAATAAAATATATATATATATTTTTTTACAATAACTCCAGCCAAAGTATTTACCTTCTGCACACACACAAAACACGAGAAGGCTGCAGCAAGCTTTTATTGAGATTGTACTGCAGTCTCAATGTATAATGTATCTTAAACACATGGCTGGGGAACTACTTTATTTCAGAAGGGCAGTGGGCTGCAGAATGATAAAGTGAGAGAGATAGCTTGTTTGTGTGTGTATGTGTGTTTGTGAACGTGCGTAGGCGTGTGCTTGTGTGTGTGTTTAAAGTACTAAGCTCGCTTCACCTTCACAACACGTCTGGTTAGCTAGTGCTCATGCCCAGCAAAAAGACTCCTAACCTGGCTAAGGGCCCATGGCAGCACAGCCTCCCTTCTCTTCTCTTTTTGGACATGTGCTGAGTGATAGAATGCAGTCTGCAGCCTGACGGCGCCAAGCAGCATCAAAGGACCAAATACAAGCCACCATCTCAACAAAGACAAAGAAAATATCAATGGCCAACCTGAGCGCACACCCACACACATGCACACACACACATACACACACACACACACACACACACACACACACACACACACACACACACACGCACACACACACACACACAAAGTAGCAAAATAACAATATATTATCAAAACAATAAAACAAACAAATGATGGAATCTGCAAGTGTATAATTTAACGTGACCCAGAAATTGAAATAACTAGCTGCTGCTCAATGTTGCCATAATCGTCCATACCTGCTGCCCTAAGGACCTTTGCTTCAAATGTTGGTGATTTCCCTCTTTACAGGGGCTTGTGATGTCAGGTGCCTCAAGCTCGACAGCATTCATGATATGCAGCAATTTGGTGCTGGTTTGCCAAATATGATATGCACTGCACTCAAATGTCGGGATTGGGACCAGAGTTACTCTGTTAGACATGTACATCAGCAACATTCAATGAATCAGTGTAACAACTATTCTGCTGTTATGTAAAGTGTATAGCCGAGGGCTAAAAACTGTTACACGTGCATAGCTTTGCGTCACAGAACAGTGAAGACCGAAAAAGCCTTCACTCAGGAGTGGTCAACCAGCCCAAGACACCCATGTCGCTAAACCAACCAAAGAGCAACTCGAACTGCTACTCCTTACTCTCAAATTGAAGCACGGCTTCACAAATGATTGTCTTGAAGATACACTGAAAATTGTCCGTCTAGTCTGTTGGTAAACCAAAGAATCCTTTTTATAAGTCCTTTCATGTGAAGACATTGTGATATATGAAGTCTAATGGTTGTGGTAAGGTTTCTAACAAAGCAGAGACTAACAAGTGCACCTTTCTTCATCTACTTGCCTTTGAAATGGCAATTTAAAAAACCTTCTTAAAAGCCCATGTATAGAAACTGAACTAGAACATAAATTAATGATAAAAGAAACGGCAGCGTCTATAAATGACATTTATGATGGTTGAATGTAGGAAAGTCTTATGGGTGGCCAGCTCCATTCAAATGATTTATCCCTCACATTTAGTTGTGACGGTCTGCCAGTTTTGAAGTCTTCCTCATATAACACCTGGCCCCTTCTTTGCACAGGAAAGGAACTGCTTGCAGAACTGAGACACAAGCTCTGTATGTGGGTTGGGCTAACCAAACCACACATTAATACATATTTGGCACCTTTCGTTGAAGAATCATACTGAAGGGTTAATTTGGTCCAACTCGGAAGGTGCTATTGTCACGTCAAATGTATTTTCATTGGTGTTATTAAGTGACTCATTGGTGTTAGTAAGTGACTATTGCCAGGCCATTATGATCTCATTTTCAACAGTTCAATAGGGAAGTTGGTGGCAAATATTATCTCCATAAAGGCAAGGTGGTTGAAAGGTCAAGGTGACATGTCCATGTACAGTGGGGCCCAAAAGTATTTAGTCAGCCACTGATTGTGCAAGTTCTCCTACTTAGAAAGATGAGAGAGGTCTGTAATTTTCATCATAGGTACACTTCAACTATGAGAGACAAAAATGAGAAGAAAAAAAATCCAGGAAATCACATTGTAGGATTTTTAAAGAATTTATTTGTAAATGATGGTGGAAAATAAGTATTTGGTCAATAACAAAAGTTCAACTCAATACTTTGTAACATAACCTTTGTTGGCAATGACAAAGGTCAAACGTTTCCTGTAAGTCTTCACCAGGTTTGCACACACTGTAGCTGGTATTTTGGCCCATTCCTCCATGCAGATCTCTTCTAGAGCATTCATGTTTTGGGGCTGTCGCTGGGCAACACGGACTTTCAACTCCCTCCACAAATTTTCTGTGGGGTTGAGGTCTGGAGACTGGCTAGGCCACTCCAGGACCTTGAGATGCTTTTTACGGAGCCACTCCTTCGTTGCCCGAGCGGTGTGTTTGGGATCATTGTCATGCTGGAAGACCCAGCCACGTTCCATCTTCAATGCTCTCACTGATGGAAGGAGGTTTTGGCTTAAAATCTCACGATACATGGCCCCGTTTATTCTTCCCTTAACACGGATCGGTCGTCCTGTCCCCTTTGCAGTAAAACAGCCCCAAAGCATGATGTTTCCACCCCCATGCTTCACAGTAGGTATTGTGTTCTTGGGATGCAACTCAGCATTCTTCTTCCTCCAAACACGACGAGTTGAGTTTTTACCAAAAAGTTCTATTTTGGTTTCATCTGACCACATGATATTCTCCCAATCCTCTTCTGGATCATCCATATGCTCTCTGGCAAACTTCAGACGGGCCTGGACATGTACTGGCTTAAGCAGGGGGACACGCCTGGCACTGCAGGATATGAGTCCCTCTCGGCGTAGTGTGTTACTGATGGTAGCCTTTGTTACTTTGGTCCCAGCTCTCTGCAGGTCATTCATCAGGTCCCTCCGTGTAGTTCTGGGATTTTTGCTCACCGTTCGCATGATCATTTTGACCCCACGGGATGATCTTGAGTGGGGCCCCAGATCGAGGGAGATTATCAATGGTCTTGTATGTCTTCCATTTTCTTACAATTGCTCCCACAGTTGATCTATTCACACCAACCTGCTTGCCTATTGCAGATTCATTCTTCCCTGCCTGGTGCAGGTCTACAATTTTCTTCCTGGTGTCCTTCGACAGCTCTTTGGTCTTGGCCATGGTTGAGTTTGGAGTCTGACTGTTTGAGGCTGTGGACAGGTGTCTTTTATACAGATGACGAGGTCAAACAGGTTCCATTAATACAGGTAACGAGTGGAGGACAGAAGAGCTTCTTAAAGAAGAAGTTACAGGTCTGTGAGAGCCAGAAATCTTGCTTGTTTGTGGGTGACCAAATACTTATTTTCCACCATCATTTACAAATAAATTCTTAAAAAATCCTACAATGTGATTTCCTGGATTTTTTTTCTCATTTTTGTCTCTCATAGTTGAAGTGTACCTATGATGAAAATTACAGACCTCTCTCATCTTTCTAAGTAGGAGAACTTGCACAATCAGTGGCTGACTAAATACTTTTTGGCCCCACTGTATATCCTTTTATGGCTGAATGTGAACTTAGGAATCAAAATTAAACGATAGATTTTGTTGAAACTGCTCTCCAATCAGGGCAGCCAGTAATGGGTCAATAGTCCAAGTGTTCTATCACAAATATCAAATGTGGATATCATTGATAGCTCTATTCCAGACTATATGCACTGTGTGCTTTTGAAGATTGCAAGAAGTTTGACCAGTCAGTGGTTAAACAGAGTAAATCATGATATACCATGGTACATTGGGAGATCAGCTCCGTTTCTCAATGATACACTACACCACCCTGCCGTGTGTCGCAAGTCCCACATTCAGTAAGACAAAGGACGTCTTGGATAACTCACGAACGATTTGTGGAGTTCTTCTATTATGGCCTACCTGTATCGAAAGGGATATTGCCTGACCAATATTGAAATAATTTTTTATCAAAATGAGTCAAGGGTGTGGCAATGTTTCTCAGTGAAAAAATGACCAAAACTCAGATACCTGAGTCTGAGGTTCCACTCAGAGTATTTGTCAACGACTTGGAAGTTCTCTATGGGGTGGGCGATGTGACATTCAATGTGCGTCATTGCCTTCGTCTGTCTACAAGTGTTCTCAATTTAGATTCTCTTTTGTGCACATTCTGCTTTTGTTTTTGAGGCATACAAAGCAGATCTCCTAGATATGATTGCGAGCCCCAACAGGTGTTGCATTCAAAATTGTTAAAACATTTTGGATTAATAAGGGCTTTTTCATTTTATGGACAGTGTATTATTAGAGAAAGCTTCTTCAGTGTATAAAGATGTCTTTGAATCTCTTATGAAACCGGAACAGTTAAAAAAGGTGACGCACACGTTTGCTTGACATAACCGCTCTTGGTAGCCTATAATAGACAAGTAATGACAATGAAATGTGATACTTGGGTGTTCGTATTACTTGATGTGCTGAGCTGGATTTCGTTTTCTTTGAGGAAAAGGTTGTCTTTAAGTGTACCTTTTCAGAAGTTTTAATGCCTTTCTGGAAAAGTAAAAAATGCCTTTTATCAAAGGTGAAATGCATTCTGAAATGCATTTCGAAATTAGACTTGTATCTGGCATACCTGTGAGATCCATTTTGGCCAATAGAATGTATTCCAACCACATGTTTGTTCCTTATGGGGCGCTCTGGCTATTATGAAATCTCTCCGATTCATAAAACGGGCAAAGAGAAAAGAAATACGAATCGCTATCTCTCAGCGGCTGACAAGATTACCCAGCCCTCCCGGGGTGAATTGTGGCACAAATTAATCATCTCTCAATCCCATTCCACTTTCCCCGCTTTTCAAAACAGCCCTTTATACCTTGACGGGTTTCGCCCGCGCTCTCGCGGTAATTTCAGATCACCACTGGGTGGATCAGTCGTGAGCAGAGTGGAAGGGATTTGTATTAATTGTGCTTCCCACACTCCCCTCCAATCGCTTTCCAATTAATGAGAGCCGGTGAGGCGTCGCCTGAAGATGTGCTAGCGAGATGATTGGCCTGTCAGTCAAGATGTTAAGAGGCATTGGCAATTTGTCACCGGTTTCCTCTTTCTGTTTCACCCTCACGACTCTCCAGTCTTTCCTTCATTACTTTATTTTCCTTTCTATTTTGGAAATCGTGCCACATTCCATCCGTTTATTATTCACCCTTCCTGTTGGGCTTGCCATTTTTGTCCAGGGGAGAGGGAGAGAGAGTGAGAGAGGGGGATGGACGTACAAGATACATAGGTGCTAAAACATTTGTGTGGATAGGGAATATGAGATAAAAAGCTGTCACTAATAGAGAGAGAGAGAGAGAGACAGAGACAGACAGACAGACAGACAGACAGACAGACAGACAGACAGACAGACAGACAGACAGACAGACAGACAGACAGACAGACAGACAGACAGACAGACAGACAGACAGACAGACACAGACAGACAGAAAGAAACAACAGGAGAGAGGGAGAGGAGGATCCATTAAGAGATTTCCTCTTGGCTGAGATGGCTTGCAACTTTAACACTTGTCGGCCTGCACCACATTTCAAATGAGATGGCAGACAACGCAGCCATCTCCTATTAGACTGAGACTCTCCGGATTGACAGATAACCTGCAGAGCACCCAGCCTACAGACATTCTCTCTTAAGCATTTCCACACACACACACACACACACACACACACACACACACACACACACACACACACACACACACACACACACACACACACACACACTACATTCCGCCATTCTGCCTCTCCTGTTATTTGTGCTCTTCATTCTCAATTGGTGATAGGCTGATAGTAATTTATTTCAGAAGGCAAAATAGGAAATCTCTGAGTATCGATTGTTCTCTGTGCAGACCATTTCTTTCCCTCTCTCTTTCTTCACATGGTTTTCTCTTCATCAGTTGGAAGACTGCGGGATGCAGAGATCAAGGGGGTTGCAAACGGGTCAAGCTCCGCTGGAGTTGCAAGGAGTGGTATGAGTCTGTGTGTGTGTGTGTGCGTGTGCGTGTGCGTGTGCGTGTGCGTGTGCGTGTGCGTGTGTGTGTGTGTGTGTGTGTGTGTGTGTGTGTGTGTATGTGTGTGTGTGTGTATGTGGGTGTGCTCGTGTGTACACATGTGAGTGTGGAAAGTATCTATCAGCCAATCTCAGCCTTGGCCTGTGTGTCAGTTTGAGTGAAGCAAACAAAGTTTCCAACTTTTGACAGTTACTCCAGACTCAGCAGACCTTATCATCTTGGAGATATGAGTAAAAACTTCCTCACAGAAAATGCAGCATTATTGTTCAGAAAGTGTAGTGCAGTGTGATGAAATTGGTTCATCGCAGACGCAAAAAGAATGATTAAATAATGTAATTATTTTTATTCTGTTTTTTCTTCTACGATCTAAAGAAACTGAGCATGAACACACATCATTGTGAATTGAAGCTTTAGAAAAAAGGGCATGAAAATATATCTGATTAGTTCCTTGTTGGCTTTATTTGAGAATGAAAAAGACACTACTCTAAATACCGCTGGGGATCGTTGATCTGAACAGGCAAGTCTGTTCTACTTGGCTAAACTATAGAATTAAATCCATGTCTCCACTCAATATTGGCTGACAAGTCAAGAAGTGACAAGAGAGAAAGAGAAGTAGAGAAAGGGAGGGAAAGATGGATCGAGAAAAAGTCAGTGGTATGGCAATGAAGTGAGAGAGAAAGACAAAGAGAATGAGAAGGAGTACAGGCAACCAAGGAAAGGGGATTGAGAGAGAGAGAGAGAGAGAGAGAGAGAGAGAGAGAGAGAGAGAGAGAGAGAGAGAGAGAGAGAGAGAGAGAGAGAGAGAGAGCGAGAGAGACAGAGAGGGGTGGGCAGCTATAGTACATACATTGAAGTAGAGCATAGATAGTAAGAGATAGGTAGATGGATGGACGAACAGACAAATAGTGGTGGTGCATCACACAGGGTGTAGGTGGAGGTCTATGCGCCGCGTGTGAAAGAGAGAGCGCTAGCGGGTGTGTTTGTTTTTGTGTAGCTCTGACCCTGTATTAATAATCGAGGCTCCAGCATCATGCGGTGTGCTCCGAGACCAGACCAGACACACACAGCCAGAGAGCGGGTTTGATACTGGGGCCATCCCGGCCAACTCAGCGATGCACCAGGACACTGCTGTGCAGCTGTTTGAAGCCTCCTCCACTCCCTCTTGGTCAAACTTGACCTCTCGCCTCAGAGCAGTGCACGGACTAGTGCTCGCCTTACCATCTCCAACGGGCCTGACAACTATATGAGCAGAGTGACTGGCTCTGGGGTTCCTCTACACCAGGGAAGATACAAACTTGACCCTTGCTACCAATGTTAGCGGTTTCATTGACACATCATGGGATACATTAAAGTTACTGCAAGCGGAAGTGGGTTCAATAGTGCCTGATTGAACCAGATGGATCCCGTGAGATCCCATTCTGTCGCTCAGTACAGATCCGTCTGGCCACATGGCAACAGAATTTGAATCCAGCCCATAGAAGGACAAACCAGCCAGCATCAAGTAGGCTGTGATGGATCGAGATTCACTGGTGACAACGAGTAACAGCAACAGAAGGGCAATTTAATGTCCACCCTCGCTAAGTATTGCAGATGCATCGTTACAGCTATAGACTGGAGGGTGTAACGGCATTGGAAATAAAATAAAAACTACTACATTAAACAACACATGTCCAAATACAAAGGATATGGTGTAAAAACATGTATTATGCCATAATACAAAATGAGCACATCCAGCAGCCAAGAAGGGATTTGGGTTGAGAGCAGAGACACCCCCTTTCCGTCCGCTCTCGGCTCGGCCAGATATTTAATTGAAAAGAGAGGATTTATCAAACTGTGTGATACCCCAACGCTCTTCATGCATGCTTGGTAACAGCACGCTCGACAGGAACGCTTGCCTCCTTCACTCTCTTGGAGCTGGGTTTTATGAGCCTGCTAATCAGGAACCCGTACCTTTTGTCCCGAGATGAACCTGTGTCTCGTCCACCACTTCTACCCACGGAACTTTTACCTCTACTTTATACACTGTGCGTTTGCTGTGTGTGGGACCAGAGTAGTTCTGGTCTCAAGTATCTTGTTGCGATCTCCGACGGGACTCTCAACCTTTGGCCGACATCTACTGGCATTTTCCAATTAGAAGCATTCTTTAGCTGTCTTGTGCTGTGTGTTGGGCTGTAATCCTTGTGGTGCATATCACCCTCAGATCAAATGGGAATTATTATAATTTTTTTTGCTTATGGTCAATTGCTGCCGCCAAGCCCTTTAGTGCTTGTATTGGAAATATGTGAAAATGATCTGAACATAAACAACAAGTATCACTGACATCCATTCTGAACTGAACACTACCCAACGCTACCTCTTGTTTTTAAACTAGGTAGCAGAGCATCGAGAAACGTGGTCCTTTACTTCAATGTACCGCCCTACTCTAAAAGACTTTGAATGACAGCCTGGCCAGACTGACATACAGAAATATTTTGGACTTCATGGGATTTTATTATAACATGTTGAGTACCTAAAAACTGTTTCAACGAAAGATTTTCTGCAACCGTGCAATTAATACATTTCAGTCGTGTACCATACAATATACCAGAGCTGTGAACTTTTATCTAAACCTTCTTGTTTCAACCTTCCATATATCTTAACCTTTATACGAATGAGATTTCACAAATATAGTACACGATGAGTCTTGACAAGGTCTAGACAGAAACAGGGCATATGGCGTATAGATGTTAAAAGCATGCAATATGATATCATAAAAATATAAAGTATGTGGATACAGAATGCACCAACACATCCAATATCTTGTTTTTGTCATGGCCTGGTCCTCCGGGCCTGATTAGTTTATTGCGTTCACCTGGCCCCCGTTATCTCGTTTAGGTTTTCCTGGTTGTCATTGTTTTTTTGGTTTGCCCTGCTGGTTTGCCCTGCTGGTTTGCCCTGCTTTTGTATTAAAGCCCCAGATAGGGAACATTGAAAAGGGTGTATCTCATAATTATCTTTTAAAGTCTTGAGCTTGATATTTTTAAGTACTAATGTGGTGTAAAAATCAGCCCACAAATGTTTGTGCACAACCATTGGGATGTCGAGTGTTAATGAATATTGAACATTGAACCAGCCTTGACAATGTTTGTCTTCCTGAAGCAGCCAGCCCAGTTAGAATGCATGGCGGTGCCTGGTCTTGGATTAAACAAGCGGCATAGAAATCAATGGGCTAAACGCTGGCTCCCGGTCTCCACCGACACACTCACACACACACTCACACACACACACACACACACACACACACACACACACACACACACACACACCACGCAGGCCTTTTAGAGAAGTCAAAAGGTGACGCAGTTACTAAGACATCACTGTCAGCAGTGCTTTAATACGGCTAATGCAGAGGGAATACATTTGTCCATCCCAAATAAACAGCTTCAGAGAAGAGTTTCACTCCCCGCCTAATAGCCTGTCTGCAGCCACCATCACAGGGCCGGACTGGAACACGTCTTGCCTAGAAATTGCGGAAGGGCCCGGACTGTTATTAACACTCTTAAAGTGACACTCATTCTATTCAAATTCATGCATTTATAAACTTTTGTGGGAAAATGTAAACTGACTTAAGCTGACTTTTGGGGCAGGTTCCCGGACATAGATTAAGCCTAGTCCTAGACTCTCTGTCAATTGAGATTCTTAATTGAAAAGGTTTTTTAGTCTTGGCTTAATCTATGTATGGGAAACCAGCCCTTGGTGTCTTGGTTCTCCCAGAAAACTATGTGGGAGCGTAAGGAAAAAAGTGACGTGTCGTTCCGTGAAATTAACGGGACAACACTTGGCACCCCACTCTCCCGTCCTTGCCTCCCGCAGTTCCCAGGTAGAATAGTGTCTTCGCCGCTCTCCCTCCCCCACCTGAGATAGACTGGCCTCTGATCCACATGTTGTGTCTCTGCGCGTCGCTCCGGCTGGATTTCAGACGAGTATCCCTCCATCCTTTGCCTTCCCCCTCGACAATCTACCTTCTCCTTTTCCCGTTTTCTCTGCCTCTACCTCTATATCTACCCCCCCCCCCCTTCTCTCTCTCTCTCTCTCTCTCTCTCTCTCTCTCTCTGGTTCGCGTGTTTCTCTATTGTCTAATTGCTTGCTGTACCCATGCATCTCTCTTTCTATCTCTCTTCCTCTTTTCTCAGCCCCGCCCCCCCACTTACCTTGCCGGGTCTCCAGTCGTCCTCCACCCCTCCTTCTTTCTCCTAGGCACAGTTCTCGACGGGTGTTTACGCCGCATCCCGAGTGCTATTACAGCTTCACTTTGCATTTAGATAACCGCCGCCTCGCCTGCTAAATTGGTCCGCCACGCCGAATGTCTGCATCTGACGCTGAAGGAGGGAAGAGGGTAACGGGGGAGTAGGAGGAGGGGAAAGAAGGGAGGAACGAGGAGAGGGAGGAAGAGAGGGAGGAAAAGGGTGGAGGGAGGCAAAGGATTGCAAACGCTGGGGTTTTCAGAGCGCACAACAAACATGGGAAACAGACAGATGGAGATGGGGGGAGGGGGGGGGGGGGGGTTGCAGAGGATCAGAGCATAGCAGAGCTAGGGCTGGGAGCTGCAGGGTAAAGCAACAGTTGTGATTATCCGAAAGTAAAGCTGTTTTGTCCCGTTCCTCGTGCCGTAGGCCCTTGTCCCTAACACACACAGCTAAAGCTCGGTAAGGAGACAAGAGACAACCTCAAGACAGCAACCGACATCTGTACCTGCCTACTCTATGTGCACGCTCAAACACACACACACACATACACACACACACACACACACACACACACACACACACACGCACACACACACACAGTCGGGACATATGACTCTGAGGACCTAGTAGGAAATACACAGCAAGTGTATCTTACACTGTTTATCACGCTAACTTCCCTTCCCTATCTTGGCCACTGTGTTGGTGTGCATTGAAGCCAGTGCCTTTTGGTTGTATTTACTGTTTTGAATTGCATATGTCATGGTGTATGTTTCCACACGGGCACGTGTCTTTTCTGTCATGCCAATCGGATTTAGGCCGCGCTCTCCAGGGCCTCACCGAGGATTCAGACCCACCACCAGTTAGACGTGCTTACAGCTCACTGCTCAGTCACAGGGACCTGCTGCTCGCCACGAACACACACACACACACACACACACACACACACACACACACACACACACACACACACACACACACACACACACACACACACACGCACACACACGCAAGGTGCCACACAACGCTGGCTCCCCTGCAGCAGCCAGCGGAATCAGGTCACCCTCCTCCGATGAAATGTAAATGGTGAAGGTGGAGAGGATGAGGGGCTGGGGCTGACTCCCTGGGGCTCCATGGGTCTGGCTGCTGACTGACTGGGACTCGGCCTGCTAGCGTCCCTTTACATTGCCTCTACTTAGCGAATGATTTTGCCAAAAGCAACTGGTGCTGGCGGCTTGTGTCTGCGGCAGACTGCTAACATCGGCTGGTAGTCTGGGGTAGTTCATGTACGCTGGTGTTGGTGACTCATTTCTTGGGCTGTTAGCTAGGGCTGTTAGCTGGGGCTGTTAGCTGAGTCTCTAAGCTTGGTCTATTAGCTGTACTGATGTGCATAAATGAACGAACAAATCTTTTTGACCGAATCTTTTTTGTGTCCGAATTGAATCGAAGTATAATTTCGAATTAACCAAACTTTTACTAACTCATTGAATATTGTGCTAAACAAAACCCGCCCGTCAATCTAACTATCTAAAAAATCAAACCGAATAAAACCCTCTCTGGGTATTGGGTTAGGCTAATGCTGTAGATCTACTCTATAGGGCTAGGTGAAGTGCCTATGGCATGAGACAGTGTTTTATTATACAAGTCTTAGAAGTTTACCTATATTGACTATAAGAAATAAGTATAGGCCAACCTAAATTTACTTATATACACGTCTTCTAAACATATAGTATAGGCTAATTTGCTCAACTTGGTTCATTCCTAATCACATTGATAATATTGATAAATGTATTGATATTTTATTGTCATGATAATGATGTCATTTTGACATATTAAGTTGAACAGTTTTTACTTCTGTTTGCTCTAATATTCACTGGACTGGTAAACTCATTGTATTGTGTGATGGCATGATAGAGAGCTATTTTTGGTGGACGTAATCATATGGAGAACCTGACAAAAGCTACAGTCGGCCTACATGTAAACCACGAAGGCTACCTAAATAATCAAATTATATCCCAAGACGTAATAGAACTGTTGTTTTAGTCTATAATTAAGAGTAATATTTGCCCAAACAAATGACAAATAATCACTTGCGCTTGACTGAAGTGGTAAAGAAATGTATTTGAGGAAAAGACTCAAATTGTTCGAAATAGTTTTATTCATTCATTTACACTTGAATGTATCGACTCATTAAAAATTGTCTAACTGCATATCACTAGTTAGCTGCGGCTGTTAGCCGGGTCTGTTAGCCGGGGGTGTAAGCCGGGGCTGTAAGCCGGGGCTGTTTGCTAGGTCTGTAAACTTGGGCTGTTTGCTAGGTCTGTAAACTGGGGCTGTTTGCTTGGTCTGTAAGCTGCGGCTGTAAGAGGGGCTGTTAGCCTGGTCTGTTAGCCGCCCCGGGTCTGTAAGCTGGGGCTGTAAAATGGGGCTGTTAGCTGTGTGACTGTTAACTGCAGCTGGTAAGCTGGACGGCCCACCGGATGGTTGATTGGAGCTGGGGCCACTGGCTCTGTGAGCAAATTTGCGGGGCCGATAGAAGGCTCAGCAGAAAGAGGACTGGGAATCCACGGAGCAGGTGGGAGACGGAGACCACAGCAATTATCCGCTGAATCTGACTTTAAAGGACACCATGTCTCTGTTGTTTCTTTGTTGTGGGCCGTTTGAACCCAACACAGTGGCCCATGCCCGTGGCTTAAGGCCTCAGAAGCCACACCATCACAGGCGTCCCGTGCAGCCTAGGCCCGGTCTTAATGAGGCAGCCAGGGGAGGCCAGAACTGGGACTGTCCTCTGCCTCACCGCCCCGTCCACCCACTCTCCCTTTTCTCTGTTTTCATCAATCTCTTTCTATCCATCCCCTCTCTTTCTATCTTTCTTCCTCCCTTCTTTGTTCTCTGTCTTTTTTGGGGAGTTAATTTGGCCCCACTGAGTGGTGGTTTGACACCATAAAGACGCTGTGATCTTCCCCATGATCAAAACCAAGCACGTCAAAGCCCACCCCCGGTCTCTCCCGGTCTCTTCCTCCCTTCCTTCCTTACTCCTACACCCCCAGCTTGTCTCTCCTGTGCTTACAACTTCAACATACACACACACACACACACACACACACACACACACACACACACACACGCCAAACACACACTTGGCAGGCATGGCCACTTTCATGTCACCAGGGTTGCACCAAAAACACTGGTCTTACTTCTTACTCCAATTATTTCCCCTCACTTAACTGTCCTTAAACGTACATGTAATTATGACTGGGTGTACAAGGAGAGATACATTAGACGGTGTTGATCAAGGCTGTGTTGCTGGAGCATACACACAACGCTACTCAACAGAAAAAGTGGGAAGTGGTAGTCCCGATTTGGGACAGCCTCATAGCCCGCTAAGGTCTCTGGGAAAAAATGGATGCCAGTGTGGGGGAAAAGGAGGGGATTTATTTTTTCGAAGGAGTAAGGAGAACGAAGGAAGTGGGAGGAGGACACAGGCCCGCACGCAGACACAGATAGACAGACACACACACAGGGTAATGTGAGCAGAGATGTATCAGCTACACGACCACATCCTCTGGCTGTAGGGAACCCTACACCCCCTGTGCCCAGTATGAAAACCCTGCTGTCATCAGTAATGTGGAGAGGAATATTATCACCCAATATGCACATGGGACCTCAGAGGTCAGTTCATGGGTTTCGAGGAACCCACACTGAAACAATTAGAATGTATGGTGTCATGAATTCAGCTCTTTAGTATTTTTCCCATGACTTGTGTGCCTTAAAAGTATAATAGAACAGAAACTACACAACTAATGGGTTGTTATAGCATATAAAGACAAAAAAAAAGCACAAAAAAGAGAGACATCAAATTTGGTGTTTTAATTTACTCCAGTGTAAAAACAGGAGTAACGCCCTATTACACTAAGTCAAATTGTTTCAGTGGGGTTTCTGCTGCACCCGAAGCCGCTTCTTGTGTGCGACAAGAGGCGCTGCGACCAAACGAGCGGCAGGCGGCGTATTCCTTGCCGAGAACGAGGCTGGCTCTCTATCGTGATCCGGGAGTCCAACCGCATACTGCTTCATTCATGCTGAGAGCAGCGCAGAGCGTGGAGCTTTGGACGACTATCTGTGAACAACTGTGGAAATGTCTACGACTTTGAGATGATAAGGATAACCAACACCTCAATATCTAATATTTGTAAGTACAGCGGAACTTTTTATGTAATTGTTCGAGTCTTTTACGTGCGTTCTTGATCTCCGTGGCTATTTAGCTGCAGCCTAGTTAAGTTGAAATGTTGGTGACATTCCCGAATGTAGCCTATCTATTCCCTGCTATTTCGATTCGTGTCGCCTCACCAGCAAGCAAACTGAATCGAGCCATTAGGGAGTTGTTTTAGTTAGGTATGGCTAGAAAAAAATAAGTTTATGCCATTAGGCTTCTGACTCGGGAAGGTCACACCACTTTCATTAACAAAATTAGGGAACGTACGTTTTGATTGCCTAATCGCAAGTTAGTGATAGAGTTATAACTGGATTGCGTAGACGACAGCTTACAAAGTAGCAACTACAACTGCAGCAGCAGCCAGCATCCATGCACACACAGGGGCGTTCTCTTTTATGGGTTTGGTGTCGCCTATGAAATACTTATAAGAGCGCTGTTACCTCAACAAAATGCTCAGCTTTTTTTACTATAAAAAAAAAAAAATTATAAATAGGATTGCATGTTAGTAGACACATGGGTTCATAATTGTTCATCTTCATTGGTAGGATGATGGCTTGTGTGCCCAAGATGACATGAACGGTAATTTAACTTTGGGTATTAGGCTATGAAAATCGTGCGTTTGTGTTTTTAAGGATCCGTGGAGTCAAGCTTTCCCGTCCTTTTCATGTCGCATCAACATGGGCTGACAGTTTTGTGTCACCTTATGCATTTTTGACATTAAATGCGTAGGTGAGGGCTGATTGGGCGATGACTACGGGCTGTGCTCTATTCACATGATGCCAAGAAAAATCAAAGATCGATGTGAAGAAAAGCAGCAGGTTCAAGAGTAGGATAAGGCTGATAGGTTATGACTGCACTGCATGGGAGCCGTTGATAAACAGCGCTCGGAATAACCTCTTTAGCTCACTTTCGACTCCGTGTCTAAGGCGATTGCGCATATGACTGATGTCAATATAATCGGGTTGTTGTTATTGAACGCAGAAGCTCGGCTATTAATGTGCAGACGGTGTAAGCTCTAGCTCACTGTGATGTATTGCCTGAATGGCAATCGGAATTTGTCGTGGTTGATAATCCGGTGTCAGTGATGTTGTGCTTTAGACGTGAACCTTGTTAAAATCATGGAGTTCTGTGGATTGCAGGGTTGATGTAACACTTTGCCTCAAAAGCATCATGTTTAAATGCACAAATTGCATTCTCGTTCTGTTCTTGGTTGTATTCCATTTAATTTAAAAGCACGTCATTCAAGATGCCACAACTGAGAACATGCGTTCAGCTTCAAAAACAATAGATTTGGTCTTAAACAATGAGAAAAACACCAAAAATTAATAATGTCATATGCTACTGAAGAAATTGGTTACAGTGTGCTAAAATTACAGCATCCAGAACTGGTCTATTGCTCAGTGTAACAATCTATCAAAATAGTTCAAACTGGAATGGCATTTGATAGTAATTAGTAAGTTATGTTTTCGTGATTTGTCGGTCTTTTATTTTCAGTTATGGACAGTAATGACAATGCGTTGAAACACAGGAGAGCCTATATTCTCATTTTGTATATGCCATGTGCCCATTTGGTGGATATTCTATCCAGCGTCAATATTCGCAAATGTATTATTATCGTTACTAAGCATCAAGTCTGTTATAATCAAGCCACTGTCGAGTGTTTGGTGGCAGAGAGTGCTCGTTTGTTTGGGTCAGCGAACTGTCCAGGGGGCTGTGTGCCAGGGTTCCGAGCTCAGTCCCTCAGACCCCGAGAGAGCTTTTTTGTCTTCCCTCGAAATATTCAGAGGCTGGTCTTTCTTGCAAGCCACTATTTAGAAGTACAGTTCTATTTTAAGTAGGTTTTCGCAACAATGTTCAAATTGTAATTCTAGGATTGACCTATGTGATCTAGTAAATACGTAATTCCCAAATAAACATTGTGTTGCTCTTATTGCAATGCATAATTCCTCACAATTTAGGTCTTTAAGTTATTTTGGTTTCTCTGTGCTGGTTTATTCCCATCATTCCTACTCACAGGATTGTCATGCAGACGTCCGAGAGCTTTCAAGTCGAAAGCAAGCAGTTTGAAGCCTGCTCTTCTATAAAGGGGCCCGAGATGAAAGAGATGGAAGTAGTTTCTTTAAAGAAAATATATTCACTCGGAGAAGTGACAGATACAACAGAGAATGGTAGAGGTGGTAGATGCCATTCAGAATGTACCGATCCAAATTGTAGGCCTCTCTCAGCCGAAACAAGCACTAAAAAGTGAAATGTTCCATTCTCACATGGTGAGACATTCTTTTCTTCACAGTTCCTTGTGACACATGAGCAAAGCGGATGCTATTTTGTCAGCAATTGAAATAACATTACTTGTCTCAAGCTGTTGTTATAAGGATTAGGAACGGTCCACAACATCTATGTATCCTTTTCTAGTAAAGTTTGTGTCTCTTTGTTTTTTTTTTACTGCTTGCTCTCCTCTCTGCTCTATCCCTCCTTCTCCAACTCCAACTGTCACACCCACACATGCTGCATGATCAATGCATGCTTGGCACACGCAGACACACACACACACACACACACACACACACACACACACACACACACACACACACACACACACACGCGTCATCCTCCCCTTGTCTTCTATTATATTTATATCACTGGGCCAAGGCCAAAGTTAGATTTGAGTGTTTTTTCCTCACATAGTTTTCGGAGATCAATCTCCCCCTGTCCTGCCCGTGTTTTCCTTGGCCAGGAGACAGGAGGAGGGCGGCGGAGGGAGAGGGGGCGGGAACGGAGGAGGAGGGCAGTGAAGGGAGGGAGGGGAGGGCGGGAGGAGAGCAGAGCGATGGCTCTCTCCTGCACTTCCCCGAGCCAGCGGCGGAGGGGAGGGGACGAAGGAGAAGGTGAGGGAGGGCTCTCCTGACACTGTGACTCAGATGACAGGGGGCGGGGGAGGTGGTGGGGGTCGGGGGGGCTTTTGGGGGCAGCCAACGCAAAGGAAGGGGGCGGATCTCCTGACACCCCGGCTGGGGTAATGACAGTGGCGGTGTCATCTGGGAAAACCGCTGAGTCAGCCTGCATAACTCTTCCCCCCTCATCAAGGCCCGGGCCGTCCTCATCCTGTTGAGTGCCTCTCATAGGCGATGGTGCGTGCGTGTGTGCGTCTGGCGTGTGCGTGCGTGCGTGCGTGCGTGCGTGCGTGCGTGCGTGCGTGCGTGCGTGCGTTTTCCGCACCGTTGACTATCGAAGGCATCCGAGTGTGCGCGTGCTCGCTTCGAACGAACAGCGCGGGCTAGCGCTCACGCGCAGGTCCAGACGTTGCACGGGCCTCTCTGTATGTGCAACGCACGCCCCCCCCCCCCCCCCCCCCCACACACACACACACACACACACACACACACACACAGACTTCCTACCTGGGCTTAAGGCTAAATAAGCTTCCTCTCCGTTCAGTTCAGATTAGATTGGTTTTATGTACTTAGCGGGATAAGAGAAGTGGCCCTCAAGATGAGCCGTGGCGTGGGCGGAGACGGCCTCGTGGGATGGTGCCCCTGACTCACGGGCTCTGAGCTAATGCGCCGCTTTCATTCCGGCGGCGGCGTGTGTTCCTCGAGTGCCTGGTGAACACTGTTTGCTCAGGAGCCCCAGCTGAGACAATGTGAGGGAAGCGTCGCCTCGGGCGAGTCACACCTCCTAATGAGACCGATGCTCTGCCGACTTGCTTGGTGCGCGCGTGTGTGTGTGTGTGTGTGTGTGTGTGTGTGTGTGTGTGTGTGTCTGTGTCTCGCAAAACAACAGTCAGAGACGGAAAGTAAAAAGAAAAACAACGCAATTGGGTGTGTGCAGCGGTTTTGTGTTAGAGAAAGAGAGAGGGGTATAGAGAGATGGCACTACGGACTCTGAACTGAATCTATTGCTCTGTGCTCGGTGTCATAGTATGTCGTATATCCAGTGCTAAAACAGAGCCGCAGTTTATCTTTACGTTAGGTGGCAAATCTCCCGGCTATCTACTTTCTGGATGATTTCTGCCGGGCTGTAGGTGGAGTCTATTACCCCGCTGTGGTGTGTGTTCACAGGACTGTGTTAATAATGCACGAGACTGAGGCCGAGAGAGAGAGAGAGAGAGAGAGAGAGAGAGAGAGTGAGAGTACACCGAGGCTGGGGGGGGGGGGGGCGGGCGGGGACCGGGGACCTAGAGATCACGAAAAGAACAACACAGAACAGCCCAGAGGGGGGGATGTTAGGGTCTAGAGTTCAGGCCGGCTCCGGGGAAACAAAGGAGCCATGTGATAAGCAGATGAGAGGCTATAGGCAGTAGATTGTGAGCTCATTACCACACAGTGGGACAATCTCTTCAAGGCCAGTCCTGTGACTGTGAGCCCCATCACCGTGCACACTCCTCCTGTGTGACCCGGCGAGACGTTTCCCTCCGGAGGAAGAGTCGGTTGCGCTAACTGTAGCGTTAGCCTCCGCTCCTGTCCCACACGTCTGACCTGCGACTGTCGGCTTGTTGATTCGTTTATCAGCCGCGCCAAAAGGTTCTCCCTCTTCGGACACCTCCTTTGCCGACTCCCCTTCCCCCCCGCTCTCTGTCTCTCTCTCTCTCCCCGCCGCAGACCCCCCCCCCCCCCCCCCCCCCTCTGTTTTCAGCCTTTTACGTTACTCTCTCTCTTTTTCTCTTTTCCCCCCCTTGTCTGTCCCAGGTAGTTGGTCCTCCACCTCTCCTACCTCCTTGTATTCCACTCGTCTGTCTGGTGAGCCCCCCCCCCCCCCCTGTCCCCCTCTCCCTTTCTCTGGGAGTGAGACTCTGCTAACATGACTGACAGATGGTGTCGTCACAACAGTCAAGGTGTCAAACAACAATGCGCGCACACACACACCCCCCCCCACACACACACATTCACACGCTGCCTCACTGACACACTGACACACACACACACACACACACAGAGGGAATGTGTTAAGCTGCAGTATGTGGAGCTTTGGCTGAGAGGCCTTGCGTCTCAATAACGGCCCCCCCGGCTGTCGCCCCCTCGGGTCGGTCCGACCCCGGCTCAGCCCTGTCGCCTGGCTAAGCCGGGCGGGTGGGTGGAAGTGGAGCCTGGTCCTGGTTAGCGCCACGCCACCTTCGGATTAGCCTGCCCGGACCGCATCCAGATGTGGGGCTGATCCCGGGGCCGGCTGCAGGGTGACCCTCTCGCCTCCAGCCAAACGGCCCCAGAGCCGCCCAGGCCCGGGGGAGCGGGGGGAGGCCATGGCACCTATCTGTGGGGGATTAAAGGGGTTCAACTCCAGAGCAAGACGGAGTGGGGCGTTTGTGCTGTCACCAAGCACGCAGCTGCTAAAACCACTGCGTGCGTGTGTGCGTGCGTGCGTGCGTGCGTGCGTGCGTGCGTGCGTGCGTGCGTGCGTGCGTGCGTGCGTATAAAGGCTTTGAAGAGGACCAACTCAACAGCAAGCGGGAGGGACATTACGGACGGGTTGTCTTGTCTGTAGTGATTGTGTTGTTGCATGGCAGAGGCAGAGGGCGGTTGCAGCATTGGAGGCTGGTGTTGTCCTGACAGATCGACCTGGGGCCAGGGGCCAGGGGCCAGGGGCCAGGGGCCAGGGGCCAGGGGCCGGCCAGCAGCACCCTGCCCCCACGGCATCTCACAGCGGGCTGCGACGTGATCCTGCTGACGCCCTGTTTCACACGCGGTCACCATGGGGATAGAAACAGACTGGGCTAGAGTGGAGTGGCTGGACATCGAACAGCAGGGCCCGACGGGACCCGAATAAGATAGAACAGACCCGGCCCAGAGGAGAGAGCAAGAGGGTGATTTCCCCCTCCCCCCACCACCACCTCTCTCTCTCTTTCTCTCTCTCACACACACACACACACACACACACACACACACACACACACACACACAGTGTGCTGGGAACCACCATCGTCAGATTTACATGGAGCAGAGTACATACCATGCATACATTACTGGCAGCCTTTGGAACTAGCTAGCCCTGCGTTCCCTAACCCTCCCTCCCTCCTTCTCTCTCACCATCACCTCTCTTTTTCTCCCTCCTCCACTCCTCCACTCTCTGTGATAGTCCCTGTGTGCCGGCAGGCTCTGGAAATCATTACGCCGCCAGACGGGCCAATGAGGTTCCCGCGCGCCGCTGCAGCAGTCGTCCGTGGACAGGGGGGTCAGGGGTCGCATTCCTTCTCCCTGATTAGAGCCCCGGTGCGGGCCTTTGCGCACCTCGCCTGGCCGTCACGCCTCCGAGAATAGGCCGTGCGTCCTGGTGTCGGAGTGCGTTTTGCGCGCCTGGCCGCTGCTGCACTCGAGAAGGACTCGCAACCGTTTCGTTTTTTTTCCTGTATCGACTAATGTGTGTCACGAGGGCAAGGCTTCGCTGCCGTTGTGGTCAGTGTTAATGCGTCTAATCGCACCTAGAGCCAGCAGGGCTGTACACTGCCAGTCTTCTCTGCTTGGGCTGGATTCTGTCGTGTCTGTGTGAGTTTGTTTGTGTGCGTGTGGGTGTGTTTGTGTGTGCCTCTCTCTGTGTGCGTGCGTGCGTGCGTGCGTGTGCATGCCTCAGCGTTGCTGGCACTGCTCCCTACACGGAGCACATTTCTTCCACCAGTTTCTCAGCCAGCCAAAAGGAGGCTAGGGCATTCACACCAGTAGGCGAGCCTGTGAGAGACTCCCTCAGTTGTTCTCATTACCGTCCTCGTCGCGGGGCTGCCCGCGTCGGCTTGTTTCTCCTGCTCGAACATTGATTGGCCCCGATTGCGTCGTCGAGGGAAACGGTTGCCCGCTGGCGACTCGGCTAACAGTCTGCATGATGGGCTCCTCTTGACGGTGACACGACTACTTGACCATGACGACCTCCCCCGAATCATGCTCAGCCGAAAAACAGCTGGCCTGTGTGTGTGTGTGTGTGTGTGTGTGTGTGTGTGTGTGTGTGTGTGTGTGTGTGTGTGTGTGTGTGTGTGTCTGTGTGTCTGTGTGTGTGTGTGTGTGTGTGTGTGTGTGTGTGCGAGCTCAGGGCTCTTGGCCCATGAAGCCGGCCTAAGGGTTGTTTGGAGACACCAGAGGACCTGGCAGTGAGAGGGTCTTCCCAGGCAGGTTACCGGCCAATCAGAACGCGGCTCGCTCCGCATGCTTTCCAGCGCAGTCTTTGCCTCTCCGAAACCTGTTTCTAGTTCCGGACTTTATCTCCGTGTAAGAGAATGGTCAGATGCTGGCTGGCTGGCTGGCTGGTGTGTGTGTGTGTGTGTGTGTGTGTGTGTGTGTGTGTGTGTGTGTGTGTGTGTGCGTGCGCGCGTGCGCGTGTGCTAACGAACGAGCGAGCGAGCTCTCAAGCCCCCGTTCGTCCGACTAACCTTGGCAGCAGACTAGCCTGAAACGTTTCTCTAATTACCCTTTCACAATGGAGAGCACTTCATTCCCACCAGCCTCTCGTTGTTCATTCCTTCCACAAACTACCCGGCTTAGGTTGTTTTTCTACCCAGAGGTCTTTATTGCCCCCACTGCCACCTTTTGGTCTGATGAGACCGAGGTTGTGGTGGCTCAGCCAGTCTATCAAAGCAGCCATGCTGAGCACAGTCCAGGTCCTGCACTCTCAAACTGGGATCTCCCCAGTCCTGCGCTCCGTCCTCCACTCCCTTTTTTTTCAACCGGGCTCGTTTTCCTGAGACAACATGGCGACAATGCCTCTGCGCGTTTCATTCCATAGGCGTAAGATGGCCGTCTTTCTGATGGAAGTTTGACAGGGAAGGAAGGAGGGCTCTGCTATTGACCCCTGGCGTTACAGCGCATCCAGATTGCGTCCTCTTTCCCAGAGTCAGCTCTGCTCTCACGCCCTCCGACCCCCGACTGTGGGGTGGCCATCCACATGCCTGACTAGAAGTCTCTAAGACCGCGAGAATCGGTGAGAGTGAGACCCCTCTGCGGGCGGACGACATGCCGGGGGCTGTGATACCGCTTTATGTCACAAGGTGGACGGCATTGGTTACGGGTGTTTGGATGTGTGCGTCTGTGTGTTTGTTTACGTGTGTGTGTGTGTGTGTGTGTGTGTGTGTCCTCTCCACTACACGGGCTTGTATTTCTTTGTGTGTCATCTCCCTGTCTCGTTGTGAGTGTGTCTTTGCATTCTTCAGTGTGTTTATCTTGCAGTGTTTACAAAAGGTCAATTCTCAATAGCTGTGGAAACACTCTAACGCTATTCTGCTGCGCATCCTGTTAAGAGCTACACCCCTGCCAGCAGGATATGGCAGACAGGCAGACAGGCAGACAGGCAGACAGGCAGACAGGCAGACAGGCAGACAGGCAGACAGGCAGGCAGGCAGGCAGGCAGGCAGGCAGGCAGGCAGGCAGGCAGGCAGGCAGGCAGACAGACAGACAGACAGACAGACAGACAGGCAGACTGTGTGGTGGTCTGCTCTGTCCTTGTCTGGGAGGCAGATAGTCAGGGCTAAACAGTTTACTGCAGACCATAATGAAAGCCTGCACACATGGACTAAATACAAGGAAACCCCAGAAGCGCACTCTGGTGCACTTTTCCTCTCGATTGCCGCTCCCACAGGGACAGCGTGGGGGGACTCCAGCGTCGGCCAAGGTCCTGAAGGAAACAGAGCGGCCTGTCAGCAGTTCCGCTTAGATTTTCCCCTCACATGTAGCGCTCCAAGGCTGGGAGCCCGTGCGGCACTTATATAGCCTTCCCCCAGGCCCTGTTCCCTAGCAGTTTCGGAATGCAGTCGGTTCAGGGCGCGCTAATCGGAACCAGATCCAACTGCGGTGAATTAACGGAGCCAGCTCGCCCGTACGGAGCCTAACCCCCCCTCACACACACACACACACACACACACACAGCTCCTCCACCACCAGATTCCTCTACGACAGGAGCAGATTGGCTGAGTGCGACGATTGGAACGATAGCGCATTCTTTTGGGGAGGGGGGGGGGCATAAAAATTTGTGTGGAGACAGGAAGCGTTGAGAGAGCTACCGTCTACACTGCGCCAAAGGCACTGCTACTACCAGGTGGCCGGTTGCAGTTCTCCGGGTCGACGAGGGGG
>CM030174.1:22596836-22599336 GCA_017639675.1 Aplochiton taeniatus | reverse complement strand
GGCTGTGAACAAACGCTCACACACACACAAACGCTCAAACAGACACACATACTAAGACACACACACACACACACACAAACAGCCAAACACACACACACACACACACACACACACACACACACAGACAAACACGTACTCAGACACACACACACACACACACACGCACATAGCCAAGCATCCACCCACAGAAACACATACAAAAACACGCGCACATGCACAGAGCGTATGCAAACACTACACCAGCACCAATTTCCATCTTCATCGTCTTCTGCTCAACCCCTTGCCACCCCCCCCCCCCCCCCCCCTCCACTCCCCCCTTCCCTCCTCTCTCCCCCCACCCCCCCCTCCTCTCCCCCCTTCCCTCCTCTCTCCCCCCACCCCCCCCTCCTCTCCCCCCTCCCTCCTCTCTCCCCCCACCCCCCCCCTCCTCTCCCCCCTTCCCTCGTCTCTCCCCCCCCCCCCCCCCCTCCTCTCCCCCCCCTCCCTCCTCTCTCCCCCCACCCCCCCATCGGACCTCCCGTGCGCGGCGGCGCGGTAAACGCAGCGTTTCGTTGATCTCTCCGCCGGCTCGATGGGAATCAAAGGCTTTGTCTCGTTTCATTTGCCGGCGCCTTTGTTTCGTCAACGCCGTCGACAAACCGCCGTTTGCTCTTCCAGCGGCGTGGTGTCAAATGAGTTTAAGCGTGCGTTTTGCTCGGCCTATTTATAGAGCGGCAAATGGAACGCGGACTCCCCTTGGAGAGTCGGCAAACAATGTCCTCCTCTTCTCCTGCGATGGTGGCTTCACCGATCTTATCAACAGCCCTCCAGAAAATACATCTGTCCGATTGTGAGGACCAGCAGTGGACCTTGTGTTCCTTTTCTTACTGTCGGTTGTCCTTTGAGGCCACTGTCGGACTACTGGAGGGCCGGCCTTTAGCGCTGGCCTAAGTGTGTGTGGGCCACCAATGTTTCTCAGCGATTCACGAGTGAGTGTGTGGAGGGCGGGATGAATGAAGTGTGTGTGTGTGTGTGTGTGTGTGTGTGTGTGTGTGTGTGTGTGTGTGTGTGTGTGCGTGCAGTGGTGAGAGAGGTCTAGTCAAAATGGGTGTGTGTGTGAGTTCGAGCGAGATAGGGCCAGCGTGGCCTGCGCCAGTCCAGCCTTCCAGCAGACAGTGAATCCATTGTCGAGACAGGAGACGGAGAACACTGGACTATCCGCTGGACTGTAATGATGGCCGAGCACTGCATGAAAGCCACTATTGACTGGAAGTGAAGTGTCGGAGAGGAGAGGACGAGAGAGGGAGAGGGGGGGGGAGAGGGTGGAGAGGAGAGGGAAGCATGGAAAGGACGTGCCGAGGAGGAGGAGGAGGAGGAGGAGGAGGAGGAGGAGGAGGAGGAGGCGGCAGAGAGGCGGGTAGATGAAAGCGGCCTGGACAAGGAGAAATGTCTTACAATCCTCTTTTTTTTCTTCTTGGGCTCGAATAACAACCAATCCACACGGGAGACCTTAGCGTGTGCTGTGTTAGAAAATAAAACATGCATATGGCCAAAAATGTGCATGCACGCACAAAACTCTTTTTTTCTTTTTTTTTTTACTTCACCGGGAGACAAAAGTCGAGTCATTTTTGCTGCATCACTCGCATTAAGGACCGATGACATGAGCGGCGATGGACGACGTCTTTGAGAAAACATGGCGCAACGTCCCTTCCCATCCCTGCCTCACGGCCCTGTTCTCCGTTGAGGCATTACGGGAAGGGGGTGAGGGGGAGGAGGAGGAGGCGAGGGGAGGGAGGGGGGGGGGGGCTGGGGGGGGGGGGCACGCCAGGACCTTTTCCCCGCTCTGCCGCTCTCATTAAAACCAGTATAGGATTCCCCTGCAGGGACCGGTCTAATTCCTGGATGTTTCCCCCTGCAGGTCCCCATGTAATTGATGAATGTTTGCCTGTTATCCCTAGCCTGGCTGTGTGTCTGATGAAGCTTATGAACCCCCCCCCCCCACCCCCCACACACACATACACACACACACACACACACACACATACACACACACACACACACACAGGATCGATACGAGCAAACTCAGAGGGCCAGCGCTGGGCTTCTCAGAGCTATGCTGGCCCGACAACGGATTAGTGTGTTGTCTTAGGGATGCTTGAAAAACCCCAAATGAAGGCCCAAACAATGGGTAGTAGGAGGTGAAAATACTGCATTCAAACTAATTTGTGTATTCATTTCACTTTTTTTTTTATTATTATTGGACAGTCTTTTTGTATTTAATATGGCGAAATGGCGTAGTTGTCTATTAAAATGATGAGGTAACGGGCTACTTCTCTCTGTTTCCTAGGCTTGGCAGCAGAGACAGTGACTGAGGAATTGAGCATGCCGCTCATATAGGAGCCAGAGGAAACTCTCACACACCCCCCCCCCCCCCAGAGGAGAGCAGAGCGCCGCGGCCCCCCCCTGTCCTGCTGTGGCACCACACAACGCAACCCCGCAAACACCCGTAAACGCACGGGCG
>CM030174.1:22569336-22591836 GCA_017639675.1 Aplochiton taeniatus | reverse complement strand
GTGATTATTGTCTGGGAAGGGGGATAATTGCATCTAATAACAGAGAGAAATAGATGAAAAGATCTGAGTGTCCCTACTTTTCTATTGTATTCTCTCTCTCTGTCTGTCTCTCTCTCTCTCTTTCTCTCTCTCTCTCCTTCTCTTTGCCTCCCCCTCCATCTCTTTATTCTACTCCGAGGAGATAACAGGGTTGTTCAATATTCATTAATGTTCATCACAGCTTCCTGGGACTGAAGACTATTATACATTATCTGTTCTCCTCAGGAGGGTGACTGTTGTGTGCTCAAGTTTCTCTCTCTCTCTCTCTCTCTCTCTCTCTCTCTCTCTCTCTCTCTCTCTCTGTCTATCTTCTCTGCTGTTTTGTTTTTCTTTTGTCTTTATCTCGGCACTATCCCCTTCAATCTTAAAGTGTCCTTCTGGTCTTTCAGCGGCATTCATCAAACTCGGTGGCACTTGGATATCTGCCATTTCAAGCTCATTCTGTCCCTGGGTAATGAAGTCCTATATGAAACCAAGACAATCGTCGGTGTACATAAACCAGTCATACCTTTTCCTCTATTTCCACCTTAGCAATGAAGTAGTGGGGAACGCACACACACACACATACATACCCCCCCCCCCCCCCCCACACACACACACACACACACAGGACACTGAATGCCAGGTAACCTGGTCCTGGATCTGTGTTCACGATGTGGCCTGATCTATTCTGGCTGAGGCCCTGATGCTTAAGTTGAGAAAGGGCCTTGTACACCCCACGTAAAGGGCCACCAATTCATTTTGAGGGCCGGTCCTGAGCTGATGCCTAGGACCAGTTATTTGGGGGGGAGGGCGGGGTATTGTCTTGACCAAGTCCAACTAAAACTTTACTTTAAAATCGCTACAGTAAATCATCCATCGCTAGCTAACCAGCTAGCTAACACGGACACAGACAATCACAAATAGGGACCTCACTAGCTTTGTCGTTTTTTGCAGAGGGGCTGTACAAATGTCTGTATTTGCGAACCTTGTCCGCGAGTCCCTCTTCGATCTGCTCCATTGTTGGCTTAATGGGGTGTTTTCCTACCACAGTATTACCGGAAATCTTCTCACTTCCTCTTTCCTTCCCTGTTCATCCAATAACCGATTGCTTGACGCACGGGAGAAAAAAGCTACGTGCGACGTACTGTTAGGAGTTTATGAGGACTCCCCGTATCCAAGTCTGCGGAACTCTTCAACATTGGCTTTCCCGGACACCCGTTCTCTGCGTAGCTACGCGGAGACGTTTACGTGTTTCTTTGCAGAGGCATAAACCAGGCTTTAGTCCACCATTGTTGTTGCTGGGAAATGGTGTGACGTAATGGTGCGGCTCTCTAGCCCGTGAACAAGCAAACCGGTTCTTGAAACGTTCGCAAGTTGAACCGACTGCGAACCGGCACCAGCCCAGAATATGTTCGCGTCGGTGGAAAAGGAGTATTGGTCTCGTGACGGGAGGCCTAAGGCTCAAACCAACCAGCTTTGCATTGAGTGCAGTGCAGTGCAGCGCAATGCAATGATGAAACATTTACGCCTGAATGGTTTTAAAACAATGTATCTGTCTAGCTATCCATCCATCCATCCATTCAGCCATCATTCCATCCAGCCATCCAGCTAGCCATCCATCTATTCATCCAGCAAATTATCCGTTCACAAAAAAACACATACATACATACAGTACGTAGATGTATTTTCACATGCCAATGAAAGTGATTCAGATCTCAAATCTGGCTAGTTAACCTGGTCATGGTGCATCGGGCCTTTGTCCTCCCCCTGTCCCCCTCTCATAGCCTGCCGCTGCGTGGGACGCCAGGACCTTCAACAGGGCTCGCTTACGCTGCCCCACAATCTAATAGGCAGGCTAATTATTTATTGATGTGTGTTTACAGTGCTGAGGTGGTGACTGAGATTGTGGGACTCGTGTGTATGTATGTGTGTGTGTGTGTTTGTATGTATGTGGACATAGCGCTTATTTATTAGTTGTGTGTGTGTGTGTGTGTGTGTGTGTGTGTGGGTGGGCTCCTTACTATGAGATATGGAGCTATTTACCAGCCCGCTACAGCTGTGTTTGCGTTCTCCTGTGGAGTGGTGGTGCAGTGCAGTGTGTGTGTGTGTGTGTGTGTGTGTATGTGTGTGTGTGTGAGGGGGTGGGGTGCAGCAGGGTTATCCGGTGGAGTCGTTTGGCAGTGCTGTGACAGAAAGGTCTAGAAAGCATTACTGCCGTTGGAGTTCAGATCAGTCTCTTCCCCCCCATGGGCAGAGCGTTTTGCAGTGAGTGGGATTCCTTTGGACACTGCTCAGGGACTGCAGTCCACTAACAGCAGCTCTGTCAGTGGCTTAGCCTGAAACCTACTGTCAGCTGGAACACCACACTGGTCAACTAGCATAGATGCTAACTAAAACTAGCTTCTCCAAGTGTTGTGTACATACATGTAAATACGTTATGTGCGGTATAAATTCAATAAATATTTATGGTGGTAACGCAGTTGTGGTGGAGGTTGGCTGTGTTTGATATTGCTTATGTATTAGTAAGACCTGCTTTATATCCTCTATATCCTTGGCGTACTGCTGTTGAGAGGTTAAGCTTTTGGAAGAGGCCAGAGAGTGAGGTCGTCTGTTACTACCACCAAACGCTTTTATTTTGATCCGAAATCGGGTCCGGCGAGGTCTGTAATAATTGGATTATACTCAGCTAGGGCCGCTTTATTTCAGATTACTTCGATTATAATCCTACGTGTTCGCTGGCATAACACATCTTAAAAGCCTTTCGTCATAGCTGTATTGCGTATTAACGCAGTTCCAGACTGTAGTGGCTTAGCTGGGGGTTAAGTGGAGGAGCTAGATAATCCATGTATTATCATACGTGTACAAAGGCGGTTGAGTTTGATGGTTGAGGTTAATTCCCCTCTGTTTGTCTGTCAGGGAGCCATGTAGGTCAGCGTGTCAGCACTGATGTGCTAGCCTTTTAGCCACTAGCTACTGTAGCCGAGCCTACGGCCTACAACAGCAGCAAAGCAACAACAGCAGCAAAGCAACAACAACAACAACAAGAACACAGCAGCACCAACAACATAGCAACAACAAGAACACAGCAGCACCAACAACACAGCAACAACAAGAACACAGCAGCACCAACAACACAGCAACAACAAGAACACAGCAGCACCAACAACATCATCAACATCAACACCCATTTTTTCAGTCACCCCCGGTAAGAGGGTGGGACTACTTTGTCAAGCTGTAGAAACACGCACTGTCTTCTGCAGCACCTCGACTGGTGTTAAGGTTCCCATGTCGACCGGGGAGGGGGGGCGTTGCTACGGAGTAGTGATCATGCACACCCCAGGGCGATGTAGTGGCCGCAAACAACATCGCACACACACACACACACACACACACACACACACACACACGCGCACGCGCACACACACACACACACCAAGGGCGAGTGAGAGAGAGGCACCTCTCTGATCTAGAGGAGCAGTGTTCGGTATGTCGCCGTAAATGAGCTTTCCCACTCCCCACCTTGGCACATCTGCTTTCAATAACGCCACTAAACGAGGGAGGGAGATGGAGAAAGGGTGGGGGGGGGGGGGGGGAACAGAAAGGACCGTAGAGTGATGGAAAACGGAAGAAAAAAAAGAACAGAACGAAAGGATATCTGGCTCCGGCAGTAAATCGGAACGTCTTGGCGTTAGAAGCAATCCCCCATTCCAACTATTATAGCGTCTGACTAACTTGTTCTGCTTCTTATTTTCGGAGGGTTGCCGCATGTTCTCTCTCTCTCTCTCTCTCTCTCTCTCTCTCTCTCTCTCTCTCTCTCTCTCTCTCTCTCTCTCTCTCTCTCTCTCTCTCTCTCTCTCTCTCCGGTCGGTTCACCAAGCAAACTCAAAACAACAGATGCAAAACTCCAAAGCTGCCTCACCCGCCGCATATGCTATTGGAAAAACATGGTGGTACTTTTAGTTAAACACACTCCTCTCAGTAGCAAGAGGGAGGCTGGATTGTGCTGGGAGGTGACTGAGCGGGGCGTTTGGTGTGACTCTGTTGTTGGATGTGGGTGTTTGTGTGTGTGTGTGTTTACTGACCAGATGCCTATACGTCTGTCCACATCAGAGCAGACTGTCGTGCCAGATGTCTGCCTGCTTCACAGCTAGCGTTGGCCCGTGTGTTTGTTTGCTGGGTGAGGGGTAAAGGTCTTCGGATCTACTCCCCAAGATCTGGCTGGCTGGTCATTTTTTGTCACATACTGGGCCTTCAAGTTTCTAAGGATAGCATACACACACCCACACACACACACACACGGAGTGAAGACTGGAGAGCTGAAAAAAAATGTGTGTGTGTGTGAGGGGTCAGTACGGAAGGGATCGTAACATCTGTTTCACCGCCTGGGCTGCCAGTGGCCTTGATACACTGCCCACCAACACAGACACACACACACACACAAACACACACACACACAAACACACACACACACACACATGCTGATAGAATCTGCACACATTTTGCATGTTTTCCACCACACAAAAAAACAAGCACACAGTCAAAGCCACATCTTCTGTGTCTAACAGTCTGCATTTACTAACAAAAGAAGTAGCAGATTTGTCTGTGGTCGCTGTGCCCACACACACACTCACACACACACACACACACACACCGTCCCTGAGCTGCTGCTACACTGACCCAATGCCATTAAGAAACAATTAGGGCTCTGCTATTGGCTGACTACAGAAAACAAATGCCAACCCGAGCCACAGCTCTATATTCAAAAGTGCCCTCAATGAGCCCCAAATGTGTGTGTGTGTGTGTGTGTGTGTGTGTGTGTGTGTGTGTGTGTGTGTGTGTGTGCGCGCGCGCTTGTGTGTGTGTATGGCTGTGTGTGAATGTGTTCTGTCCCTCATTTCTCCTTAGAAAGGAATTGGGCTTCAAGCTTTGGCAAGACCGTGTCCTTTTGATATTTTCCAATACACCCATTTGTCACCAAGCACATACTCGTGCAAAAACAAACAGCCACACCCGACACACACACTTACAGTGCATTCGGAAAGTATTCAGACCCTGTCCCTTTTTCCACGTTCTGTCACGTTACAACCTTATTCTAAAACGGATAGTGTTCACTTTTTTTTTTCTTCCTACAAACCATATCCCATAGTCACAAAGTGAAAACGGGTGTGTAGAAAACAAGTAAAAGACGGAGATATCACATTTATTCAGAGTCTGGCACACCTGAATTTGGAGATTTTCTCCCATTCCTCTCCGTCAGGTTGGATGGGGAGCGTCAACCCACAGCCATTTTCAAGTCTCCCCAGAGATGTTCAATCAGGTTCAAGTCCGGTCCCTGGCTGGGCCACTCAAGGGCATTCGCAGACTCGCCCAAAAGCCAATCCTGCGTTGTCTTGACTCTGTGCTAAGGGTCATGGTCCCGTTGGCAGGGGAATCTTCGCCCCAAGTCGGAGGTCCAGAACGCTCTGGAGCAGATTTTCGTCAAGGATCTCTATACTTTGCTCCGTTCATCTTTCTGTTGACGCTTACAAGGAGTTCAGTCTTGGTTTCATCAGACCACAGAATCTTGTTTCTCATGCTCTGAGAGTCCTTTAAACGCCAAGCGGGCTGTCATGTGCCTTTTACGGAGGAGTGGCTTCTGTCTGGCTACTTTACCATAAAGGCCTGATTGGTGGAGTGATACAGAGATGGTTGTCCTTCTGGAAAGTTCTCCCATCTGCACAGAGCAACTCTGGAGCTCTGTCAACAGTGGCCATCGGGTTCTCTGTCAACTGTCTGACCGATACACGACTAATTCATTTTCACACGTTCCTACAAACCTCTTTTCACTTTTTCACAATGGGGTATTGGGGTGTAGATTGATGAGAGAGAAAAAAAAATTCTATTTTAGAATAAGGCTGTAACATCAGAAAAATGTATGTAGAAAAGGTGATGACTTTCTGAATGTGTAACGTCACTTTTGCACAAAAGCTCAGTGATTAAGAAAAACAACAGACTGATAAGCAACTATCTGATGAGACGGCTTTGGGGAGCACACAGCCACCATCTAAACACACTCTGTCTCTTGAATCTCTTGTTATCCAGTGTGTGTGTGTGTGCCCCAGTGGTCCTGTTGCTCTGTGTCTATCTCTGTCACCGGGGAGGAGAGCCGTGTGTTTACGGCCCCGTGCTGTCTCTCCGCGGAGCTCGACTCACACTGAGGAATGGCCCTCTTTAGTAAGCCTGTTGACACATTAACCCCCTGAGACACACACACACACACACACACACACACACACACTCCCTTTTGTGAAGCCTTACTGTCGGTATTGATTGACCCAACCAGTCCCTCCTGGAGCTGGAGACAAGACAGAGAGATGGATAGGGAGACGGAGCGATGGACGGATAGGGACGAGGAGGGAGGGGAAAGTGCCTGGCCCCTGGAGTGAGATGGACAGATATGTATTGGAGAGAGAGAGAGAGACGAGACAAAGGGAGACGTAGATAGACAAAAAGAGACAAACCAAAAAGAAACGACAGACAGCCAGAGAGAGATAGAGTAGATCAATGAGATGGTGTAGGGATAAGACCATGGGATTAGGGCTGTTCTACACATCTGGTCGACAGGAGAGGACACCCTACCTCTGTAGCGATAGGAACATCTATGGTAGGTTACACTGTACTACAACATTATAAACTATACTACTGTTGATTCCATCTATGGTAGGTTACACTGTACTACAACATTATAAACTATACTACTGTTGATTCCATCTATGGTAGGTTACACTGTACTACAACATTATAAACTATACTACTGTTGATTCCATCTATGGTAAGTTACGCTGTACTACAACATTATAAACTATACTACTGTTGATTCCATCTACGGTAGGCTACGCTGTACTACGGTATTATAAACTATACTACCGTTGATTCCATCTACGGTAGGCTACGCTGTACTACAGTATTATAAACTATACTACTGTTGATTCCATCTACGGTAGGCTACGCTGTACTACAGTATTATAAACTATACTACTGTTGATTCCATCTACGGTAGGCTACACTGTACTGCAGCATTCTAAACCATAATACTGTTGGTTCAATCTATGGTAGGCTACACTGTACTGTACAGATGCTACTGTTCATTCCCACGTATTGAATCTTAACTCAATGGCACTGTATCCCTGAGTCAGGGCTTTTTGGAAGTCAACAAACACACACTTCGTCCCAGACCACCAGACCCCCTCTTTCACCACTGTGGGAGCCACACACACACACACACACACACAAACATGCACGTACGCACAGCCACACATACAGATGTACACATGCGCAGGCATGCACCACCACACACAAACCCACAAATCCACTGGTAATCATTCCATTCTCAGTCTGCTTCCCATCCATAAGGGAGAGTCATTGGAACGATGGAAGACAAAGAAAGAAAACATTTTAGCAAACGGGGAAGCCAAGCAAAGCAGAGATGGAGGGGGGGATTGAATTCAAAGAAAGGGGGTTCAGAAGAGAGGGAAAGAGAGAGGAAGAAAAAGAGGAGGAGAGAGAGAGGGAGAGGGCAGACATGGCTCACTGACATTCTGAACTGCAAGCCTTGGGACTTGGCCATGCCGCTTCCTGTGTTGGAGATAGGAGAGACCAGGCCCCCCCTCTCCCCCTGCCCAAATCTCTCTCTCCCTGCCCAAATCTCTCTCTCTCTCTCTCTCTCTCTCTCTCTCTCTCTCTCTCTCTCTCTCTCTCTCTCTCTCTCTCTCTCTCTCTCTCTCTCTCTCTCTCTCTCCCCCCCCCCCTTCCCTGTATCCCAGAGTTCCTTCTGATCCCTGGGGGACCTTTCAGTGCTCCACTTCCCCACGTTCCGGCTGCTCTCCCAGGCCTCATTCCCAATCGCCCCTGGCTCTTTCCTAAACCTTCTCCATCCAACATCACAAAACATCGTTTAACCAAAACACAACGCCCGTCCCTGGATCCCCAACTCAAACAGCTCTCACCCCTTTTCCACACTTCCCTCGGTACGTCTCTCTTCTCCTCTCCCACACCGTGCACCCCCCAAAACGCATCACCACCCCACCCCTTGGCATGGCAGTTCCAGCTCCCCTCTGCCACAGGTTCGACCGGCCTACACAGCCTGCCACGTAGTCGTACACTAACCGCCCACTAATCACCCCCCCCCCCCCGGACTAATCACCCCCCCCGGGCCAGAACACACACAGGAAGAGATAGCCATCTCCGCAGCTCTCATTGTCTGCATGCATGGCGGGCCACCGTAATGGCTTGTTGTGTTTGCCTCGGCCGGGCGTCGTTTAGCGCTGAGTCAACAGATCGGGGTCGAGGCGCAGCCGCCGCCGCCGAGCCGCGCAGGCTCTCGGGATTTTGCATCTGGCGGCTCTGGCGGCGTTTGCTTTCCCCTGCCGCCGCGGTGATTGCAGAGCTGTGTAATGAGAGAGTTAAGAGATGATTAAGGAGACGAGGGTGAAGGAACCCGGAGAGCCTGGTACGGGTTCGGCACGGAGGGAAGGAGGAGACCAATCCCAGCGGCAAATGTCAGGGCTCCTCCTTCCAATGGCCGCGGTTGATTACTGTGATCTTTGAAATCGGGAGGCGGAGCGTAGAGTTGAATTGAATAGACAAGAAGGATTATGCCGCTTGACCTGATTGAACTCTGGCGCTATTGTCAGTCTAGTATTATTATCAAGGCCTGTTATTCGAGCATAATTATTACTATCCCCAGATGGCTCACAGACACAAACAGTTTCACTGTGTGTGTGTTTGTGTGTGTGTGTGTGTGTGTGTGTGTGTGTGTGTGTGTGTGTGTGTGTGTGTGTGTGTGTGTGTGTGTGTGTGTGTGTGTGTGTGTGTGTGTGTGTGTGTGTGTATGCATGCATGCAGGGGCCTGGACAAGGACATGATCTCCTGTGTTGTATTTCTAGAGGACCTCTGTTGGACACAAGCACATGCTGGTCCTTGGCACCATGGTCACACACACACACACACACTCACTCACTCACTCACTCACTCACTCACTCACACACACACACACACACACACACACACACACACACACACACACACACACACACACACACACACACACACACACAAAAGCCCTTGCCAGCCTCTTGCTGGGTGAATTATGCAGGGCAGCACTGGGCAGAGGCTGGGTGAGTACAGGGGAGGTGAGAGAGAGAGGGTTAGAGAGGGGGGGCTCGCCGCGTAGGGAGGAATGGAGGCACCAGGCGAACGGCGGACCTGGCCCGCTGCCGAGCCTCCCGCCGCGTAGCCGTAACGTCGATGGCGTTGGCGCTCATGCGTGGGCACAGGGAGAGACGCTCTCTCTGTTTGCCTCCCGTGAGTCTCGCTGACTGGCAGGCTGGCGGAGGGACAGAGGTCCGCACCACAGGCACGTTCCGACCTCGTCTGCTCCCATACACACATACGTACACGTACATAACACACATACGTACAAACACACACACACACCCTGGAGGCTTGTGCTGGTGTGTGTCTGTTTCTGTTTGCGCGCGCTTGATTGATTGGCTCATATGGAAGTGATACGTGTTCTAATGAAGAAGCGGAAGCAGGCATGTTAATTAGTGTGTGTGTGTGTGTGTTTTTTTTTGCTGTGCCTGTTTTTAACTAGCTGAAGGTCGCCTCACTCCTGTAGATGTCGTTGATTATCTCCTGACTGCACATGTCAGGATGTGAAAGGTAGCGTGTGGCGCAGGGTACATACATGCCTTTCACATGTCACTGTAAAGCAGGAACAGTGTGTTTGTGTGTGTCTGAGGCTTTGATTATGATATGCAAATCTGACCTATACCATTAGACCGCTGTATATCTGTCTCTTTTCCTCCCTCTCTCTTCTCTCTTCTCTCTCTGTCTCTTTATCTCTCTCTCTCTCTCTCTCTCTCTCTCTCTCTCTCTCTCTCTCTCTCTCTCTCTCTCTCTCTCTCTCTCTCTCTCTCTCTCTCTCCCCCTCTCTCTACTTGTTCCCATTCACCCCCCTCCTTCGCTGCTGTTTTGTAAATTAACATATTATGTCTTAGGGGCATCTTTACTCCAACTTTCGTGGGTTTGATGCTCAACTTAATAAAGTGGATATTAAATAAAAAAACTCTATCTCCCCACCCCCACCCCTCCGCCCCACCCCGGTCTGCCTCCAGCCCCTGCAGATCGACGACAACTTCTGTGGCCAGGACTTCAACCAGCCCCTGGGGGGCACCACCACCATCGAGGGCATCCCCCTGTTCACAGACAAGGAGGACGGCATGACCTCAGTGGCGGCCTACGACTACCGGGGCCACACCGTGGCGTTCACCGGCACCCGCAGCGGCCGGATGAAGAAGGTAACGCTCCCAGAGACTCGCAGAGACTTGTGTGTGTGTGTGTGAGTGTGAAGTGTAAGTGGGTAGTCAAGGTGAGTGAGTGAGTGTGTGTGTGTGTGTGTGTGTGTGTGTGTGTGTGTGGTGTTGGTGTGTAGTGTAGGTGTGTGTTTGTGAGTAGGTGTGTAGTGCAAGTGTGTGTGTGTGTGTGTGTGTGTGGGGGGGGTAGTTAGGTAGAGGATGTGGGGGGTCCTGGGTGTGCTATGGATCTCTTGCGGAGGACCCCATGCCGGTCGAGATAAAGCTTGGTCCACTGTGTCTCCCCACGGTTGGTCTTTGTTACCATGGTGCTGGCGAGCCACCGCCTGATTGGCTAGAAGTGGCGGCTGGGAACTTTTCTCTCTCTTGAGGGTTTGGATGTTGCTGAGATGATTTCGGAGTCGGACCCCACGGAGCTCGTGTGTGTGTGTTTGTGTGTGTGCTTCCGAGTAAGGACACCCCATGGTGTGTGAGGGTGTGCGGGTCTGTGTGTTTGCACACTCGAGTGTGTGTGTTGAGAGGACCCCATGGTGTTTGCCAATCAGCAGCTCCTTCAGGCGAGAGTTGTCATGCTGGGTATTCCCAGGTGTGGGTTTTTTGGTGCCTATTTTAGTGTGTGTGTGAACGGTGTGTGTGTATATGTGTGTGTATACACAGGTCTGAGAAGATCCAGTTGGCTCTGGCTGCTAGCAGAAGTTGATGGAACACCACACGGCCCGCTTGTCGGCCTCCTCGCGTATAGACAGAAACAAAAGAGCGTTTTAATAATAATTATTTGCGTTTTGATTTGGTTATTTTGGCAGAGGGGAAGTCAATTTTACATTACGACTGGGCATAACTCGCCTCCTCCCAGAAGAGCAATACAAATCATGGCGAGTTTTGTTTTGCAGACATTTCCCCTAAACGGTGTTTCTGTCAGAGGGTTGGCCATCAGCTGTAACGCTGGTGTTTTACCCCGGGAACAGAGTCAATGAGTGCCCTGTCAGACTCACGGGCAAACACACTGAAGGAAACATAAGCCGACAAAGACCCAGACCTACGTCCACACACACACACACACACATACACACACACACACACACACACACAGCTCCAGCTCCTGTCTCGGTAGTTTTGCTAAGTTGGCTGAAACCCAGCCCCCTAGTCCTTGTCGCTGACCTCTGGGCTGTGTGTGTGTCTTCCAATGGACTAATAGTGTCTCCGGTGTGTGTGGGTGTACACGCGGCTGTGTGTATCAGCAGGTGTATCATTGGTGTTTGAGGTGTGGCCGAGGGGCTAGTGTGTGTGTTCCCTCTCTGTCGTGTGTGTGTGTGTGTGTGTGGGTGGGTGGGGGTTGGGGGGGGTCTTCAGCAGACACTATCGAGCTGATCGGAATCTTATTTCCCCCCCGGCTAACCGCTCTTCCTGCGATGAGAGGGAGGGATGGCGGGATGGAGGAGAGGAGACGAGCAGGCCTGGGCTGGGGGTGCGGTGTCCTCACTCCGAGGTCGATAGGGCTGCTGGGATATGTAGTCCATCGGGGCAGACGAATACAAACCACCCCTATCCCACGGAACGTCAACCCCTACGGAAATGTTCGACGTGGCCTGCCATAGCGGCTACGAAGGTGCCGACTACCTCGGCCATACCAGCTGTCGGCGTGGGAACGCAGCTTATGAATACGTCACAACATGCCTGTCTTTGCAATTGTGTTGAACCGATACAGTGCATTAGGGCTTCTATGGTGGTGGCATTGGAAGTAATAGAATAGTATTCCAGCCGGAGGGCTCTTTCCCCGGCCACCCTCACAAATAACCTCTCTGTGTTTATAACCCCATAAAGACGTCTACTGATGGCCAACTCTGGGTGGCTGCGGCACGGCCATTATCCCCCTCGGCTCCGGCTCTGCTGGTGTGCGTGCGTGCGTGCGTGCGTGCGTGCGTGCGTGCGTGCGTGCGTGCGTGCGTGCGCGTTGTTTGTGATGTGGTTGAGGTTATTTGACTGGAATGGTTATTGGGTTACTGCAGCGGTTAAAGTGCGAGAGAAAACCGCCATGGAGGGGAGAGAGCAAGAGAGAGAGAAAGAGAGAGAGGCATTGTGGGAAAGGGTGGCGTGGAAGAAACTGTATTTGTCTTTCTGTGGAAAGGGAGAGTGCCACACAGACCGCGGGCGTGAGAAAGTGCGTGCTAGATTGGGCCTGTGTCAGGGCCTGTGTGTGTGTGTGTGTGTGTGTGTGTGTGTGTGTGTGTGTGTGTGTGTGTGTGTGTGTGTGTGTGTGTGTGTGTGTGTGTGTGTGTGTGTGTGTGTGTGTGTATGAGCAGCCCGCTGATGGTAGCTGGCAGTCTTGTTTTATTGCTCTTCATTGGGAGTTAATGGTGCTCTGTGGCCTAATGAAATGTAAAGCTGCACGGTATCGACAGGACGGCAGGCTCTGGGCTCAGGGCTCCAGGCTGAGACACCACACTCATTGGAATTCCACTGCTCTGTGCTGCTGGATGGGGCTGCTGCCTGGTTGTGTGTGTGTGTGTGTGTGTGTGTGTGTGTGTGTGTGTGTGTGTGTGTGTGTGTTTGGAGGGGGAGGGGGTGTATGTGTTTGTGTGTGTGGAAAAAAGGAAAAGGCTGCAAGGTTCTTTGTTGATTTATCGTTATATGTACAATCACCACAAATTTGAAAGCCCTTAATGACTAAAAGGACAGCAGTGTGTGTGTGTGTGTGTGTGTGTGTGTGTGTGTGTGTGTTTACATTTGGGTTTGTTTGTGTGTGTGTATGCTAAACTGTGGCAAATGTCCAGGTCCCGTCATTCGTTCTTTCTTCTCAATGGTTTCCACTCCATGAGGCTTGAATGAAAACCTCCATGCCACCTGAACCGATTACTCCCCCCATCTCCGCTCCCCCCTCTGGGCCGGCCCATGAGAAGAACAGCTTTGTAGGAGCTGGCAAACAGATCTCTGTGGATCTCTGGTCTCTGCGCTGGGTGTAGATGCTCAGAGGAGAAAGCGCTAGTTTGTTGTGTGTTCAGTGCACGGTATGGTTGGATTGCATATCATTTCATCATCTTAACGCCGCCAGCCAATCACGTTCAGTCACACCGCCCCCTCCCCACTTCCGTCCACTTAAAGGCCCTTCGAAACGTCAACACCAAAACCAACGCATCCCCGTGGGTTGCCGTGCCAACCGGTTGAGTGGCGGCTGGCTGGCCCGGCGGTGCTACAGAGTCTTCATTTGAAGTAGCCCGCGCCCGATCCCAGCCAGCAGGGACGCTGCCTGTCAGCTTGATAAAGTCTAATCAGGAAACATAAGACGTGCGCTAATTTAGCATGTGAATGCTAATTAGCGGGTAGCATTTAGAGGGCTGATGATGATTAAAGCGGCGTGGCGGCGGCGCTCCGTTGACGGCTGCTCGGCGGCGGCGGCAAATGTCAAAGAGACAAGACGGATGGAGATGAGATATTCTCCTGCCTCGTGCGCTCACGCGAGCGTGCCCGCCCGCCCGCTCGCACACGTGTGAGGACGGTTGGGGAAATGTGCTCTGTCACCCAAAGCCTTTGAGCGGAGCCGTTCGTCCTCCGTTGCGGCGAGTCAATGGACTCTCTTGCCTTGTCGGTATCTGTCGGCGCTGGAGTCGCGGCGTCTTGACGGAGCCGCAGACAGACGGCGGCCATCGCGCGTTAACCTCATTAAAGATGGCCGACTGTTTTGAAAGACTTAGTCTCAGTCACCCTGCAGCGATGTGGTGTAGCTCTCACCAGGGCCCGCACTGTTTGTCCTATCGAAAATAGTGGGTAGCCCTTGGTGTGTGTGTGTGTGTGTGTGTGTGTGTGTGTGTGTGTGTGAGAGAGTAGTTCTGATGGAGTGCCCGTTTCAAGTGGCTCTACTGTATAAATCAGCAGGGGATAATACAACTACGATATTACAGCTGGAAGTGCAGAAAGTGGAGGGTGAATTATCATTGAGGCTTCTGCTTTTTCCTCTCTCTCTCTCTCTCTCTCTCTCTCTCTCTCTCTCTCTCTCTCTCTCGGCCCCTCTCTCTCAGTCTCTCTCAGCCTCTCTCTCTCTCTCTCTCTCTCTCTCTCTTTCCCTCTCTCCCTCTCCAGTGTGTCACCTTCAGCTCTCATTTCTGCTCGGTGGTGGGCTTGCTGCCCACAGCTCTGCTTCCCCTGAGAATTCTCAGCCACTGAGCACACAGAGAGTGTGTGTGTGTGTGTGTGTGTGTGTGTGTGTGTGTGTGTGTGTGTGTGTGTGTGTGTGTGTGCGCGCGCACGCGCACGTTCGCGCATATGCTGCTGCGCGAATGTGCAGGTGTGTACTTGCCAACACACAGGCGCGCAAAGCCCCCACCTATCGCCCCTCCGTCCCCTATACACCCCCCTCCCCCATTAACCGTAGTGTATAGCTCATATGTAGTCCTCTATACATCCACCAACCCTATGTGAGACGAACAGAGCCTTGACTAGGAGTCTGCAAAGTCAAATGAGCTGCCCACCACAAGCAGCAAGCAGCAATGATGCCCGCAGGTCAGTGTCACAACGGCGGGTCAACCCCATCAGTTGGCAGAGACAGCCATGCGCCCTTGAGCAGGACATGGTGTTCCCCCCTCTAGCCCCCAGCGGTTGTGTGTGGGGAAATGGGAGGGTGATCATGACAAAAGGAAATGTCTGTGTGGGACAGTGGTGAAGAGGTGTCTGTCCCCTGTAGGCCTGCCTGGGATGGAAGATGGAAAGAGACAGAGAGACAGGGAGATAGACAGAGACGGATATAGCACATAGACACAGACAGAGAGACTGGCAGGCATGCAGATAGACAGACATGCAGACAGATTCTGTAGAGACAGACACATAGAGGATCCTCTTGACAGTTGTGGTGGTCAGGTGCCACCCGCCAAACTCAAGCTGGGCATTACACGCTAGACAACCCTGGCACCATGCCTCATACTGTGTGGTTGTGTGTGTGAGTGTGTGTTGGTGTGTGTCGCGACAGGGCAGGACAGTTGGGGTGGGGGGGGGGGGGGGTGGGGGCCATGTGAGCTGGTGTTGGCGCAGCTGCACGGTGCCCAGCGCACGCCATGGCAGCTGCCTGTCCCCCTGACCGAGACGCAGCACACAACTGGCCCCGGCCTGACGTCACCTGGCCTGCCGGCTTGAACTGACGGTCAATGCTAGGCCTTCTGTGTGTGTGTGTGTGTGTGTTTGTGTGTGTGTGTGTGTGTGTGTGTGTGTGTTGTCGTGGATCACTGTGTCTGTGTCTGTGTCTGTGTCTGTGTCTGTGTCTGTGTCTGTGTCTGTGTCTGTGTCTGTGTCTGTGTCTGTGTCTGTGTCTGTGTGTGTGTCCAAGCCATGTTCGCTGTCCTGTTTGAAAGAGGAAGAAAAGGGGGCAGCTGCTGCCTTAAGCCTTTGTCAACTGCTCTCCTCATCTGTTCTGTCTGTCTGTTTGCAGACACACACACACTCTATACTCACACACATACACACACTCTATACTCACACACACAGACTCTATACTCACACACATACACCTTCTGTCTTAATCAGACACGTGGTGTACTTCCAACACGCAAGGCTCTGTCGAGATGATTCATGATTTGGCTAATATTTTCGTGTGTGTCTGTTTACGTGTGTGTGTGTGTGTGTGTGTGTGTTTGTGTGTTTGTGTGTGTGTGTGTGTGTGTGTGTGTGTGTGTGTGTGTGTGTGTGTGTGTGTTTATTCCTGCATGTCATGTGAGCTTGTCTGTATGGTTCTGCTGCGGGCCAATCCATTCAGGCCACAGAGAGAAACCACGAGTGACTTTTCGATAGTGATCAAAGGTAGAGACCCGATCATACAGTGACTGCCATTGTTCCATAGTACAGATCCATCCGACATGAGTTTACCTTGGCTCACTAGCCATCCCAGCTAGCCTCCCAACTGGGTTGCTAGCCGTCCCAGCTAGCCGACTGACTGGGTTACTAGCCGTCCCAGCTAACCTCCTGACTGTGTCACTAGCCATCCCAGCTAACCTCCTGACTGGGTTACTAGCCATCCTAGCTAGCCTCCTGACTGGGTTACTAGCAATCCCAGCTAGCCTCCCGACTGGGTCACCATAACCAAGGGTCCTATAAGGGCAGCCAGCATGACGGAGAAGGCGAAGACAGCGATGATGATGATGAGGAGGAGGAAGAGGAGGAGGAGAATGATGGTGATGAGGATGCTAATTCGTTCGCTACCGGTCGGTGAGCAGAGACTCGCCACCGGCGATGGAGGGGCCTGATTGGCCCCGAGTCCGGAGGGGTTCTGATTGGATACTCCAGGGCCGTGATTATCAAGTGGGCCTCCCATGTCTGGAGGGTCCTTGGCAATCAGGCCAGCGGAGCTCTGAGACGCACCCTTAAGGTTAGACGCTGGGGCGCACACACACACACACACACACACACACACACACACACACACACACACACTAAAGTGCTCTTACAGCCTGTGCCCCTATTGTCTGTCTGTCTGTCTGTCTGTCTGTCTGTCTGTCTGTCCGGCCGTCCGTCCGTATATCAATCTATCTCACCCTGACTCGTCACAAGGAAGATTGCCCGTCCCTGTGCATTAAACGGAGCTACATCATTTTTCTGTGTGTGCGTGCAACCGCACCTGTGTGCATGGCAACGTCAAGAGCAGCTCCACAGAGCCGAGAGAAAGCGAACGAGGCGTTGAGACAATGAGAGCCGAAGAAGAAGGGAGCAGAAGAAGGAGAGAACAGAAAAAGGAGGGAGCAGGAGAAGGAGGCAACAGAAGAAAGAGGAGCTGGAGAAGGATGAACCAGAAAAAAGGAGGGAGCAGGTGAAGAAGGAGGGAGCAGGAGAAGGAGGGAACAGCAAAATGAGGGAGCAGGAGAAGGAGGGAACAGAGAAAGGAGGGAAGAGAAGAAAGAGGAGCTGGAGAAAGAGGGAACAGGAGGAGCAGGGAGCAGGAGAAGGAGGTGGGAGCTGAAGAAAGCCCGTCCAGGGGCAGAGCCGCTCCGCCATCTGTCTGCGTGCCCGAGCCAGCTCCTCCATTGTGGCCCGCCATGCTCAAGACAGGGCGACTTAGATTACCGAGCCCGATATCAAAGTGACACTCCAGGACCCTGTGTTAGCACACACACACACACACACACACACACACCTGCCTGGTTCCCGCATGCAGTAACAAGGCTCTCTCTCTCTGCAGGCGTTTTGAGGTCCATTGTAGAGAGAACAATGCGGAGCGGTGGAAAGGAAAGTGTCTCTGTGTCAGGGACAGGGGACGGAGGTCTCTCTTTAATTGAAGTGTACAGTGACTTGGCAGACTGCCTGACAGAACACTGAGATGTGATGTGGGGGGGCTGGGGGGGGGGTAGAGAGAGAGAGGGAAGTGGTGACAGAGGGGAGAGGGAGGGAGAAAGCGAGAGAGAGAGGGTAAGAAAGGGGAGACAGCGGGGATGGGGGAGAAGCAGGGGGGGAGAGAGTCCAATAAGGGGTGAAAAGGGGGAGGGAGGGGGGAGACGGAGAGGGAGAAAAGCGTCGACAGACTAATCCACGGCCGGGCTCCACCACCGGCAGCCCCAACAAACACACTCCACTCCCCGGAAACACAGGCCAGGAAAACCAAGGACACGAACCATGCACCCCCGGACCCCACACACACACACACACACACACACACAGGACACCCACCAAAAGGCTCGTCTGACTGCGTCTTGGGTGTCGGTTGCCTTTGTGTGTTGTGTGTGTCGGTTGGTCGGTTGGTTGTCTCGCTCCGGGCTGGTGGTTTGGCCGGCAGGCGTGGGACGATGTGCACATGTTGGGGCACGGCCATTGTTGTGGCAGCCCCAGCCTTTGTGTCCGGCTGCGTCTCAGGTGCGAGCTATCTGCTCCCCTGCTCCCTCCTAGGCCCACTGAAAAGGATTAATCCACTCAGCCCTATCGGCCCTCTGAAGTGTGTGTGTGTGTGTGTGTGTGTGTGTGTGTGTGTGTGTGTGGGAGGGAGGGAGGGAAGGAGGGAGGGAGGGGGAGAGAGAGAGGGAGAGAGAGAGAGAGACAAAGAGAGAGAGACAAAGAGAGAGAGTGTGTGTGAGTGACGGGGGGAAGGGATTGGGTCTCGCACTCCTGGTCACCATCTGATCACGAGTTGTTCAGCCTTTGATATCAGAGAGAGGAGCTTTGTAACTTAGTGTGTGTGTGTGTGTGTGTGTGTGTGACCAGTGTGAGAGAGAGAGACAGAGAGAGAGAGAGAGAGAGAGAGAGAGAGAGAGAGAGAGAGAGAGAGAGAGAGAGAGAGAGAGAGAGAGAGAGAGAGAGAGAGAGAGAGAGAGAGAGAGAGAGAGAGAGAGAGAGAGAGAGAGAGAGAGAGAGAGAGAGAGAGAGAGAGAGAGAGAGAGAGAGATTATTAGTCTCCGTTGTCGCTGCCTCTGTAATCAGTTCCAGCACGGTAGACAAGCGGCGCGGACAAAGAGAGCAGTCAGAGTGTGTTGCGGGGATGACACACACCAGAGGTCTTAATCCATCAGATTAGGCCAGATTGGAGAACGCCGGAGAGACCGGGTGCTTTGGTTTGCTGTCGGGGGTGGGAGGGGTGGGCGGCACCCTGCCTCAGCCGCCCTCTCCCTTGTCAGCACCGTCCCTCCTCACCTCCCTCCCTCCAAACCTCTTCTCCCTCGTCAGCACCGTCCCTCCTCACCTCTCTCCCTCTCTCCTTCCAAGCCTCCCTCCCTCGCTAGTCGGCCCAGTCGCTTCCAACACTCTTCCCCCCTCCCATCCTCTCTCCGTCCCTCCCCACCACCCTCTCTCCATACCTCTCTCTCTGTCCCTCCCTCTCTCCAAACCTCCCCACCACCCTCTCTCCCTCTATCCATACCTCTCTCTCTCCATACCTCCCTAAGCCCTCCCTCCCTCCCTCCCACCCTCTCTCTCTCCCTCCCACCCTCCCTCCCCCAGGGCAGATCAGTGTTGAATGGAGGACAGTAGGATGATAGTAGTGTAGGGCCGGGATCCAACTGGAAAGCCGGGGAGATTAATAAAGGGGCTGCCATTAAACACAGCGGCTTAGAGAGGAGCTCCACTTAATGGAGGCTTCATTGTTTTGGTTTTCTTCCCGCGGACTCCTCGGCCTCCGCGCGCTGCCACCCAGGGACGGCTTGGCACGGGATGGCCGCGCGGCGTGCCCCCAAACGGCCGTGGGAGACGTCAAACCCCACGTTTCTGCGGCACCAAAATGGCCGCTGCTGTGGGCCCAGCCAGATTATAACATTAGCTCCCGTCATGCGGTGCGGCTTGATGACAAAGATTACGGGCCCGTTTACGCGACCTATGGGGGTCAAGAGAGTGTGCTGCCCTAACCAGATTAGCACGCACACAGTGAGACGCCTGTGGCTGCTTTAAGAGCACACAGAGATTACGGCTGCAGGGGCTTTTCAGTTGGAACAACACTTCCCGCCCCTTGCTGGACCACCATACAATCATCCACACAACCAAGATCACATACCTACTGGACAATCATACGTGGACTCACAAACCAATACCAGATCAGAACAAGGGTGTAGGTCCGGTTTAGACGTTGGTGGGGACATCATTCTGAAACCACTGTTGGGTGGAGGGGGTGGTGGTGGTGGTGGTGGTGGAGGGGGTGGTTCGGTGGTGGTGGGGCTTGTAATAATAATAACAAAAAATACATGTTATTAGACGGCGCCTTTCAAGACACCCAAGGTCACCTTACAATAAGCAGATCGGTGAAAATGAAATCATAAAAATATGGATAATTCAGCAGCACGATAACAATACAAAAGGTTGTGGAGGGTAGGGATCCACAGAGGACCATCACTGAAAACCAGGGGAGACGGCAGGACACACAATACAAGGAAGCCTTCAATGAGCAGGCCCGTCTGAACAAATGAGTTTCTAGGTGTGTCTTGAGGGATGACGTAGTGTCGGACTGTCGAACAAGTGGGGGGGAGGTGAGTACCAGAGCCTGGCTGCAGAGCAGCTGAAATCCCTGGCACCTATGGTGCTGGGGGGTGGGGCTCTGGTCAAAAAGCCAGGCGGTGAGGAGTGCAGAGAACAAGAGGGGGTAAAGCCTTGAAGGAGGTCAGAGATATATGTGGGGGCCAGGTTGTGGAGCGCTTTGAAGGTGAGCAGGAGAGTATGGAAAGGAATGCGGATTTGTACAGGGAGTCAGTGTAGTTGGATGGGGGTGGGGGGGTGGAGCGAGGATGTGAGCAGCCGGATTCTGGATTATTTATTATGAAGTAGGTTGGTGTGGAGGCCTGAAAGAACAGCATCGCAGTAATCAATACGTGAGGGCACAAAGGTTTGGACCATCACTTCAGCGCTCGATTGAGTCAGGGACGGACAAAGTCTCGGACTTTCTGGACGAGCATCTTTTGATGTATGTATCAAATCAGATACATACTATACAATCATCCACACACCAAGACCAAATCAGATACATACTATACAGTCATCCACACACCAAGACCAAATCAGATACATACTATACAATCATCCACACACCAAGACCAAATCAGATACATACTATACAATCATCCACACACCAAGACCAAATTAGTTACATACTTACATACACAGATACAGTACATACACCGATACCAGATCATAAACACACTGGAATCCTACAGTGAAACACATACCAACACCACACCATGTACACACCAGCTGTGCCGACAGCACCTCACCAACTCGTGATGGAGGGTTTCCTGTCTCAGCCTTCTCTACTTCTCGTTTCCTCCTTCTTTTTCTTGTATCTCCTCTTCTCTCTCTCTCTCTCTCTGCCCTCTCTTTCTCTCTCTCTCTCTCTCTCTCTCTCTCTCTCTCTCTCTCTCTCTCACTCTCTCTCTCTCTCTCTGCCCTCTCTCTCTCACTCTCTCTCTCTCTCTCTCTCTCTCTCTCTCTCCCTGCTCCCCTTCCCTGTGTCTCCTCCGTGCGATGGCAGTGGGAGAAAAATCCAACAGACAAAAAGATCAAATTATCGCCTGCAATTAATTATCCACAAGTGGAGGGGCACAATAAAAGTGATGAATGCCTCTTTATCTGGCTGTTAGCAAAGCGAGAGCAGGGAAAGATGGGAGAAGGGGGGGGGGGTCTATGGTCTTGTTATCGTCTGCGGGTTCCATAGAAACAATGCGCCGCCGTTCCACGCCAGAGTAAATGACGAGGGCTTATCAGATTAAAGATCGCGGCGTAATAAATACCGTTGTCTCACTTCCCCCTCCCCGCCCCATAGACGTGATTGCTGTTTGCTGTTTGCCAACACGGCTCCACCACCACTCCATGGGGGGATCCATTTACATAATGTCTGGGGCTGTGCGTTGGGAAAGCAGAGGGAGACGGCTGCATGGCGGGGGAATGGAGAGGGATGGCCTCCTCGCGTCTCACAGTGTTCGCCTTCGTGAGAGAGAGAGAGAGAGAGAGAGAGAGAGAGAGAGAGAGAGAGAGAGAGAGAGAGAGAGAGAGAGAGAGAGAGAGAGAGAGAGACGGTTAGAGAGTATGGATATCTATGTGTGTGCTCATTCGATCAGTATCTGCGCTGGGGACAAAGAGCCTCTTCCCGCCCAACAGTGCTCTCAGTGTCTCCCCCCCCCCCCTCCCAGCTCCACCCAGACATTGACCAGACGCAGCGGAGTGCCAGGGGTTGAACCCGTGACCCCGTGGTCCAGACCAGTGGCCAAGCGGCCTGGCCGAGGGTGAGGTTGGGGGGGCAAGGCAACCTGGAGAGACAGAGCACCTCGCTGACCTCCGTCTGACAGAGACCTGCCTGTGGGGAGAGTATGGCCCTGGTGGACAATCTCATGATCCACTCACGACCAGATCCAAGTATAGAGGGAGAGGGAGAGGGAACTACAGGGCCAGGGTGAATCTCCCTGAGGCTGTTCTAAAGTAAGCATCCGGAACACGGGGACAAAGAGGGCTATTATAACCTTTTGTTTTTTCTTCCACCCCACTGTAGAGGGACTCCTACTGTTAGCCTTGGAGTTTCATCTTTGGTGGTTTTGTGGTGGTGTCTCCTCGACAGCCCCATACCCTAGTGTGTGTGTGTGTGTGTGTGTGTGTGTGTGTGTGTGTGTGTGTGTGTGTGTGTGTGTGTGTGTGTGATAAGATTCTATTGCATCCTGGCATGTGTCTCCTCTAGCTGTGAGGCTGATGGCTG
>CM030174.1:22556836-22564336 GCA_017639675.1 Aplochiton taeniatus | reverse complement strand
AGAGACAACCCTTGTTATGTTAAGAGATAGGGACAAGCCTGGGTGTGTGCAGGCGCTGCGTTTGTTTTCCTTGGACTGGGTTTAAAAACACACGCAGCCCGGGGCGACATTCCATTGTTCGCGGTTGTTGTTCCACGGCATGGCCTCAACAAGGGACCCAGACATTCGATAACGCCTTCGTGTCATTGCTTCAGGGGTGGGGGAAAAAAACAACCAAAAACACGGCGACTGGGGCTCTTTCCCACCAGTGCCACATTTCTATTTGAGAAGTCCTCCAAACATGAGACGGAATTTCATTGGCATCTTAGGTGGTTTTTAAAGTTCTAAATTTTTGGTAGTCGTGATCCCACCGACAGGTACTTTTTCCCCAAGAGCGGGGTCTGTTCCCTAGGTTCTGGAAGATGCCGGTCTTGTTCCCTAGGTTCTAGGAGATGCCGGGTCTGTTCCCTAGGTTCTGGGAAACCCGTGGCTGTAGCCGATCGGTGGTAACACCCGGCCCCCCGTGTACATTAGGGTCAAACGATACCGCTGTTGTTTCAACAGAGCCCTGCTGGTCTACTGAGGCCCTTTCTCATTCTGTCAGTCTCCCTCTCCTCCCTCCTACACAGACACACACACACACACACACACACACACACACACACACACACACACAAGTACAGACACCACCACAAACACACTCAAACACACACACTCATACACTCTGCTTCATGGTCTGCCAAACCACAGGACCTGTCTCCGGAATAATCTATAGTCCCAGCCAGTGCTCGGTGCAAACCCAATAACAATTTAGTTCTATTGTCACTCAGCAGCAGAGGGGACAGTAAGATGGAAGGAGAGGAGAGGAGAGGAGAGGAGAGGAGAGGAGAGGAGGGGAGGATGTAGAGGCGAGAGTGATGCAAAGGAGTGAAAAGAAAAAGATAAGGGCATGAGGGAAAGAGTAGCGGGGGGGGGGGGGGTTATGAAAGGCAAGGAGAACTGAGCAGAGCACATTGAGGGGCGTTTGGAAAGGCTGCCGCTGCCGTCAGCCAAGTCCCCATCGATCACGGATCACCGCCGGCTAAAAGGACCCAGTGGCTGTCCCGCTGCGCTCCAGAAAACTCCAATTCCCAGACCCCATTTAGTGCCTCCACCACTTCCTTCCTGATCAGCCCCTGTAGGCGCGGGTCTGGGTCAAGCAGTGTCTCATAGCTTTCTCTAACCCGCGCAAAAAACAAGGCCCCGACCCAGACGAGCCAGAGCGATGCAGACGTTTAATACGGCTATCGTGCCCGGCCCGATCAATCAATCCCGCTCCGGATCGATCCAATGATTCCATGCAGTTCTTTAACGGGGCCTGTTTGGCTTGGCCGACTAGCCGGGGATAGGCTGGAGTAGAGGCAGGGGCGCGTGCTTCATTAGCCGGGGTGAGCTGGAGAACACCGCCGGCCTACCGGAAAGGCCTTGACCTCCTAACCGGAGGGCCATCGGGTGAACGTCCGTCCCCGTCACCTGGGGAACGGAGCCGCGCGCTTCCGTGGAGACGGGACGAAGGCAGCGCGCTTGCCTGAGTGCAACATAGGGGAGGGGGGAGGGGGGGGGGGGTGAGGGAAGGACAGCCAAGCGGGAAATGAAGTCCCCCGTCCCCCCCGGCTAGTACAGGACATGATACATTAGCCTGCCCACCCAGACGGACCCCCGGCTATTATCCTCCACAGTGGAGGTTATGGTGGGACGGTGCAGTGGCGGTCGCACGGTCTTGGTTGACCGGTGTTTTTGATCAACTCAAATCTACGGTGTACCTAGGAACCCTGGCCGTCCCAAAGATTAAAGGTGTGGGTTTAATACCACGTCAGATCTTATTATTCTCAAGAGAGAGAGAAATTAAATACATAGATAATAGATATCATATGGTAACAGATCTGATCATGGCATTTTTGGAGCAGGCTTTCATGGAACCTCTTTGTAATTTGCCTTAATTCAGTGGAGATTCATTTGTGGAAACATAGCACTCGTACGGATTTAGCACCAAACATTTGTTCGGCTGCCGCACTCCCTGCGAGGAAAAACAAAGGGACCTTGCACTCAAGCTCTCTCACCTATATGAAGTGACAGTAATGGACCGTTCCATAATCTCCCCCATCCATCTATTAGGAGGGGACCGTACCATCAATCTGCCGCGGGGGTTATGTAGTCACCGTCATTCCGCTGTAATCTTTTAAGGGAGGTGTAGTGACCGTCACGGCAGTAATGTCCACGGGGATGAGACCGGCCATGGATAGCCGTGACCCCGTGACCCCGGCTGATGATGATGTCATCTCCTCTAATAGGCCAAGTCTTCAGCGTCAGAGGGATTCGGCTCCAGAGGTCACCACGGTGATTCCTCTCTTTCATGGTCTAAATTGAATTGAGGAGGGGTGGCGGTGGCAGTGATGGTGTGGGTTTGTGTGTGTGTGTGTGTAGGGGGGGGGGTCTACACGTAGGGGTTGATGGGGTTTCATGCAGTTGTGAGTGGCCCAGGCAGGTCTACAGTCAGGCCGTACCTGTGCAAACGTGATGGATGTAAATGAGTGGGCTTGCACAGCATGTGCGCAAGCGGATATGTTCTCTGTAGGCTCATGGGATGCATGTAAATGCTGCTCCTGTGTGTGCACGCGTGTGTGTAGGTGTGTGTGTGTACATGTGTTATACGAGCCCGGGGTGAATATGAAGCATGGGCTGTGTGTGAGCTGTGGCTCAGTGCCCTGTTCATTAAGAGGAATTGCCAGGATGTAAGACCTTCTCCACTTCCTGCCCTAATGAACTGGGGGCCTGGTTAGCGGACGGCCAGTTAGCCTCTCTCGCTCTCTCTCTCTCTCTCTCGCTCTCTCGCTCTCTCTCTCTCTCTCTCTCTCTCTCTCTCTCTCTCTCTCTCTCTCTCTCTCTCTCTCTCTCTCTCTCTCTCTCTCTCTCTCTCACACTCTCTCGGAGGGAGAACAAAGCCCCTGCCTCGTCGCTCCTCCTCTCACCTTCCGTTGTCTTCCATGCCCGTGACTTCTCTTCTCCTTTTGCGTGCGCCTTCCTTCCTTCATCCGTCTGTTCGGTCGTCTTCCCGTCCGCTCCGCTCCCTCCTTTTCTTTTCTTTTCTTTTCCTTTCCTGGTACCCCGCTACCTAAGCCTGCCAACAGTCTCCTTTCCGTTCAGCCCGCCTGCTATGAGGGAATGGCTGATGGGTTTTGGGGGGGTGTTTTTATTGCCCCTCCCCCTCACCCACTCACCCGCCCTTTGCGTCCGTGTGTTGGCAGCTGGCGAAAACATCAAGACACCTTAATTGCCGTCTTTAATGAGCTAATTGGCTTTTGTTTTCTTCCGTCCTAGCGGTGAGCCCCTTTCCTCTCCGTGGTTGTTAGTCGGTGTTGTTTTCGCTCAAGCTAGCGGTTAGCTGTTTTTTTTTTCCTCTCCCCCAGCTAGCTGTTCAGCCCCCCCCCCCCCCTCCCAGAGCTAGCTGTGAGCTGCATCTCCCCGGGCCACTTACTTTAATAGCGGTTAGCTCTCGTTGCCGTGTTCCTCCCTCACTAGCTGTTAGCTAGTTAGCTGCTAGCGCCATGGCCTCAGAGGGGACGTCTAATCACACAGCCAGGGGCTACCTTCATTTGGAGCTGTTTGTTTTTCTATCGTGCCACCTCCTCAGTCTTCTCTCTCCTCGCAGCGCTTCGACACAGGCGGGCAGGCGGGCATAAAGACATAACCGCGTGCGTGTGTGTGTGTGCGCACGGCTGCGTGTGAGCCACAAAGCCTGCATTGTTCCCTGCCAGCAGCTGTGATGAGTTAGTCGGCGGGCTCTGGTGTTTGTGTGTCTTTCGCTGGCTAGTAGCCGCCATGTGGTCCCAATGTGACTGGGACGGTCGCACCTCGCCGATCATGACATCATGCTTTCCACTGGGCTCCCGCCCCGACCCCCTTCCCCCCCGCCACCCCTCCCCTGTCTCCCATTCTGCTCCGTTGACTCTCCACTTCCTGTCTCAGTGGGGTGAAACTTCCTCTGAGGTAGACTCTCTGTCTCTCTGTGGCTCTCTCTTTATTTCCAGGCTGCGAGCATTGTCTCTCTTTCTCCTGCTATTTGTCTCGCTTTGAGGCGCTGGAGGAATTTGTTGGGTGGGGACAGATTTTCGGGTGGAGGGAGACGGGACGGGACGGGATGGAAATGTGGCGGGATTAATCCGCTCGGAATTGGCTCGGGATCCGTGCTAGCTGTCGCCTGGCTCCACTGCTAAGTAACACGCAGACACAGACACAGACATGCGCACACAGACAGATGCGTTAACACACACACACACACCCTGGCAGGGCGGGCCTTTTGCCAGTGCTTCCTGTGCCAGGTGAGATCAAACAACCACCCGGAGAAAAGGGAGACCCTGCTCACATTCCAACCAGGCTTAATACACACACACACACACACACACGCACACATACACGCACACGCACGCACACGCACACGCACACACACACACACACACACACACACACACACACACACACACACACAAGTTGTCTGAAGTTGGTAGATGTTGAAGTGGAGGTGGAGTGAGTGCGGCGGGTCCATTGATTGGCAGGGCAGAATGTGTTTGGTGAGAAACGGTCCAGTGTGATTTCACACAGGCTGGCCGCAACAATTAAAGTAGGCCACCGGCGTCAGGGTTGGCTCTCAAACAGACACACACACACACACACACACACACACACCCACAGAGACAAACACACACACCGACACTCAGACCTGGGCCTAGCAGGACATGGTGTTGCCCAGGGTCTCGTTGCGACGGGACCCGCTCCAAACCAGAACTTGGCCGAGGCGGGCCTCCCCGGACAGTTCGCCATCCGGTCCGGCGACGGCCATCGCCAGCGTTAGAACGCCTCAAGACGACGTAGAGAGCTATTCCTGTCTCTTTATCTCTCCTCCCTCCCCGCCCCCGCCTCTCTTCCACTTGCATGTATTGGGAGCGTGCTTTCAGAGCATTGTGTTGGCAGACAGTGCAGGGAAATGATTATAGGTGTAGACGTGTCTCTCCATGCCGGAGAAACCGCTCCGTGGAGCTCGGCGGCTGATTGCTGTTTTTATGATGATTATCACCCTGGTTCACGCTGTCTTCACTATGGAATAAGAACACCCGTTAAACCCTTTTGTTTGTGTTTGTGTGTGTGTGTGTGTGTGTGTGTGTGTGTGTGTGTGTGTGTGTGTGTGTGTGTGTGTGTGTGTGTGTGTGTGTGTGTATGTATGTATAAGTGTTTGTGTGTGAAGCTAAGTGTGTGCAGCTCTGATTCTCTATGCATCTCTGCTGTTTGCACGTCTGTCTGTCTGTCTGTCTGTCTGTCTGTCTGTCTGTCTGTCTGTCTGTCTGTCTGTCTCATGCCTTCACTGTCAGTCCCAAACTGCGACGGCTCCGTCTATTCGTGGCCAGCACGGGTCTCCGGAGCTTCCCTGTCCCAACAGGAAATACCGGGTCAGTCACATGACCTTTCTCCGGTCACATGACCTCTGTCCTGATGACATGATGGTATGTGCAGCTTGGCCTACCGAAGTCTCGGTCACGGCAAATGCCTTGTGATCAGGCTGCTCTGGAGTTTCTGGATCCCTCGGCGTTGAAGTTGAACTCCCCTCGGGGGGGCGTGACTTCCATTTCCATGCACTGGGACATGCCAAGGAGGAAAACGCCTGTCTGTCTTGTTCTGACTTTGCCGCTGTTTTTGGTGGTGGTGGTGGTGTGTGTGTGTGTGTGTGTGTGTGGGGGGGGGGGGGGGGGGGGGGGGGCGCGCTAGCTAGCCTCCCTCCCTCTGTTTTCCGCTCGGTGGTTTTTGTGAGGCCGGACAGAAAGGTTTGGTGTCGGCAGGAGCAGAGGTAGTGTGTGATATGGAGCTGGATGTCAGAAGGAGGTTTGTTTTCCTGCTGCGTGGGTGGTGTGTGTTGGAATGAAAAAGCCAGCGCCGACTCAGGCTGACTGGGGCATGGTGGGTGTCTCTTCCCGGTGCCGTGAGGAGATTACCGATCATGATGCCCGTGTGTGTAGCTCTCTGTGTGTGTGTGTGTGTGTGTGTGTGTGTGTGTGTGTGTGTGTGTGTGTGTGTGTGTGTGTGTGTGTGTGTGTGTGTGCGCGCGCGCATGCGGGGGCTGTATTTGCCTGCACTTGGGCCTGGATGTTTTGAGGTATCTTTGCTGCTCTCTCTTTATTTCCGTGTGTGTCTGTGCGGGCCAGACAGTAAGCAGAACCAGGAAGTCCGTCCGTTGAGATCCAGTCGCCCCGTGTGTGTGGGTGTGTGTGCGTGCCGTGGCTTTAGTTACTGACAGGCCCGCTCTTCCCTCACAGCTCCTCTTACCCTCGGCTTCCCTGAGGGATTGATGGGCCCCAAACCCCACCCCGCCCGCACGGGAATTCATCCAAGGATGAGTTACAGCCGTGGACGTACGCCGCCATGGCATCTGACGACCGCGCGCACGCGATCGTCAACGAGGGGGGGGGCGGGATGATAAGGCGGCATCAGCGGGGCTCTCGGGTTTCCCGGTCACTTCCTCATCCGGCAGCGCTCCCTGAGCCATCCCGACGGTAAGGGCCGGGCTCAGGCGTCAGCGCGTTTGTTCAGGGGAAGGAGGCGATGGGGACTCAGTGGTTGACGTGGAGCGGGGCTGGGCGACCTCTTTCTACATGGGTCGGTGGGAACGCGACTGTGTGTTTGGGTGTTAGTGAGGTGAATGACTTTGCGATTATTAGCGTACGTGTACATGACGTGTGTGTGTGTGTGTGTGTGTGTGTGTGTGTGTGTGTATTTTCGTGGCTCTTGTATTTGTTTGGCAGTCCCCACTCTTTCTGACAGAACGTTCTCCATCCTCCCCCTCTTTCCCTCTCCCTCTGTCAAGTCTCTCCCCCCCCCCCCCCCCCCCCATCTCTCCCTTTTCTTTTGTGTTCTGCACCGTCTCGCCTCACAGGAGGAAACCTAGCGCTGCTGATTCAGGTAGGTGACACTGGAAGGCAGCAGGCTGGGTCAGTGTCTAAGCCGGGGCGGTCTGACCTAGGGTCTGGGACAAAGGATCTCTCCCACATTGCCTGGCAACGAAGGGCTGTCCTATCGTACCAAGGCCAAGACCGCCCACGTAAAAGTCAGCAGCCATTAGAGGCCGAGCAATTCATAGGATAAGGGCGGATATGAGCCTGACCCTGATATATTGGTATCCTAATATCGGTCTTGGTGAAATCCAGTATCTGTGTCAGTTGGTCCATGTTACTTTTCACTTCTCACTATGTAGTTTTTTTTCTCTCTCTGTCTCTGTCTTTATAGACTTGCATAATATCTTTGTAAAACAATCGCAAACAACCTACATACCTAGAATACGCCCCCCCCCCCCCCCCCCCTTCCCTGTCTGGCTCCCTTCCTCCTCCTCCTCCTCCTCCATCTCCTCCTCCTCCCGACATGTTATCGTACCTCCCCCTCCCCTCCCCCCCTGTCCTCCTGCCCCGACTTCTGTTTGACACTGGCGGCGGTGGCGGCGGC
>CM030174.1:22549336-22551836 GCA_017639675.1 Aplochiton taeniatus | reverse complement strand
GGCCACGAGAGAGAGAGAGAGAGAGGGGGGGGGGGGGGGGGGGGGGGTATGAATAAAAGAGAGGAAAAGGAGAACAAGAAGTGAGGGAGAGGGGAGACGGGGGAGTAAATGAAAGAGAATAGAAGATGGAGAGAAGAGAGGGAGGAGATGGAGGGGGTGGGGGGGGTTACATGAAGAAATAAAGAGAACAAACCAGCGTGTGATGGCTGTACGGCTCGCTGGTGGGGGCGGAAGCAGCGGGAAGGAGGGGAGGAGGAAGAGGGAGAGAGGGAGGGGTGGGTTGGTCATTGACTGGCACGGCGGAGTGTCTCCACTCCCATCAGGCTCCCGTCGGAGATGAAGGGGGCTCAGGGCGGGGGCCGTGCCAGGCAGCCCACGGGGGGCACGCAGGGAGGAGGCCCTGCTCTCTGGCCTGCCCGCCTGATCCAGCTCCTACGGTAGCGCAGACGCAGTGTGGCTCCGAGAGGTGTGTGCGTGTGCGTGTGCGTGTGCGTGTGCGTGTGCGTGTGTGTGGTCCTGTCATCCCAGCTTTCATTAAGAAAATCATCTACTTCATTTTGTTCTCTCCTGCTGTGTGTGTGTGTGTGGGGGGGGGGGGGGGGGGGGGGGGGCTCAAAGTAACTTTCAGGTAATCAGTCGGACTGTGCAGTAGGCTCTACACTGTACGTCAATCTTTCCGCTAACAGATGCTTGGGGATGTACCTGTGTGTGTGTGTGTGTGTGTGTGTGTGTGTGTGTGTGTGTGTGTGTGTGTGTGTGTGTGTGTGTGTGTGTGTGTGTGTGTGTGTGTGTGTGTCTGGCGCCTGGGGCTGCCTCCTGTTATGTGAGCAGCAGTGCGACAAGAGAACGATGATTAATTTCACTGAGTAACCTGTCTCGCTGAAGTGGCTGAACCAAGGTGCGTGTGTGTGTGTGTGTGTGTGTGTCTGTGTGTGTGTGCAGGGAGATGCAGACTGTGCAGTCAGCGGGTGTGTTCTGATACTCTGGATGCCCTCCAGTAAGGGTCACACATTCACACTCACACTCACACTCAAACGCAGACAGTAGCGTGGAGTCTCCAGTCCCTCACCTCCATCCTCAGCCTCTCAGTTTTTCTATTCCTGTCCATTCCTATCTTTTGGTTCATCTCTGTTTTTGAGTGCCCAAGAATCATAGAAAAACAAGACATTTTGCTTACTGCAAAACACTTGGTTAGTGAACAAAATCTGACAACTGTGCCATTTGCAGGTGAAATCACAGCATCTAGGCTGAAGTGTGTGTGTGTGTGTGTGTGTGTGTGTGTGTGTGTGTGTGTGTGTGTGTGTGTGTGTGTGTGTGTGTGTGGTTGTGTGTGTGTGTGTGTGGAGGGGAGGGGAGTTAACAGCTCCCCGTGCCCCGGCTTCCTAATGAAATTGGCTGTGGTCTCATCTGGTGAGAGGGGAACAGCCAGCCAGAGTTTCATTAGACAAATGTCTCTGTCTGTGACGCCTCCCGCAACCCCCCCCCCCCCCTCCCCACACACACACACCACCCCCACCCCCCAGCTTGTTTCCCCCACCTTCTCTCCTGCTCGGATCATTTGGGGATTTTTTTCCCCAGTCTCTCTATGTGATTCTGAGAATTCCTGCCCTCTTCCTCGGCTTTCTGCAGGTTGCTCTCGGAGTGGCGGGGGAACCCTCCCTGACCTTTAGACGCTAGACCACCCTGACACCACTAGTCAGCCAGCCAGCCAGCCAGTCAGCCACTTTACTAGCCTGCTCGCTAGCCAGCCGGTCAGATAGTGGGCCCAGTAGCCAACCAGCCGCTCGGTTCATCGGAAAGCCAATACACCAGCCACTCAGCTAGTCTTCAAGCCAGTTAGCCAGTCAGTCAGTCAGATAGCCAGTCAGATAGCCAGTCAGTCAGTCAGTCAGTCAGTCAGTCAGTCAGTCAGTCAGTCAGTCAGTCAGTCAGTCAGATAGCGTGCCATCTAGTCAACCAGCCACCCAGCTCGTCTTCAAGCCAGTTAGCCAGCCAGTCAGGAATATAGGGTGCCAGCCAGTCCACGCTTTACCTTGCAGGATGGGGAGGGGGCTATCATTCTCATGGCCTCTCGTCTAAGTACCTAACCTCCCTCCCTCTCTCCAATAAAGACACATCCATAGAAACCAAAGACTTAATAAAATGCATCCATTCAATGATTAAATAAATATGATGACTCTATAAACAAATGGATTTTATAGCCCGCATTAGGCTCCCTTTAAGGAAGGGAGTGTTGGCGATGGAGTTTGGTAGTCCGACTGTGGTCTGGGTGCAGGTGCTAAAAGCCCTTTATGCTGACTTCTCTTCTTTATATTCTTCTATATATCCCTCTTTTCCTCTCATCTACCTAAAAATAAATGGTTTTTAGAGAGAGAGAGAGAGAGAGAGAGAGAGAGAGAGAGAGAGAGAGAGAGAGAGAGAGAGAGAGAGAGAGAGAGAGAGAGAGAGAGAGAGAGAGAGAGAGAGAGAGAGAGAGAGAGAGAGAGAGAGAGAGAGAGAG
>CM030174.1:22524351-22539351 GCA_017639675.1 Aplochiton taeniatus | reverse complement strand
AGTTAGCCTCGCCCTAAATGAGACCCTACCTGTTCAGCGGCCACTTAAATGAAGGAGTTTCAGAGGCCTGAACGGGTGGAGAACATTTCTAAAGCCTTCTTAGTGGCGCTGGCGTTTCGCTGAATCTTTCATTCAACGATTAACATTTCTTTGTCGGCACAAACTGAACGCATGCCATTTCATTTAACTCAACCTTCACCATCCGTCATCCTGCGTCCTGGTTCCTTTTTTTTTGAATAATTTATCCCATCTCATGTTTGAATCTTTTTTATAATCTTTTTTTTATGTGTGGCGATGTTTAACCATCGCTTGCACCGTTGATACTCTCGGAATCTAAATCTGGCAAGACTGGCACAATTTAAAGGTGGAGCCTGCCTGTTTGAACAGCCTTGTTGTGTCTGGTAATCCACGTTCATTCCGCTTTGTGAACTTTGGGACGAGGAGTTCTGCACAAGCAGGCTTATCGAGCCCTGGCAGCCTTTGAGCATGCCCGAAAAGGAAGGAGGAGGAGGAGGAGGAGGAGGAGGAGGAGGAGGAGCGCCTCGTAAAGCTTCCTCCCCGGGTGTTCCGCCAGCGCTTCCTCGCGCCGGATGTCTGCCTGGCTCGAGAAAAGGCTCGGCACATTTGGCACCGCGGGCGCCAACGCAGCTCAATGGCCAACGGCGGCCATTTAAGGGAGGGCCCAAAGTTGCCAGGGAAAATGTACTGGGAGATCTTTCTCGGCCTGGCGAAGAGCGAGCGCCGCGCCTGCCTGCCTTCCCCCTGTACATGGTTCAGCGCCTGCCTTCCCTCTGTACATGGTTCAGCCTCGGTCTTTAATGGTAGGACATGTCTACTGCGATGACATAGGCTGGTCTCCTTTCAAAGAAAATATCCCAGTGGCGTTGGCTCCCAGACAAAGTGCCTTAAACGTCGAGGACAAAAACATGGCATCTCTGATTGTAATGGAGCACTGCCTTGTTTTATGAGCCGACGGGTTTAAAGGATTGGGGCGAATGGAAAAGAGACGACAGAGCGGTTTGTTTGCTCGGAGGGGGGGGGGGGGCAGGCAGGCAGGCAGGCAGGCAGGCAGAGTGAGGGCGCGTTTCGGCTGTGATTGGGGGCCGGTGACGCGTCACAGGTGCGTGATTACCGATGAGCCAATGTCCCGCAGGGCTGTGCCGTGTCTCAATGTTGTTGTGTCTCCCGACGGGGTCGTTAGAGGGACTTAATTGGAGAAAACGAAAACGAAAAAACGGCGGCTTGATGAATTGTACTGAGTATGGGCGTTTTGTTCTTCCCTGGCTTCCTGCGTTGTGTCCCGCTCCATCCCTCTGGTTTTACCCTCTGTCTTCGTCCTTGGCATCGCTGCTACAACCCCCCCCCCCCCCACGCCCTTCCCCCCTCACCTCCAGGGCCTGGTGAAAGATCGATAGCTGACAGTTACCCCTCTTAAAGAGCCCTTTCATTTCCATTCATCTATTTCACCTCTGCCTCATCCCGCCCACCCTCACAGCAAATGAGGGCGTGGATTCTGAAGGTAAAAAATCATCCGGCGTTTGACCGAAACGTGTGAGAGCGTCACGTTTCTGGAGTGCACGTGCGGTGTTGAACCTCGGTGTATGTTCAGACCCCAACGGTGTGGGTGTACGGTTTAGGCGTCGTCTCAACCGAGTGTACCCCTTGTCGTGGAAGACCGGGGACCGTGTTAAGCAATGCTTGAGAAGTAACGTTGTGATTTCCTCCGCTGATTAACTGTGCGAGTGAACATTGCTCATTATATATCAACTCCACAAAGAACACTAATTAACACCCTATGGTGTTCAGACTGAAAATGCAAAGTGTTCTTATTCTTCTCGAACTCCCTTGCCAGTGTTTCGTTTCCACGCTCGTGCTTGTTCACCACAGCACTCCGTGTCGACGCCTCAACGCCCAAGGAAGGGTCGATTAAGCTCTGACTTTGTGTTTATTTGATGGTCTCACATGTAAACTCAAATTCAGTTGACTCGAACTCCCATGGAGTCAAACCAACATTTGAAGATTTTGTTGTGCCTCATGCAGGGACTATTTTGACAGTACACAGAAAAAAAGCAGGCCGAAACACTGCAGCGATAGCTTCAGTGGCCTTGAGCGTTGAAGCCGAACGCCAGGCCTGTTTTTGAGGACGTTTCCTTCGGGAGTGTTGGTCACGGAAATATCCGGAATCAATAGGAGAGCGCCATCCTTGGCTGACGACGGTTGGCACAGGGGGAACCACAAGTTTACAAGTAGCCAGCCATGCCTGCCAGTGCGGTCATCTGTGTGTTGTGTTGGAGACCGGTCTCTCCTTCTCACTCTGTCTCCGTTCCGTCTCCCTCTCTTCCTAGGTGCCTCTCGTGTGTGAACGGCCCCTTCCCCTGCCACTGGTGTAAATACCGACACATGTGCACTCAGAATGCCAACGACTGTTCCTTTCAGGAGGGACGCGTCAACACTTCGGAGGTAAGGACCCGCACCCAAACACCAGACACACACACACACACACACACACACACACACACACACACACACACACACTCCCATTGTTCTGGCGTTTGTGTCTCTGTGTGTGTGCGTTCCTGCGATCATGCAGGTGAATGGGGTAATGTTTCACCAATTTCATTTTGCATTTCCCTTGGTGCCCCTATCAATCGATTATTTGTTTATCTGTATTTACAAATTGTGTCGTTATGCCAAGTACACTGTGACACTCAGCCATGCGCTCATACAACTTTGACTCGCATCTACTTAGCCCGAGCTTAGCGTGCCACACAACCTAAATCCCCTTCACCCTAAACAGATGAATATATTTCGCCCTCTCTTACTGTCTCGCTTTCCCTGCCTTGTAACCATCTCGCCACTCTCCTTTTCACCGACACACACACACACACACACACACACACACACACACACACGCACACACACACACGGGCACATCCAGAAGCACACTGATCCCTGTGACGATCGTCTGTTTAAGGGTGTAAATCCACATCTACAGGCACGCCGGCTGACGTGAGGGAATGAAAAGCCCTCAGTTATGTATGTGTCTGTCTGTCTGATTCTCTCCTTAACCCCCCTCCCCTCTTCCTAATGCCGCCAGCGTCGCACGGTGCAGCTCATGTATACATATGTTTGTCTTGGCGGCCTGTTTCTTATCTCCAGCTCGCCGGAACACCTTTCCCTGCTCCTCTGCTCGGCTTCTGGGCTTTATTTACGCTCTTAATTGGTCACGAGGTATCCTTCCTCAATCCAATTATAAAGCGACACTTTTATCTCTCCGCTGGAGCTTGATATGACGCTGCCGCAACACTGCCACTTTCACTGCCTCTCCCTCTCTCTCCCTCTCTCTTTTTCGCTCCCCCTCTCTCTCTCTCTCTCTTTTTCGCTCCCTCTCTCTCCGGCTCTCTCTTTTTTTCTGTCTCTGTTTCTCATTCTTTCTCCTTCGCTCTTTTTCTTGTTCTCTAGCTTCTCTTTCTTTCTCTCTCTCTCTCTATATATCTAATATCCATTTCCTTCTTCTCTCTCTCTCTCTCTCTCTCTCTCTCTCTCTCTCTCTCTCTCTCTCTCTCTATCTCTCTCTCTCTCTCACCCCCCTCTCTCTCCGTTTCTCTCTCTCCCCTCTCTCTCCGTCTCTCTTTTCTTCCCTCTTTCTCTGTTCTCTCTTTCTCCTTCGCTCTTTTTTCCCCTTCTCTAGCTTCTCTCAGTCTCTCTCTATATCTAACATCCATTTCCTTGTTTTTTCTCTCTATCTCTCTCTCTTTATATCTCTGACTGCTTAGCCTCGTATGGTGGGGGTCTAATCCCAGAAAAGACAATTTGGCGTGCCCTCAGAACTGGTGGGGGTAGATGTGTGTGGGAAGAGGGGAGGGGCCGCTGTTTCTTAAAGAGAAGAACAATCCAAGATAGCACCTGATTTGAGAGGGCTCATTGTACCCTGGAAGTGGTGCCTTTTTTATCCCCCACATTTGGTCGTCCGCTTCGATTCTAAATATTCCTTTTATCAGCCAACGGTGTGCTTTTGGTGCAGATGTTACCATGGAAACGAGGACATTCGGCATCAACACGTTCCGAGAGATTCCATTCATTAGAGAAGCACTCTAATGCCACAGAATGCCCCCCCCCCCTCCAGCTATGCACACACTTGGTGTGCTGCCAGTCGATTCTCTGTTCCCTAAAGAAACAAGAAGCTGTGTTGACAAAAAGCATAAAGTTATGTCGTTTTGTATCCCCTCCCCGTACAACTGTGATCAGGGGACATGGGGAAACAGAATTATTTTTACATTACCCACACTTTATCTGACGTCGTTTGAAATTTACATTTAGCTTTGACGCCCCATTTCTTAATACAATTTCTGCGTTTTTAGCCACTAGCGCGGCGGTTCAATTCTCAAAATGTAATGAGTAACATTTTCCCCATATGTAAATGCATATAAATCAGCGCCAGAGTGACAGCACATAAACAAAGGGGCACATTAAAGCCGACCAGGCAGAAAATTGCCAGAGTCTAAGCTACACTTGAGAAAGCCATCGGAACCAAATGCATCGACGCAAACATTGAGACAAACAAACATTGCCACAAAACAAATGTTGCTTGACTGAGCAGAAGGGATGCGGAGGGTGCTGGCTGAGTGCATGTTTGAAATGTAAGGCTCTGGGTGGGGGTGGGCGGGTTGGGGGTGGGGGTGGGTGATAGTTTTACATTGGTGGCTCATTACTCGGATGCTCTTGTTTTTGCTATAACGTTTTGCCGCCGTTAAAACAAATCGAATGCGTTCCTGTCGTTGGGCTGTTCCTACCGACGGTCTGATTTTGATACGAGGCACTCCCTCCCTCTGCTACTTTGAAGTACACCAAGAAGCAGGTCGATCAAACGACCCACCGAGGGAAAACGGGGGATCTACAGAAGCGCCGATAAATAATCCGTAGAGTTTTGTGTCAGCGTCTCCCCCCCCCCCCCTGCACCTAAGCGTGGTCCTCCGTGCGGTTGGGGTGACTCGGAGACGCGTCGTACACCAGCGGCACCAGCGGCAAGTCACTGGGGACCGGGACCGGGCCTGGCGCCGCGGTCGGCTCTCGTTGATAATCATTAGCACCTTCTGCTGGGCTGCAGATGTGGGAGGGGGAGGGGGGGGGAGACATCTAGATCAACATTTGTCTTCTCGGGCCTAATTACAAGACGGATCACCGGGACGGGGTGCTGAGGCACGGCGGCGCTCCCTTCTGCTCTGCTCCGTTCCAACACGCACACACACACACACACACACACACACACACACACACACACACACACACACACACACACATAAACAATCACACCCACACACGCCCTGATCACTGTTCAAAACAAACGTGAGCGTGTCCCGTAGGGGGGGTTGGGGGGCCTCTCGCATCTCCCCAATGGGCCTTCTAGCTTTCGCCCACCCCACCCCCCCAGCTCCTTCCTTAACCCTCATCTGCTCCCTCACCGAGGGTTGTTTGATGGGCCTCCTTCCCTGCTGGGCTGGGGCTGGACTGGGGCTGGGGCCCACATCAAGGTAGCAGCCTCTCCCGCCTCTCTCCGGCTGGGGATGGGCGCCCGAGCTCGCCTCCTCTCCTCTGGCTCTCTCTCCGTTATCGCTGCCTGGGCTCAACTCTTCCGGGCCGCTGTTAATTATTCAAGCGCGCGAGAGCTTCATCTCCAGATGGCTCACTGATTTCGTATTGGCCTAATGGAGGGCGAGGAGGGAACGAGAAGGAAGGGTAGGGGGGGATGAGAGTTAGAAAGACGTCGGAAAAAAGTGGAGAGGGTAAAAAAAAAGGCGGAGGTCTTCGCGGAGTGAGAGATGAGGGAAGATGAAGAGCAGCAGAAGAATGATGTCGGAGACGGACGGGGGAGGACTGTACAAGTGAAGAGGAGGGCAAAGAAATGTAAGAGGGAGAGAGAGAGAGGGGGAGAGAGAGAGATGGAGACTGGGCGGAAACTTTGATCATTTGGCAGATGAAGAAGTACATCAGTGGCTTTACGCTCCTTAATTCCTTCTTCAATAATTCCCTCTCATTTAGTTCATGCTGTGTGTCCTACTTCTGCATTCCCTCCAACTCCGGACTTCTGAGGAGCGTTCCCGCTGCCGCCTCAGCAGAAACACTCTCCTGTAGGTCAGACGTGGGATTAGGCGCTCGGCACAGCGCTACTCGTGCCAGGCTTAGCATGAGGTCACCATTAAAGAAGACACTCAAAACAAGCCTATTAAATACAACTTAATATCGTTTTTTCTCTTTGTAGAACGATGTACGGGAGCAATAGACAGAAGAACGATAGCACTTCCTGAAACAAAGGCGTTGTTGTAAAAAAACAACAAAGGGAAACGCTTTTATTAAGGCAATAAGAATGTTAAAATGGCGGCTGGACATCCGTCATCAGCATGTGTCCTGTTGACGAGCCATCAAACCAAAGCATGCCTCTTTGTTGAAAGGAAATTAACTTGATTTCTTTTCATCGTGCAAAAGAACGTGGGAAAAGAACTTGCCAGCTATTTATGTCTTTGCCGCACTGCATTTGATGTTAAATTATGGAATATTTCGGTGCAGAAGGAAAGCAGTCGGTCTGTTTTTTTATATACTACTATCTACAGCATCCCCCACCAACACACACAAACACACACCGACACACACAAACACATGCACTCAAACCAACACACTGAAAGCACGTATCCACCGTTGGATGTAAAACCGAGGTGGTATGGGAGAGGGTTCTACATAGGCTCCATTGGGATTGACAGAACGGTCCTGTTCTGATACATGGAGAGCTCCTCCTTGGTGCGGCCACACTGATGAAATCACCTCATTGACCCTCAGCACACACTAACGTATGGAGGAGGCACGATGACATCACCATGGCAGGATGACTGTTGGTCTCAGGGGAGATGTTCATATCAGACCTCCTTTTAACTGCCCCTCTTTATCTCTCTCTCTCACTCTCTCTTTCTCTCTCTCTCTCTCTCTCTCTCTTTCTCTCTGACTTTCTCTCTCCCACTGCCACCCTCTGTCTCGTGTGTATGTGTATGTGTGTGTGGCCCATAGAGTCCTGCCCTTTTCTTGTGGATCGCTTCACTGGACTGTAACGTTAATCCATGGGTCCCTCTGCAGCGTGCTTCCCCCTGGGCTCACCCTTGCTACACACACACACTCACACACACACACACACACATACACACACACACACACACACACACACACACACGCACACACACACACACAGACACAAACACAGGCTCAGTGTCAGTCTCACAACCGGGCATCCACCAAGGTCTCCGTCTGTCACTCAGAGCTGGGAATCGCCATGACTCCCCGCAGGACAATGTCTGCAGCCAATCAGAAGGGGAGCCTCCACGGGCTCCGCCGTCACCTGGCGACGGCTGTCAGAGAGGAACCAGAGAGGCAAGGGGGGAGAGAGGCAGTCGACGGCGCGTTAACCCCGACAGCGCCGGCCTCGGTCTGCGCTGGGCACCAGGCCGTGGTGTCGGCTGGCGTGTGGGCTCACGCGCCCTCCTCTCTTTGTGTCTCCTGGTCGCTGTTTTGGAAGCCCTGCCTAATGTTCCAGGACCGCTCGCTGCCGCCCCGGCCTCACGCAGCCAGCGTGGAGTGAGCAGGCGGAGGGGGGGGCGAGCAGGGAGGGGTGTCCACCGCCCAGCCTAGCGTCGGAGCCAGCGGGGGCCGTGGCTGGAGGCTATGTTGGAGCTAAACAAACAGTCAGCTACTGAAGCGTGTCTGCCAGACCAGAGGAGGGAGGGAGGGAGAGGCGGGGCGGGGGGGGGGGGGGGGGGGGGGGGGGGGATGGAGAAGATGAGACTGTAGAAGGGTACGCAGGAGGGTTAAGGCGCATGAGAGAAGGCAGAGAAGGCAGAGAAGAGAGAGAGAGAGAGAGAGAGAGAGAGGGGTGGGGGGCTCTCAACCTTATGACAGCCCTGCTGTTTGTCGTTTGTGCGCGTGTTTGTGTCTGTACGTGTGTGTGTTTGTGTGCAAAAAAGTGTGTGTATGTGTCTGAACAACTTTCTATGTGTGTGTGTCCATGCACAAGTTAGAAGGCGGTCTTTTCGTTTCCCCCTCATTCTCCCTCTCTCCCTGAGAGAGAGAGAGAGAGAGAGAGAGAGAGAGAGAGAGAGAGAGAGAGAGAGAGAGAGAGAGAGAGAGAGAGAGAGAGAGAGAGAGAGAGAGAGAGAGAGAGAGAGAGAGAGAGAGAGAGAGAGAGAGAGAGAGAGAGAGAGAGAGAGAGAGAGAGAGAGAGAGAGAGAGAGAGAGAGAGAGAAAGAGAGACATACAGTGTAGGAAGGCAAATCTACTCTCCATCATCCCAGGTATGGGTTTGTGTGTGGGTTTGTGTTTCGGGGTGTGTGTGTCTCAGAGGGGACAGAATAACCAGTGTGCAACCCGCCAGCTTAGGAAGGAGCTGACCTCTGACACCCATCGCCACTTTAATAAACGAGTGTGTGACTCTGCTGCACCTGGTCTCCACCTCGCCTCCTTTCCTCCATTCCAGCCCCCCGCCCAGCACCCTTCACCCTGTCCCCACCTCCTCTGTACCACTCCCAGCAGCACTACCTTGTAGACACTCACCTAGGTCCCCTGGCTTCCCACTCACACAAATACACACTCGCACGCACGCACACACCTTTGTGGCGTTTCAAAGGACATCAAGGGGCGAGAAGAGAGAGAGAGAGAGAGAGAGAGAGAGAGAGAGAGAGAGAGAGAGAGAGAGAGAGAGAGAGAGAGAGAGAGAGAGAGAGAGAGAGAGAGAGAGAGAGAGAGAGAGAGAGAGAGAGAGAGAGAGAGAGAGAGAGAGAGAGAGAGAGAGAGAGAGAGAGAGACAGACAAAGAGAGAGAGAGAGAGAGAGAGAGAGAGTGTGTGTCAGAGGCGGCGGGGGAGCGATAGAAGAGAGATTCGCCCTTCAAAGGAATCCCCCAGGTGAATGGTGGCTCCGTTGTGCTGCTCCACTCCCCGTTATCTGATCCCAGCTCTCCACCCTGCTTTGACACCTGTCACCACTCCTAATGAAATAGTTTCCGCTTCTCTATCTGCTCCCCGATCCTTTGTTCGGCATGTGATTGTGTGTGTGCATGTGTGTTTTGTATTATCAGTTCCCTCAGAGGGACGTTGCACATCGTCTTTTTGCGATCCAGGCTCATTGGTAATGGGAAGCAACCCCAGTGTGTGTGTGTGTGTGTGTGTGTGTGTGTGTGTGTGTGTGTGTGTTTTGCCTGTTGCTACATGCCAATGCAACAGTCCACAAGAGTTTCCATTCCAGACTTTGTGTGTGCTGGCGGAGGCAGGGCCAGACGGTGCTCCAGACAGACAGGCATTGATATAGACAGGCAGGCAGACAGGCAGGCAGGCAGTGATACAGACACAGGCAGCGATACAGACAGGCTGGCAGGCTGGCAGGCTGGCAGGCTGGCAGGCTGGCTGGCTGGCTGGCTGGCTGGCTGGCTCGCAAGCACGCAGACGTGCGCGCAGACAGAAAGGCAGAGTGAGTGAGCGAGCTGTGGCTGACAGTCGGCTTGCCCTGGCTCAGAGCAACACGCTTTCCCACTCCAATGCGAGGAGGGGGGGGGGATGGGGGGGACGAGGTCATTCTCTGTCTGTCCATGCCAAACAGACCCCCGGCTCCACACGCGGCCTGGCCTGGCCCGGGCACGGTACCTTGCCGGACCAGAATGCATCTCACCTTCCTGTCCTCGCCGCTCATTAAGTGGAGCCGCTTCATTATCCCCCCTCTGCCGGCTGCGGACCCCTCGAGCACGGGGCTGTCTCCGGCTCAGTGGTCCCTCTCCCTATCGATCTCCCCTCCTCCGTCTCTGCTTCATTATACCTGCGTCTCACCGGGTGGCTGGCTGCGAAAAGGGGGAGAAGAATGGCTGTCTCTAATTTCCATTAGGTCCAATAATTCTATCCCCCCCCCCACCGCTTTGCTGTCCTCCCCCCTCGCAGCAATTTCCCCCTCATTGCCTCGCCGTTGGTTAACTGCAGGTTGGGCCCCAGAACGAACGGAGGACAGAACTCGAGTCCGCCGCCATTAAAGACACCTCGGAGCTCTCCCATATTCCTGCGTTCCGATATGAATATTATAGGGCGATTACGGAGCCTGGTTTCATTTGATTGGCTCTCCGGTCGCCAGCCGACCCTGCGGGGAAGCCGGGCGCAGCGTTTGACGGCTCGGAACAGGCAGGTGACGGCGGTGAAAGACGCTGTGTGTGTTACGGGCTAGCGGCCGGATTGCCTCATTATTGCCCGAGTGTTTCAAGTGTAAGGGGGACCAAAAAAAAATAAAGAGATCAGACGCCGGAGGTTGAAAAGCAAGTGTTACCGGTGAATAATAAGAACACTTTGACGCGACACTTTGGTACGCGGAGGGAAGCTGATGAAAGAGTTACGCCGAGACAGAAAATAAGGAAAGTGTTCTCAATGTTTCGGGGACGCCAAAAACCTGCTGTCGACTCGTTTGTGGGGCGGTCTGTGTGTGCGAACGCGCCTTAACGCACGGCTCTCTGTGCGGTGTTTGCCCCCTTCCAGGAGTGTCCCCAGATCCTGCCCTCCAGCCAGATCTACATCCCGGTGGGCGTGTTGAGGCCCATCACCCTGCTGGCCAAGAACCTGCCCCAGCCGCAGTCGGGCCAGAGGAACTACGAGTGCATCTTCCACATCCAGGGCGCCAGCCACAGCGTGACGGCGCTGCGCTTCAACAGCACCAGCATCCAGTGCCAGAAGACCACGGTGAGTTTGGCGGGGGGGGAGGGGGGGGGGGGGCGCCGTGATTGGCGTGTCTCCGCGCACCCGCCTTCTCGTGCCAAACAATCGCGCAGTGCGTAAATCCTTCGTTCGAACGGCGTTCTCCCCCCCCTCCCGTTCGTTCCCCCACGCCCGGCCAATCAGGAGTCGTTTAAGTCGCCTAAGCGGCCGGCAATTAGCCGCTACTTAGCCCGTCTCCCTGTTATTTGCATGAGAGCAGCGTGGGGCAGTTCTGGAGAAAAAAGGTCTTGGCATGGTTAATGGGGGTTGAAGTTCCGGGGAAGGGGAGGGGGTTGGGTTGGGGGGGGGGGGGTCTGGGGTGCCGGCCCTTTCTTTGGCCTGTCACGGGGAAGCCGGGGGGGTCATTTAGCTGTCCTTCAAACGTGACGCCGGGTTCAAACCCTCCGCCCCGCCGGCCAGTCGTGCCGCTGGGAAAGGTTCGAACTCCCGAGTGGCTGACGGACAGGTCCACTTTTCACGCGGAGCACAGCGATTACTTATGCGCAGGCCAGCCTTTTTCGAAGGCGCGCCGCGCTGGATTTGATTTGGAGAGCTGCCGATGGCTGGGACTGTTAGGCGGTCGTTGCATCGCGTGGTGCCGTTATAAAAGTCAATCAGCTGTCAGAAGGCTGCTCGTGTTTACAGTGTAAATGTCTTGTCGACGGAGCAGGGTGGTGAAAATGTGTTCGTTCAGCCGCCTTCACTGCACGCAAGATGTAATTGTACAATCTACTCACAGAGCTACGTTTTTTACCTACATAGATACATGCATGCATGTCGACAGACGCACAGACAGACGCACAGACAGACGCACAGACAGACGCACAGACAGACGCACAGACAGACGCACAGACAGACGCACAGACAGACGCACAGACAGACGCACAGACAGACGCACAGACAGACGCACAGACAGACGCACAGACAGACGCACAGACGCACAGACGCACAGACGCACAGACGCACAGACGCACAGACCGACAGACGCACAGACAGACGCACAGACAGACGCACAGACAGACGCACAGACAGACGCACAGACAGACAGACAGACGCACAGACAGACAGACGCACAGACAGACAGACGCACAGACAGACAGACGCACAGACAGACAGACGCACAGGATAGAAGACTGTACGTGTCTGTGGGGAGCAGGAAAGTGGAATAATAAAGCATGAGGTGAAGTGGGTCTCAGTGTAATCAATAGAGTCAACAGTGGAGGTGTGCTGTGGACTCTCTGCTGACTGGACCAGGGACTGGCCTCCTGGCCTCATGTTTACACATTATAGATCTGTGTTTACTATTAGTCTCCTGAGCAGCACTGTGTGTGTGTGTGTGTGTGTGTGTGTGTGTGTGTGTGTGTGTGTGCGCGTGTGTGTGTGTGTGTGCGTGTGCGTGTGCGTGTGCGTGCGCGTGCGCGTGCGCGCGTGCGCGCGTGCGTGCGTGCGTGCGTGGAGAGAGACAGAGGGCGCGCGAGCACAACACACTTCACACATTTACTTTGCTGGAATCTAGCTCCCAATGGTGGTATCGCCTAGGTTTAAAAAAGAAAAGCGCCTTTCCCTCAAACACGACCCCGCCCCCCCCCCCAACCCCCATCTCTCTCGCCTTCGGAGGAAAAAAGACGCTGATCCAGGGATAGGACGCCGGACTATAGCGAAATCTTCTCGCTCACCCTTCCCTCCTTCAGTTCCAGCCTTGCCTCCATCCCTACAACCCCCCCCCCTCTCTCTCTCTCTCTCTCTCTCTCTCTCTCTCTCTCTCTCTCTCAGGTGACGGTGATGGGATCCAATTAAAGTGCCGGTAGATAAAATGATGATGAATTGCAGTGAGGCGGCGGAGTGGCAGCCGGCTCCCTGCTCGGCGCCGCGGGGAGGGGAGGGTCTGGAAAACCAACCAGGCCGTAGTGAGGCGCAGGCGGACGGCGGCAGACGAATATACATAATGAGAGAGGGAGAGAGAGGGAGAGCCGGATGAAATGATTATCCCTCGCACAAAGGCAAACGCGCTTAGTCGAGGTGTTCTTCGTCTGGGCCGGTTTGCGGTTACTGTACCATAAATCAAGCGCTCCTCCGGCATGTGAAGAGGCGTCGCAGGGCACGCCGTGTGACATGAGGATGTTGGGTTATTAATCAGACGAGGCGTTGGAGAAGGCGGGAGGTGCCCCCCTCCCCCCATCGGTGTGCATTCAATCTCACTGGCTGTCCCTGCATTAGGCGCTCCAACGATAACAGTGAGCTCATGTAGACAAATACACCAGGGGAACGCACTCAAACACGCTTGGATGCACTTCCGTGGACACACACACACACATACACACACACGAGTGCGCGCTTAGCTCATGGAGTGTCGGGTCCCTGAGAGGTTTGGAAGCGCAGCATCAGGCAGGCATATGGAGATTCTTCACATGATCCTCTCCCTAATCAGCTGGATGAGAGAAGAGTAACATCAGCACTCCCTGCACTGGCTGGCTGGCTGAGTGGCTGGTTGAATAGCTGGCTGGCTGGCTGGCTGGCTGGCTGGCTGGCTGGCTGGCTGGCTGACTCAGATTTATCATCTTGACACTGTCCGGGGCGCAGCTCCTAGAATGGTCCCACGCACATCTATCTAGCCACACTGTTTTTATAACTTCGACAGAGCCAGCGCACAGGGCAAACCGACACACCAAAAGTATTTTCTCTCTCTCTCTCACACACACACACACACACACACACACACACACACACAAGCATACCCTCTCTCTTTTTTCTTTGTCTGGCGTGCAACCACTGGGCCCTACCAGTCTCTCTCTCTCTAGTTTGCTCTCTCCTTCTCTCTATTTCTTTTTCTCTCACTCACACAAATTGTATTGTGTGATCTTATTACGGGGAATCCTCCAAGCAAGCGGCAAGTGATTCAGATAATTTAAAGATGCCACCGGTGTATGTTTGCATCGCTAATGAAAACAAAGCCCGCTCGGTGCAGTCGGAGAATAGAAGGAGAGAAAGAGAAAGGGAAGAGGGAGATAGAGAGAGGGGGGGAGGGAGAGGGAGAGGGAGAGGGAGAGGGAGAGGGAGAGGGAGAGAGAGAGAGAGAGAGAGAGAGAGAGAGAGAGAGAGAGAGAGAGAGAGAGAGAGAGAGAGAGAGAGAGAGAGAGAGAGAGAGAGAGAGAGAGAGAGAGAGAGAGAGAGAGAGAGAACGAGAGAGAGCAGCTCCATAGCCCCTGCTCCAGGAGACGGCGCCTTCGTTTCTTCGAGCATGTGTGTGTTGGTGAACACACACACACACACGCACACACACACACACGCGTAGGGGGAAGGGACTGTGGAGTAACTTTGCTTTTGGCGGGAGGACAGGAGGGGAGGAGAGCAGGGAGACGGGGGGTGTGGGCCCCCTCCGAGGTTTTATTTTAAACCACCACACTCAGGTATCCCTTCAACATGACTAATTATGTGAGGGTGACCTGCACACCCACACAGACACATATACATACACACACATACATACACACGCGTGCGAACGGCACCAGACATATTCTCTCTCCCCAAAGCAGCGGCAGCTGCTCGGTACTGTTAGCATCGGCACTTTTCAGCGCCGCACACATTAGGTAGCCAGCCTCTCTCACACACACACACACACACACACTCGCGCGCGCACCATATGAATAGACTGGGACATACGGTCCGTGGAGACGATTCACGTAGCGAGCGAGGCAGACTAAGGAGTGGGGGGAGCAGATAAAGAATGAACCGCTGCTCGGTCGCTGTGTTGTTGTAATGAGGTCAGGGACAGGTTTGTGCTCACCTTGTGCTTCTCCCATGTTCTCCTCCTCGTCCTCCTCTCCGCCCCCCCTCCGTACCCCCCCGTCCCTCCAGGGGCCTGCATCTCGCCCGGCTAGATTAATTACCGGCAGCTATATGGAGAGGCTTGACCAGGGGGGCGGGCAGGGGAGGGGGGGGGGGGGGGGGGGGGGGGGGGGCGCACAGGGGCACAATAATGATCCTGATTACTCATATCAGCCAAGCACCAGGGGCTCACGGTGGAAAGGTAGAGCTCTGGCCCAGCTGAGAGGCTGCCTGGTGGGGGATGGGGGGATGCAAACATTCTGCCTCTCTGGTTTTCTCTCCCGGAGCTGACTGAAATGAGCTCCCAAAAGCACGCGAAAGGTTGTCGTGAGGAAAGGTCTTCCATGGGGAATGTTTTAAGTAATTCCTTGGGATGAAACCAAGCGGAATGTTTGGAATTTAGTTTCTTTGTTTCC
>CM030174.1:22449351-22521851 GCA_017639675.1 Aplochiton taeniatus | reverse complement strand
TACTGTATGCCGTTTCCATGGTGAAGCCCATGGCCTAGGAGCAACATATTTCGCAACTAAGGATTAGGCCATCACCACTGGAGTCACGTTGCCTGGTTCTGGATCGCCAGCGCTTCGCCTTTCCCGAAACAGTGCGGACGGGCGGCCGGCCGCTGTAGCTGGACTGGCACGTGGTCTGCTCCAGAGAGGAGGTGCAGTGTAGCGCCAGCCGCCAGGCCTCCTCAGAGGTGCTCGGTGAGGAGGCAAGGCGGGAGCAGAGGGCCGCCGCGGGCTCCAGCCAGGCGCCCGTACTGGAAAGAGGCCTCCGACCAGCTGCACTTATTCATCCGCCACAAAGACCTTCTCCTCCCTCTCTCCTCCTCTGCCTGTCTTTCTTCTTTTCTCTCCCTCCCCTCCGTCCCTCTCTCTCTCTCTCTCTCTCTGTCATGCGTATTATCCGTCTTAGGCAGACTGCTCGACAAGGCCCGTCTTTGCCCCGGTGTAAAGAGGAAATGTTAATGTAATTAAATCATTCATTCGGTTCACTTTAATTAGCGCCACGCTACTTTTAAGCTTAGCCGTGGCTAATCAGATTAGCGGGCAGGGCCGCGGTGGATGGATACGCCGGCTCTTTTGAAGTCCTGCGGCCGTCTGGCTGAGGCGAGCTGCAACGTGGCTTCTCCTCTGTCTCAATCTTCTCTCCCTCTCTCTCTCTCTCTCTCTCTCTCTCTCTCTCTCTCTCTCTCTCTCTCTCTCTTCCTCTCTCTCTCTCTCTCTCTCTCTCTCTCTCTCTCTCTCTCTCTCTCTCTCTCTCTCTCTCTCTCTCTCTCTCCTTTTCTCGTTCTCTCTTCTTTCCTGTTGTTTTTCATGCTCCCTCTCTTTCGTGCTCTCACTCCTTCCCTTCCTCCCTTTCTCTCTGTCTCTATCTGGCTGCCACAGTGGGCCGCAAGCTTTTTGGAGGGACCGACCGTCTAATTCATTAAAGATAACCGCTCCTGTTGCTAATTTGTTAACAAGCACGACTCGACGTGTTTACCCTCCCCTCCCTCCGTCCCTCCATCCCTCCGTCGCCCGCCTTCCTTCAGGTGGCTGTTTTCTCCTCTTCCTTCACACCGCAGTGCGGAGACGTGTTCCCATGAATATTCAGTGCCCTTTTTGGCAGACGAAAAAATGGCAAAAAAAGAAACATCACCTGCCGCTTCTCGCCCTCTCTTTGTTTCTTTCTCCGCCGTGCCTCGTTAATATAGGGAGGCTGCCGTTGTTGTAACCCTTCCTCCCTCTCATTCCCTCTCTTCCTCTCCCTCTCTGTCTCTCCCCCCCCCCCCCCCCCCCCCCCAGCCCACCTGTACAAGTGCAGGGCGCTGCGGGACAGCTGCGGGATGTGTCTGAAGGCTGACCCCAGGTTCGAGTGCGGCTGGTGCGTGCAGGAGAAAAAGTGCTCCCTGCGGCAGGAGTGCGCCCCGGCCGAGAGCAGCTGGATGCACGCGACCGCCGGGAACAGCCGCTGCTCCCACCCCAAGATCAGCAAGGTGAGGCGGCCCCATGGCGTGCGTGGCGGAGGGGGTGGTTTTGGGGGTGTCCGTGTGTGTGTGTGTGTGTGTGTGTGTGTGTGTGTGTGTGCGCACTCGTGTCTCTTGTCTAGTAGGGAGGGCAGAGAGGCAGACGCTTCTCAGTGAGCTGTGGCCATCTGTTGCTCTGCTCCTCTGAGAAGATCCTCTCCTGGCCTTTTACCAGACTACGCTCTCTCTCTCTCTCTCTCTCTCTCTCTCTCTCTCTCTCTCTCTCTCTCTCTCTCTCTCTCTCTCTCTCTCTCTCTCTGTCTGTTTGAGATGATAAGCAAGGAGACTTGAGAGGATGCAGCACGCCAGATCTGAGAGCTACCCCCTCCTCTCAAGATCACAGGAATCAGGGATCTGTATGCAAACCTCGCAGTCCAAGCCACCGGCATGTTTTGTGTTTTTTATTTTTTTAAACTCATTCTGAAGCTATTGCTCTCTTCCGCTTCCATCTCCGTGCGCTCGTTCGGTGGGCATATTACCACAGTGCCGCTGCCCGGACACCTCAAAGCCTTCGCTAAGCCGCTGAAGTCTGTGGGAGCCAGACAACACCAGCCTGTAAATATTTCAATGCGGGGCCTCCATTGTGCCCTCTGCATATTACCATCGCGCCGGTGTTGCCGCGAGTTACATCAACTCGCGGCCCGTAGTTCACAGGGGTATCCGTCTCCACGTCGTCGGGTGTCTGTGGCCGTGGGGGGGAAGACGAGCGAGCAGCGTGGGGAAAGGGGAAGTTAGGTCGCCACACACACACACACACACACACACACACACACACACACCTCCATCTTTGTCTGGAAGTTGGCAGTGGCCTATATTATCAGGTGGATGAGCTGGATAATTGCAGACTATTTAACTGGGATTTTGACTCCCTCGCTCTCTCTCTCTCTCTCTCTTTTTCTCCGTGTCTTCTCGCTGTCTCTCTCCTTCCTCGGTCCCCCAGTCGTGCCCGGGGAGGCCGACGTAATTGAATTCTCTTTCTCTCCTCTCGTCTTTGTCTCTCAATAAGGAGCGCCGTCTCAGCGAGCTCTGACTGACGTCTGGTCGGCTAGTCGACACTCTGAGGACCCCTCACCCCCGCCTCTCCTCCCCGCCCCTCCCAGTCCCTCCCTCCCTGCGTCCCTGTTTCCCTCCTTCCCTGCCTCCTCCATCCTTCACAAAGACTAGAAAGAATTCGGAGCCGTGAAGACAAAGCGTCGAAATGAGGCTAGGCTTGATAAAGGGAGGGGAGGCTGAGTGTGTGTGTGTGTGTGTGTGTGTGTGTGTGTGTGTGTGTGTGTGTGTGTGTGTGTGTGTGTGTGTGTGTGTGTGTGTGTGTGTGTGTGTGTGTGTGTGTGTGTGAGAGAGAGAGAGAGTGTGTGTGTGTGTGAGTGAGTGTGTGAGCGCGCGTATGTGTGTGAGTGAGCGCGCGAGGGTGATGGACTCCCTGGAGCATCACTCTATCCCACCTCATAACATCTTCCGCCCTCACTCTGTCAAACCCCGCCATCATTTTCCCCTCATTCTCTTGTGCACACATCAATAATATTCCTTCCATCTTCCCAGGGTCCCCTGTCTCGCTCTCTTCATCCTCCCCTTCTCTCCCTCCCACATCTCCTTCTTATTATGCCCTACTCTTCCTCCTATCTCCTCCCTCCCTCCTTCTCCCCTCCCTCCCTCCCTCCCCCTTCCCTCCTCCCTCCCACACTCTCACCTCCCCGCCGCTCTCCAGCCTTCACCCTCCCTCCCAGCACCCCTGCCCCTCTTTTTTTCTCATGCTCCCCCTCTCCTCCACCTCTCCCTCGCCGGCCCTCCCTCTCCTCCCTCTCCCTACCTCGGTGCTCCGTGGCAGGCTCTGTGTGTACGTTGTATCGGATAAATATTATATCAGACGGAATGCACTTAGCTGGGAGAAGGAGAGGAGAGGAGAGGAGCGAGGGAGCGAGGCAGGCAGAGAGAGACGAGAAGGAGGAGTGTTCCTCAGCGACTTATTATGTTTTCATCCCCAGGCCCCCTCTTGTTAGAGAGCATCTCTGATTTGCTCTGACACCTCAGCAAGTAAAATATACATGTCGGGTATGTGTGTTTGTGTGTGCATGCTCGTGTGTGTGTGTGTGTGTGTGTGTGTGTGTGTGTGTGTGTGTGTGTGTCTACGTGTGCGCCTGGAGCTGGAGGCTAGAATATAGAGGGTTGTTTTGTTTTATTCAAAGGATGAAACAAACGTTAGAGGGGAAGGGTTCAATAAGATGGGAAAGGTGGAGGTTGAGGGAGACATTGGAATACCAAACATGAACAATTCCATATTAGATAAAGAAGCGGCCATGTTTAGTATCAAATCCTGATCCTATGACATGATGCCACTCTGGCACACACCTACTAACTAATGCCTTTCGTTTTTTTACCTTCATATCTGAATCCACAGACTCCCCACCTATAGAACAGCCCCAGCATCATACATTTTAAATAAAGCCTATGTCTAAACTAAGTTTATTTATTTATCATGTAATACTATATATTCTGAATGATCTTCGAGTGTAGTTCGCCGCCCTCTCTGAATATGAATATCATGAATATGATGTGCCCTCTGTGTCACGCGCCTTCCAAAGCCAATTGAAGCCGACTGTTTACCCGCTTCTCCCTACACGGCGTGGCAAGTGCAAGCCACGGCAGACTAGACCGGTGCTTTCTACAAGCTGTGGTCGTTGTGGCAGAACAGGGTGGAGACAGGGCCAGATGGAGGTCAGGGTCTCCGCTGGACAGCACGGGATTAGACTTAGCCTTCTAGTCTTCTTCTAGGTTGTCGCGAAAGGAGGAACTCTCCGGAAAGACTGACTCGGATGGTCGCGGTTCAACTTCCCCTCCACCGCTTCCCTGTTCCTTGCCCAGTGGGCCGACAGGACTAGGCCGCCGACCGTCCACAGCTACTGAGCACTGACGGCAGGCCGTGCCGGGTGGTCCCCGCAACACGACGCCGTTCAGGCTTTAGCTGCAAGTCGCCTGGCCCATGGTCACCCCGTCAGCCCGCCGGTCGCCCTCCCAGCGTGGGAGCCTAGCGTGAGAGTTTCGCGGTTTCGCAACGCGGGCTGTGGGGTCACCGCTGTAGCCGTTACGGGGTGGCAGGGAGGCTAGCGCCAGCTGGGGGAAGCCCTGTCGCCGGTGATTCAGTCCCTGACCAGGCTCAGAGTCAGCCCTTGTCCCCGTTGGATTTTAGACTGCTGGGGTTTAGCGTGGCCGATCGACTTCTAGTTAAATCTCCCTCCCCGAGGAGCCGAGGCGGATAAGGTAAGCTAATAGCACTCTGATGAGGGAATGAAGAATGCCAGCGAATAAGACTCTGATGAGGTAATGAAGAAGGGCAAACTACTTTATGATAGAACTTGACGTCCAATGGCTAATCTTAATTGAATGCGAACGATACCTTGTTTCGAATCAACTGGGAGGATTTCCAGCGCTCGCGTTAGGTTGTAGATGGAGAGATGGTGGAGGGACCTTTGGGGGCGTTGAGCGGGTGATTTTACGCGGTTGGATTCCATTCCGTTCCCCCTTGCCCCCTCAGCCAATTGGTGGGTGGCTAGGGGGCCTGGGGTATGGTGATAGGCCGGGGTGTCACCGGGCGGGATAACAGCCGTAGAGCCAATGGCTAGCCAGGTGTCACGGGTGGCTCATGTCCTGCGATCGGGCCACGCTACGAGACGCTGGGCTTCCATTTCCCAAGCCGGCCGCCCGGCCCGACCAACCGCAACCGAGGAACAGGCCCACCGGCGAGCTTCCCCGTAATTGCCTGGCGCTGCCTGTGGAGGAGGCGCATGGCGGGGATGGGGGGGTGCGCGCGCGCGCGTGAGCTGTGGCCCGCACATCCGTCACCGCATTTGTTTTGTCATGCCACACCTGTCCTCGTTACGGCCGATAATCTGGCTGAATGAATCCCATTAGGGCTCGGCGCCGTGATGCAGAGCCACAAAGCCCGACGCGGGAGCCAGCCTCGTAAGTTTCAATTAGACTCCATAGACAGGGCCTGTAGGTGCGTGTGCGTGTGGGCGCACGCGCGTTTGTTTTCCGTGGTTTCCAAGCCCGGAGAGGTGATTCTTCTTCATTAGAATCACACATCCGTGTGTGTGTGTGTGTGTGTGTGTGTGTGTGTGTGTGTGTGTGTGTGTGTGTGTGTGTGTGTGTGTGTGTGTGTGTGTGTGTGTGTGTGTGTGCGTGCGTGCGTGCGTGCGTGCGTGTGCGTGCCTGTGACAACTCCAGTAGTCCGCAGCGCCACGGTGATCATGCAACAGTTCTCCCGTATGTCGGCCTTCCCTCACGCACCTGCAGGCAGCAACCTATTCAAAGAGCGACGCTCTGCGAGTGTTGAATACTAACGACGGTCTCCCCCCCTCTCTGTTCCTCCCACAACCTTCCCTGTGCCCCCCCCCCTCCATTGCTGTCCCCGGCCGGCGGCCAGTTGTTCCCAGAGACGGGCCCCAGACAGGGGGGCACCAGGGTGACCATCCTGGGGGAGAACCTGGGCCTCCAGTTTGGGGACATCCAGACAGGCGTCCGGCTGGGCAAGGTGCCATGTGTGCCCATCGAGGAGGAGTACGTCAGCGCTGAGAGGTGAGGAAGGCTGCAGCTGGCTGGCACGCCGCCCCGCAGCACACACACACACCCGGCCCTCCCACACACAGTCACACGCACGCACACACCATCACACACACACACTATCACACACGATCACAAACACACACAAACAGACAAAAACGCTATGCTTTAACCTTGGCTTTTCATCGTCTTGGCTGCCTTCCCAATTTCCTGTTGTAAACTCCCTTTTTAACAGTTTTGAACTCTCTCTCTCTCTCACTATCTCTCTATCTCTCTTTTCTACCTCCCCCACTACAGGATAGTGTGTCTGCTGAACGACGCTACAAGCTTTCGCGTGCAGGAGGCGCATGTGGAGGTGTGTGTGCGGGACTGCGTGAGCGACTACCGTGCCCTGTCGCCCAGACCCTTCACCTTCGTGGTAAGAACACACTGGAGGAGAGGAGAGGAGAGGAGAGGAGAGGAGAGGAGAGGAGAGGAGAGGAGAGGAGAGGAGAGGAGAGGAGAGGAGAGGAGAGGAGAGGAGAGGAGGGGAGGGGAGGGGAGGGGACGCCTGGTGGTTGGCTCTTGGGTTTGGGTTCTGACGTGTGACTTCCCCCTCCAGACTCCTTTCTTCACCCGGGTGCAGCCGTCCGAGGGGCCCCTCTCTGGGGGAACGCGGGTCACCATCGAAGGGAACCATCTCAGCGCCGGCAGCGCCGTCTCCATCACCATAGGACGACAGCCCTGCCAATTCAAAAAGTCAGTCTTGTCTTCAGTGTGTGTGGGGTTCGGATGGGTTTGTTTGCACTTCTGCACTTCTTCACATACACATGCTGTGTGTGTGTGTGTGTGTGTGTGTGTGTGTGTGTGTGTGTGTGAATGTGTGGGTTGTGTGCAACCATTATCGTATGCTATGTCTATACATCAGCGTAGTCGAGATGGGCCTAAACAGTCTGTTATTAAAGTCATCCAGAGTGCCTTTGATGCAGGCAACATCAAGGACTATTTTTCTTCACCTCCCGCAGTAATGCAACAGATTTGCAATTTATTCATATCACTCTGTCTGCATCACACTGGCTGTGTGTGTGTGTGTGTGTGTGTGTGTGTGTGTGTGTGTCAGTGTGACAGCCACCTTGTCAGAGTGTGCCTTGTTCTGAGGGTTTCTGGAGAGAGTTTGTTCGTTGTGAATGGGGTTGCCATGGCAACGGAGCCAGGGAATTGTGGGATAGACATTGCAGGCACGTCTCTCCGTCTCTGTAGGACCAGATCTGGGAATCTCGACTGAGAGACTGCGGCGCACACACACTCTCTCACACACACACACACACATACACAAGCACACACACACACACACACACACACAGAGCGAAATAGCCACTTCTGGAGAGCCACGGCACAGAAAGGCAGGCATCATTGAACTGTGCTAAATACATATTAGATAATGTAGCTATGGGAGAGCGTGCTTATGATACGCTATGTTGAGTGGTAGTGTTGCTGTCAATTGGACACACACTTCAGTACACACACACATTTCTTCAGTTTATGAAGACCATAATTTACCATTGAATTAAAATCAAATACTGAAGACTGAGGAAAAACTCCCATGTGTTCTTGAGTTCAACCTTTATTTGCTTCTCTCTCTCTCTCTCTCTCTCTTTCTCTCCATCCATCCCTCCCGCTGTCCGTCCATCCAGGAGGAATGCCCGGGAGATAGTGTGTGTGACGCCCGCTGGCGTTGCCCCGGGCAGCGCTCACGTCCTGGTGGACATCGACGAGGCGGAGCTGAGGAACCCGGAGGTGAAGTTCAACTACACCGAGGACCCCACGGTGCTGCGAATCGAGCCCGACTGGAGCATCGCCAGGTAGGGCCGCGCGGCACACCAAATCCAGGGGGGCTGTGGCTCTACTGGCTACTGCCGCTGCCAGTCTATTGCACCGGAGTGACAGGGGGGGTAGCGACCAATCCATGGGCTCTGAAAAGGCGGAACTAGGACAGCTCAGCCCTTTATTGGTGGTCTTTTGTTCCTGCCTCGCCTATAGGAGATAACCGTGCGCTCTGCTTTGAGAGGCTGAGGGTCTTTGTGCGGTCAGAGAGTGTTCCTGTGCACCTGTGGCCCAGGCAATGGCCCTATACCCCCATTCATTGTGTGTGTGTGGTGTGTGGTGTGTGTGTGTGTGTGTGTGTGTGTGTGTGTGTGTGTGTGTGTGTGTGTGTGTGTGTGTGTGTGTGTGTGTGTGTGTGTGTGTGGTGGCAGGGGGGTTCTACCCCAGTAAGCTCAGCGTGGCTGACCCCCTTCCCCCATGCACACTCTCACACACCTCCTCCCCCAGTCCCCAATGTTTGGCCCCAGATCTCTCCTCCATCTGGCACAGACAAACACACACAAAGGACCACAGGCCCACATGGTGAAGGCCCGTGCACACACAACACACATCACATTAAAATAGGATCTGGGTTACTGTCTGTGTGATTATCCTAGCTTTTGCCAAACACATGATGAATATACCTCACTTCACATTGCTTCTTTTTTTTCTTTCTTTCTTTCTTTCTTTTTTTTTTCTTACAATATTTATTTTATTGGCCTATTGATTTGATATACTCGTAAAGTCCCTGAACCATCCATCGTAAAGAATGGAAGCGAAGACCTGTAGAGGCGTGGAGAAAAAGACGGTCAGAGAGACAGATACTGTGGGTGAAGGAGAAGAACTAGTGGAAATGATCCAGCGTGTAGTTCTGGTGGAGCAGGCAGCAGATCCAGTGTGTAGTACTGGTGGAACAGGCAGCAGATCCAGTGTGTAGTACTGGTGGAGCAGGCAGCAGATCCAGTGTGTAGTACTGGTGGAGCAGGCAGCAGATCCAGTGTGTAGTACTGGTGGAGCAGGCAGCAGATCCAGTGTGTAGTACTGGTGGAGCAGGCAGCAGATCCAGTGTGATGTACTGGTGGAGCAGGCAGCAGATCCAGTGTGTAGTACTGGTGGAACAGGCAGCAGATCCAGTGTGTAGTACTGGTGGAGCAGGCAGCAGATCCAGTGTGTAGTACTGGTGGAGCAGGCAGCAGATCCAGTGTGTAGTACTGGTGGAGCAGGCAGCAGATCCAGTGTGTAAGGCGCTCGGCCCAAACCCCGGTGGACGTCTGTCTGAGATGAGCTCCGAGTACTGAGGGATTTGGAGAGAGAAAGACCGCTTCCATTGGTTATGCCGAATCGTGTACCTGACTCATGCAGGCGAGAGTCGAGAAGAATGAGGAAAGCGAAAGAGAGAGATACACACACAGAGAGAGGGATAGAGGAATGAGAGAGTGTAGAGAGGAATGAGAGAGAGAGAGTAGAGACGGACGGACGGATGGACGGACGGACGGACAGACAGACAGACAGACAGAGGAATGAGAAAGAGAGTGAGAGAGAGAGAGAGACAGAGACAGAGGCAGATGGAGGGATAAGAAAGACAGAGTAGAGACAGAGATCCAGAGAGGAGAAAGCCTGGCGTTAGATGTACGGCAGAGGGAGAGGATAAGAGAGAGTCGAGGCGGGAAACGGGGGGGACGGGGACGGACGGACGGGGGGGGGGGGGGGGGGGTTAGAGGAGCCGTCGAGAAAGGACACGGCCACCTCTCTCTGTCACGCGCAGACAGACTGCCATCCCAGTCCCTCGTACAGACAGGAAGAACCAGCCTCTGAAGCGCTGCGAGCTGTCACCCTGCGGATAGAGCTGGGAGGGTGGGGCAGGGTGGGTTGGGGCGAAGGAGGGAAGGAGGGAAGGAGGAAGGGGAGGCCAGACAGGCTGGAGGGTACGCCGGCGCTCGCATCCTCCAGATAGCGTGGTTTCTCTGTGATGCTGTGCGACAACAGCGCCCGCATGTATGGCGCCCGTAAAGACAGCTCTCTTCTAGGGGGGGGGTGATCACAGTGGGACGGCGTCTACACTGTGCGAGGCGGTGTGTGCTGTGTACGAGTGTGTTTTGTTTGTAAAGAAGAGCGTACTGGGGACAAGTGTGTTTTGTCTGTAAAGAAGCACGTGCTGGGGACGAGTGTGTTTTGTCTGTAAAGAAGAGCGTACTGGGGACGAGTGTGTTTTTTCTGTAAAGAAGAGCGTACTGGGGATGAGTGTGTTTGGTCTCTAAAATAGTGTGTCTGGTCTCTCCGTCAGTGGCGGGACCCTGCTGACCATCAGTGGAACCAACCTGGCAACCGTGAGGGAACCCAAGATACGGGCCAAATACGGACAGGCGGAGTCCTTCCATGTAAGTGAGCGCAAAAGGACACACACTCACACACACATACACACACACACACACACACACACACACACACACAAACACACACACTGGTGAGGTGGATGCTACTGTTGTATATGACAAACAGGCCAACACCTAAGTCTTAAGACTTTTCCATAACACACACACACACACACACCTCCTTGTTGTATTGTCCAAGGTGGCAGGCTTCCTTTCTGTTGTTCCGTCTTTCTTGGTCTGCCTTCTCCTGTTTCTGCCGCAAGAGCCCCAATATTCAACACTGCCCTCCCGGGACAGTTAACCTTTCAAATGTCATCCTATTGTGTGTGTGTGTGTGTGTGTATGGTACCTCCGGCGTTACCCTCTCCTGGAGGAGCCATTTCCCTGTCCGCTGACCTCGTCCCCACGGCCATCTCCTGCTGTTGTTGACGTCACAGTAACAGCGGCGGCCATTACAGTCACTTGACCTCTCAAACACGAGCGCTGGTAGGATTCTCCCTGTGTACCGAGCCTAAACCACTCCCCTCCCCCTCCCCCCTTTCTCCCTCCCTTTCTCCCCCCTCTTTCCTGCCCCCCCCCCCCCCCCCCCCCCCCGCCTCTGCCTGCAGAACTGCACGGTGTACAACAACTCGGTGATGGTGTGCCTGGCGCCCTCGGTGGCCGACGCCGAGCTGGCCTTCTCCGAGGCGGGCACGGGGCCCGACGAGATCGGCTTCTACATGGACAACGTGCACGCGCTGGTGGTGGTGAACGAGACCTTCAGCTACTACCCGGACCCCGTGTTCGAGCCGCTCAGCCCCAGCGGCGTGCTGGAGCTCAAGCCCACCTCGCCTCTCATCCTCAAGGTAGCGGACGCCGTCCCCACGTCCCGTCCCCCCCCCCACCCCCCCCCCCCCCGCCCCGCCTCATTGGCACCCGGTCGGTTTGAGATGGAGAGGCGCACGTCGTTGCGCTGTGGTCGGGTGAAGGCGCGCTCCCCCTCCGCTAGCAGGAAGGCGGGGGGGGGGGGGGGGGGGCTACTCCGCCTATTATCCTGCTACTTAGAGTGAACAATGGGAATCCAACTGGAGGTCGAGGGAAGACTTTCCTCCAGCCGCTCCGTTCGGTCTCGCGCCCTCCATCACCACGGCTCCTCACAGAGAGGACGGTGTTTCCTGGCAGCGGGGGGCCGCTTGGGCGAGGATGGAAAGCAGCATAGCCGTCCTCATTTAGTTCTTAAACGATAACGTATTAGTGAGAGACAACCCACCAACCCCCCCACCCCACCCACCCCAAACCACCCACACCTCCCGCCACCCCCGCCTGGCTTGTTTAAGAAATAACCTTCCTATTAGTGCGCTGATGAGAAGAACAAAATGCAATTTGGGGGGAAAATAATCTGAGGTATTTGGGCGACGCGCCTCGCATCCGCCGCACAATTCATTTCTCATCCGCGGCGCACTGTGTGCTTATGTTAATGAGTGTGTGGGTTTGCGTGTGTGTGTGTGTGTGTGTGTGTGTGTGTGTGCGCACGCTTGCTGGCCGCTGTGTTTATTTGCGTTACGCATGTAAGTGCGCGCGTGGGGTGTGCTCTGTGCTTGGATGTGTGTGTGTGGAAGAGTTTTGATGGGTTTTAGTGGATGCCTCCAGGTGTGGGTGTGTGGAGTGTGTTTGTGTGTGCCAGTGGTTCACAGTGTGTGATTGTGTGGAGAGAGGGTGCCGGGTGAAATGAGAGCGAATGGGATGCGTGTTTGAAGTGATCCGAGGCGCGACTCGGATAAGATCTGTAGAGAGAGAGAGAGACGGAGGGTTGGGAAAAAAGGGTCTAACTCTCGCAGACACTGCTGGAACTATGGGAGACAGAACAATCCTTTACCTTACCTCTCTCTCTCTCTCTCTCTCTCTCTCTCTCTCTCTCTCTCTCTCTCTCTCTTTCTATTACCCTCCTCTCTATCTCTCGCTCTCTCTCTCTTTCTCTCGGTCTCTCTCTCTCTCTCTCGCTCTCTGTTTCTGTTTACCTTCTCCTATTTGGCGTCAATTTCTCCCTCTCTTTGCTTTTGTGCCATACTCTGCGCAGTCAAAGTGCAAGGGCACACCAAAATGTGCATTTCAGGTATATAGCAAACAGAAGGCTGGCGAATAAACAAGGAGGCAAACAGAAAAACAAAGTAAACTAGATGCACAGGGAAGAGTTTGTTTGTGCGAGTTTTGTCCTCTGTGACTCATTTGGATGAAATTGCTAAACTTGCTCCAGGTGGAATATTGGATACTGGCGTGTTGTTGTCCTGTTTGTTACTGGGCTCAATGACCACACAGGGTTAGTGGTACGTTGTGCTGTATGGCGTGATTCCTTTTTTCTTGTGGTTTTTAATATGTTTGCCCTTCCGTACAGGGACGCAACTTGATCCCGTCGGCCCCCGGCAACTCCCGTCTCAACTACACGGTGCTGATTGGAGAGACCCCCTGCGTGCTCACCCTATCAGAGAGCCAGCTGCTGTGCGAGTGGCCCAACCTCACTGGGCAGCACAAAGTCACGGTGAGAAGGCCCGCCCACCACGCTCCTCCACCACACACGGTCAACGTCGGGCCAGGCCCTCTCTTAGGGCACAGTCAAGCTTTCAAGTTGCTGGTTTTCCTCGTCTGCACTTCACCTGGGCCGGCAACGACCCAGCCTTTCAAGTTCGCCGGCTTGCCTCTTGGAGATTTGCTTTTCAACCCCTTTTTCTTTTCAGGCGATCGATCGCACTATGCACGGGGTTGAGCTTTGAGAAGTGCGACGTGAGAGGTTTGAGCTGGTCTCCTCCGCGAGCTTTCCCTGGGAGTGTTCGGTTGATTTTCATTTGAATATCCACAAATACACCCTCGCCGCCCGTCCCCCCTCTCCCCATAACTCACCGCTAATATCCTTCCAAGTCCTTCAATATCGCTGTGACATTTACTCCGCTTTCCAATACCTCGAAAGCACGGCAAAGCACCCCCATGTAATTCAATATGAAAGCTCTTCAAACTGGCAGCCAGCTCCGAGGTACATTTCTTTCTCTTTCCCTTATTTTTCTATTCCGTCTCTTTTTAGCTAAATGTCACATTGAATATTGGAGCGATTTACTGGTGGTGTTGTAAGTCCTTCCTCTGACAATGGCAGAGCAAAAATAGAGCTGTCTGCTCCCATCTCTTCTGCGGCATCCGTGTGTGTGTGTGTGTGTGTGTGTGTGTGTGTGTGTGTGTGTGTGTGTGTGTGTGTGTGTGTGTGTGTGTGTGTGTGTGTGTGTGTGTGTGTGTGTGTGTGGGGGTGTGGGTGCTCTGGGGCCCGCTGGAGAGAAGGGCACAGCTGTAACACTCTTTTTCCCCACATAGTGACCTACATACAGGGGCCCCCAGTAGGTGTTGCTGTGTGTGTGTGTGTGTGTGTGTGTGTGTGTGTGTGTGTGTGTGTGTGTGTGTCTCTGTCTGTGTGTGTGTTTGTTTGTCTTTCCCTCTCTGGATCATCAGCTGTGTATTGGCAGACGAGGCCTCCCGCGAGTTCTCTAAGAAAGTTGTTTATTGTTTTGGCACTCCGCTCTCTAACCCTCAACTGTATCAACACACCAGGGCATAGCTCGCTCAGAGTCTCCTCCGAAACTGTGTCACCAAGCGGCGCAGCCTACTAACCCAATAGACTGTCTGGTTCCAAACTAGAGCAATCTTAACTTTGTAGAACGACTACGTGTGTCACAGGACTCCTGGTGATAAACCAGGCTTTTCCAACCGACACTTCAGGTTCGACCACGCTCGCGCGATTATGAGAAAAGCGTGTTATAAGCATGCTTGTAAGCCCACCGCGTCACGCTTTGTCAGGTATAACCCCGGCAACTTATCTGGCCTAACTTCCTGCCACCTGTAGCTTTTCAGGAACGAAAAAAAAAAGGCATCTTCAAAGGGCTTTCGTTCAAGCTCATTTGATGCGGTGATCAGCCCCCCGCCGATTCCCTTGATTGTAGATAGTCTTTGGAGAGACATGCTGTGCCTACAGTATGTAAATGGTGTTAGTCAGGAGCCATTACATGTGTTTGACTCCCTTTAATTACTTGTCTTCCTGAGGGAGACAATCTCTTGTCTATTAGTGATTGCTTTGTTTGATTACACTCTGTGACAATAAAAAATGTGTGTTTGTTCTGTGCGCGTTGTTCTGTGCGTGTGTGCGTGTGTGTGTGTGCGTGCGTGTGTGTGTGTGTGTGTGCTGGCCTGTGCCGTTAGATCCGGGCGGGCGGGTTTGAGTACTCCCCGGGGACCCTCCAGATCTACTCGGACAGCCTCCTCACCCTCCCTGCCATCATTGGCATCGGAGGCGGCGGCGGAATGCTCCTATTGGTCATCATCGCCGTGCTGATCGCCTACAAGAGGAAGTCCCGGGACGCCGACCGCACGCTGAAACGCCTGCAGCTCCAGATGGACAACCTGGAGTCCAGGGTGGCGCTGGAGTGCAAGGAAGGTACGTCGGACAAAACGCATATGGCGAGAAACCTACCGTGCTGCCTACTGTACCTCCCTGACTACCTACCTACCTACCTACCTACCGTGCTGCCTACTGTACCTCCCTGCCTACCTACCTACCTACCTACCTTGCTGCCTACTGTACCTCCCTGACTACCTGCCTACCTACCTACCTTGCTGCCTACTGTACCTCCCTGACTACCTGCCTACCTACCTACCTTGCTGCCTACTGTACCTCCCTGACTACCTGCCTACCTACCTACCTGCCTGCCTACCTACCTACCTTGCTGCCTACTGTACCTCCCTGACTACCTGCCTACCTACCTACCTACCTACCTACCTACCTTGCTGCCTACTGTACCTCCCTGACTACCTGCCTACCTACCTACCTACCTACCTACCTTGCTGCCTACTGTACCTCCCTGACTACCTGCCTACCTACCTACCTACCTACCTTGCTGCCTACTGTACCTCCCTGACTACCTGCCTACCTACCTACCTACCTACCTTGCTGCCTACTGTACCTCCCTGACTACCTGCCTACCTACCTACCTGCCTGCCTACCTACCTAGCTACCTACCTACCTACCTACCTGCCTGCCTAGCTACCTACCTACCTACCTACCTACCTACCTTGCTATCTACCAGCCTGCCTACCTGACTGACTACCTATCTACCTACCTACCTACCTAGCTACCTACCTGCCTGCCTACTTAACTACCTAACTACCTACCTACCTTCCTAAGTCTGACTGTTTGTCTGTATGTCTGTCACTTTTACAAAGACCATTATTATCTGCCATATTTTGATCCATGTGTCACCATGGTACTGGGATCTGCCCAGTCGTGATGACAACAGGTTGGTTTGGATGCTCCAGTCTTTGGTGTTGCTGCCAAGGCACTGTGTGTGTGTGTGTGTGTGTGTGTGTGTGTGTGTGTGTGTGTGTGTGTGTGTGTGTGTGTGTGTGTGTGTGTGTATGTGTGTGTGTGTATGTGTGTGTGTGTGTGTGTGTGTGTGTGTGTGTCTTGCCGTGTTTGTGTGGGTAGTGCTTTTATCTGTCAATGTGGATGTGTTTCCTTCTGCAGTGGTTGTTGATGCGTGTTTACTTGTCCCTGTTAGTTTATGTGTGTTTGGAGTTACGTCATTGTGTGTGTGTGCAGGGTTAGGGTATGGGTAAGGGCTAGGTTTAACTTTAGGACTTTAAGGTCCTCACAAGTATATAAAAAACCAAGCTGTGTGTGCTTGCGCGCATCTGTGCGGGGCTACGTACGGGGCCTGTGGCTTCCCACCGAGAGACAGACATACTCTGAGTAATTGGCCATTATCTCTGGCCGTCCGTCCGGCGGGTCGCGACCCTGTCAGTCTCCTTCGGCAGCGCGGAGTGTCAGCACCGATAGATGGATGGAAGGACTGGAGAAAGACCGTGGGGGGGGTGGGGGTGGGGGTTCGGTCGAGGTGAAAGAGAACAAAAGAGAGAGAGAGAGAGAGAGAGAGAGAGAGAGAGAGAGAGAGAGAGAGAGAAGGAGCGAGAAGGAGAGCATGCTTTGACGGTGATTGATCGGGGGAGAGCGTCCGTCCACGTCCGCCTGTGTTCTCCCTGATCTGATGACACAAGCACACGAGGACGCTGCCCCTCGCCACGGGACGGCACGCCGGCGGCCATTAGCGCAGCCCCGGCTAGAGGACAGACACACATCCCCACTGCCCCCCACCTACGGCGCACCCAGGCGGGGCCCCGTGAGGTCAGAGGCGGCAAGCCGGTGCCGTCACTTGGTGCCGCTGTGAACGCTCTCCGCGGCCCCAGACCGAGGAAAAGGCGGGCCTGGCTTCCAGGAAGTGAAGAGTGTCTGGGTGCCCGCCCTCTGGCCCCGCCCCTCCCGCTGTGAGGCCCAGCTATGGAAATCAGCCGCTGCTGTGTGTGGTGTGTGTGTGTGTGTGTGTGTGTGTGTGTGTGTGTGTGTGTGTGTGTGTGTGTGTGTGTGTGTGTGTGTGTGTGTGTGTGTGTGTGGGAGGAGTAACAGACGAGGGAGGCGGCCAGGGTGTGTGTGCGCGCAAGCGAGAGTGCGTGCGTGCGTGTGTGGATTTATGATTATGGATTTAAAGGGAGTTGATTTATCCACAACAGAGCCAGAACCAAGAGCTTGGTTGTCAACGGAAAGACTCTCACTACAGAGATGACTAGCACTAGACTATGTAGAGCATGAACAGGGGACGCATTTCCTGTTCTCCTTTCTCCTCCTCTCTCTTAGCCCTCCCATCTCCCAGGCTGACAGAGCTGAGAAATAACAGCTGGAGGAAATTATGCAGGAAAATGCATCCATCATTCACTTATTAATTATCCACTCATGCAATTAATTGACTTTCATTCCCATGAACTTTGTTGTCTGCCTCTGCCGTCTTTTCCCCCTTTTCTTTTCTCTTGCGTTGTTGTTGCGTCTTTCCTCCTTGGCTTACCGTCTTCCCGCGTCCTTTGTCATCTCCTTTGCCCGCGTGCCTCCTCCTCTGTTGCCCCGGGAACCGCAGGGAGAAACCGGGCCGGATCGGAGGTTCTCCCACGGGAAGACCCCGGAGAGACCAGTGACCTCCCGTCAACACACCCTCTCCCCCGGCAGCCCTCGTCACGTGGCGGTCCACGGACAGGGGGTCTGCCTGGGCGTAGAACCAGCCCTGTCCGTTCTCAGCGGGTAACCCTTTTTTTTTTTTTCTTCCTCCGTGTCCCGCGCAGCGTTCGCCGAGCTCCAGACGGACATCCACGAGCTGACCCAGGAGCTGGACGGCGCCGGGATCCCCTTCCTGGACTACCGCACCTACGCCATGCGGGTGCTCTTCCCCGGCATCGAGGACCACCCCGTGCTCAAGGAGATGGAGGTACGGGTCAGTACACCGCTGCCACCCTTTGACCTTCTACTAACAGTAGAATCTAGGGTCAGCACGCCGCCCTTTGACCTACTACTAACGGTAGAATAACACATCTTCCACTAATGGTATGATCTAGAGTGAATGCACTGCCTCTACAAATAACAAACTAATGACCGTTCTACATGGCAACTTGTAGAACTTGCTCTGCACACAGATTCTTGTATTCATATATTAATAAGTCAGGGGTTCAAAAGAGATGGCCTTTAGACAAGGATCCCATTCAATCTTATTCCAAGAAACCAAATCTATTCTCTTTATTCAATTAAACACCTAACATATTGTTTAATCTGATAGATGGTGTACTCATCTTTACTGACCAAAATAGTTAACACACTTAAACACATGCATACACACACATAGGCACACAGAAGCAGACACAACCACACAGAGTTAACCTTCTCTCAATGACTCGGCACCACAAAAGGTCTCTTCACGGCCGATTGTCACCAACAAAGGCATTGTTTTCCATCTGTGGAGGTTCAACGCTGTGACCTTTAACTCCACCCTCAGTAGCCCGTCACCTTCCCAGTGCGACACGTGGCATGTCGACTCTCCGCATACGGCGTTCACGCGACACAAGCGCCAAGCCCCGATTCGCCATCGGCCGAGGTTTCCTGGCAGACACACCACCACCACCAGCGTTCTCCCCTCCCCTACCCCTTCCTCCTTGCCGTGCACGGCCAAGGCCCGCTCCGAGTGGAGCTGGGAACACGGGGGGTTTCTTGATGCACTCCCAGCCCTTCACTCCCTGCTTTGCCCCCCCCCCCCGGGGCTCCAAGGCGTAATCAAGTGGCCCCACTCCACTGGCTGCTCTGCGCTTTATTGCGCGGCCGCGCTCCCCCTTCGCCGGCCCTCTCTGCCCCAGGGGGCCGGCGGGAACCTCGTTTGGCTCCACGGAGAGGTGAGAGAGACACTTTATTAAGCCACGTAGAGAGAGAAAGGAGAGGAGCAAGAGAGAGGGAGGGAACAGAGAAGGGGGAAGAGAGAGAGAGAGAGAGAGAGAGAGAGAGAGAGAGCGAGAGAGCGAGAGAGCGAAGAGAGCGAAGAGAGCGAAGAGAGCGAAGAGAGCGAAGAGAGCGAAGAGAGCGAAGAGAGAGAAGAGAGAGAAGAGGCCCGGGCCGTGAAAGCAAAGCTTCGGTGGAATGCTGTCTGGGGCCGGCCGATTCAGGGCCGAGCACTAAAAGCGCCACGGGAGTCAGGAAGAGGGATGGTCGGGGGGGGCGAAGGGGTGGACGAGCGCTAAGGGTAGTAGAAAGAGAAGGAAGCCTTGCTGGGATGGCCGTCGCGTTCCGTCTTGGGCCTGCCGGATCGAGTGTAGCCTTTGTACTGGCCATATTTTCTCTGTGTGTGTGGAGGGAGGTGCTGCCTGGGACGGGTGTGAAGGCCAAAAAGAAGAAGAAGAAGAAGAAGAAGAAGAGAGAGAGAGAGAGAGAGAGAGAGAGAGAGAGAGAGAGAGAGAGAGAGAGAGAGAGAGAGAGAGAGAGAGAGAGAGAGAGAGAGAGAGAGAGAGAGAGAGAGAGAGAGAGAGAGAGAGAGAGAGAGAGAGAGAGAGAGAGAGAGAGAGAGAGAGAGAGAGAGAGAGAGAGAGAGAGAGAGAGAGAGAGAGAGAGAGAGAGAGAGAGAGAGAGAGAGAGAGAGAGAGAGAGAGAGAGAGAGACACACAGAGGGCTGGAGGGGGTCTGGCGTGTTGTTGATGAGTAGTGACAGGTGCCAGCCAGTGGAACAAGCGGGGCGCGCTTCTGTCACCCACTCCGGGGCCCACACACACACACACACACACACACACACGCTCTACACAGGCCCTCGCCACGGCCCGATGCGTCCCTACTTCTCTCCCCTCTCTTCATCCCTCCTTCACTGTCACCGCTGTCTCCTCTCTCTCTCTCTCTCTCTCTCTCTCTCTCTCTCTCTCTCTCTCTCTCTCTCTGATGGTTTAAGGCTGGTTCAAGGCGGGCTGATCATGGGGGATTTGATGAGTCACACTGCATGCTGTGAACTCCATAACACAGATGGCCAAGGCCCTGTGTTACTTATGATTATGCCATGTAGAGGTTACATTTTTCATGGCGAATTCAAAATCGAACAAAGATAGAACGTTCTTTTGTTTGGTCACAGAATGTTTGTAGGTGGCCGTTGTGGACGTTGTGTTCAAATGGATCAATTGGATCCCAATGGATCCGCTCCCGTCTGTGTGTGCTCTCAGGTCCAGGCCAACGTGGAGAAGGCCCTGACGCTCTTTGGGCAGCTCCTGACCAAGAAGCACTTCCTCCTGACCTTCATCCGCACGCTGGAGGCACAGCGCTCCTTCTCCATGCGCGACCGCGGCAACGTGGCCTCGCTGATCATGACGGCGCTGCAGGGCGAGATGGAGTACGCCACGGGCGTGCTGAAGCAGCTGCTGTCCGACCTCATCGACAAGAACCTGGAGAGCAAGAACCACCCCAAGCTGCTGCTTCGCCGGTACGTACGCACGCGCACACACTCACGCAGCCATGCACAAGGACACGCACGCACGCACACACACACACACACACACACAACCCGGTACATCCCCAAGCATCTCACGCAGCCATGCACAAGGACACGCACGCACACACAACCCGGTACATCCCCAAGCATCTCACACAGCCATGCACAAGGACACGCACGCACGCACGCACGCACGCACGCACGCACGCACGCACGCACGCACGCACACACACACACACACACACACACACAACCCAATACATCCCCAAGCATCACACAGAGCCGTGCATGAGGACACTCACGGACGTACACACATCTAATACAGTCACTCCTATCCGTACAAATGGGTCGACCAAAACTCTATAACTTTGTCTTTCGAGTGCGGCACGATTCCAGAGCAGTTAGACCTAGTCACATTGGGTAGACATAAGCGCTCAGAGTCCAACCTCACCGTGCCCGAAACGGTGGAGGGTTCATCACCTAATCTAAGTTTGGTCCAACAACGTGGACTGTCCCTGTCTCACCTTCCTTAATCAGTCGCTTAATTAGGATTAGCTGATGACCGAAAAAAAACTGCTTGACGGATGCTTGAGGGAAAAGAGGGAGAGAGAGAGACAGGGCGAGAGAGAGAGAGAGAGAGAGAGAGAGAGAGAGAGAGAGAGAGAGAGAGAGAGAGAGAGAGAGAGAGAGAGAGAGAGAGAGAGAGAGAGAGAGAGAGAGAGAGAGAGAGAGAGAGAGAGAGAGAGAGAGAGAGAGAGAGAGAGAGAGAGAGAGAGAGAGAGAGAGAGAGAGAGAGAGAGAGAGAGAGAGAGAGAGAGAGAGAGAGAGAGAGGTAAAAGAGAGAAAGGCACGAGTAAATAAGTTTGTCCAAGTCGCTCTCTTTTCTCCCATAAGGCACATATTAGCAGAAATAAATTCACTTAATTACCGATGATTTTAATTAATCCCTCGTTAAGACGTCCCTTTTCGGGGTCTCGGTGAGGCGACAGGTTTATGATTACAGAGAAAAAGGTAGCCGGTTTATGCTAATGAACTGTTTTAATGAGGCTGGGATGTTCTCTCGCCATGGGAACGTTTGTTTGCTTTTCCTCAGCAACGCTGCGGCCCTCCCTCCGCACAGCAGTGACATGGTCCCGCTGTTCATTACTGAGACCGGTCGATACGAGGGCAGGGGAAGGCTGGCCCTGCTGTAGCGTCAGACAACGTGGTGCAACCACCCTGGACTCACTTCAATGTTTTCCTCTGTCCCCCCCTTGTGTCTGTCAGAACGGAGTCCGTGGCCGAGAAGATGCTGACCAACTGGTTCACCTTCCTCCTCAACAAGTTCCTCAAGGTGAGCGCCGCGTCGCCACCCAGGGCAGGAGGCCAGGCGCGGGGCCCGGTCGGTTTTGAAACCTCTCTGGCTGTCAACCTCCTCGCCGGCTCCATTTCCAACATCTCCCGCGACAAGTGGCTTTGCCCCGTCGGAGTCGCCCCCCCCCCCCCCCCCCCCACTCTATTTCTGTGATCGCTCCCCCGACCCCGGCCTCTAACGAGCCGCCCCTGACGCGCCTGCGCACCAGTGTTTCCCCGGGCACAGCCCGGGCGCACAAGGTCTCCGCTCCTCTCCTCCGGCGAGGGCACGTCTCCCCGGCGCCTCTGTCATTATTTCTCCGGCAGACCGTCTGCCGGCTCACGGTCATTAGCCCCTTCTCGCGGAAAGGGATGTCGCTCTCTTCCCTCGCCCCTTTCCGCTCCCTCCCTCCGCGCCCGCCGCCCCCTTCCCTCCTGCCTCAGCCCCCCAGTGGACTAGTGCACAATTAGGCTGTAATGAAGGCAGGATGTGGAATGAGGGAGGGCTTCACAGACGAGGCGTGGCGTGGCGCGAGGCGCCGGACGAGTGGCGCGCGGGCCGACGTGACGCCGCCGTGTTCCATCTCGTTAGCAGCTGTCTGGTTAATTAGCCCAGATGCAAACGAGACATTCACACACAGCGTATGGCGTGGTGGTGGTGTCAGCGGGGGGGGGGGGGGGGGGGGGGGGGGGGGATAGATGGAGCGAGAGAGAATGAGAGCACGAGAGGAGAGGTGACCGGTGGGTGGAGAGCCGGGGCGCAAGCGTGGGAGTTCGGAGGAGAGGAGGAGGCGGAGACGGCGGAGAGGGAGACGCAGGGAGGGGAGCTGTACGGAGGGTGAGGAGCGCGTTGTCCGTACTTTTTTTTCTAAGAGGGTTATTTGGTGACGAGACACGTGCTAGAGCACAGAGACGGGCACGTCAGGGTGGAGAAGATGTAAATGAAGAGAAAGAACGTGTGCTTCCGTACAGAGCCACGTCAACGTGTAACAATGTAAAGGCAACATGTAAAGCAGGCGAACACACACCGGCCTGCCACACACATACACACACTCTGAAGGGCTTTCCACAGCACTCTCAGACAATCGTTAACCTCTTGTCAGCCTCCACATCAGTCGCTGTTGGGTCGTTTGCGCGTCTAAACTGTTGCTCTTCCGAAAAGAGTGTTTTTCTTCAGAGCGGGGGCTAATGACACTATTGATTGGCAAGTGTCTGCGCTAGTGTTGCCCGCTGGACACATTTATATTGGAGTGCTGCCTCTCCCCTCCGGTGCAACGGAGGGAGAAAAACATCGACATGTTCACTGCCAAGGCGGACGGAACGCGTGACGGCTGAAGGCTGTGGTGAAAAAATATGGTTTTCAAGGAAACCAAGAAATGTTTAAGGCTCCAAAAAAAGTTTCAGACCAACGCGGGAGCGCCTACTGTATGCCTGGCATCTTAATTCATATTTTCAAGTCGAATCGGAGTACCACTTCTTGGTCTGTTTTCATTTCTATAGTAAAAATAGTAGATTATATATCTACAGCGTGATATTAGTGGTTCTAGAATATCTGAACGGTTGGCCCTTGATGAAACATACCGTCCGACCCTCTCTCTGTGGCTTCCCCTTAGGAGTGTGCCGGGGAGCCTCTCTTTATGCTCTACTGTGCCATGAAGCAGCAGATGGAGAAGGGGCCCATCGACGCCATCACCGGAGAGGCCCGCTACTCCCTCAGCGAAGACAAACTCATCAGACAGCAGATAGACTACAAGACACTGGTGAGCCTGTGGCCCGTCCCCAGGCATTGTCGATCTAATTTGATCAGCCCCGGGTCTGTCCTGAGCAGAGAGCACCGTATGGAGATCCTATCAAATCCCCCGATGGGAATTGATCCCAAGAGGCCCGTTCTCTCGAGTCGGAGTTCCATTGCTCGTGACTGACAGTTATGAGGTCAGCCTGGCTGATGGATGGCATAAATAAGGTGTGCACTGACCTTTACCGCCTATCTGTCCTCTCCTCTCTCCTCCCTCCCTCCCTCCCTCCCTCCCTCTGTCCTCCCTCTGCTCCCCTCTTCTCTCCCAGACGCTGCACTGTGTCAACCCGGAGAACGAGAACGCGGCGGAGGTGACGGTCAAGGGGCTGAACTGTGACACCATCACCCAGGTGAAGGAGAAGCTCCTGGATGCCGTCTACAAGGGCAGCCCCTACTCCCAGAGACCCAAGGCTGCCGACATGGATCTAGGTGAGGGCACAAACATTCCCTAGCGTTTTCTGTAAACCTTTGTTATCGTAAATGGTGCAGTACTGCATCTAAAGCCAGGCGTACTTTGCGTCGTTCATCTTCCGCTTTCGTGGCGCCATGTTTGTTTCTTTGTCCTGCGTCCTCAGAGTGGCGTCAGGGCCGCATGGCGCGCATCATCCTCCAGGACGAGGACGTCACCACCAAGATCGACAACGACTGGAAGCGCCTCAACACGCTGGCCCACTACCAGGTGGGTACCATGGCCCCCTGGCTCGGTCTGGGCTGGCCTGGGAAGCACAGCGGGCGGGTCCGGTTCAACCTGCCGCAGCTGAAATAAATGGAATGAATTTGACATTGAGAATGCGTGTGTGTGTGTGTGTGTGTGTGCGTTTAGGTGACGGATGGCTCCGTCATCGCCCTGGTGCCCAAGCAGAACTCGGCCTACAACATCTCCAACTCCTCCACCTTCACCAAGAGCCTCAGCAGATATGGTACAGACCCCTCCCCCCCCCCCCCCCCCCCCCCCCCCCTCCTGTTCCACCCCTTTCATCTCCATTTCTACTCTCTCACACACTCTTCGGCTCTCCGTCCGCACCCCCTCCCTCCTGGCTGTTGTCATTTGTCCTTCTGTGAGAGCGGCCGTGATTGCTCTGCGCCTCGCACTGCCCGGCCGTCCTCGCGTCCAGGCCATCGCGCAAGCCATTTCACCCAGCCAGTAAATGACAGGCATTAGTCAAGACACCCATCTCCCAGCCGACCGAGACCTAGGACCCCTGTCGGCCATTACAGAGCAGCCGTCTCATAATGCATCCATATAGTTACCGACTCCACTTTGACGTCACCGCTGCAAAGATGTGGAGAAGAAGAGGGCATTTGGTGATAATAACAAGGTAATGCAACCGGTGTTTTGCAACACACTCCCACTGAAACAAGGAAAGCCAACAAAATGGCTGTGTCCTCCAGACAGAGACAGCAGAGTATGTTGTCAAAGTAGCTTTATTGTCAATTTCTTCACATGTCGAGACATACAAAGGAATCGAAAAGACGTACAAAGGAATCGAAAAGACGTCACGTTGTGTGAGTGTGTGTGTGTGTGTGTGCGTGTGTGTGTGTGTGTGTGTGTGCGCGCGGTGTGTGTACGTTGTGCGTGCGTGGGTGGGTGTGTGCGTGCGTGCATGTGTCTGTCTCCCTGTCCACAGAGCGGAGAGCAAAGTGCTGCCGTGAATGCCGGCCAGAGGCGTTGTTAGAATCTTTAAACAGGCTAGAAATCTTTCACCATCTTGCGCCATTTTCAAGGTATTTCAGAGTAAAATAAATATAAGACGTGAGACACTGTGCTCTACCAAAAGGATCTGGACAGGTGAGCAACATGGAATCAAAATAAACCAAGTGGGTGCCATCCCATGCAGCTTCTGTCGTCCAACGTAGTTATCATGTTTATTTTCAGAGCAAAAACCCCAAGGCTCAATGAATGGTTCTCAAACTCTGTATGCCCTCACACACTAGTGTGCCTTGGGAGCTGGCCGGGTGTGACTTGGAATTGGTCTCATTCATGATCGTTTACCTCGCCATAATCATATGTAAACGTGAAACACGTTATTTTCAGATGTGCCTTGTGCCGAAAGTGTTTGAAAAGCAGTGAGCTAGACTAGCTACCTAAAGAGCCCTCTTTTTCACCAACCTGAGTTTGTACATGAGGCAGAGGCCCTCTGAAGTCCTGACTCCTCTGCCGCTGCTACGGCGACGAGCATAACTCCTCCTCCTCCTCCACCTCCTCCACCTCCTCTCTAGGCTTGTCTGCGCCTCGTTGCCTTCGCCTGTTTTCTTTTTTACGTCCATAGCCTTCACGTCTTGCCTTAGTGAATTAGCCAGCTAGCTACCACCAGATGCCAGCAATGACATGCCCTGTAACCAGTATTATCTCTCTCTCTCTCTCTCGCTCTCTCTCTCGCTCTCGCTCTCGCTCTCGCTCTCGTGCTGTAAATCTGCTGCATGAATGACACACTGAGGACCCAAAACAGAGGACTCCAAAAAAAATGTGATCCGGGGGGTTTTCCTAAAACATTCGTGGCTGTAGCCTCGGAGGCCCAGGCCTAATGCTGTCTTTGGGAGAAGGCGGCATGCCTTCTAGTTTGGAATTACAGCCACTCAAGAGCTAGCCAACGGCGACGCCTGCACCAGACAGCCCACTAGATAGCCTTCTACCTGTCGTTCCCCTGCTCTCTCTGGCTCCGCTCTACCCCGCATCCCTCCCTCCCTCCTGGCCTGCCTTCCTCTTCCCTCCTCCCTCCCTCCCTCCCTCCCGGGCCGGTTAAGAGGCAGCGGTAGCTCTGCTGATAAGGGGAACATGGGAGATAGGCATCTGCCTGCTCTCCCCTAATCACGTTTGACACTCACACCATGAATAATGAAACACCGTGGAAGGAAGCCTGGGACACAGGGAGGAGAGGGAGGGGAGGGGAGGGGGGCGGTGGATAGGAGGTAGAGCAGGAGAATGTGCTGAGCTCTCAACGTTTAAAACGGGAAAAGGGGGGACTTTCTTGTTAGGCGTTTGCCAAACCCTCCTCTGACCTAGAATCAGTTGAACCTTGATGGCTCCCGTGTTTGCCAAACCCTCCTCTGACCTAGAATCAGTTGAAACTTGATGGCTCCCGTGTTTGCCGCAGTGCACGACCACTAGAGACGCGCAACACGACTAGAACCCCCGTGTGTGTGTGTGTGTGTGTGTGTGTGTGTGTGTGTGTGTGTGTGTGTGTGTGTGTGCGCGTGTGCGTGTGTGCATGTGCGTGCAGAGAGCATGCTGCGGACAGCCAGCAGCCCGGACAGCCTGCGCTCCCGCACCCCCATGATCACGCCCGACCTGGAGAGCGGCACCAAGCTGTGGCACCTGGTCAAGAACCACGACCACTCCGACCAGAGGGAGGGCGACCGGGGCAGCAAGATGGTGTCCGAGATCTACCTCACCAGACTGCTGGCTACCAAGGTAAACCCAAAAGGGACAGACACACTGTTGTTTTAGGGTGGAGGGGTGCAATGGCGGGGGGGGGGGGCTTTTAGAATAGCATAGCCATTTCTCCCTCTCTCTTCTTCAAATATTTAGCGGATCTCCGAGGGCTTGTATAACTAGCTCGTATTCTCCTGGCATCGCTCACTCTATTCCCTCTTAAATGTCTCAAACTGCCAGGCTCTCTCGCTCGCTCTCGTTCTCGGTTTCCCTCTGTGTCTCTAGCTCCCTCTCTCTTTCTCTCTCTCTCAGCTCATTGTCTGCTTCCTAATTGCAGTCGAGAAAAAAAAAAACATGGAAATGACTCTCTGTTTACAAGCCTCTCGGGTGGTCAATTTTGATTGGTAATGAAAAAAAGAGGGCTAGATAATATAAAGGGCTGCCGACTGGAGAGAGATGAGGATAGCGGGAGACAGGTAATTTGTTGTGGATCGAGGGTTTGACCATGCATGATGCGGCGAGGGGAGGCAAATGGAATTCAGATAGCTCACATTGTTCCTGTCTGTCTCTCTGGCGAGCTCGTATGCAGATTCCAGCACTTGGATCGTTGAGCAGGGCACAATTTGTTCCTGGCTTTCCAACCATGGCAGCCTCCTTCCACCCGGCACAGCCTTGATTCCTTCAAATTGAAAACAAAATGGGAAAGAATTGTTTGGAGGAAATCAATCTCAGTTGGTTGATTTGATAATAAGGAGCAGCTGGTGGCATAAGGATATTCACATCCCCAACCATTTTAAAATGTTAGAAGAACCTAAACAAGCCGACGATAATTTGGGGGACTGCAAAAAAAAATGCAGAGGAAACCCCAAAAAACGAAGGTCCCAACGCTAATCTACGACATCAGGGGCAACTTTTTGCAGTGATAATGGTTTTTCTCTCCTCTCCTCTCCGCAGGGTACATTACAGAAGTTTGTGGACGACCTGTTTGAGACCATCTTCAGCACGGCCCACAGAGGCAGTGCCCTCCCCCTGGCCATCAAGTACATGTTTGACTTCCTGGATGAACAGGCGGACAAACACTCCATCACAGACGCCGACGTGCGACACACCTGGAAGAGCAACTGGTAAGACAACGAGGACGGGATCCGGAGAGATTAGCTAAATTTACTCAGCACAACGTCGTCAAACAAATTTAGCTATCCGTGTTTGAGGGAGCAGATGGAACGTTTGTGGCGTGCCTGTTACTGAATCCCGGGCCTCCTCCTCCCCCCCCCCCCCCCCCCCCCCTCTCTCTCTCTCTCTCTCTCTCTCTCTCTCTCTCTCTCTCTCTCTCTCTCTCTCCCTCCCTCCCTCCCTCTCCCTCTCTCTCTCTGTAGTCTGCCTCTGCGGTTCTGGGTGAACGTCATCAAGAACCCCCAGTTCGTGTTCGACATCCACAAGAACAGCATCACGGACGCCTGTCTGTCGGTGGTGGCCCAGACCTTCATGGACTCCTGCTCCACGTCGGAGCACAAGCTGGGCAAGGACTCGCCTTCCAACAAGCTGCTCTACGCCAAGGACATCCCCAACTACAAGAACTGGGTGGAGAGGTGAGGCGTCCGCCTTCTCACTGGTAAACACACAAGAACAGGCGAAAGAGTCAGCCGAGTGCGGAGTCTAACTGAGGCCAAGTCTCTCCGGTTCATATAATTAACCTCGGTTAATTTGGGTCGCTCACCCTACAGAGTTGAATATTTGAGTGTTTCGTCCGGTTCTTTGTAGAAATACTTGCGCCGCTTCCGTCTGCGGTTAAACTGTATGCCCCCCCCCCCCGTTGACAAGCGTGTGTGGTCCGCGCGCAGGTACTACTCCGACATCTCCCGCATGCCGGCCATCAGCGACCAGGACATGAGCGCCTACCTGGCGGAGCAGTCGCGCCTCCACCTCAGCCAGTTCAACAGCATGAGCGCCCTGCACGAGATCTACAACTACATCGTCAAGTACAAGGATGAGGTGGGTCCCCCATTGGTAGACTGCCGTTTTTGTTTTCACAATTCTGTTGGTGGAAGGTGGGAGTAGAGTAAAAATATGGAGAGAAAAAAAGGCCAAACAAATCACATGGAATAATATAAAAACAAGAGTTGGAAAGGTCTTCACAGAGGTTGGGTGAGTGATATCGGGAGGGCGTTTTATGAGCGGCAAAACGGTAAGATACGTGTTTAGGGCTCCAACACGTCTTGAGGCTTCTGGACCCCTGCTGAATTCATGAGGAGTTATGCATTTTAGTAATAGCTTGGTCTGTTTGTCCCGGGGCTTAATTTCTACACTCTAACCGTGAATGGCGTTTACAGTAGAACAGATCTGCGTGTCGTTTGGAAACTATGGTGCTGTGCATCCAAGCAGTTCTTACACGACTAGGCTGCTACACATCCCCAATGGATGTTGTTTTGTTAGTGTTTTTTTGTGCATCTGTTTGTGTGTGTGTGTGTGTGAGAGAGAGTTGGAGTGTGTGTGAGTCGGAGTAAGTGGATTGGGGAAATTGATAGATAATAGCTCTCTGCACAAAGCCATTTAGACCCTGCTCTCTGCCATTAGGACTGCCTCGGCTACTGTATGACAAACACACACACACACACACACACACACCACATCCATTTGAATTGCGAAGACAAATACAGAAAACCTCCCTCTGTTGCCTGAACAACTAATTGTGTGTGTGTGTGTCCCAGCATCCTGCTCCCCACCTTTTTCCCTCCCCCCTCCTCCATTCCTTTATCTCTCTGTCCATCAGTGCTACTGTAGCCCCCGTAACGAAGACATGCACCCCCCACTCCCTCTCCTTTTTCATCAATTTCACTGGCTCCCCTTCTCTCCAGTGTCCTCTGCTCCTTTTATCCCGAGTCCCCCCCTAGCCCCCCCCCCCCCCCCCCCCCCCCTTTCACTCCATGCCTCCTGTTGTAGGGACACAGCCCCCCCCCACCCCTTATCTCTCTCTATCGGTGCCTCTCCCATGGAGAAAGCTCCAGCTGCAGCTGGTTCCATTTAGACGGACCCGCGTCTTCTTCAGAGCTCATTACCCAGATGCAGGCAGCCGCATTGTCCCCCATGCCCAGTGCAGCACAGCCACGCACGCACGTTCACTCTCACACACCCACGCGCGCGCTCTCTCTCTCTCTCCCACTCAGCATAGTCATTAACACGCCATTATACACCATTCAAAGTGACCCCCTAAAAGGTTTGCCTCCCCCTCTAGCCCCCCCCCCCCCCCCTCTCCAGGCATAATTGGTGCTCCTGTTACCCCCCTGTGTGCCGTACGTAGGTCTGCTGTGCAGTTTGAAAATGTCTCCTTTGCCTGCACTCTTGTCTCCAGATCCTGTCGGCGCTGCAGAAGGACGAGCAGTCTCGCCGGCAGAGGCTGCGCAGCAAGCTGGAGCAAGTGATCGACACCATGGCGCTGGCTAGCTGAGGAGCGCTCCACCACGCGGCTGTCCCCACCTGACACCCGCCCCCCCCCGCAAAATAAAGCGGACGGACTGCACCGACACAAGCACACAGTACCCTGGAGAGATGGCAGAGAGCAGGCGGGGCGAGTTCAGGACTGGGCTGGCCTGGACCCCGTCTGCCCCACCCGTCCGAATCAGCTAACCGGACGAATCAAGCTCCCCTCAGTCTCATTCCGCTTGGATTTCACCTCAGGAGAGTTTTTCTTCATATCACCGCTCGTGTCTGTACTCACCTGTTTGTTCATACCACGAACTGGGGTGATGTGACAGACAGTTGAGTCCACTACGAGCTACTTTGCTGCAACCATGGCCACAGTCGGGACATTTGTATTAGTGTGGCTCCCACAGCTCAGTTGAGCTATCCGTACTCGAGCTAAGCTAACTCGTGTTAGCTAAGTTAGTCAGTTACAGCCATACGGTACAAGACTACCTACAACCTGTAGCTACCTATAGGTAGTGCTTCAATCCTGGGAGCTGCTGACGAGCAATGGGCAAAGATAAACAATGGAGCGCAAGAAGAAAAAATGTCTTTGCATCAAGTCCTCCATCTTGAAGGATACCTCGTTCCTGTCAGCAGTTTCACTCTTCCACCAGGAACTTCATTTGACTCACGTGGATAGTATTTTGATTTCTAAACACTTGATTTGTTATTAATTTGCTTTGATCAATTTTTTGTTTATTTTTTGTTGGTTCAACTGCCTACTCTCCCCAGTGCTGTGCCACTTGTGTTACTGCTGAATTTGCACAATGTACGACAAAGTTAAATCAAAAGAAGAGGATATATAAATATATAGAGATATACTATACAAACTTTGTTTTTTCAAAGAAACAAATTTAAATAAAGATGAACATGTTTTCCACTTTAATGTACAAACATAAATCTTTGAGGAAAAAAAGGTTTATTATTTGAAAAATGAACACTATGAAATCAAGAGGAAAAACGTGCCCTGTGCCATGTTTTATTTCAATGTCGTTTCGTGCTTTTTTCCCTTTAGATGAATTGTGCTATGATGAAAATGTTGTCATGCGTAGTGACTGAAGTTGAGAGTAAAAAAAAAAAATAGAAAAAAAAAAGATTGGAAAAAAAACCACAATCAAATCCCCACGAAGTCCTGGGGCCTTTCCCTTCTAAAGGTACTGAACACAGGGGTATGATTGTCCTGGAGTTTTTACTCATGACCCAATGGACCTACAATAGAGCCCTATCATTTTGTTTCTTTTAGAGACACCAAATACATAGAAAGACTTGGCTCGTTCCACCACCATGGTTTTGCTAAGCCAACCAGTTTATATGGGTACACGAATAGCAAGGGAGATGTTTTTTTTCAGGGTTCCCCTGTTGTCTGAAGCGAACAAGTGTCATGTAGAAGGATAACTCGTTTTTTGAGAGCACCCAGAAGAGAGAAAAGTGAGTGTTTGTCCTTTGGCCTGTTTTTTTGCTGTGAAGATGGTAAAACAGTGTGTTTTTAAAAAATGAACATCTGTGATGTGCGACAAGATAACGAAATGTAGCTCAATCTCTGTGAGTGTTTTTGTACAGTTTGTGGGATCTTCTTTTTTTTCATTTTGTTTAAAAAAAAAAAAAGCATTTATACCTTGTCAATTCTTAGCTTTCACCATGTTGACCCAAGTTCCCTTGTGGTTAAATGAGGGGGGAAGATGCAGAAAAAGAAATATATTCCTTTGCCTTTTGTCCTATGAGATTAAAAAAGGTACTCTACGAAAGCTAGTAGGACTTACACAAGTTGAAAGTTACCTGAGTGAAAAAAAATACGGGAAAACCCAGGAAATATATAATCCATGATTTGGGTGCATTGAAAAGCACATTGACTAGTGCTCTTAAATGTAATAGAACATCAGGTCATGCACTCAACACCAGGAGAAGGCGGCCATCTTGGCTGAAATTGAGTGCAGACACATCTAGTTTTTTTTTTCAAACGTATTTATTTGTATCTTCCGTTTACCGGGGTATTCTCGTCCTTCCTAATTCATTTAGCAGGTTGCATCCAGATAGTGGGCTGTGGTTGCCGGCAACGTAAGGAAAAATAAATGCCTCATCGCCGTAAACTGTCCTCTTCGTCTTCCCCTTCTGCACTTTCCTCAATCAATGCTACGTCCGTCCAGATTGTCGTTAAATCCTCTTTTTAATTCCCATCGACCTCTCCGGCAGACGAACACGTGGAAGGTCAGAAAAGAGGGTAACTTTTTATTTTATTTTACGACGAGGCGAATATAGTCAACTACTCTTCCTATCATCTTTCCTTCCGTATATTATTTGGGTTGGGTTCTTCCTATGTGGCCACTGTCCACTCCCTGGTCCTTCTGATTTAGCCTTTGTCGGAGAGTTACCATCACACAACGAAGGTACGTCTCACCAACTCGAATACGCCAAATATTTGTTGAGCTGGACGTAATGTACTGTAACATGATACTTGATCTAGGAGCGGAGCTGACCTTCACATATCTAAACAGGGTAAACAATCACGCAAAACCGCTCACGTCTGTCCAAAGGACACTTCCGTGGGAGCTCTATTCAAAGTGAGAGAGCTGCTCGTTTCCGTTTACTTCTCGCCGTCTTTCCATTGCTCCTTTGTGATGACGCGTAGTGAGAGGAGTCAAGTGCGTTCTACCGATTGACCGGCTGTCTCTATAGACGAGTGCAAAGGAGCTGTTTTTCGCGCACAGGCTCTTGCCAACACGTGCCAGTGGTCTATGATGTTTTTAGTGATTTTAGAACAGAATGTTGCGTTACCGAGTATCGAGAGGCTTCTCTTGCTTTGATCTTCTGAATTTGTCTTATTTAAATTAAGGTTTTATAGCAATTACTCTTGACATTTGGAACTTATGGATAAATTACCTTTCAGATGATTTTCTAGTGCGAGTTTGATAAGGCCATCATCTTTTTGTTGCGCTGTATTCTGTTGATTTTGTCCCCTCCCTCATAAACCGGAGAGTTGTTTTTTTTTGTCTCCTCCATTGCATCCGCTGACAGAGGGAAGATAGAGAGAAAGGACAAATTGTACAAATATCCATTCCAAAGCTTTCACTTCGAGCACACGGTGCCTTGTCAGCTCTCACTCCATTCCTATACCCTTCCTCCTACCCACAACCCCCCAGTGACCCCTACCATTATACACACTCAACCACCTGTTCTCACCCAAACACCCACTCTCACAGGTTCCCTCTCGTCCTCCTAAGCCACGCTAGTTCTCCTCCTCTCCCGTCAACAGCTGTTTGACATTGACTATAAGATGTATTAAGAAGTGTTATTTTTTTCAAAGTAGATTTCAAAGAAGGCATAGGATCAAAAATAAATATCTTAACACACTGAATTTCAACGAGAGGGTTATAAGAGAAAAAAAAAAACTAAAGAGTTTTAATACTTAATGTATTCTGATACCTTTGTAAGAGTTTCAGACTTGAAGCTGCTGTGACAGGCTTGGCTGTTTCACGACCGTGTAAATATCCTGCTCTTTCCTATTTTGCAGATGTATTATGTGTAAATAGACGCGCATCAAGGAGAGATTAAACATGTTTTGCAAAATCTGGCTTGTCCATGGTGTCTACTTTTTGTCTGCTCTTTGAAGTGTTGCATTGACGTCCTAGCAAAGTAGGGTGCCAGTTTACTTCAAGTACACTTCACAAAAGAAAGCTCCAACATTTCAAACTATTACGCAGTCTGGACCATGATGAGGATGAGGATGATGATGATTAGATAGAGGAAGTTGAAATGATACTGTTTCACTGCTAATTCACAACAAAACTTTCAGCAATTTATAATCCTTTAAATTAAAGGACCCCAAGCAGGTTTTAAAGTGAAGTTCATGATTTACTTTTTCTCGTATTGAATTTACCGATGACTGAAGTTCCTCTTAGACCAGCATTTGTATTCAGGAAACAGCCATGACATATTTTTGGGGTATTATTAGCAATGCTACTGGAATCCAAACATATCTCATACTCTAGTGTTCCTTATTGTTATTAATATTATTGTCAAATAATAACAGATTCTCAATAACCAGGGACATGGAATAAAAAAGGATGGGATCGCGTGAAAGGAGTATCGGCTTGCGATAAATGAGGTGGGATCATAAAAAAGACTTTCCTGTTTAAAATGTATCTATATTGGAAAACAAATATGTTCTACGGTGAGCTGAATGAGAGCAGAATATCATATCTTGAGGTAATAATACAAATGTATTAATGCAAAAAATGCTAAATTTGACTGGATATTCGGATTTTCCGAAGCTTATTATCTTGACGATTGCATTTTCATATGGCATGCATATTTATTTTAAATGCATTCCCCTTGATAAGGACGAAAAGGACCCGGTCTATTCTTAACCCGTCAAGACCCTCTCACTATAGTTGTATCACCATATGCAGCTGTGTGAGACAGTGCTACTCTATCTCCATTCAGTGTGCGGGATGTGTAATATTCCCCTACCGAGACACAGGTGCTGCTCTCCCTCTCCTGTGATGCCCATTAGCGTTACATTGAAATGCACTGAGCCCTCCCCCGGGGTCAGCAGGAATTCGCTGGGTGGTCAATCAATCAAATCAAAAGCCAATTACAATAACATAAAGAGGGGAGACACAGCCCCCAGAGATACCTGACCTGGATTCTCAACGTAGTCACTGTTCTTGAGTGTGTGTGTGTGTGTGTGTGTGTGTGATATCTACCTTTATTAACCACTTATTATCTAGCTAGACCATTCACAGGCGCAATCTTTGAAAATGACTACAACGCACCGATACACACGCATAGATCGCTACATCGATTTTTCCCCCCCTCTCTCACTCGCTGATGTGTGGAGTCCTGTGGCGATGTCATTAAAGCAAGGAGGAGGGCTTTGGTCTTGAGTCTTTCATTCACCCCCTTCTTTTTCGTCCTTTTCCCTTGCATTTGGACTCCCCGCCACTGTTCTTGTCACAGCAGGTGAAGTCTAGACTCACTCACTCACACACACACACACACGCACGCGCGTACGCACGCACGCAGGCAGGCAGGCACACGCATGCATGCGCCACCTCCCGCGGCCAGAACTCTACCGCCTTGACTGTGTCGTCGAGCCAATCTGGGGACGTTTGATTACCATGTCTCAAATTGTCCTTCCTGCGAACGCCCCTCTCCCTCTTCTTCTCTGCCTCGAGGGATTTTTATGTCTCAGGCAAACACGGCAGTCCTCAAAGCCAGAGGAATGAAGGACAAAGTCCCGTCGGCTGTAGCAGTGTCGGCTCTGAGCCGCAGATTGAACTGTGACAACCGACCGTGTTCTCCGTTGTCCTTTGAAAGAGGGGAGCCCGGATGGATAAATACTCCAGATGCCTTTACGGCTCCCTTACGTGTGCTCGGTCGGTTTTGATGTCTAGGCGAGTCTAACCGCGACGGGTCCCGTTTTTCCTTTTCCAACGAGGATCAGCGGAGGGAGAGGAGGATAGGCCCAGATCAGAGACAGTTAGCTCGCCTCACCACCGCCTTTTCGCCCAAAGCCTGCTAGTACTGAAGTGTTCCAAGTAGGAGCTTTGCGTTTATGTGTGGCCCTGTCATACTGCTTACTTGTCGACTAACTCTTAGTCCAAATTTCAGTGTACAGTTTAATGCACACGCTTCCCGGAAATGTTACGTTATTGAATCGTAAATGAAAAGGGACTGTGTCATCAGTAAAACGCTCTGACAGGACCCCTAATCAAATATTATAATATAATTAATGTAATTATACAATAATATAATTGTAATTATATATTATAAAGTTCAGAAAGTCAATGAGAGCGGGAAACGCTAGCAGAATACAGAAAAGAAGCACTTCACTAGCCTACTTTTGTTGAACAAAGCAGCGAGGAGTGTTTGATTTGATTTCGTACCAGCAATAACGAATATGTAAACCACTGAAGCATATAAGACATGTCACTATTTTTGATCATGGGAGTGTTTGATACCCTCATAATCTGAAAGTCATTGGACTGTTATTGTCCAAGCAGCAGCCGTAGATCTCATGTTTAGTGCTGTCTTGTATTGTATTTTATAGCTACCTAGTATCACAATCTTGATAGTATGCCACATCATAATCATTAATGATGTACAACTCTAGCATATGAAATTATTGAACTATTACATTCTAAAAGTGAAACAATGTATGAAAAACCCATTTAGTGTCTATTTTAGTGCATTGGCTCTTGCTTTTAGAAAATGCATTTCCCGCAACGCAATAAATTAGCACACCTTACAAAATTATAAGGTATTATTAGCTTTGAAATTATACACAATGTAAATGTTTGGAGTCCAGAAAAACTAAAATACTGGAAAAAAAAAAAAATCAAGAATTAAATCATTCAAGAAACTTAAATCAAAAAATAAGTTTCATCCATCTGCCATCGGAGTCACAGTTTGTCATTTCTCCAGTTCATGTGTCAGAGTTTACTTACAGGTGTACTTACACTCTCCCCTCAAGTTTGTTTTTATAGACCCAAATTTTGCGTGGTTAGTGGAGTACGCCTCTTTCAGGCCCCGTTTTATGCATACGCAGCGGTTATTAATGTGACCCCTGTTCCGGTAAAGAAGACGTCACAAGAGGCATTTTGTCTGAGAATTCGGCAGCGACTACAACCAGGCAGTGTAAGCACCAGCGAGCGGGGTGTCAGGAGGGGTTCATCCTTTTTTCTGAAGCGGCGATATGGCTCGCTGCACGTTGTGACAGTCGGGCTGAATCGCACTCAGCGGAGCGCTCAGAAGGATCCCTCATCGACTGTAACCCGGCTCTGATTGCAGGTCGGAAGGGGCCCTGCCTTTAGAGAGCCATACTGAGATGTGATACTCAGCTCCAAACTCGGCACAGGCCCCACCCCCCGGGCACCCCTCCCCCAGGTCTTCTCTGCTCCTTAGAGCCGACGGGGCACCTCATCACTTCAGACTTCCGCTAACAGGTTACCCTCACTCCTTTTCTTTTCCCCTCTCTGTCTCTTTCTGTCTCTCTATTTGCCCCCGCCATCTACCACCCTCTCTCTGTCTTTCCATCCCTCCTTCTCCCTGCGCCTACGTCTTTCTTTCCCTCTCTCCTTCTCCCTCTCCTTCTCTTTACCCCTCCATCTTCTCGCTTTGCCTCTCTCCCCCTGCCTGCCTTTTTAACTCGCCCTCTCTGCTCCCTCGCTCTTCCCTTTACCCTCCTCTCTTTCTCTCCCTCTGTCTACCTTTTTATCTCGCCCTCTCCCCCTTCTCCATCCTGCCTTGCTCTCCCTCTGTCTCACTGGCCCCTTTGCCTCCCCACATGATGTCTCCCGGGCGCAGTGGAAAGGCGGACGGCGGTTTAGCGGCGGCGAGGTGAAGTGTGTCGCGGAGGAGCACCGTCGACGGCGCTGATTCGGCTGCCGGAGACGAGGTCAGGCCACCGAGGGGCTGTAAGTGTCCGTCCGATTAGCAGGCACACGCCTCAGTGCTAGCCAGGCGGCAACGCGAGACCGGTACGAGGCGAGGCTGAGAGCGGGAGGGGGGTGGGGTGTGTGTGGGGGGGGGGGGGCACAGAGCCAGTGCGATTAGGCAGGCGGAACGGCCCGTCAACTGGTGAACTGAAGAGAGGGACCGGACGAGGACGTGACTGTTGTACGCTGTGATTTCAGCAGGGCGTATAGAGTCGAGGTGTCTGGTGGTACAAGGGAAGTAAATGATTAAGGCAAGACATATTGATATGGTATCGTAGGGCGGAAGTTGGGAAAGCAAAATGTAGATATCGTGGTGGGAACAGATGAAGAGCATATGCATCGTATACAAAAGTTGAATGATATGAATTATTCATTCAACAGCTCCTTCCATTGATCATGTTTTACACACAAAGTCCATCAAGCGACAGAGGGGCGACAACCCTCGATGTCTTATTCATACCAACTACGATGGCACATATGAGAACAGAATGTTGGTTGTCATCACTTCCGAGACTTGTGTTATTTCTCGTGGTGTTATCAGTACGGAACTGGAGCGTTCATGACCTTGCTTTACTGTTAGTTAGCTCCTACAAAACAACAACAACATTTTAAAATAACAAATCTACCAGAGGTCGAAATTAGAAGAAGAAAAAAATCCGGTGGAAACTGTTTTCAATCTTTCACTTCATCTGGAATTAGCATGCAGCTTCTTTATGTTGCGTGGAGATAAGGCAGACAAGGCTGTTCTGTTCCCGGCTCCATCTTTGAAGAAACAGTCGGCATATAGAGATATGAAATTGTTTCCTGGTGGGTGTGTGCGCGCGTTTGTGTGTTTCTGTGTGTTTTTGCGTGTGGGTTCGTCCGCATGCTGCGGGTGTTTGGGTTGGTGCGTCGGCCTCTGTGTGCCACAGAGAGAGGGTCAGGCGTCTTGATCGAGTGGAAGCTGCCCACCAGCCCTCCTAAAGCCACCTGTTGGGCAGAGACAGACAGGGTCTAGATATCAGCGGGCGTGTTTCTGCCGCCGCAGTCGTCCAATGTCAACAGCATGCGCGGTCGACTGAAGTCCTGCCAGGTAGAGTTAGACAGCCTGAACACCGTCTGTGAGGCCGGAGCAGTCCTTTCACCAACCTTTCAAGGTCAACACCCATTTATTTTGGGCGTGCCAGACGAATGCCTTTGTTAAATCGTGAGGCCAACCCGCACCCAAACTGTGCTGGCCCAGATACTAACGCTAACACTTTGATAGACAATGTTGAATTGCATCAAATCCAATCAGGTGCATCAATAGAGCGCTTTTAAGTTAAAAGCGTTTGGAACAAGACATCTAATAAGAATCATTCGTTTAATTTATATGGTGCTTTTCAGACACCCAAAGCACTTTACAATTTATCTGTCGCAGAAGGCCACAGGCAGAAAGGGTAGAAGGTGTAAACCTCGTCATGTCCCCCGTGTTGTGTCGAAATTTACAATCAGTGGGCCAGCTCAGATCAGGTCCTATCGCCTCTATTTGGCTCAGGAGAATGAAAGCACCCTTACAGCCAGGTAAGCTAAGGATGAAAGACAACGGCCTTTTGTTTAATCGGACCAAATAGGCATTGGAGGTCAAGGAAGGAATGCTCAAGTCGAGGCTACAGTAAAAAATAGGAATCCGGGACTCGGGAAAGTTTGGGGGAAAACAAACGTAGAAAGACAAAGTCTCACAAGATACACTTCACAGACAGCCCCGATATGCAGTCTATTTGTTTGGTCATAATGATGGGCGTTTTACGTTTTGCTGGAATATGTGTTGTAACTGCACGAGTGCTCCAACAAACCTGGAAGAACTCTGTGAACGTTTCCGAGTGTTTGGCAGGAAGGGCGGCAGACGGCGGGGAGGCGAATGGAAGAAGTATCCCGGACAGGTGAGACACACACACACACACACACACACACACACCGATACGCAAGGATCCTCCAGTTCACAGCCCCGCTGCTGCTTCATCGCCAAGCGTTCGCCCTGGCAAACTGACACTGCAACCCCCATGCATTTTTCATGAACTGTGCTCCTTCACAAGCCACTCCCTCAGCACACACACACAAACACACTTGCACGCTCTCTAGTTCTCCCCCCCTCGATCTTCTCCCATCACCTTAACAGAAACACAAAGTGCGCGCACACACACACACACAGAGAGAGAGAGAGAGAGAGAGAGAGAGAGAGAGACGCCCGCCTCTCACTCTCAACTAAGCCGTCTTCCAAACCCTCAAAAGCCATCAGTCTCATCAATTCCCCGGCTAATGCAGAATGGCATCTCATTCTAAGGAGACAGGGGAAGCCGAAAAGAGATTGAAGGTGAAGAAAGAAGATGGGCAATGAGGGGTGAACTAATCTAAAAAGTCTCTGAGTCAGCCACGCACACGCACACACACACGCTAACGCCTCAAATCCGTGTGGCCTTTGATCCATTGGCCACGCACCTACAGCCAGAATAGGAAGCCCACTCATTTGAATTAACCAGCTCCAGTAACAAAGGTCCAGCTGTTTGTTTGTGGGCCCGCAATCAGCTCCGAGATAATGACTCCATTATGGGAAACCTATCAGAGAGTGAATATATTCTATTTTGTGTCGTCGTTGTTTACTCGGCCTCCCTGCGCACCTCCGCCTTATCGCCGGGGCTGTTTACATTTCCTGATTGGCTGTTGCGAGGCTGGTTCGATTGATGTGCCCCGCCTTGTTGTTTGTTCCCCGTGTCCGTGACTGGGCGCCGGGCGTGCCCGTCTACCCAAAGCCACAGGTTTAGCGCCGCTAGCCTCTCGGCCGCTGGGTGGGTGCGCTTCATTCTTCTTTGTTTTGCGCTGTCCTGTTCCCCTGTGTCTTCACCCTCTGTTTCGTTGGCTTGCTAACCGCTGTGGGTTGAGCTTCACCCACCTCTGCGGTCGCTAGTTTACCAAGGATAACCACCACACACACACACACACACACACACACACACACACACGCAAAACAAAAATAACCTTACGAAAACACAGACATACAAAGCATCACCAGTAGCCGCAGCACCACAATCGTCCACAATCTGCTCCACATCATTCGGCTCACGTCCCGCGTGCTCCCTGCCCCGCAGCCCTGATCCGGGGTCAGCCTCTGGTGGCTCCATTAGTCACGTCTCATCGGCCCCCCGCCGACCCAGCTCTGATCCCAGGTCAGTGGCTGCCTGTGGTGCCGTTTCCCCCTCCCTCCTGGCTGGCTGCATCTGCCTGACCCCGGCTCTTATCTGCGTTTAGACGGCGGCCGGTGGTGGTCCTCACTCCTCCCGAGTGATCCGCACTCTTCCCCCTTTCCAGTCCATTTTGGCCCCTCCTCTTCCATCCTGTCTTTCCTCTCGGGTCCTTGTCCCCATAATCCCACGTCCTCCACAACTCCTTCCTCACTTATCCTACCTACTCGAACACCAAACACCATCTTCACCCCCCCCCCCCCCCCCCCCCTCAATCACTGCCATGTCCTGCACCCAGCTGGGATCACTGGCTGCTGTCCCTATTACTCGCCGGTCAATACTCCTGTTTTTGTTGGGTTCCCTGCTGTGTTCCCACTTCCCTGCTGGTAGATCCAGAGTTGAGAGGGAGGAGATGCATTAAGACTGCCTGGAGAATTCCTCGTATTTCTCTATTATCTATTATCAGTCTTCAGAAAAGAGGAACGTTACGGCCAGGTACATTTTCTTTTTTTTGGTATGTTTTTTTGTGTGTTTGTTGTTTTCTTTTGTCATGATGTTGTTCTGTGTGCAGTAATTTCGCCCAGCAGGGGACTGTTCACGGTTCCACTTGAATGGTGCTAAATAAAATGTGATTACAGTGATTGCGTACTTGATTGACCATAACCATCAAATGTTCTTTCCGAAATAGTTATACAGCCCATCATCACACAGGTTTATTGCAGAAAAATAGGACGCGCAATCTGGTCACGCGGTGTGTCTAAATTATATGTTTCAGTGCTGGAGAATGTTTGTGCTGGCTATCTATATTATTCATTAGCATGTTGTGTACACTTGGACAAAGGGGCGTTCTGGTTGTGAAAGCTATCTTGTACAAAAACAAAAATGGTTGACTGTTCACCGCGCTCAATCGATACCTTGGCCTCGCTTCATTGTCAACAGTCTGAGTGTCGTTCGGCTATCATATCATTAGGTTTAGCAGGGTTTCTCAAGCACCGCAAGCCTTTCATTAATGATCATGATATAGCTCATAGGCCTTGCGGTGACAGGAAATCGATGCTGGACTTCGAACAGTGGCATACATGAATAATGCGTCTGTCCGAATTACCGAGTGACTTTAAGAACAGCCCACGTGATTTATGTGTTTCACTTCTACAGTTGTTCTTCGTCATTTATAATTGAGCTCACGTTATTGACTGCCTTCACTCCCCAATTGTTTCCACGTCTTGGAGGTTGCAGGGTAAACCGATGCCTGACTCAAAGTCTCTCCACCAGGTTGGTGCAGCAGCAGCTTCTGAATAAAAACGGATCATTCCCTGGGCTTCCAAACTACAGTTGTTGTGGTTGTGTGTGTGTGTGTGTGTGTGTGTGTGTGTGTGTGTGTGTGTGTTTGTGTCTGCTTCTGCTGTGTGTAATGTATGGTGGTGCAGAGTAAGAATTGGAAAGGGGAAGGTAAGAGGCGTCTATACATAATGGAACAGCAATGCCTGTTGATGTTGATTTGGTGTTTTAATAATGCTTTCTTCCATTAGACTCAGGTGAAACTTTGTGCACATTCTCTCCCTCTCTCTCTCTCTCTCTCTCTCTCTCTCTCTCTCTCTCTCTCTCTCACACACACACACACACACACACACACACACACACACGTACAGTCAGTATCAGGCTCTGAGTTCTAGCCCAGTGTCAGCAGCAGCTCTACAACTCTTTCTCTTTAATTAGTCCCCGGGCAGCTCTACGCTACAGAGAGAAAGAGGGGAAGAGAGAACGAAGGACTGAGACACGGAGACATAGTCGAATGGTATAGATGAGGAGGGAAGAGAGAAAGAGGCGGGGGGGGGCCGAGGGGGCCGAGGGGAGGGGGGGTGGGAGCAGCATGAGCGCATCGATGCTGGGTGGTAGAATCAGTCGGTAAAAGATTACACCTACTTGACATTCAGAGAACTTTAAAAAGCTGTGCTTAAACAGTAATTGTGTTGATTTATGTGGTGTTTGGTGGGGGGTGGGGGGGCTGGTAAGGCGTTGCCTCGGAGCATTACGGAATGCGCCTCTGTAGGCCTTTGTCTCGTGTCTCCTTCATTATTTTGAGCTGCACACGCAACTGCTGCTCTCGATACAGATTGAGGGGGACAAAAGGAGGACCTAGGCCATGTAGCCTACAGGACACACTCTCCACTGTAGCCTACAGGACACTCTCCACTGTAGCCTACAGGACACACTCTCCACTGTAGCCTACAGGACACACTCTCCACTGTAGCCTACAGGACACACTCTCCACTGTAGTCTACAGGACACTCTCCACTGTAGCCTACAGGACACACTCTCCACTGTAGTCTACAGGACACACTCTCCACTGTAGCCTACAGGACACTCTTCACTGTAGTCTACAGGACACACTCTCCACTGTAGCCTACAGGACACACTCTCCACTGTAGCCTACAGGACACACTCTCCACTGTAGCCCACAGGACACACTCTCCACTGTAGTCTACAGGACACTCTCCACTGTAGCCTACAGGACACACTCTCCACTGTAGTCTACAGGACACACTCTCCACTGTAGCCTACAGGACACTCTTCACTGTAGTCTACAGGACACACTCTCCACTGTAGCCTACAGGACACACTCTCCACTGTAGCCTACAGGACACACTCTCCACTGTAGCCTACAGGACACACTCTCCACTGTAGTCTACAGGACACACTCTCCACTGTAGCCTACAGGACACACTCTCCACTATAGTCTACAGGACACTCTCCACTGTAGCCTACAGGACACACTCTCCACTGTAGTCTACAGGACACACTCTCCACTGTAGCCTACAGGACACACTCTCCACTGTAGTCTACAGGACACACTCTCCACTGTAGTCTACGGGACACACTCTCCACTGTAGCCTACAGGACACACTCTCCACTATAGTCTACAGGACACTCTCCACTGTAGCCTACAGGACACACTCTCCACTGTAGTCTACAGGACACACTCTCCACTGTAGCCTACAGGACACACTCTCCACTGTAGCCTACAGGACACTCTTCACTGTAGTCTACAGGACACACTCTCCACTGTAGCCTACAGGACACACTCTCCACTGTAGCCTACAGGACACACTCTCCACTGTAGTCTACAGGACACACTCTCCACTGTAGTCTACAGGACACACTCTCCACTGTAGCCTACAGGACACACTCTCCACTGTAGTCTACAGGACACTCTCCACTGTAGCCTACAGGACACACTCCACTGTAGCCTACAGGACACACTCTCCACTGTAGTCTACAGGACACACTCTCCACTGTAGCCTACAGGACACACTCTCCACTGTAGCCTACAGGACACTCTTCACTGTAGTCTACAGGACACACTCTCCACTGTAGCCTACAGGACACACTCTCCACTGTAGCCTACAGGACACACTCTCCACTGTAGTCTACAGGATACACTCTCCACTGTAGTCTACAGGACACACTCTCCACTGTAGCCTACAGGACACACTCTCCACTGTAGTCTACAGGACACACTCCACTGTAGCCTACAGGACACACTCTCCACTGTAGTCTACAGGACACACTCTCCACTGTAGTCTACAGGACACTCTCCACTGCAGTCTACAGGACACACTCTCCACTGTAGTCTACAGGACACACTCTCCACTGTAGCCTACAGGACACACTCTGCACTGTAGCCTACAGGACACTCTCCACTGTAGTCTACAGGACACACTCTCCACTGTAGCCTACAGGACAGTCTCTCCACTATAGCCTACAGTCTTTTCTCCATTGTTGTCTTTTCGCTCTTCCAACTCACTCAGAAAACAGTAGATAAAAGCACATGAAGCATGTCACACGTCAATGTGCCATATCTTTCAAAGAGTGCGTGAATGGATAGGATTGTTATGACGCCTCTTTCACATGCCTCTTACGGTGTGAATGGTGGGTGATTCCAAGAGCTTTCGCTGCTGCCCTGTGTTGCATGGAATGTTGCCATCGTCTCTTGATGTTTTCGTACCCCCGTCATGAAAGGGGGAAGGATAAGGAGCTCTGTAACGCCTGTGTGGCCCTCAGAACGCTCCTCGGATTCCCCCAAAGCCCAAACGAAAAGGAAGGGAGTGACTATACCTAGTTCCGTGGGTTATTCATGTCGGTAATGGACCGCCGACTTTTGCTCGCCAGCAGGTATGAGACATTTACACTCTGCAGTAATTCATCGGATTAGCTATTCATTGGCCCACGTTGTTCGACCATTCTCTCAACAGACTCAATATGCAGAAAGTTCATGAATGCCTCGCAGTCTAGAATCACATTCTAGCTGGTGCAACATTCTATAGAGGCACACCTTCAGAAAAAAAAACGATAGAGCAAAACATTTGTCAGGTTGCTAATAGGGTCACCTTTTACATAAGGTAATTGAGTTGAATGTGGAAAAAAGGCAAGATGTTTAAGCCCAAGATAGGTCTTGAAAAAAAGTGCAAATTTAGCTTCATTCCATCACACAAGACTCCCTTGCATTGTTTGTATTGAACAAGCGGCTAAATCCCGCTGTAAAGAAATATGTACGTCGTCTTCTGTGACTGACATCTCCCTGCAAGACCAGGTGCAAACACTGGCCATTATCAGCACCAGTATCTTGATAATGAAAGAGAGCGCGGGGTTAACAGTGGTTTTATAATGAGACTTCTGAAGGCTGACGCTGGGGAGTGTGAGCGGAGGGGAGACGGGAGGTGAAGAGCTCAGGTGCAGTGGATTTAGATCTCTGCGAATGCCTTAGGCCTGCAGTTAAGCACACCTCACCAGCTGCGTGCTCGGTGCGGTCTCACACACACACACACACACAGACATACACACACACCCACGCTTATGCAGACACTCACACGGAGATGTGCAAACAGGGCAGGGTATCGGGCTATATCACCTGTATCAGTAGAGGGAATTCTTCAGAGGTGAGCAAATGCACATTTAGCAGATATGACAGTGTTGTAAATTGATGGTGGGTTGGTTAGATTTGGTCTCCTTTTAAAGATCTCACTCTGTGGGTCTCCGAAGCTACACCTGTACATCCAAACGTGTGTACAGGCACATTGCACCGTACTGTGCCTGGACCCTCTTCTTCTCTATGAGAAATGGTCCACCACAGTATATAGGTATTCTGAGAGGGAGAGACACTTGGCAAGGGCAAGGCACAGCAAATGTATTTATGTAGCACATTTTATAAACACAGGCAATTCAAAGGGCATTCTGTACGGCAAGCAGACACATACAAAGCCACGAATGAAATGATTCGAATGGTAAGCAGACCTGTTCCAGATGGCCTGAGGGGTCTCAAGGTTCCGATGGTGTTAGCATGTCGGCAATGCCTTTTGGTCCCAGAATATTTAGTGCAGTGAGGACGAGCAACAGTATTTTAAAATCAATTATCTGACACGCAGGGCGAAGGGTTAGACGTTTTTTGGGGTCTTTGTTAGAAGTGTACCGCATTCTAAACGAGCTGCAATTCTCTAACCGCTTTTTTAAGGAGACCTAAGCGGAAACTCCAAATTGGACAGATGGCAATTAGCTTCCAGCTATCTGAACATGTGTCCGTAGACTGGAGACACTAACTGGCTGAGTCACTGGTAGCGACAAGACAAGAGGTGTATCTGGCGGTCTGGCCAGACGGACTCGTCGTCTGGTTGGGTAAGGTTTGTGGCCTGGATGACTAGCTGGGCGGGTGGTTTACCGTAGGTGACCTGCGTACTGTCTGCCTGGGTGGGTATGGCAGTGGAGAGCCTCCCTCCAGCACCGACCCCGTGTGTCGCTGTGTGGGTCCCCTCTGATGGTTCTCTCCCCCTGCAGCACAGACAGCGTGGCCCCTTGTTATTGTTTTCCCTCTGTGATGTGCCGAGCCGGAGAGGAATGGGCCGATCGTGGGGAACAATGGCGTGATGGATGACGGCGCCGGGGTAATTATACAAGAGGCGACGGGGAGAGGAACACACACACACACACACACACACACACACACACACACACACACACACACACACACACACACACCCCGCAGAGGCTTATAGGCTGCCAGTCCATGATAGGGCCGCTCTCCTCCAGAACCTAGTCTCTTCTTGCAGCTTCTATGCCAACACAGATAAAAACAGACACAGAAACACACACACAGGTTTTGAAATACACACACAGATACACACGTGCTTACAGTAAATGGATACACCACCACACACAGATCAGGGCACACTGCTCATACCTAAACCCTTACAGAGACACTATAGTTTAGTTCAATTGCATCTGTGATGGAAAATGAGTTAATCATTCTATATCTCAAAACTAGACAGCATTTTCGAAAACAAATATTATTATTTGACCAAAAATAGTTTATATATGTTACAAAATGTTTCACTTATTTAAAATAAGCCATTGTCTTATTGATCTGAGTGTCTTTTTTTTCGAATTATCTTATTTTCGAAAGGAAGCTCTTGAAACTATCCGGGGCATGTGTGCAGGTGCGCAAACATTCAAACACACGCATGAACTCAGGCATGTGCACATGCACAACCTAAGGTTACGGAGGCACCAGGGCAGAGAGCCTGAAAGATGGTAGGAGGGTAGCTTTCCAGAAGGTGTTGCAAAATGAATGTAGCCAACTCCTCTGGCAGAGACAGACAGATTGAGGCCAATCTCTCTCTCTCTGCCTTTAAAAAGAAAGAGAGAGAGCTATAGGGGGGGTGAAGATGAAGAGAGAGTGAAGAAAGAGGGGGAGAGCCAGACCGTCGTAGTGGTTGCCGCGCTGCAGCGAGGAGAGCAGGAGAGGAGGAGACGATGGCGTCGGGAAAGGAGACCGAAGAAAGTCAGAGTGCTGTCAACACGGCGGAGAACAGGGATCAAAGAAGACAGGCGCACGGTGGATGGACAGGAGTGAGGAGCAGGTCAAAGGCTGACGGTGGAAAGTTTTCACAGTCCGAGTTTTGTTCCGAAGCGCCCTCAGAACATGGATGGAAACTGAAAACACCACCACTGGGCTTCACATTGTCTGTAAAACACACTTTTCGTCCCGGACATCGGCGAGGGTCAAACACAGGAAACATCGTCAAATAAAAAGTGCACAAAGAGCTTTGTAAAGTTTCAAGAGGGAACCGCAAAAAACAAAAAGTACTTTTCAGCACACCAATTAGAAAGATGTCCATAACACATCAGAAAAAAAACGTTCTGACTTAAAGACAGGTAGGCGATTCTGTAGCGGTGCTGACTGACGCAAGGGGCTGGCATGCGGAGATGACTGACAGGTTGCCATTGAGAAAGCACAAGCCAAATTAGTTGAAAGTGTTCAGCCTGAGTGGAGTTTTATAATGGCAGATTTCAGGGACAGGGGCACTCCTACGGCTCGGATTTGTTCTTTGGTTATTATAAATAATGTTAGCTGTCGAGTTTAGGAACAATAGGGAAAATAGAAAAAGAACTGTATAGGTGTGTTACACACAAGGTTTCTTAACCTCTTTAACCCTATTGATTGGCTGGCGTGTCAGTTTGGTACTTTTAAAATGATTGGCCATGAAAGGCCATCACATCTCCATGCCACATAGGCGCTATGCCAGCATGGAAAGCTACGAGTCTGTAGATTTCAGTCAAAACAATGTTTTTATTGAATAATAAATCATATTTGCATCAATAACTAGTTTATGCAACATATACTCAGCAAGCGCTCACAGTTTTGCAAGGGACAACAACAGTCAAGTTGTTTGAAAACTTCTTCCTTTGAAAACAACCCACAAACACCGCAACTCAGACGATATAGTAGATACCAAAGGCTAACGCATATGAGCAACACCATAGGAGTGAGTGCACAAAACAACGTTCTTATCCAACTTCACATTTCGCAATCAAAGTAAAAGGTTTCTGCAGTCATCTATGATTATTGTAACAGAGTTTTATAAAAAAAAAAAAAAAACATACATGTATTACTAATATTCTTTCAAGCACATACAGCATATCCTATGCACACTCAATCTATCACCCTGTTAGTCTTGTGTACATCGGCTATGGTCCAAAATGACTTCTGCTTGTTTTCGTTGCATCAACAAACCTAAAGCAATCGTGGTCTGATACCGCAATCGATTCCTTCCTTACCTTTCTTTTGAGGTGTCCATCATGCCCCTAACACCGTCATAGCCAGAGTTATACACTGATCAGCCACAACATTAAATCCACTGACAGGAGGAGGGAATGACATTCATCCTCTCCTTACAATGACACCTGTCAATGGGTGGGATATTTTAGGCAGCAAGTGAACAATCAGTTCTTGAAGTCGATGTGTTGGAAGCAGGGGGGGGAAATTGGCAAGCGTAAGGATCTGAGCCACTTTGGCAAGGGCCAAATTGCGATGGCTAAGCAAGTGGGTCAAAGCATCCCCAAAACGACAGGTCTTGTGGGATGCCCCCGGTATGCAGTGGTTAGTACCTACCAACAGTGGTCCAAGGAAGGACAACCGGTGCATCGGTGTGCCATGGGCGCCCTTGGCTCATTAATGCGCCTTTGGAGCGAAGGCGGGTCCTTCTGGTCAGATCCCACAGATGAGCCACTGTAGTACAAATGGATGAAAAAAGGACTGTGGCTATGGTAGAAAGGTGTCAGAACACACTGTGGCTATGATAGAAAGGTGTCAGAACACACTGTGGCTATGATAGAAAGGTGTCAGAACACACTGTGGCTATGATAGAAAGGTGTCAGAACACACAGTGTTTCGCAGTATTGGGTTGCGCCGCCGCAGACCAGTCGGAGTGCCAATGCCGATCCCTGTCCACTGCAGAAAGCATCTACAATGGCCTTGTGAGCGTCAGAACTGGGCCACGGAGCAATGGAAGATAGTGGCCTGGACTGTTGGATCGCGTTTTATTTTTACATTATGTGGATGGCCGGGTGCGTGTGCGTCGTTTACCTGGGGAAGAGATGGCACCGGAATGCACTATTGGAAGAAGGCAAGCCGGCAGAGGCAATGTGATGCCCTGGGCAATGTTCTGCTGGGAAACCTTGGCATTCACGTGGATGCTACTTAGACAAGTACTACGCACCTAAACATTGTTGCTGTACATTGTTTAGGTACAGCAAGGGCAGGGGCTTTTCTGGTTTCCTCAGTTATGATCATTGACAATATATTATAAGGTCATGATGTACAATCAAAGGCGGATGATTCAAATTTGGAGGGGCGGGGTTTGCATGTGCCAAGCTAAGTAGGCTATGCTGTGCTGGTATACGGATAGCATTGTACGTACCTACAGAGTTTTTTATTTACTTCATCATTAGCTCGCTAGCTAACCTATTAATCTCTGCGTTGTGGATAAATAGTGTTTATTAATCCAGGGAAACGAAACAGAAGTTCTAAACTCAGAACAGAAACCAAACGTATTTCTACATCTCGCATGAATAATGAATGCCCCACATCGTTTTGACATGCCCACACCTTCATGCTGGGGAGGTGGTAATGAAAAGGGAGGCTTAGGTTCACGCAATGACCTATGGGCATTGTGGTGTTCTATTAATTAACCATTTAGATGCTGGAGGATGGAAACATTTTCACTAACATTGATACTAAAACCTAAACTCTTTCCATGTGCAGACTTCATTTAGCATCATTGCTTTAGAAAATCTGTGAAATATCACTTTAAATCCACAACCACTCTAAAAACCAATATATAGAAAGGATTTGGTTTGAGAGCAGATATGTCATTGGGGTTTTAAGTGGGGACCTTCCATCCCGGATGTTTTGTTAATTTGAGCCCACAACACCTCCAGAATGCTTAACAGTGAGCAATGACGTCTCAGCCCCATCCCTCCTATATCTGCTCTCGGGCACAGTCAGATAAAAAATTGTTTAATAACAAAAACTATTTATTAAGCTGTATTATGTCCCTGCCTATCCCTGCAGGCGTTCATACCCACTCTGAAGGGATGCTTACCGTCACCGAAAAAAAAACTATTTCCCTATTAAATTCCTGAAAGCTTGATAAAATCATGCTCAGCAGGAAAGTTTACCTTTATACCTTAGACTACAACAAAAGCATGGGAGGGGTTTCCTTTTTTATATACTGTTTTGCGTCATGAAAAAAAAACGTACAATGTTTCCTGTAAATAGTTTGCTTTCTTTCTTTCTTTCTTTGGTTGTGCCCATTATACAGTATGGCACTTTATCCAAAATTCAAATTTCAAATTCATTTTTAAAACTTGAAATACATTTCCTGTTGGAGGCAAGGTAAAACCTGAATGGCTTTTATCTGTATTCATTTGAAATGTATTTTTTAGAGCAAGGGTATTCCAATACCAATATAATACAAAATAATAATACCAAATAATAATACCAATTAAATAATTCAACAAATAATAATAATTCTGATATGATGCTTACCTAAGTAGTTATTCAATCTAAAACGAAATTAAATATTCAATGGGCTGTCTAATCTCCCCAGAAGGTCTCAGCCACTAACATTCGGTTAATTGTTTTTCATTTGGCCATGATCACCGGGATGTTGCCTTTCATGAGATGTCAATATTATGCATGTGGCCCTTGAGCTATGATCAATTTATTTGGGGTGTGGAATTTTAGATGGATTTTCCCAAAATAGCCTCAGGCAGGAAGAGGTTTTTAACAGAATAACCTACCCTACCTTTAAATGCACTGTCAGACATCCTCCTTTTCCCCCTCTCCCTCCGATCTAACTTGCTGCTCCAGCCAGCCAAAGGTCAGTGCGTTGTCCTCCCAGTGGCCCCCCTTCACTGGGTGACATTGCAGGTGGATCAGCAAGGTTGTCTCCCCCTAGCCCGGGCCGTGTAGTGCACTTCATCATGCATATGCTTCTGCCTGGTTAATATACCTCTGCCATAACAAATGAGATGATTATCCTGGGCTTGTCTCTGTCTGGTGGGGAGGTGTGGGGGGCACTGGGTTGGGGTTTGGGGCGAGAGAGTAGAGAGTGTGTGTGTGTGTGTGTTTGTGTGTGTGTGTGTGTGGGTGTGTGTGTGTGTGTGTTTTGGGTGGGGAGGGGGTAAGGGTAGGAAAGTTGGAGAACAAGGAGACCGGTGCGTACAGTGATACAGGAGACATACATCATGTGGTAGCAGGCTGGCACTTCCAGCCCCTACCCATTCTCATGGGAGATTAGGACCCCTTAAAAACAAATGTAAAGCTCGCACACACACACACACACACACACACACACACACACACACACACCCCAGGCATGTAGACCCCCTGAGCCTGACCTACATTGTGTGTCCTCCTGCCTCCACCCTGACTATTCATCACCGCGTGGCACCGCTTCCCCACAGGGAGGAGGGGGGGGTGAGGTGGGAGGAGGGGGGGTGAGGTGGGGACACCGAGGACAAACCGTCCTGGAACACGGAAAGTGGGGGAGACCTTCAGCGCTGATGCCGCTGGAGTTTCAGTTTGCCTGGCGCCGGACCGGACCGGGCCATGTTGGCCACCGTGCCACGGGCCAAGTCTGCCGCGGGGGCCTCCGGTTTGGTTCCAGTCCGTCTCTGGCCCCTGCCAACTGGGCGTGGGACGACAGCCATGGCCATCCACATTCACGGATCCTTTAGCTAGTATAGCACAGGTGAGGGTACCATCACCTTGGTGTGAGAGGCAGACTGTCTCACTTTCGTAGACATGACTGAAGAGAGTGTTCCTTTGTCGATATGTCTGAATCTGTCATCGTACTCCGTCCTCAACCCGAACTTGTCGCGCCTTGGGGGTGGTAGTGTTACGTCAAACACCAAACATCAGACACCAAGTAGGTGGAGGCTGGGGTGAGAGGCAGATGTGCGTGTGTTGTGAGTGAAACTGCGTTTCAAAAACGGGTTACACCAATGGGCGCACGTGAAGGGTGAGTTGCCCGTGGCGTGAATGACAGCTGACGTCTGCGTCTGCGCCCGCTTGAACTGCATCCACGAAGGCGACGCCTCAACGACGCTTCGTTTCCAGCGTGCCGGGGTACGGGGTCGCAACCGAAACCCAAGGCTCCTGTTCGAACACTTCGCTTTCGCTTACTGGATGTCTTTGCAAGGCCTCTGAGTGACGGTCGAAATGCATTCACTGGACCCACACGGCGGAACGTGAATTGGGCCCCGACCACAGTCAGGCTGCCCCCCTTCCCCCGCCCCCTGCGTAGCCCACACCGGATTTCCCCCGTTGCTCCTCCCTCCTTCTCTTCCCCCTTCCCCCGCTCCTCTTCTCCTCCTATTCCGGCTCCCTCTCCTCCGCTCGTTGAAAGGCTTCTTTTACGTCCTCCTCCTGGGACTCTTTCTCCACGCATCTAACCTCATCTAACCCTCGTCTAGCCAGAGAAGTCTGATGAAGATCAACTCTCCATCTCGCTCTCGCTCTCTCCTCGCGTCCCTAGGAGGCTGGGCGGGGAGCAGGAGCCTTGCCGTCTTTAATTGCTCTCCACTCATCCACATCTGCTCTCTACCTCTCCCACGCTCATTGGTCCCTCTCTCCTTCGACGGGAGCTGGAGAGGGGGAGCCCCGGCAGCGCGGGGAGCGGTGGGAGGCTCCGCTCCTCCTGTGATGCAAATAAGGAGGAGGTGTGGGGGTCGGGGGAGCGAGCGCAAAGGGTGGAGGGGTTCGTTAGGGAGGACCGGTGGGACTAGAGGGGGCGGAGGGAGAAGCCGTGGGAGCAGTGTGATGCCCAGGGGGTGTAAGGGGGCAGAGCAGGAGAGGGACGGGGCGTGGGGTGTCCCAGAGGATCGGTCCCAAATGCTCCGAGGGCCTCAGAGGGCCTGGGCTGATTGTGTGTGACCTTCCCCTCAGCTCGCATCTGTTCAAGGGCACCGATCAGACGATTGAACAAGGACTCCCTCCACGACTCGCACACAGGCTGGGGACCACGTCAAGGGAGATGGGAGGTGAGTGAGGGGGATACACTTAAGTGTGTGTGTGTGTGTGTGTGTGTGTGCGTGCGTGCGTGCGTGCGTGCGTGCGTGCGTGCGTGTGTGCGTGCTCGTATGTGTGTCTGCATAAATTGTATTAATCTATTTGACTAAAATCCCCGAACTTAACCAATGCTGACTTCCCTCATCCACTTCCTCAGGGCATATTCATTTTAAAAGCCCTTTCATGGAGAAAAATCTACAAGTTAATATTTCATTGGGTTTACCAGAGAGGGAGATGGTGGGGGTGGGGGGCTGCCAAGAACACACGGCATCAGCGGAGTAGATTACCTGATTATTCAGGATTAATGTGTTTAATCAGTCTAATCTAATGTCTCTACCTCCGCCACCTTATTACAGCGCAGGATTAAACAAAGAACGAGAGGTCCTCATGCTGAATTTCGGTTAGATCCCACTTCAAGGAGCTCCTCGTCAGAACCAAATTTTTTTTTCTGTTTTACTTTAATTACAAACCAGCTTTGATTATATGTATGAGACGTCGCCGTAAACTTCTTCACTTACCGCGAGCTAGTCGAATTACGCTAAGGACATCTATTTAGAGACCGTAAAACCCTGGAGAAGCATTTTATTACAGGAACAACTACAGATATAAGTTGCCATTAAAACCTTTGTTAATCAAGGAATTAAAGCTTATTTACCTAAGTAAATTACTGTTACCTTAGTACACAAATGTATAAAATATATATATATAACAAGGCATTTAAAACTCAGTTTTGGCAGTCCCTCACCTTTTCCATTTATTTTCAGTGGAATCCAATTTTATCCCTGCAGCACGTTCAGACTCACCAACTTGCACTGCACTTTGCCCTTACCTAGTGTTTGCCAAGGGAAAGGTGTTTCACCCACCTTCCCTCCCAGCTCCCTGCCACAGGCGAGCTTCTAAATTTGGCAGCGCCGTGGGGGGGTGCTACCTGTGTCGCCATGGCGACCAGTCTTACTGTATTCCACCTGCCGCTCCCCGTTCACACCTTTAGGATTCAGGAGGCACCGAGGTAAGACAGTCCCCCACATCTGAGGAGTGATAAAGTAGAAAGGAGGAAAGAACCGAGGGAAGACTGAGCCGGGGGGGGGGGGGGGGGGGGGGCATTATTCATTCTGTGTGAGGGGGGCTGTCTGCCTACTTTCCTGTCTGCATTGTCTGTCTGTCTGCCTAACTGTTTGTGTATATATACCTGCCTGTCTGCCTTCCTGTGTACCTGTCTGTCTGCCTTCCTGTGTGCCTGTCTGTCTGCGTCTGTCTACCCGTCTGCCCCCACTCCTTCTCCCTGTGTCTGTTTGCCCAAACCCTGTCAGGAAATTCGCATTCATCTCCATGAAACTAACAAAGGATTGTTGCCAACCGTGGAAAAAAAAGCCCTTTGATGAAGAGACAAGAGCCAACGAAGAGAAGGAGGACTGATGTAAAAGAAAGGAACACAGGCACCCGGAGATGAATGCCGTCATTACGGATTCAAAAGGTGTTCCTTCGCCTTTGTTGAACTATTCTTCTAGCCTCTGGGCGCCTCGCAGCATTTGATGATGCAACGTTTCATGGAACCGTTTTCTTTCTGGGACTGCTTCCTTAAATATTCTCTCTTAATTCCGTTCCTCTCCACGTTGCACACTTCTCCCCCGTGCTCTTCGTGCGGCCTCTCGTCTTCTCACGCCCACTCCTTGTCTCCCTCCGACGTCCACAGCCTTTGTGTTCCTTCCCACTTTGCTCTCTCTCTGAGTCATCTTTGACAGACATGACTTCATCTGATCTCCTCCCCCCCGGTCAAGGTCAGGTGCAGGGAAACAATCTTGCCATCGTTCCTCTGGAGGGGAAAAGTTGTAGAAGGCGTGGATGGAGCTTCTCCCCTACTTTGCTCTCTCCTCCCGTGCGTTTGTCCTGAGTGATGGATTCATGTTCAACGGGTGTTCCACGCGATGTTGACTTCCTTCCCATCCTATCTCTTGGTCTCACCGGGTCCAGACAGGACATCGTGCTCAGCTTCATTTTTCCCCCAATAACCTGGTTGTTCATATTGTGTGTGTTTGTGTGTGTTCGTGTGTGTTCGTGTGTGTGTGTTCGTGTGTGTGTGTGTGTGTGTGTGTGTCTGCTTCTGCTTCCACAGTGCAAATTGTATGTATCTGACATCATTCCAACACCACGGCAATAGCAGATACAATTTATTCCCAATCCCAGGACGCTCTGCAGTCTCTCTTCTCCCTCTCTTTCAGCATCCCTATTTCCCCCCTCTCCTCTCCAGTTATTTGGGGGTTATTTGGACCTCTGTGGTCCAAAGCAGCCAGCGGAGCAGAGAAATTGCCCGTTATCTGAGAGGTCGATTTTTCCTGGGGCCCGTAAATTGCTTTGTATTGACACCCTGTCACCGCGAGGATCCTCGTGTTAACCCCATGATCCGCCCTCAGGTGGGCGCACCAACACCTCCACCGCTCCAGCTCGCCATCTCCGCCCGGCCCCCGTCCTCCCGGGCGGGCCAGAAGAGCGATTTCGGCCTACCGTAGTTGCGTGGGAGTCATAGGGTTGACCAATTGTGCCTTGGCCGCCCGTCCGTCCGTGGGCGGAGGAGGCCAGCGGCGAGCCCAGAGCAGCGCTCCCCGGCTCCTGGTGGGAGGTATTCCATTCCAGACGGTCAGCAGGGGGGGGTGGGGTGGGGGTGGGGGTGGGTGGGTGGGGGGGGGGGGGGGGGGGGGGCCCACAGCCCACTGGTGTCCACTGTGTTGGGGGGAGAAGTGCCGGCGAACGCCCCTACGGACCGTGGCAGGGTGGATGAGACTGCGGCCTTCTTTCATTCGGGGCGGCCCAGTGTCAGCCCTGCACCGGAGGTTTAATGGTCAGGCCAGCTGCTCAGCTCACGGCGTGTCTGCGTGAGGACACGTCTGTTGAATAATGCAGGCAGACGTTCCTCTCCCCCTGATGGAATGACTTTGTGGCACATCGCGCTCGTCTCCGTATTTCCATTCAACAGCACGGGCCTTTTAATGCTAGCCTACAGGCACCAGTAAAGCATAGCGTTGGATTTTAACCAACCTCCTACAGGACTTAACCGTGATAATGTGTGTGCGCGTGTTGGTGTGCGCGTGGGTCCTTGGGGAGCCGCGGAAAATCTTCGTGGTTAATTAGCTTGTAAATTAGCTCTGTATTGGCAGAGTTCATGTACAGATACATCATGTGCTGTAGAGACGCCCCCAGTCGCTACAATACACCACCGTACTCTGCCTCTGCTCTGCCAAGGAACACTTAGACTAACCTGCCCCACAGTGGTGGTCTAATGTACTCTTCCTGGACTGGCCCCTGTGGCCAGAGGATTGGCTGTAGATCAAACTGCAGGAACAAGGGCACCGAGTAATTTCTGACATGGCAGAGACATCGGTGTTCCTATGTATTTCTTGTTTCCTGTGGCCACAGCTCTATTCTCAACATCTGGTCAATTCACAGTAGACAGAAACAAGAAAGAAAGGAAGACAGAAAGACAGAAAGAAAGAAAGAAAGAAAGAAAGAAAGAAAGAAAGAAAGAAAGAAAGAAAGAAAGAAAGAAAGAAAGAAAGAAAGAAAGAAAGAAAGAAAGAAAGAAAGAAAGAAAGAAAGAAAGAAAGAAAGAAAGAACGAAAGAAATAAAGAAAGAAGCAGCATTTTACGGGTCCTTGCCAGATGCCAGGTCATGTGGTCAATGTTGGATGTGAAATTAGCTTTGCGGACGTGACCAGGTTAGCCTCGTGAAAAGCCACGCCCATAAGCTCAACCATTGGTCCAATCACAACCTTTTTGTAGTTGTTGACTTAGACTCTACTCTAGAGCATATGTATAAAGTGACATGCTATTTGGGCATTTACACCAAGGGATATTAACACGTGGCATTTATAGCACCCCCTATAGCCAGATGTGAAAATTACTTTGCTAATATGATTAATTAAGACTAGAGCAGGGGTGGAGAACACTTTTTCTATGAAGTACCATTGGTGTACACCTTTCAATAACAATCTGATATATAGTATGATTATCATATTTCGAAATAACACGCAACAATCTGATTCCTTCATTCATTAAAAAAAGACATCTTATCTCGATGGTCACCATGTGGACGTTGGAAATTTGTTGGCTGAATTTTTGTAGTCTGATCCCAGCATTAACGGGACAGCTGTTCTAGAGATCACAGATCTCAGAAACGTACTACCATTAACCATTCATGAGAGAGCATTTTACACGTTACCATATCTAACTATGACAGAGGTATCACAACACAAAGTATAAACAAAACACCATTAGCATTACCCTCTGCCGTAAACAAGCTAACGTTCAGCTTTCCCTTTCCCAGACCAGATCAGCCCGGAGGCTGGAGGTTTCCCACCCCTGCTCTAGATGATGTGTACAAAGTTTCATGAGGATTTGACTGAATTATAACCATTTAAAAATTTCATTGGCTTATAGCGGTCACGTGTTTTGGCTGGTATGTCTTGCTTATATAACATTTACATATCATGGTCCAATGATGCTATGTACTGAGTGTGGTGCAGATTAGTCAAACAGATAACCAATTCTGTAAGTTTAAGGGTCTTTCAAAAACTTCAAAATGGGGGAAATTCTATCATGGTGGACTTTGCTGGTCCAGGAGGCTTTTTTGTTCATAATGTGGAGATGGACCTAGAAACTGAGTTTGGTGACTGTAGGTCATATATGTTGGAGTGGACTTTCAAAGTTTGCAAATTAGATCGCGTATTATAGCGCCACCTATGGTTTGGCAGTAGCGGTTACCGGTAACGACCAGCATGCAAAGTTTCAAGTCTCTAACATAAAGCAGCTCACACGAAATTGAGCGACAGCAGGAAAACTATGGTACAGGATCGGAAATAATAAAGCAGTACAATAACAATGAGGGTCTACAACCTTTGGGGCTATTACCCTTGAAAAAAGAAAGAGTAATAGGAAGTGAAAGAATCGGCATAACTTTGTACATAAACAAACACACCCACACCCACACACATGCACAGCTTCTCCTCCCTACATATGTGTGTGTGCCAGTGTGTGTTACAGAACAAGAGCACAAGAGAGAGAGAGAGAGAGAGAGAGAGAGAGACAGACAGAGAGAGAGAGAGAGTGCAGACAGTGCCGTTACACCAGAGACCCAGCTGTGGAGCTTTGTGACTGTCCTGCGGGATTGCGAATCACACCAAGGACCCAGGTGGTCCCACTATGGTGGAGAGGTACCTCACATCCTCCCTCTGTGGAGAGAGACAGAAGGTTGGCAGGCCGGGAGATATGAAGAGGGACGGGAAAGAGGAGGAGGAGGTGGGTGGAGACCTGCGGTATCAGCTCTGTGTATTTGTGTGTGTGTGTGTGTGTGCGTGTGTGTTCGTTTCTCTGTTAGCTCATTAGCATAGCGGAGGGTCTGCTGCAGACGGATCGACTGCCAACTGTCATTAGTCACCACTGGTATCACACTACACGCCCCGCTCGCGTCCTGCTGCCACCCTGCTGCTGCTCTGTGTGTATGTGTGTGTGTGTGTGTGTGTGTGTGTGTGTGTGTGTGTGTGTGTGTGCGTGCGTGCGTGCGTGCGTGCGTGCTTGCGTGCGTCTGTGTATACATGTCACTGTTGTCTACGTGGTGTTGTCTTCGCTGCTGTCTTCTGCTTTTTTACAGAATATTAAGCAATCCAACCTATTCTGTCATTTGAAGGCAAGGAGATTTACCGGCAGATAGGGAGGACAGGGAAGAAAGGATTATGGAAAAAGTCTTGCTGTTGGGAAAAGCAACATTGATATTAAGAAAAGAGCTTAGCATACATGTTTGAATGTATTTTTAACTAAATCTTTTCTGAGTTTAAATGTACTAATCAACTACTCCTCTGTTCTTTAATGAGGCCAGTAAAAACTGGTTTGGAACGGGCGCTATGGGTGGTCACCCAAAGCCCTGAGCCTTTAGGGCCCAAACACAATTAATATGGTTCAACTTAATTTTATCCATTGTACCAACATGCTGTTTTCTACATAAACCTGAACATTTCCATTACAATCAGTTGTGGTGTCATCATATAGTTTGACAATAGTCCTTATAATTTATACTTATGAATTATATATTGCTATACTAATGAAATGCAATTTGTTAAATCTTGACCATTTTGCAATCTCCCAAAATCCAACAAGAAATAGCAACAAATTCATCATTCATTTGCAATTTTACCCAAGCGCTCCCAAGCTACACGCGCTCCCGTCTTATCATGCCGAAATGGAAAGAAAAGAAGCAGTCAACATGTCCGCCTGACAATGAAGAGACCATCGACCAGGTGCTGAGCAAGAGGAGAAAGGAAGAGGAGGAAAAAAGAAAGAAAGCTCCAGGTAAGCTGACTGAATAGATTACTCTTTTTTCACACATTATAACAACACATTTTTGTTTAGCTAGCTCCTTCACCAACCAACGGTCAAGGTTAGCAAGAAAAAACAGTTGCTTTAAACAAAATGTACGTTAGCTTCGGGCCTCCGGCTGTAAAGAGGTGTTAAACTCTCTTTGAAGCCTAAAAGCCTCAGTCCTACAACACAAACACGTGGAGCTGGGGAGCTGGAGAATTGGCACAAGGTCCACTCCTATTTGTAAAGGTCAACGTCTTTAGTCAGAAGGGGGAGGGGGGTGGCTTTTCCTGCGGCCAGCCAGCCAGCCAATCGTCCGCCTCCGCAGGGAGACCTTGCAGAAAAACACCCGGTTGTTATTATTCCGATGGAGTGCTGAGAGCTGCTCCCGGCGGAGTGCCGGATATACGGCCTCAGGTACTCCCCGGAGTCCGCTTCATTTTCAGGCTTTTAAAGTGGCTGCTGTCTCGCTCCTCTACTGTACTCTTCCCGTGGCTAGGTGTTAAAGCACTGGTTGACGCCGCCCGCCTCGGCAACTGTCCATCCTACGATCCATCACACATCTGCGCGCTGGCACACAGGCAGGCACTCACACACACAAACACGCACAAAATGGCGTGCCCGGGCAAGACGCAGTAGGGAGGGAGATTAGGGAGACAGAGGTGTGAAAGTATCACCAGGACCCTCTAATGCACTGTTCAGTTTGTCTGACATCACCTGGTATGTGTGCGTTTCCTGTGTGCGTGTGTGTGTGTGTGTGTGTGCGTGCGTGCGCGCGGCGTCGCAGGTGTTTCCGTGCGTCTCCGACTTGTTTCCCTCCACAGACTTGGAGGACGCCCGTAGTCCTTGTCAACGTGTCAGAACGGGTCCCTAAACTGCCGTCAGCCAAAGGACGCCCTCCTGCCAGCCAAGCCAGCAGCTCCCAAGCAGGAGAGGCAGAGGAGTTAAAGACACTCCCAGTGGAGCCCTGAAAGAAGCTTTCAGGGACCGGGGAGGAAAAGGACGGGCTGTCAAGTCCAAAAGATTCCGTCATTATATTCTGCTCTCGTTGTGGCAGTGCATTGAGAGGAGGAAAAAAGGTGGAGAGGTTTAGGTGCAGACGCCACAGAACAGAACGTGCCATCGACACTTGCCGCCTCTAATTCCGGCCCTCTCAGAGAGCTCAGTCTCTGTGGATCCACAGGCCCTGGTTGATTACACACTTCCCCCGAGGCTCTGCGTCGGGTGGGCCTGGAGTGAGAGACTTACGCTCAAATCAAATCTGTCAACGTCATGCATGCGCTCCTCAATTCAATTGAGTTGCCAAAACAAGTGCTGAAGGATGATGGGTCTTTGCCATCTCTGTGTAGTGGGGCCCGGGCCATTATGGCTTTCCCTTTCCCTTCAGCAGCTGAAGACCGTAAGGATAGGAATTTGAAGCCCCTTCTACCACCCGAGGGTTGAGGGAGAATGTACGTCTCGGAGGCGTTGCGGTGTTCAATACGGGTAAAGGTGCCCGTCACCAGCTGAGTGTTCCATGGCTGCACAGCCTGTCAGAAAAAAGGGACGTGTGGGAGAAGGAGGGGGAGAGAGAGAGAGAGAGAGAGAAAGAGAGATCCTCTATGTAAAGCGGTTCAACTCCAACTGAGATAAAGGTAGCAAGGCTTTCAGGCCATTCTTTAACAAACGTTCCTGCAGATCGCTGAACGGCGATGCCCTGTCTGAGCCGAGGTAATTGCGTGGAGTCTTTGTATCCAAATCGTTTTTAGCCTCCGTTAGCCCCGTGGTCGACGCCTCCGCACACTCTTGGAAACGGTGCCCGCTCCTCGGGCCCTCGGTGGCTGACCAACGTGGGACTCCTGCGGCGGCAGCCGCTCTCCGTCGACTAGACGGGATGTAGAGCCGCTGGCTTCCTCCGACTCTTCAAACACGGATCAAAGAGTCAGAGGGAAATACCGCGTGCCGGCAGCGCCATCAGCCAGAGAGACCAAAATAGGGGGAGAGGGAGAGAGAAAGGGAGAGGGGGGGGGGGAGGAGAGAGACGGTGGAAGAGACAGGGACATGAAACAGAGTTGTGTAGGCCATGATTCTAAGAAGGGTGTGTGTGTGTGGTGGGGGGGTGGGGGGGGGATGAGTGCCCCGAACGCAGAGATGGAGATGTCGGCTGGTTCCTGAAAACCGGAACTCTCCGGCGGAGGAGCCTCTAGGTGAAGGTTCCTGTACAGCCTAAGGAGGCGGGGGGGGGGGGGGGGGGGGAATATTGTTCCATGACAGCTTTCTTCCGTGGGTATGGGTCTCAATGCTTAACTGGAGTTAATTGGCTGCCCTGCATTTATAGAGCATTAGCGGGCTCACAGGGAACACTGGGAATTCATGTCCATCTCAATAGGACACAGGAAGTCCCTGCGCATTGCCGTGGCATTGCAGATGAAGGTATTAAGGAAAACAATTGTCTACTAGGAAATGGGGTCAGAAGTCTTTTGGGGCGTGCGTTTTAGTCGGTGTATGGTTGTTTTAGTAGGGTTGGTGTAGGGTTTGCGTTCGGTGCAGTTTGCGGTGGTTTGTGGTATCGCGTAGTTGTTCGTCGAGGGTTCTTCGAAGCAACTAGCACGGCCTCCTTCCCTTTTCTCCTTTGCTGCTCTCCTGTTTCTATTCCCAAAGCTGTTCCCAGAGCTGTGGCCACCTTCCGGTCATCACCACTAACAATTCCAGGCTAATTCATGACACACACAGGGCCGTCTACACACTGTGTGAATAAACTCTTCTTTATTCCTTAAACTGATTGTGAGGTCCTTCACGTGAACTGGAGTTCGCCGAACTTGAAGATATTAAGCTATATTTTGGAGGTTTATCGTGTTAATTCGTTTTCAGCTTTGGCACAGCCAGGTTAGCGTGAGTCTTTCTCACAGCTCCTTGTTAGAATCCTTACAGCGGCAAACACAATCAGAATGTGCTTAGTGAAAATGCAATACAATATTCAAAGGTAGGAGAATGGCAATATCCACTTTGTTGCAAATGTAAATATGAATGTTTAATTTAGGTGAATGTGTAACCAGGCTGTGCTGTTCATGCCTGCAATGGCCATACATATTTTATGCTTATGAATATGAGAAGGGCCTTCGCTCTGATTTTTGTGCATTTGAAACATGATTTAAGTGTGTTTGAAAGGGAAAGAGAAACAGAGAGAAAGAGCAAGGTCCCTTTGTGTGTGTGAGGGAGAAAGAGAGAGAGAGAGCGAGAGAGAGAGAGAGAGAGAGAGAGAGAGAGAGAGAGAGAGAGAGAGAGAGAGAGAGAGAGAGAGAGAGAGAGAGAGAGAGAGAGAGAGAGAGAGAGAGGCCGTTGTCACGACCCACAACCCCACAGAGATATGGAGGGTTTCATGCAGCACACAACCCCCGATGTGATTGTTAATGAGGCCTCTCATGATATGAAGAGCAACCCTCACTGATCACAATTTGTCCACTGGATATCAAAGCTGGCATTTCTATCTGTCTGGCCAGCTGTCTATAGACAACACATTAACCAGGACCATCTTGCTGGCTGTGTCTTTATATAACATCCACAACCTACACTCTCTGGAGCGATCTTTCTTAAACAGTAGAAAATTCGAATGATGTCGGCAGTGAGCTTGTTCTTCAGCAGGGCCACACTTGGAAAAACTTGTTTAAGAAAAACTTTTACTCTCCTTTTGCACACAGCCTCCTTGTGGCCTTCAGGACAGAAATACATTGTGAGTGGGTAGTGAAAAGCAGGTGACAGGTGCCCATAGCAACACGGAAGCCACCCTGGGGTGACAGTAGCAAAGACAAACACTGCGAGATGAGAGAGACACATAAAACAGACCATGTCTCCTGGTTAAGTCGGAACCTCATTTCGAATGGATATTGTGATATTTCATAAAACATATCTATGTCTTGCTATACTTTTGTTTGAGACTTATCTCCAGGAATGGAATCACGGATTCATCGCTCCATGACACGGAGCCCTTCTTTTAGGTTACAGGAGCCCACGTCGCCCCCGTTAACGAGCAAAGACGTGGTCTATTTTGTGACGAGGGACAATTTACCTGAGGAGAGGCCGTGCGGCGAGCTTTTTGACCCGCTGCCAGCCCCTGGTGGTGCTGCAGTGGCGTTCCAAGCTGGGAGCGTGCTTGCTTGGACAGATGGACAGACGGGCCGGGCAGGTGGGCTGCTAGACAGACAGGCTGGCCGGGCAGGGCGGGCCCCTTCCACGCAGCCCCCAGCATGCATTGCCACAAGGCCTCGTGGGACATGGCACCTCTCATCCTGCCTCCGCTGCTGCCACACACACGCCTCTGTTGTCTCGCTCCCAACAGACACACACACATATACACACACACACATACACACACACACACACACACACACACACACACACACACACACACACACACACACACACACACACACACACACACACACAGAGAGAGAGAGACTGGGGACTGAGAAACGGTGCTGAGGACAGACAAACACAGCCATCTGGTTCATTGACTGGGTTTCTAAAGCAGTAGAATAGACGCCGGTAGCCCGGCCATCCATTTCCGAGCGCACATTTGCATAACGTAAAACAAACCCCCTGTAATTCCTATTAATCCCCCGCGTGTAAGGCTACATTAACATTCCTAGCCAATCCCTCCCAGGGTCTATCGCACGCGTCGCGCAGCGTTAGCGGGACCAGCCTGTGATGCGGCACCGGCAGCCAGGCAAACAAAAGCGCAAACCCAGAGGTCTGCCCGGCGCTTGCCGCGTCGAGCGAGACGGTCCCGACGGTCCAGCTCCTGAAGAAGAAGAAAAAAGGAGAGGATGATTCAGGACGGCGCCTCGCAGCCCCGAGACCTCAGTGTGAAAAGGAGGGTGCGCCGACGGTAATCCCGGTTTTACCACAGGTGCAGAAAGTAAAGCTCCCCCTCGGTGAAAAGGCTCGGCCCACTCTGCCGTGTGTCCGGGGGCAGATGGGTATCGGGCAGCGGCGCGTGGGAGCACATGCCCTCGGCGAGCCCGGCACTGTGAAATTGCCGCGGAGTGCCGCGAAACCAGAGGTGCAGCCACCGTGCTGGAGAAAGGCTGTCAACAAAAGGACAGGGGTATTATGGGGGGGGAACATGGGGTGGGGTGGGGGGGAACAGCTGAGCTGGCTGTCTGCGAGAGCGCTTTCAGTAAATATGAACAGGTCGAGAGAGACAAGAGTGGGGAGATGCACGGAGTGTGAGTCTGGGTTTGGGTGCAAGTCACCGTGTGTGTGCGTGTGCGTGTGCGTGTGCGTGTGCGTGTGTGTGTGTGTGTTTATCCCATGTATTTGACATCAAGTCTTTGAAGCTGAGTGTTAAAAGAGGCAGCGCTGCAGGCTAGGCTATCCATCATCATAATCGTCATCTCTCTTTTACTGACTACCCCTCTCTCTCTCTCTCTCTCTCTCTCTCTCTCTCTCTCTCTCTCTCTCTCTCTCTCTCTCTCTCTCTCTCTCTCTCTCTCTCTCTCTCTCTGTCTCTCTCTCTCTGTGTGCCTCTCTTCCTGTTAGACAGCTGTTGTCTCTCACCGGGAGGCCGACTAGCTGCAGAGATCAGCATCAAACGATAGGGACGCAACCAGAGGCGGGAGCCAGGAAGGCACGCGACGGAGGAAAGGTAAGGCCAGGGCGGGAGTGGAGGGCAATAAAGAGGGGGATGAAATGGTGTTATTTGATGTAGGTGTTGTAGGTCCTCTCTGTAAAAAGACACCATTAGAGTTGTATTGAGTGAAACTCTTTTCCTCATCAATGTATGACCTTGATGGACATCGAGGGAGAGATTCAGCTTGCTTTTTTGTGTGCTTGTCCTGGCAGCAAGTTTGGGTTGGGAAGTTGATGGAGATGGATGGATGCTCTAGGATCATTGATCACGGTGTGGATGTATAAAGGACAAGCCTACACTAATATAACTATTATTAGTCCGGGACAACAACATCATAGCTCTATATTGTTGTCATCAAATGCTGGACTGTTTCTATGGCGACGAGGGAGAGTTGTGTCGACAATTTATGCTGGTAGTAGATCAATCAAGTGTTAAATTAGAAGCACTTAGTTGTATGTCCGTCGTTTCTTTTCTAGATGATAACTCCAAAAAATAAACTCCCTCTTTATTTTCATTCAATCTTGACGCATTCGTTCTGTGTTTGTTGCCTCATCAAAACTCATCTTGCCCTCGAAATGCGAGTTTCTCGCATTGATTCAGGTGGTGTGGTTTCATCTTTCAAGAAACCTTAGGCCTTGAAGAAACTAACCAATGTAATGTTAGGCTTTAGACTGCTACTCGTCCTCTCATCTAACTAATGTGTGTGCGTATTTTATTCTTTGAATGTATCCACACTAAGTCTGTACACACGCACACCATGTTGCAGGGAAGCTAATACATCCAGTCCCGAGGTGTAATATAACCGAAACTATCATTCAACGCCGGCACGTGCAGCTCCAATAGCCGTGGGTGGGTGAACGATTTGCGTCTGTGTTTGTGGTTTGAGGATGTGTGCCCCTTTGTGTTCATTTCAAAGGGTTGTGTGAGGCTGCTGTAATCAATGTGCATTGTATCCGCTTCAATACCGAATCATAGCCGCTCACACCAAAACAGCTCTCAGCAGTCTTTACAAAAGATTGAAGGGGCGAACGAGTAGATACATCTCCAGAAAGAAAAGATAGGATTTGGGCAAATATATCATTATGATGTTGTCATATGAAGAGCCATTATGGTGTTTTCAGATGATTACAGGCTGTTGAGAGGAATGGTGTATGGTTCTGTTTCTAGACAAAATAATCAGATATAATTAGGATTGAGCGCTGCGTTTAGCATGGCGGGGGCTAGAAACGTTTAAAGCAGAGTTTTAATCTTTCATTATGCGCGTGTTTAGGATTTTATGGGGGTGACCCTGAAGAGTTCGGCATGCGAGTCAAAGTCACGTTGCCGGCGGGAAGATCGGGCAGAAAGAGAATGTGTTAGTGGAGTGGGGAGAGTACTAGAGGACGAGAGAGAGAAAGAATAGGATAGCCAAAGAGAGAGAAAGAGAATGGTAGAATGAGAGAGACAGAGAGAGACGGAGAGCGAGGCAAAGGGAGAGGCGAAGAAGAAGAATTGCATCTGCAATCCTATTGCGATCAAGGCAGGAGCAAAAGATAGAAAAACGGGCAGAGAGGGAACCTTTGATCTTTCACCAATAAGAAAAAAAGGCAGTCTGGATTTTTGATGTTCAATGGCGGATTTTTGGTCTGCTGGTTTGTGTGTATTGTCCTCGTCAGCGTGGACATTCTTGGACTCATTTTTCTGGCTTCGTCGAATCGTATGTTTTTTTAATACTTGCATCTATGTGCCTACTCAAAGACGTGCGGTGAAGAACACAAGTGGGGAAGATGGGGACGGGAGGAAGGGAATTGCTAATTGTAAGTTTGTGTGCATATAATTGTGTGTGTGTGTGTGTGTGTGTGTGTGTGTGTGTGTGTGTGTGTGTGTGAATGTGTGTGTTTGTCAGGATGCATGTGCCGGTGTCTGCGCTTGTAGTTCCGCCCCACCACTCTCCGCTACCTAAATGTCTCAGTCAATGGGCGGAGGAGGAACTCCAAACCCCAGAGGCGGGAGCATAGGACCACTTCAAAGAGATCAAACACCGAACTATGTGCATGATTGACGGATTCAAAACAGGCCAGCTGAAAACACTGACTCCGCACTGGAGATTGGCCCTGGCCCCATCTCAATCAGTTATGCCTGTTCACATCCCCTCTACAAAAGGGGAGAAAGCTGCCGGCTGTGATTTGGAAAGGTTCCGTAACATCCGGTGTGAATCCACATGAACCTCGGGGCCTTCATTGCCCTGACTACTTATATTTTATCTGGACGATTTTGCCTGAGGTCAAGAGTAAGCGCACCTCTCCGGAAACAGACTACTTTGGCAGGGGGGCAGTTGTGTGGCTCCAGAGGCCATGGTCCTCTGTTACATCTCTATCTCTGGGCCCAGAGGACGGAGAGACACTCTGTCGCTCTCCTCTTTGTTCCCCCGCCCACAGAGCCATAGAGCGCCGTCTCTTCACGCAAACTATTATCGCCGGTGTCCTTGGTGTTTCCCCGTGGTTGCGGGAGGGGACGCGGAAAATGAAGCTCCCCGCTAAAGTTGAGGCAGACAACTCGAAGTCTGTGCGCCGCTGGCGTGAGCCGCCATGCGGCGCGTGCTACGCACACTCATCGCTTGACACACCTGTTCCCAATCAAGTGCCATGTCAATGGGGGAGGTGTTTATATGACCTGATGTCAAAGTTAGTTTCCGTGCTTGTTGGGTGAGGTGACAGGAAATGCTCCCCCCTTCACTCCAACTGCCACCTCGGGTCTGCTAATATGTTCTGCTAATGTGTCCCAAAGGGGGGTGGATGCATGTGTGCTCGCTGCCTCGGTATGGTGTCCCGGATATGTACAGCAGGGAGCTTCAAAATGTATCCGACCCAGCCATGCCAAAACGGATGTGTATCAACATTCAATAAGTGTTTTAACGACGGATGAGTTTGTCTGACTGAGATCTTCCTGGGATTTGTTTGACGTTCCCTTACCTGCTTCGGTTTAGCCTAGAATAGTCTCTGCAACTGGGTTCTGTTCTGACAGCGTCCGTATCCGATATCATCCTGGATCTGATTACAGTACAGGAAGGATGCGTTTGCAGAGCAGAACTGCAGCCCTCTTTGAGGCCTAATGAGCTTAATGGAACCCACGATTTAAGCCTGTCTCCTTCCCTGCCAATTAACACCATTATAAAACCAGTTGAACTTCACAGGCAAACCGCTTTGTCTCAGCAAATCACTCTCAGTCTGCGTGTCGGAGTAAAGCATCTTAAGCCAAAAGTACCAAAGGGTGTTTGTATCTGTGTGTGTGTGTGTGTGTGTGTGTGTGTGTGTGTGTGTGTGTGCGTGTCTGCTAGATTGACTCGGTGATTAAGAGATCGACTGGGGGAGATACTGTACTTCCACAGAGCAACATGGAAAGGTGTGAATGCAGATAGAATGCGACACAGTAAGTCAGCGTTTGTTTGTGTGCAGGAAGAGTGAAGGATGAAAAAAGTCTCGTTGCACTCCTATTCTTTTATTCCACCCCCTGGGGTACACAGTGTTTATAAGCTTTCTCGGCCCCCCCCCCCACCCCCATCCTTCCTCCTCCTAACCCCCAACCGTCCCCCATCGCCCTTGATGCCCCTGGCAACCATTGTTTCTCCAAAGCCTGTTAGCTGATCGTTCAATTTTCTGCCTCCCCTGCCGCTCTCATGCCACTGTGTCTACCCACTCGGCTCCGCTCCTCGCCTCTCTCTCTCTCTTCCTACTCCCGTTCCCTTTCTTCTCTCTGTCCCTTTTTGTCTCTTTCTCTCTCCCTTTCCCTATCGCTCTCTCTCTCGCGCGCGCTGAGCGTCTTGGCTGTGGAGCATGAAGAATGGGATGAGAAAGGGACTGCTCGGCTGATAAGGGTGAAGGACAAATATTGAAAAACCTTCGGCTGTTTGTTTTTCCCTCTTTCTGCTCTCGTCGACTTCTCCTTATTGACTTCGCCCCGACCCTTTTGCAGGTTGAACCTGTTTCCAGTGTTGGCTGAGGTTACTTGGATTTGAAAGTTCGCCGCAGTTGACTTTGGAAAAATGAAGTGTTGTGCTTCGTGAACACACATATTTGGAGCTACACGCGTAGCTGGGGGAAAGATGTGAACGTGCATTGCACGTCTGAAGGTGTCGCCTTGCCACACGAACCGTTGCCTGGCGTGTCGCCACGGCGTGTCGCCACGGCGAACGCCAAGTCCCGTCATCTTTTTGATCACGCTGCGGCTCATCAAAGCCAACCTGCATGAAGACACTTGAGTCACACCGTTCTTTGGCCGTCTCTTTCCCCCCCGTTTATCTCCATGTGCTCATCCATTTCACCCCCCTTTTCTGTCTCAGAACCTCCGGGCAATCACAACACATTCACAAATATATGACCAAATAAACTATAATTAGATTAAGAAAAGACAGGCGATAAAGTGTGTCCGGATGAATGTCGACTGTGGACTGTGGTGCTTCCCCGGCTCTGTCTGTCTATTATTAAGGGAATGTATCATTCGGGGAATCTGAGCCTAATTAGGCTGTTTAACATGGAGAAGACGACCGGGTTAGACAGAGTCCATCGCTAGCAGGCCCTCTGAGAGGCTTTTAATGAGCTACAGGCTGTGTGTTTACCCTGCAGACACACACACACACATACACACACGCATACGCCACTGAGCACACAGCCAATTTTTCATTTGACTTTCATTTCCAGTATTGATCGACCGCATTCCAAAGTCTGTCTCTACTTGAACTCTCAGGTCCAGTTCTATAAAAATGTTAACCTGAGCCAGAGAGCAAGATGATTAGCTTTTCAGTGGCGAATCAGAGTTATGCAATTGGCAAAGAGATGGATGGATGGATGACAGTACGCAAGGTAAAACGGTTGGCAACGTCATCCACCAGCGGTCAGACCAGACGTTGTAAGGAAAACCAAAGTGTCCAACAGTGACCTGAACTCCATTGTCTGTGGCCATTGCTGCCTTGCAGTAACAGAAATGTCTCCTTGAGCATGTGGAGTCCCTGGGCCTCGGCCCTCCATGTCCCCACACCGGGGAGCTGCACAGGAGACAAACCCACCCGAGGGGGCCGCCAACTGCCGGCAGCCACTTCATCTTTCTCTGGAGCCGTATGATGAAACACTCAGGTAATGATTTCTCTGGTGGAGGAAAGGACGGGGACAGAGGTGAAAGATTGATAATTTCCTTCGGCGGAGATTTCTGTTCATGCTCTTTAGGCTGGGTATTTGTTCTGTTTAACAGCGTGATTCGTCCAAATCGGAAAAGCCTGCTTGATGTATTTTTGAGTGCCACGTCCATACATCACAAGGCTAGTAGCTAATGCATGGCGGGTTTTATTTTACCCTTTAGAATGTCAATGTTAAATAGGAGTTGAGTTCGAATCCATCGACAGTGGGGCCTTTTTATTTTTACCAAACTAGATGTGTCACAGTGAGAAAACATTCGATTGCACAATTATGTTTTTGTCAATGGAACAATTTTGTCCTCTTTAAAATCGATCTTGCAGCTTCAGTTCCTTTGCCTATTTGGCTGCATTTAAAGTGATGAATTAGAGGTCTTATTGTAAAACTTTTTGTAGCACCCTCTCCTACTTTATAATCTGGATTGTCAAGTCTTTTCCTACCCCTTTTCCCTAAATCAATTCCCTGCATTTTATCCCTGGGATTTTGTGTAATGCTTTGATACACAGATCAACAAAATCAATGTTCCATTTTCCACCAAAGTGCTTTTAGGGACACTAAAAGAAATGCATTTTATTTCTAATTAGCACAAAAAAAAAAAAAGAATGTGCGAAGAGTTGGCGAAAAAAGGAAAAAAACTCCTCAACTTTTACAATGATGATGTTGGCTCCCCTATGGAACCAGCGGCTCTAAACAGCTATTGATTTACTAATTGCCTTCAGTTTCAGTGCCTTTGTTCCTTAAGGTGGTACTTAACCTGTGTGACACGGTGCATTTCACTGAGCCTCAGCCTTTAGAAAACACCACCTCTAAAGATTTAACATCCGCACCCTACCCTCCCACTTAGCCTGGAAGCCTTCTCTCTCTCTCTCTCTCTCTCTCTCTCTCTCTCTCTCTCTCTCTCTCTCTCTCTCTCTCTCTCTCTCTCTCTCTCTCTCTCTTTCTCTCTCTCGGCTCCAAACTTTTTGGTGGAATCTGGAGTGGCCACTGAGAAGCAGCGGACTGTGTGTCCCGCCGAGTTCAAGGAAGGACAATGTGAGGGGGGACCACAGAATGTGTGTGAATTCCTGCATTTGTTAGCAATCCTTTTTTGTATTGACAATTTGAAAAGAAAGTACATTCAAGGAGGAGACGGCGTTGTTTGAAAAGCATTGAAATACCTGAAGAGCTGTGTTTCCATGGTGGTCCCTCCCTTGGCTGTTCAGTGGGGATAACTCTACCCTGTTGCCCTTTGCCCTCCCCGGGGTGAGTCTCACGAGCTTCTCTTTGAGTCCTTCTGTCTTCCCTTCTCTGTGCCCCCCTTCCTTCTGGCTGAAGAGGATGAACCTCACACCTTGGAGGAGCTGCGAGCAGCAGCCAGCTGAGCTCCCTAAGCCCCCCAGGGGCTGCTCCTCCCTGGCTGGAGGCAGAGGGAATTCTGATGAATGGCGAGGAGCGGTCGCGTAGAGAAGGACTGGCGGAGGAGGGCTGCACGGAAACATATCTGGCAACCCATTCAGTAGTCTGTCTCTTTCTGTGTGTGTGAAGATTCGCTACTGCTGCTGCTCTGATCATCTTGGCCGGAGACAGATCTGGAGCGGCACTGCAGCTGGCACACTGGCAACCCCTCTGATACACAGTGTTGGCGGTCGTGTGTGTGTGTGTGTGTGTGTGTGTGTGTGTGTGTGTGTGTGTGTGTCTGTGCCAGACAGTGGAGTTGCTCTCAGAGGCCTTTACAGAGGAGAGGAGGGGAGTG
>CM030174.1:22334351-22444351 GCA_017639675.1 Aplochiton taeniatus | reverse complement strand
AATAGCCCGTTATGATTGGCAATCTCGTGCCGACGCTTCTGGACCGCCGGTTAAACAGTTGGTGGTCTGCGAGAGAAGCCACCAAGCCCGACCTGAGGAAGACACAGATGCGACAACAGGGAACTACTTAATCCGTCCGACTATCTGCACAGTGTGTCCAGGCCTTAATGCATTCTCAAAATGGCTTCCAATTAGTTGGTATTAATGTTGCAACATGTCCATGTGCCAGCCAATGCTGGTTGTTTACAGCTAAAAGACTTACAGTAGGTGTCTTTGTTAACAGAGTGGGGAGACAACATTGGCACTGTGGAGCAGGCTACAGACTACTACCACAGTAGTTTGCCTTTGTTTGGTGTACATTATGTGTTGATATAATTAATCCGTTTTGCATAATTGTAGTGTTGAAAAGCTGACCCCTGGTGGTTGGATACTGGCAAGGCATCATCTATTCAGGAAAAATTAAAATGATCAGATTGGTTAAGCTCAACGGTGTTCACTATTTGTTCAAATAATTTTGTCTTCTTGTTAAGGTCCACTTGCAGCGTCTGTTTCGCATTGCCAGTGTTTGTGTGTTATACGGAGAGTGAGAAAAAAACGCTGGCAACCCCAAGAAGCACGGAAGGAACCCGATTGAAGGCTGTTTTTGCTACCCCATATGGGGTTGTGTGTTTTGCCATGCGGAGGGTGTTAGCCCCACCTGACTGTGGAGGCCAAGCCTGAGCCTATGGTGCTAGTTGACTTGATGAGGCCGTCTCAATGGGGGGCGTCGTGCCTAATGAGCATGCTCGACACACGCTCACCATATCAATTAGTGGGCTTTTCCCTTTCTGATCCGAATGATTGATTTAACAACGTTTTTTACGTCTAGATTTGCCATCTTTTCTATCCATCTTTTGTTTTTGCATCTTTCCCCTGGTCTTTCTTTCTTTCTCCCAGAGTTCTCTTTCCAGTTAATGTAGCGCGAGAGATTGGGCTTACTTTCCTCTCCATCAGAATCCTTCTACCGTTTGTGGCGTGTTTACACCATTAATTAGTTTGTCAATCTGCGCTATTCGCAGGTTTGTGTAATGCTGTAAAGCACATAGTTTGGCGTGGCAGTGTGTTATGGGTAACTTCTAGAGTGACAGCACGTTCCATCATTCGAAGAGCTCAGGGTTGAATGCCATTCAGCTGATGCCACTTCAGTGCCTAAATGGGACATTGTGAATGTTGAAAAGCCCCATGGTTATATAAGCGGCGCGGCTAACCTTTATTCCGTGCTAACCTTGGAGACATGCACACAATGCAGGCAACCTATTGTCAACAAAATGTGTAATACCACTTGTAAACAATAATGAATAACATAATAATGACTTTAAAAAATAAAAAGATGAAGCGCACAAGGGGAAAAATGAAAATAGCGTGTGAGCGTGAAGGTGAAAGAGATGCGGAGAGATGAGAGCGAAAAAGAATTAGAGAGAGTTCAATTTGTGATGCTGTAGGATTGGTCTGGAAAAGTCTCAAAGTCACCTTTCATTCATTTCATTTGCCGTTCACTTCATGCAAAGCATTCTAATGAATGTTTGGTGATGATATATTCTACCCATGTAACTATCCTGGCTTCCTTATTTGAATATTGACAGTGTATGCAGCCAAAGTCACTCACAGCGTTGTTTCCTCTGATCAGTCCAGGGTCTGTATCATGCTTTCGACATTCTCATGAAATTACACGTTTCTCCAAAAGAAATACTCCTGTAATGGCGATGACAGCCCGATTGTGTTACTGCGTTTTGGACAATCACGGACCTCATGGAATATAAGGGTATCTAAATGAATGATGGCACTGGGAGATATGCGACGAGACAAAATTCCGCAAAAGCACCATCGAACATCAAGCAACGGTCTGGTTGGCCTTTGTGGACGATACCCATTATATATTTTTTTGCTAATTTGTTTTTCTCTCTCATGTCTTTTGCCAAAATTAGATGGGTGGGGGGGTGGGGGGGGGGGGGGGGGGGGGGGGGGGGGGGGGGGGGGGGGGGGAGTGTGGGAGGGGTCCTTCATTACATGAACCCGGCCATGGGAGCGCTTAATGAGGAAGGATAACAGGGCTGCCTATCAGTTAAGTGACCTATTATCATCCCTTATTGCTCAGAAATCTAATTTGACTGGCTGGTTAATTAAACGGGGCGGCTAAGTGAAGGGCCGCCTGCATTCGTCAGGTTTGAACCCGGGGCACGCAGCAGTGGTAATCACCCAGCCCAGGTAACTTTTAATCAGCCTGCCGATGCACGCGGGATTCCTTCTCCTCTGTAATATATAGGAGGCTTATTAACAGCCCTTTGTAAGCTGCCCCCAATTGCTTTTTTTTTTTTGAAGAACAAAAAAACGCTGTATTCACTGCTGCTCCTCTGGGGGTGTCGAGTAGAAATACGGAGCCCAGCGGAGCGGAGAGGCAACCTCACTTTAATCACCCTGGCAAAAAAAAAAAAAAAACTTTTTCATATTAAATGCACCAGTGCAGCCTGTGAACTGTCTAAAGGTCTGGCTGCGAACAAAGTTTTGGAGAAGCTGCTGCGCTGTCCTTGGAGAACAAAGCTTCTCTCCCGTTGAGAACCGTGATTTCGAGAGAACTACGGTTAGAGCGTGGGAGGGAGCGTAGAAAGGGGAAGAACGGGAGGGGAGAGAGGCAGAGATACATATAGAAAATAGAGGAAAAGAGACAGACAGATAGACAATAGCAAATAAGCGAGTGAGAGAGAGAAGAGGGAAGAGGGCTATATTTCTCCTAGCCATGTAGTATCGGCTGACATGTGTCTTGCCCAGGGGGATTGATTCCCTCAGAATGACACCAAAGTCAAATTTTCAACTTTGGATCCAGTGGGCTGCATCACAGGAACCCCGCTGTTCACAATCAGGACCTGGAGGAGCAGCGAGAGGCTTTGATCTGACAGACTGCCTCTCTCTCGCTCTCTCTCCCCTCTTTTTTCCTCTCTTTCTCTCCCTTCTGACTTTTCCAATCTCTGCTGTATCTCGTTTTCTCTCTACTTCTTTGGTCTCTCTGCACCTTACCTTACCCCCAGCCTTGCCTTGCCTTGCCTTGTTCATGGAACGTGATCCAATAAAAACGTTCCTTTTCATCACCTGGGTTAGTGTATAGACACAGTGGTACTACACTGTAGAGCACTTTGAATGCAGCAGTCGCACACAGAGAACAGTGTGCTCCACTCACCTAGCACCAACAATCATCTGATTACTTAACCACTGTCCTCTTTGACCTTCACAGGCTCCCTGTCACTCAGAGCATCAACTACAAAATCCTTCTCCGTGACTATAAAGCTTACATAAGCTAGCCTCTCCCTACCTTTTTGATCTCCTCCAACCAATCATCCTTCCCGGTCACACCGATCCTCCACAGCGGGTCAACTGGTCACCCCCAAATCCAAGTTTCAGGATTTTGGTAATCGAGCATTTTCTAGGACAGTCCCCAAACAATGAAACACGCTGTGAGGGTTGTGGGAGAATGGAGGACTCAATTGCAGAGAGGTAGGTGTCTTCAGGTGAGAAGTTGACAAAACTAAATTCGTTCTCAGATTCAGTAATAAAACGTAGTCGGCTTTACTTCAATTCGGCACAAAGCTCTGATACAACTTAGATTATGGAATATGGAATAAAGGAGAAATAAACAGCCAGGCTTAAATAGGAAATAATACCAACAGGTGAAAACAATAAGGGTGATTGGGAGCGCTGAGCCCTGGCGGCAGGGGCAAAGGACCTTACACACCTTGACCCTAGTTCATCATTCTAATTCACTATTAACTTGTCAAACCCATCTCAAAACAATTTTTTTCACTCATGCCTACCCTAATAAATAGCAAAATGATTAAATAGCCTGTTCAATAGTTCAACTGATATTCCGTAATTTTTTTGGTTTGTTTCAACTGATGCTGCATTGATATGAGCCTGAATTATAACAGTTCACCAATGTTTTATAGGGCTTCCTAGGTTTCTTAACATATAGGAATAAGCCGAGTCTGGTGTTAAAATCCTGTAAATGTAATGTTTTAACAGAAATGTTTTGTGACTTTTTGGGGGCTTGTCCAGGTTATCCCAAAGCTGCATTGGCGTTCCATCTGATCAGGGATTCAGTCAGAGCCAATTGTCTTGCCTTTTCCCCTTTATATAAGAGCAGCATTTTTGCAAATGGTTCAGTTCAAAAGTTCTGTATTCTGTATTTCAGACCTGTTTCGTTCCTAAAGGAGAGAGTATCACTGAATTATGCATGTTTGTTTGGAACAGCCTTGTGTCAGAGCAAGGAGCAGGGAGTGGGTTGTATCGATGAAGGGATGGATGGAGGGATAAAACGAGAGTAAAGACCAAAGCTTCAAAAACCGCTCATCTAATGCATATGAGCTTTTGTTTCTCCACTTTACCTGCCTTCCACAAGCACCATTCTCACCCCCTTCCTTTATCTCCCTACCTCTTTCATCGACTCTCTCTTCTGCTTTTCTCTTTCGAGCTGGAACCAGCCTGGGGTGTCACTTTCTCCCCCCCCCCCCACTCTCTCTCTCTCTCTCTGGATTCAGCTGAAAAACTTAACAGAGAACGTTTGTCTCTCAGTAGTTTGAAAGACAATCATCTAACTACACTGCAGGTGTGAGCTTTTGGGTGTGAGACTGCTGGAACCATGCATATTCGAGGGCCCCTTCGGTAGGCAGTTGGCCAGGCTAAACTTGTCCCAGATCATGAGGCTACATGTCTTAATTATGACGGACCAGGCGTGAGATCAGAGGCATCCTCTCGATCACTGAGGCACACGTCTGCATCCGCGAAGAGACAGCCCTTCCAACTCCAACTCCCCTTGACACACACACACCAGCACATGCACTTATATCCAAAGCAATGAGTTAATTATTAGGCTCCTCTACGACGTCTCCTTCATTAGTCCCGGAGAGCTGTCACTCACCCCCCCTTCCCAAGTGAGGTCTCTCTCTATCTCTCTCTCTCTCTCTCTCTCTCTCTCTCTCTCTCTCTCTCTCTCTCCTCCTCCTCGCTCTCAAGAGCGCACAGTGGGGGGAGCAGCCGCGGCGTCATTCTCACCAATCACTTTCCGCTCCCCTCCCCCACGTAAGTAGCTCCACTCCTCGGGCCCGACTCTGGCCAGCCCTCTCGCTGGGATCGGGGATCGATGGAACAAGGCAGAGGGAAGCGGCAGAGCACAGGTAGCGGCCGTGTACACACACGCGCGCCGGCCGGCCGGCTGGCGCGCACACACACACAGGCGCTCCTCATCATATCTTGGTTTTCTCGCCCGCCACACCTCCATGTCTTCGATCCGTGTGGTTGACGGGCAGTGGGGGGTGCATTGAGCGAGGGGGGAGGAGAGAGAGGAAAGGACAGAACGCGAGAGGCATGGTCCATCCTGGTAACCCCTCTCACTCAGACTCAACTAGTACACACACACACACACACACAGAGGTCCAGCATAGCACCGGACCAGATGAAACAACACTGCAAACCCCAGGCTACACTAGTTGCCTACAGGCTCTTAAGAATAGGTGTGTATGTGCCTGTGCCTATAATAAGAGTTTAATGAATCTATCCGCCATAGGACTCTTTTCATTTCCAAGAATTATAATCTGGAAGACGCAAGCTAATGAAACTTCTATACTTCTATATTTCCAAAAATATTATGTATATATACTGTATATTCTGTGATTTCATGTTGCCAAACAATCTTACCAAAGAATGTTAATCATCTTCTTTTCCAACGCACTCGTAACTTAAGTCCGATTTGACTTGATTTAATCTGAGCGCCTCTTACCCTGGTTTGAGGTGCACCTGTCACAGGCTGGAGTGCTGCTGATTGGTCTGTGAGAGGCTGGATTGCTGCTGATTGGCCCTTGCCGACAGCTCACTGACCCGAAACGGAGTAGCTCGCAAAAGATGATACATAGCCTACACTGATTGGCGACGGTGTGAAAAAAGGGGAGAGGGGAAGAAGATGGAAATAGAGGAGAGGTGTCGGAGAGGATAAAGAGAGGTTGAGCAGACCTAGAGGATGGGGAAGATGAGCACTTAGACTCGGAGAGAGCGAGCGTGGGTGGAAGTGGAGATCTAAGGTGGCGTGTCAAAGCAGGGACGATGAGGAGGGAGAGATGAGCAGGAGGAAGGGCTGCAAGAGGGGGAGCAGTCATTGGGCGCATGCTAGCTAGCCGCTGGGCGTTCTGCTCGGTTTTAACTGCCGTTTCGTCGATGGCGATAACCTACGGAGAAGAGACCTTTGGTGGGCTCAGACTTTGATAATCTATTTTGTTTGATGTATGTTGCAGCCATGATTAAAGAGACTTCCACAGCCAACTGTTGAAAGCAGAGGAGCTTAAGGAAAGCATGCCGGCATTTAGTTGTGGGTGGTCGCCTTTGAAACATAATCCCACCATACATTTAACTTTGATTTTTTGTTTACTGTGGGCAATCCTATCGGCTGAATCTAAAGATAAATACAGTTTGGTTTACTCTAGAAAAGCATTTTGTGCCGATTTAAACCGGGGCTAAAGGTTAAACCCGATTTGAATTTCACCGTGCGTAACTGACAACAACATACTTTTCATGAGCTCGCTCCTGCTTCCCTCCATCCTTTTACTATTTGACCCCTGTCTCACTCACTCCTATTCCTGCTTTGCACGTCAAGCTGTCATTCATAAACCAATCAAAGAGCACGCTCCCCCCTCCTCCTCTGCCGTGACACATTTGACCCCACCCCTGAACTCAGGCCTTCTCCAATAAGGCTTGGTTTCACCGAGAGCACTCACCCGTGGCCACCGACAGAGCTGCCAATCATCCCTGCTAATCAGAAATGGCCTGACCTGGTGGTGACCTGGCCTTGGAGCGGACTGACAGGTGGAGGACAGCAGTTGCACACCAGGACATTGGAGGGAACCTTGGAGGCACCATTAGCTAATATGTGTGAAATATTTTGGCAGTCCTATACAGAACACAACTATACAGGAATGTTTAGGAAAGAACAGTATTACAGTGCTGTGATATGTCCAAATAATAAGAATAACTTCAATTTAAGAACGCCTAGCACCCTTTATAACTACAAGGAAGCATTACAACACCTTAAAAGGAAGTTCAATATAAATATTTAGATTATGAATTGAAAAAGATCAGTTCAGACCATTCAATCATAGGCCCGACAGAAAAGATATGTCTTCAGGAGTCTTTTAAAAGTTCCTAGGCACTCTCCATGTCAGATCTCCATGGGAAGGGAGTTCCAAAAGGTAGGGGCAGCCACACTGAATGCTCAGTCCCCAGAAGTCTGCAATCTGGAGTGGGGGATGGAGAGTAGACCTGAGATTCTGGGAGGGGGTGTGGGAGTGTAGGAGGTCAGAAATGTATTGTGGGGCTATGGTGTGGGGGACCTTGTATGTGAGGAGGATTCTGTAGGTGACACGGAACTTGACTGGGAGCCATTGTGGGTGTATGAGTGTGGGGGTGATGTGCTCCCAGGGTTTGGTGCATGTGAGAACCCTGGCAGCTGAGTTCTGAACATGCTGGGGTCTATCTAGGGTCTACCTGGGCACCCAGTAGTCCGGAGTCTGGAGTTGTTTTTGAAGTGGTAGAAGGTCAGTTTGGTGACGGATTTGATGTGGGGTTTGGAGGACAAGGTTTGATGGCATTCATGATTTTGAATTGTGGAGGAAGTTGACGAGGGGCTGTGGAGGGAGTTGGGTGGAAGGTTTGGTAGTGAGGTATAGTTGGGTGTCATCAGCATAACAGAGGAAGCTGAGAGCATGGTGGTGGATGATCTGACCAAGGGGCAGAATATGAATGATGAAGAGGAGGGGTCAAGCATCGAGCCCTGAGGCACGCCTTGGTTGATATGGGCCATGGTGGAATTAGAGTCTTTGAAAGTGACAAACTACTTTCTGTCGTAAAGATAGGAATGGAACCAGAAAAGAGCGTTACTGGTGAGTCCGAAATATTCCGACATGCAGTCCAGGAGGAGCGACAGTGTCGAAGGCAGCTGAGAGGTCTTGTAGGATGAGGATACTGAAACTGGACTGAAGGGGATCCCAGAGTTCATGTTTTGACATATGGTGGTAGAGTTCGGTGGCGACTCCCCTTTCCAGAATCTTACTGAGGAAGGGAATGTTGGAGATTGGCCATTCATTTGTGAGGTCAGGTAGACAAGTCTTGCTCAAGGATGTGGGCATCGGATCCAGAGCATAGGTGCCTTGGCTCAAGGTGTTCTTTTCTTTGGTGAAGGATATGACATGATGGTCAGACACACCTAGGTCCAGGCACTGGGGATCAGTAGGGTCTAGTCCAGTGGAGCACAACAAGTCTAATGTGTGGCCCTTGTTATGTGTAGGACCTTGGACATGCTGTGTAATGTTGAAAACATCCAACAGTGATATGAAGTCAGCATGAATATTGACACTCCCTAGTAGGAGTGTGGATGCTGACATGGAGCAGATAGATATGCGTTGCTCGGACAGTGCAGACAAGAAGCTGGGGAAGGCTTGGCGGGGGGGGGGGGGGGGGGGGGGGTAAACAAGAACAACGTGGAGAGATGGGGAGCCAGTCAGCTTGTGTAAAACACATTTGAATGATGTGACAGGTATGACTAGAAGTTCTTTGACCCGGATGTCAGAACAATGGATCTCAGTCCGCCCGCCCCCATAGCATTTGGAGTGAGGTTTCTGGATATAAATGTAGCCTGGAGGTGCTGCTTGGTTGAGCACCACACAGTCCTGTTTCTTTTGACATGTTTCAGTGAGGCAGATGAAGTCCATTTTCCTGTCAGCGATGATATCATGGATGAGCAGTGCTTTATTGTTGAGGGAGTGAGTGTTGAGTAACATAAAAGATGAGGTATTGCATAGTGAAGATAGGGGAAGTAGGGCAGAACTACACTGCCTACACGAGACAGAAAAGACGTGACCAGGTCTCTCAGATAGGACGGGCATAGGGTTTTGCATGATGCCGCTTTCGAGATGCGTCGTGGCGCCTCGCATCCAAAATAGTTGGAATGCAATTAGCAGTGTAAACAAAATCCCATCGGAGCCCTTATGCATGTAGCGAGGAGGACCAGGAGACCATGATACCTTAAGTTGTTTAGGCATCAGTGGCGTGTACAGAATTATTTTCCTGGGGGGGCCAAGAGGGACACGGGCCAAGTGAAAGGGGGGCCGAGAAAATAAAACATATATGAGGGTTAGGAGCTCAGAATTAGTTAATTGAGCATGACGGCACACGTTACTTTCTTAACACTTATGCTATGTACATGCCCCAGCTCTAATAGAGTAATTGAATACGAGTGTCTATTTTAAGTAATAATATGATGGCTACATTACTGCTGTCTGCTGTTGTTCCCAGAGCATCATGTATATCCTAAACAGTAAACTAATGAATTTGTCCAAATGAGGTACTTTGTAAAATGCCTGAATAAAACCCAGAATGTTTAAGTGTTATAGAAAAACTGATGAGATAAAATATATTTTGATAAAACAAAATAGACAGATAATATTAGTTTTACAAATTATTTTTACCTTTTTACAAACCAAATGGATATCAGGTGAGTGGTGTATTGAGAAAGAAAAGTATAAATCAAAAGTATTTTTTTGCAGCTCTAACTTAAAACATTGAAATGTTTTCCATACAATAACATGGTAACTAAATATTGTATTGCTTCTCAGAACATAAAAACGATTGTTTAGCTTTCCTTATAACACTTTATTTTTTATCGCAAACAAATCATCTCATGTGTCAATGCTACCCTTTTGCATACATTGAAGTGTGACAGTAGATTAACAGGACTTCTTTAGAAAAGCCTTATCCTCCTGTTTTAGCGGTGGGTGGCCAAATGCTTTATAAATGTGTCCCTATCAAGGGACTTTGCTCTTCTTGATTCAATACTGAGAACACACCAGGTTACACAGCTGACTATCGAGCATAGTGGTGCGCAAATGGGTTTTTATAAGTTTAAGAGCGGAAAAGCGGCGCTCGCATGCGGAACTGCTTACTGGCAGTGCCACAGCAATCCTGCACAGGTGAAAGAGTGCATGGAAAATATCTTTAAAATGATCCTTGTCCCCCTCATCACAAGTGTGCTGTCCCAAAGTCGATGAAATAACTCACCCAGCCAGTCTGGTGCTAACTTTGCGTGGACGCTTTTTAGCACATTCAAATGCTACATTGCACTGATCAGCAGTCTCTAAAATGTCCTTCCATAGGTCCTCAGCAACTGGCTCTGATCTATACTGCTTTCCTGGAGTGTCTTAATCAAATCCACAGCCAGTGCCAAGTCAAGTGACGGTGACTGCAGTAGGTTAGACAGTAAATGTACATCTCCAAGAAGTTTCTTTAAGGTAACAAGAAGCCCGATGAAGGGGAGGTCTATTTGTGCTAGTAAACCTCGAGCCTCTACAGATCTGTCCCCACTATTTTCAGTGCATATTTCATGCAGAACACGCAATACTGCAGGTAATCTGTCCAGTAGGTTCTTGCACGCCAGGAATCTGCATGCCCTCCTGGTATCACTCAGTTTTGCCAACTCCCTGGGCTGACCTTTATACATTTCTCTTTTGACATCTAGCCACTTCTGCACATAGGACCCTGACATGTACACATACAACATCTGAAGCAGGGAAAATAAGTTTTCAAGCTCAGGCACAGACCTTACTGTGTCAACAAGAACTAGGTTTAGGCAATGTGCATTGCAGTGCAAGTAAAAAGCCTGTTTAGCCTCATACTTTATCCTTGTTGCCACTCCAGTGTTTTCCACTCATAACTGCAGCCGCAACTTAACCTTGCCCGACTAGATTAGATCTACAGTATATTCAAGACCATACCTCTATAGATAATTTATGGTCATCTTAGACAGTCTCTCTGCATCTAGGCGGGTGACTTGTTGAAAGTCCAGAAATCTCTCATGTACAGCACTGTTATAATAGTACCTAAGTACCAGGGATAGCTGCTCTTTCTTTTTAAGGACTTTGGTTTCATCAGCAATTATAGAGAACACTTCACTTTCCTTAACTTCCTCAGATATAGCAACACATACCATATTTGCCAAACATTCAAAAATGTTGAACTGTATTGCTTGTGTATTTGGCATTGCCGTTGGCATCCATCTTTTAATGCAAGCACTGCGTTATGCTTTGCAATCATTTCCAATATTTCTAAGAAATGCCCTTTGTTATGATCCTTCTGACTCACAATGTCCCCTTTGTGCAATATTTTGAGTTGCAGTCAAAAGAAGTACTTCCGCTACTGTTTTGATGTTGCGATTCTCTTGGACTCTTTTTTAATATTCCTTATTTATGTCACCTAGTATTGAAGAATCTGTGAGAATTGCTCTCGTATGCTCAGTCCAAGCATACATTGCATTGACATGACTGTCTGACTTTTCATGTAATTAAATTCCAGCATCTGTACACATTGTCTTCTTCCAATTACTGTACCCCAACATTGAGGTGAAGGCTGACTCTGGCGTATTTGACAGGGAAAAGTGTCTACAGGTAATAGGCAGAGTCTTGGCTTTGCGAATATTCCAGCAATGGATGGTATTTGAACCATGATGCATTGAAGGCTCTCTTGCTTTTACCTTTACGCCTCCTTGGAAAGACATTTAAACAGGGCTGTGTTGGACCTTCAGCTCTGGACTGTGAAACATCTGGAAAAAAAACACATTTAGGCCTAATCTTCAGCTCAAGTTGTAAGCTTAAGGAAAATGTCCTTTAAATCAAAATAATATACTTGACATTTATATTACCATTACTAAGACAGCAGTATTATATATTTCAGATAATCCAAATCTGCCCTTGTTATAAGTGAATCACAAATGCTGAAAATATCCATTGTGTTGTGACAAAATGTACCATGAGGTTCTGATGTGACAGCACATGTTGGATCCAGGTGGATGTGCTGCAGGGTCTTCTTCACTGGTGCTGTCACTCGAAAAATACTGGACACTCCTAGTATCTGATGACATACATAAAAAAGCTATAAATTGAGTTGAATTACAACTTGGCCTAAATGATCATGGTTCTCAACGTTTATCTGAGCTAACCTTCATGTATAGATGATGCTCCTGCCACTGATGGATCCTGCCCAATAATGCCACCACTGTCAGGATGTTCTTCACATCCAAGTAAAGGGCCTGATGATGAAAAGAATGTTAAGTAAAAAATGAAAAGTAGGACTTTACATGAATGAGTAAACATTACAGTAATTGTCTTAACTTCACATGCAGACACATCTGTGAGTAAAAAGGTTGGGTGTGGTTCTGCTGAGGTGTGTGCTTGATAGAAATGCAGACTGAACATGACATACGAGTACCCTGATGCACAGGGTGGCGCTTTGGACTGTGATGGACCTGCTGCCTCATTACAGCAACCACTGTGTCAATGCCTTCTGCGACCGCCCTCAATGACGGCTGTTGCAGGTTCAGCTTCTTTTACCTTCTTAGCTAAGAAGTGACTTTGAATATTTTACACCTTTTTATTATGTTTATATTCTTACCCTTACCCTACGCAATTGGTTAGGTCAATGCACTCTACACACTTTGCAGTAAATGAAAATAGAATTAGAAAAGCTCTAGTAAAGCTCATGTAATGTCCAGGCTTAGATTATGCTTAATACAATTTGTAGCCGGCCTCACATTGTGTCGCTACCAACTTGGCTGGTCAGGCTTTCTTCATATAACGTAATTGTAAAAACACTAGCATGGGCATACATCCAGTTCGGCCTGAGTGTGGTGAACAGAGGTGAGGAAAAAACGAGCACCACAGAATAATCCACAGCACATGACTGGTGATGTTTGTGGTGAGCTATCCATCCAGACATAGTCACCCAGCTGTCATCGCAGTGCGGCCGGACCCTGACAGAGTAGGTTGGAGAATATTGCAGAAGACAAATGAGGGTAGCTAGCTAGTTAGCAAGTTACCGTCAGATCAGCAAAGTCGGTAAGTAGGCTACCTGGAGCCGCCAGTGTAAAGCCTCAAACCTTTCATTTTGAGGACGGGTAGATGTTGAGATAGGGGTTTGAGATAAGGCTTGGGTGGTGTTAGAAGCAACTAGACCAATAGCACAAAAAAATCTTAAACCTTTCTTCGGTGAAGCTGCAACAAACATGCCAGCGTCCTCACTCTACCAGAAGCAGCTTGACCAGTGGAGTTAATTGCAGTCGTATGGAAACGTTTACAGCTTATATGCCCTGAAGCTGTAATGGTGATTGATGCAGTGCAAAGGCCATGTCCTGACAGGGTTTATCTCATTACCATGTCGACCTTCTACTAGTGGGAACTGTGGAGACGGACTTGTGTGTGCACAAAATAAATACTGTGGTGCATCAATACATTAACCTCAAGTGTCGTTCACTGAGATACCTTTTCCTCATAGATGCGTTCTGGAAGTCTGTTGTAGGTTCCCCTATAATACGTTAAGGAAATGCATCACTTCTCCATCTCCATAAAATGAAATCTCACTCATCCTCATTTACTTCAGAACTCTTGAGCCTACCGGATGGTATAGCTGGTCTTAAAATATATTTGTTATTAAATTGTTGTACATTGAAGCAGTTAAAACATTTTTTTTTTTTTATTACGGAGCCTTGTCTGCTACATATTTTGAAATGACTTCAGATAAGTGGTGTCTTGATTCCCAAGATCAGATGAAAGAAGTATTAAAGTAATACAGGTTTTAATTATCAAAAAAAAAAATTGATGTACTCTCCAGCTCTGGTAATAGACTGGACTAACTGCTGTACTCCAAGGAGTGGTATCTATTTATCTGTTGGTCTGTCTTACTATGTATCTATCTAAGGACTTTAGAGATATACAGTATCATTTAAAACAGGGAGACTTATGTTCATGTGAGGCACCAAACAAAGGTGTGGAGCGGGAGACAATTCCTTCTCTCTCTGAGAGGTTTTCTACACTTAGCGTATGCCAGCTAGACCAAACTGGACAGGAGCTACAGCTAGCTAGCAGCCATCCGAGCATGCAGCCATTTCCCCAAGCCTCACTGACCTTGTCCAATGCGGCCACTTACAGACCATCATTCTGTTAGCTACCTGACGGACTGGCATCTTGGGGAGTGGACGGAGGGGATTTTGGAAAGGGATAGCAGACAGAAAGACCAACAATACAGTGAATGATTAGAGAGAGACATACAGAGTGAGACATGGAAGAAAATGTGGGTGATGGTGGGATCAAGGTTGTGTTTGTTTCTATTCACCCTCCAATGAGAGGGCTGCCCTTTTTGAGGCATGTCATGTGCTTTTACCAATGGTATCACTGCTCAATGGTTGCCATGACACCATTGTAGAGATTTCCCAACCTTCACAAACCTTTGAGAAAAATATGTAGGCTATGCAACAGCTGTTTTTGATCTATAATAGTTGTGGAAATAAGTGATTTATTTTCAAATAATACCTTACCCTATCTATCTATCTATATCTATCTATCTATCTATCTATCTATCTATCTATCTATCTATCTATCTATCTATCTATCTATCTATCTATCTATCTATCTATCTATCTATCTATCTATCTATCTATCTATCTATCTATCTATCTATCTATCTATCTATCTATCTATCTGTATTTTCCTGTACTCTAAACTGGTAAACTTTTTTTATGTATTCTTTACACAACATGACATATTAAAGGAAAACGAGTTACACTTTTGTGTGATTTGTTTTCATTCCTGGATGATTAGGGGCTGCGTGGGCTATGCTTTGCTCAACGCTCGGTTACAGTAACGATGCCTAAGCCCTCACAGTCTTTTAACATTTCCTATCATTATCTCGTTCTTTCTCCCTGGTGAACTTGGTTGCATACTCTCAGAGCCAAATCCCCAGTGGTATTCGTTAGACCGATTTCCTTCGAATGTCTTGATTTACCGTGAACCAGTGTACTGTGTCAGAGGCACTGTGGAGAACAGCGGAGTCTAGTCGAGTAACAAAGGAATAAAACGAAAAGAAAGTAGATGAGAGGCGCCGCTTGCAGCAATATACTGACAGACTGACTGACAGTCTTGATAGGCTCTGTTATATTTAGGAGATATGTTTTTTAGTTCTGCCAGACAAATACAGTACAAATTGTCACACCTACAGGAATAGCTAAAGAGAGTGAAGAAACACCACTCTGAATACAATGTAGATGACTGCTCTTGCTTAGTTCATACACAAACGTCAGGCAATAAGACACACTCACAAACACACACCAAACTAAGCCAAACCCCTCATATTAGTATGTTATTCTGTGTTGTAAACAATGCCTTTAGTTAAGTGGCCATTACCAAAGTGACTAAAGCCTGCCCCCTAAACTATTACTATGGTTACTTACCCCACCCTTTTACAAGTATGCTCACTGTGAAAAGACGTTGGTGTGGTTCCTAACGTCATACGCACGAGTTGAGAGGCACAACATTGTACAGCTTTTCAAGAATAAAAGAAGGCAGTAGCAGGCCTGTGGACTGGAACTAGAAGATAGAGAAAGTTGTGACTAATTCTGCATGTCTCTCATTCCTAAAAAGTTTGTGTCCCTCTTTCAAGGTAACTTTTAAGGAAAATTGCCTATTTTCGATCTATTATTTAGAGCGTATCGTGAAAACTGAGGGATGAGAGCATTCTTTTCTGCAGATATCTGGTAAAGTGTTTCGAGGGCATATGCGGCTAACTAATTTAGGGGGTTATGCAAGATAGTGCAGACACAGCAGGGACTCACTTATAGTCAATTAGTAACCAAAAGTGCACCGTTGATATTTGTGCCTTCAACTTTGAGTGGGAATGTGAAGGCGAGGAGGCATTCAAACTTAAACAGTTGTGTTGGTCTGTTTCCTGTGATGTACCAATGTGTCCATATAGTTTTAACAACATTTGGGCCGTTTTAAGACTATGTCAGCTCTCTGGCTCGCCATTTAGCTACACACTAAATTTCTACTATAAACCTTTTGTGACTTGATAGCTGGAAAACACACTAAAACAGCTTCCAAACATTTTCTTTCCTTTCTAACATTGTAATGTTTCATGTCTTTTATAGTTAAAAATTACATTTGTCACTAAGCTAAGCTTTTTTATCATCGTAGAATGATAAAGGGAAATTAGATTTCATTAAGTGTTTTGAAATTAAAACTTTTCGTATTTGCAGAAAATACCAAGGGTCCATACAAAAAGAAGGGAAAGCATGTGAGCATGTTTCAATGCATTGTTTTGAACCCCATTGAATGCTGGCATTCATTCCTAATCGCAAAAAAAAAAATGTATTTAAGACTTGCTTGAACTTGAGGGAGATAGGTTCATACTCTCTCAAAACTTTGAATACCCTACATCTGACACATAGACGAGACTGGAACATTGGCTTCCACCCAGCAGGGCACGTCAAGGAGTTTCACCCAGTGCTCCTAATCAGCATTACAGTTTGCACCTGTGTTTGGTTTTCTGTGTTTAAGCCCCAGCCTTTGTTTGCTCTATGTTCTGTCTTGTCTTACCTGTGTCAGTAGTATAACATATGTCATGTGTAATCCTAAAGTAAACTTGTGATAATTTGACTAATTTACTTGTAAGTGTCTTTATTTATTTCTTGTTCATATATTGTTACTCAGCTTGAAGGGCCGGAGAAACCATCTCTCCACTTGTGTCCAGATCCACACCAAAAAAACATGAGTATATCAATATGTAATAAGAGTTTTTATTGTTGTTCAACACATCAAGGAATCCTTTCAAAACGAGTACGAAACAAATGAGTCCCACATTGTTATCAAGACCAATAAACCAAAGACTATAGCTGTAATAGGGTGTGTCTGGATGACAGGCTACGTAATAGATCACAATCAATAAGCACAGCACACACAAAGAGTGTGTGTATTTCTGACGTCGGAACTTGTGTTGATAGTGGGACCTTTTGCAAGCATGTATGAAGCACAGGTCTTTGTTGTGAAGAAGGACTTCTGGTTAGAGGAGAACCACTACAAAGCCCACTGTGACAGGAGAGGCAGCTGTCCATGGTGCGTCCTTCTACATACTGCTCTTCATGGTGCTGGGGACATAGTGCTGTCCATGGACATGTTGCATACAGTCTGGCCTGCCCACCGGCTGCTGTCCATGGTGCTGGAACGGTGCGCTACATAGGCTGCTGTTCATGGCAATCAACCGAGTTGAGTGTCCCGATTTGCTGTATCTCTGCCACAAAAACAGAGAGAGGACAATTCCAGTTTTGTTTATCAATTTCCCATCTGCGTAACTGTCTACCTCTGCACTTTCGATCATCAATTGTAATGGCTGTGAAGCAAGAAAATATGTTTTTGAATACCTGGAGGAAGAAGTAGTCGCTCTAACCTTTCACCGCATAGCAACAGCATTCAGTTGCAGGAAGAAAGGCACAAGCTGTTAGTACTTGATCAACTTTCGAGTAATTTTTTTTACCTCTTCTCACTGAGTAAATACTTTCACTCTTCAATGTTTTCAAGTGTTGTTTGACTGGCACAAGCAGTTGTAAAAGGCTTTGTGAAAAGGGCTCTGTATTTTCAAAATACAGTATTTTTTTTCCATTACCACATTTTAGTCTCTTAGTTATAAAAAAAAGTAGCATTGATTCAAATGGGGATTCAACAATGCAGCTCTTTTCTCAATTTATTGCGCTAAGTGGCCATAATCAGCACATCAAATAACCTTCAGTGGGGAAAAAGGTGATTAAAAAAATGTTAAATAGTTTACACTTTCAGTGGCCTTGTGGAGGAGGTTTACGGACAGTGAGGCCGTAATCTGTGTCTATCTGGCAGGAATGGAATGCCGTTCCAAGGGCTGATGGGAAAATGTTAAACTCGGTTGCTATGACAACTGGAGCCCAGCACTGAATGCCTAAGGAGGGGCCGAAGGAAGAAGCAGAGAAGAGAGGTGAAAGGGATGATAGAGAAGGCGACAAACACAAAAGGATGAGAAGTTGGGGGATGTGAGCGCCGCCATATCAGAACTCCTAACAGACAATATTCAAGCGGTGTTATCTTTTAAACGCTGGCTAGATTACAATTGAACATGACTCACTGATGATTGGTGTGGATCATTTAAACACAATGATCATGTTATAATCAGCCACAAACAATTCAACAATGCTATAATATTGTAAAAGCTTATTGAATAATGAACAAATAACCAGCTTTCATGTGTTTATGTTGACTTAAAACTGACTCACATTACTGTTCCTTTTTACATTAGGTTTTTTGACTGATGCTATTTTACAATCTATTTGCTGCACAAGAAATTCGTATCTGCAATCATACACAACTCTTGTTTAGTCCGCAAGCATATTTGAATATCAAAGGCTGACTTCTCAATCCAGACTGGTTTGAAGTCAGTTCTCTGCTCCATCTCCGACTCTGGCTTTTGTAGATTTCTACCAGCTCACTCAGAAATTAAACGTTTTCTGCCAAATGAGGTGGATGTCTTTGGTCAAAACAAATGCTATCTGATCGGAAAACTGCTAAGCTCCTAACAAACATGTGGGGAGGCATCAAAAACAAGAATGACTAAATAAGAATACTTTTCTGACCAAGGAAATACATTTTAACAACTCCTTTTCTGCCCATTCACGCTTTGTTGCCTTTGAGGCTGTACCATGATCACATAACGTATTTTCTCACAACTCCAGTGAACATTGAGGCTTCGTAAATATTCCAGGGTAAAACGCCATGATGTTAGTTTTGAAAACAAATGCCACAGCTTTTGATTTGATTTTGTTCAAAATCAACTTTGGATTGGCACTTTTCCAGAACTCTGTTTGTCCACCAGTTGTTTTCAAGTGATTACTGCACTCGCAATGCATAATACAACACAAAGAATGAGATGCCCTGAATTATGTTTTAGAAGTATTACCCTACGTGCATGTGTACAAAAACAACCATTTATGTGAAAAAGCAGTCCCTAAACCAAGATAGCCAGCCACAGGTTTTTGTGATTCCTTTGGCGTCATGAATGGCACACTCTCTTACTGACATGGTATAGTCAGTGTGTCACCCATTAAATCAAAACATTGGATCTAATAATTGATGTAATACATTGGACATATAAAATAGTTTGAGCGCTAGTATTGGACCATGTTCAAATAAAAGAAGTTGTCCCCGTACCTACTGGAGTACTATGAAGGTCTGTTAGCTCCCCCAATTACTGGCAGTCATTAGCCAGAGTAAAGGAGCAGTAAGAGAAGTCAGACTGGGAGAAGAGAGGCATGCAGAACCATGTTCAAATTGATCCCCCGATGTCTTTGTCTTTCGACATGTTCTTTCAGCCTTTCTGCCACTTACTCTCTCTATTTCTCAATTTGAATTTCTATTCATGACAGTCTCAATGACAACAATATTGACAAAGCAATTCACAAACTTATTGTGAAAATCAACAACGGATTTAAATGGTAGGTAGATCTGTGTCGATTAAAATGAACTTTAATGTAACAAGAATTTAAAACATGTCACGAATGTGTTGTATATTATATATATTGTGCGTATGCGTGTTTGTGTGTGTGTTTATGTATGGAATAAGTATTAAATGCACTAAGATTATTCATCAGGTCTGCACAATTTGGTATCAGTGTTTCTAACTAGCTATGCTATATCATTTTCTTTTTTCTTATAAAAGGGAAAAGTTGAATACACCTTTTTATTCCTGATCTTTATTTATATTGATTATATAATTCATTTTACACATTCACACAAACTCCTCACTTTCAAACTTTTGTGTAGATTAAGGACAAAATCCCTCAAAAGTCTATTTGAATTTCCTTTCGATATGATTTAAAGACTCAGGAGTGCTTATCGTTTGGGCTATATGACTGTGTAAACATGCTGGAATCATCAGGGTCCACTAAAAGGTTAGTTAGTCTCAACCGTAGAGATAGAACAGTGTTCTATCTCTATGGCCTCAACACCAACTTACTCTGATGATTCTATTCAAGATTACATTTGCTGGGGTTTAGGTACTTCAAAGTGATCTATGCACTAGTGTAATTCAGTCAGGACAACTTACGAAGATGTGTAACAATTTATCGCGCATCACATGCTCTGCTGCTCTGAATTACTTTCCTGCCCAGGGCCATATTCAAACAGTCAATGAACAACCCTGGGTAGAGAGCATATACCTGCAGATTCCCCCCTGACCGATACAGAGCAACAGACCCGAAGCTGGTGGAGGTGGGTGCAAAGGAGCAACAGAGCAAAATCATGGCTTTCAGTGACAGCAGTGAGCAGCAGTAGGAGCCCGTGCTGTGAGTGAAACTGTGGTTTAAAAAAGCCATGTTAAACTAATGAGCGTATGTGAATTGGCCATTGGTGACGTACATGGGGAATAGCTGTTGTCTGAGTTGCCGGTCTGAACTAACTCTAATCTCTGCTAAGGCGTCACTTCATTTATGTTGACAAGGTGGACCCTATATTTTACCACTATAAAGCGTATTTGGTTGGCTATCAAGTTACACTATCAATATTTTGCACTGATGGTGGGGTGTGATTCAATTCAGATAGTTTACAAAAACATTAAGTGGATTTGAAAAGTAAGCCTGCCAATGTCGTCACTTTTCTAAACACCAGTTAAATGCAACATTTTTCGATCTCATATTTGATTTACAAAATGCTATATGTGGTTGGTGATGTCTGATGAATTCATAGTGATGAATGAATCATTTTCTCAACTATTTGGTGTCCACCTGTATGTCCAATAGACCACCAGAATCTGTTTGTGTTTTGGTTTTGCTAAAAACTGACATAAAACACATGGATTTGATTATATTCTTCAAAGGGATCCTGTTGCTTTACAGAAAATGCATTGTAAATTGACAAAGCCATATCAGTGATTGCATAGCCATCTTAAATATGGCTGGAAAGTACATGAGCCTCCCTAAAGAGTGTACTCCACCCCTACTGTACCAGACTTACGGCTCTGCAAGAATGCATCCATCCTTCGGTGTTCTCTCTTTCTTTCCATCTCTGTCTCTTTCTCTCCCTCGTTATTCCTCCCATTCCTCTCTTCTTTTACCTGAGGACCAGCGGCTGGCAATGGAGGCGCGTCCCTAGCCACCTTTTCCCCGCTCTCATTTATTTCAATTTGTCATGCTTTGCTCTCCTCCCTTTGAGAGGGGGAGCGGCTGCTGGACGAGAGATGGGGAGAGAAATTGGTATCTCCGCACAGCCCATAATGAAACATTTAGATGCAGGCGCGGCTATGCCTAGGCATTAATGGCTGCGATGAAGGGGAGATGGGTCTAGGCAGGCTGCCCACTCCACCTAACAAGCCTTTAATCCAGGTCAGAGAGGGATACATCTGGATAATCAGGACTGGCACCGTCTCTCTCTCAGAGACTGTTATAGACGTAAAAAGGTTTCTGAAGCTATACGGCTGAATGTGTTTATGTGCAAGAATTAGTCCAGGTGTTTTGAAGTGACCGACAGAAATATTATAAAGTTCTTGCGTGCGCGGTAGGCGCTGTCAGAACATTGGGATTGACTGGTTGAAACGGAGTTCTTTTGTTTGGCTTCACCGTTGAGGACAGAATAGAGAACTGTGTGTTACGGGACAACATTTTAATAGCTGATGTGTTTTAACTATTGCTCTACCTCGATTCATCTTGGTATATCAAAAGTCAAATATCCCAGCAACTTTCACAGATGTTAGTGACTGATTCACGTGCAGAAACAAAACAGTGTTTCATTTGAAGTCTTTTTAAGCGATCCTATTTCTCTTGTGCGACCACACTATCTGTAACCTAAAGCCAGAAGTATCTAACGACAACCATAACTCCTTGCTCGCTGCGGCTGTCCTGTCAAATTCTGCTTGGACTTCATTAATTCCCTTTCAGAATCAATTACGTGCCTTTGTGAGGGCTTTGGCCGTCCCCGGCACTTTCTCTCCCTTCCTATCTCTTCCTTGCCCAGCTGGAGGGGGAGAAGGGCAGAGGACTGACAGCAGGTCATTCAGCCATAAGCAGCAATGTCCTTTTGAAGAGATGAGTCTTGTGCGTTTGCGCGCGCACACTTCTATGTGTTTGTGTGTGTGTGTGTGTGTGTGTGTGTGTGTACATGTGTACGCGCGTTTGTGTAGTTGTGCATGAGACTCGACGTGACATCTCTCCAAGCAGGGTCAAGGCCTGCCCCCCCCCCCCTCCTGCTGCATTGCATTATGGTCACTGTCTGGATGGCTAGAGAGAACTGGTACCATGAGATTGTGTGACCTTCTTTGACCTTAGGGCTTCAAATGTCATTCAGCCTTTGATCGTTTTGGCTCTAGCCTTGTATGTAGTAGCTTAGTATTCATATTCAGCCGTTGTTGATGTGACGCATGCATTCCAATGGATTACGGTTTTGCTTTTCTTTCTTTTTTTTACAGACAACCTTTTGGTCATCAAGAGGCTTTACTCTAAGTAATCCGTCTTTTAGGATACGACACATGCTTCCTCACTATAAACAGAATATTATTTACGTTCTCGTATTCACAGGTTTAGAGAAGGTCCCTCTCATAAGTTAACATTGGCCATAACCACATAATGTCCTTTTGGTTTCCACCACGCTGTGGACAGACTTTTCATCTGCCCTCCTATTCACTCCTGCCGTCTCTCGCCGCTAGCTTTAGCAGCCAGTGTCCTGTCACAACGCGGGCATAATAAGTCACCATGAAATAATACCTTTCTGCTCCCGCACCCCGCCCTCTTGTCCGACTTCCCTTTCTCACTTAGAAGGCATCATTAGTGAACGTAGGGCTGATCACTCTTCATAATGGTGGGACCTGAGAGAAGGGGACTCGTCCTCTTTGTTTCCATCCGGCGATCGGGAGACTTAATCAATGTGTCATCCACCCGGATTGCCATCCACCATTACAAGCCCAGTGCCCTCTCAAGGTTATCGAGCTAATTGTGGTATTAATAAGTATGAAAGGCTGGTGAACATGCCACGCTGAATGCCATGAAGCAGTGATGAACATGATATATTTCCAATTTGCCACTGATGTATGCACAAACAGTTTGACGAAGGCTAAAAGCCTCTGTGACTTTTCCTAATAATAATCATTAAGGGCTGTGGCGATATCAGTCTTCCAGGGAAAATAGACAACATCTCTAACTTCTTTCAACTCTCTCGGTTCACTTCTCTGGGTATGACATATTTGTCCAATGAGTGTTTGTGATCAAACATTTATCAATGGCTATAAAAAATATATATAATTAAGAACTAAATAGATTGTATATAATATAGTGTATTATATTTCATATAATATGATGTGCAGTAACCTTATGGCAACCACCCCCCCCACCCCCCCCCCCCACCCCCCCCAAGAAAATCACCACATTAATATGCATATGGCGGAAAAATTTTAAAACCCAATAAAACAGAACTTAAAGTAAAAGGTTACCAGTCATCCCGCCAAACCGTGGGAAAGGCTAAATTTGAGTGAAAACCATGTGGAGCCACACGCAGTATCATGTGTCCGGGTCCCACCTGTCTCGGTTATGAAATTTGAACATTGTCATCTACACAGGATACAGCAATGGCCCATACCCTCCACCGGCACTGCTGCCAGAGCATCATAGCTTGGTGAATCCCAGTCCACAGCAGGGAGTCCAGAGCGGGGGGGGGGGGGGGGGCTAGGAGGAAAGCGAGCTCCCCCACTCTGCTCGCTGGAGGGTTAAATTAGCCCCTGGCAATCAGACGAAAACAACAGGAAATGGGGCCGTGCCGGTGCAGATCTTAGAACAAAGCCTTCACCGCTGACCCCAGCCTGCATTCATCCTGCCTAGCAGCCCAGGTGAAAGTCTTTAACCCCTACAATGGGCTAAAAAAGCCAGGGTGAGGTCCTTTAAGATGAGTTTTTTTCCGCCTGAGTTAGGAAAGCTCTCTGCTCAGCTCTGTGTCTGATTGGTATTCTACACTAGCGGTCAGCAGGAGAATTGGAATAGAAACCCTGCCCAGGCATTTAGAGGACACCAAAAACACCACCAGCGGGTGTTCTGCTACACAATCACTTCCAGGCACACAGTGAAAAATGGCTGCATTTGTACAACTAAAACATACAGGGAATTCCGGTTTTACCATTTCGCTGCATGTTACAGTGAAATGAAATGCGCAATGGGTACTTTCAGATCGACTAACATTTACTATTTTATAATGTAGCAGTATTTTACTGGAAAATGCTATTCTTTCTGTGTACTTTAAAGGGATAGTTCAACTTTTTGGGGAAATGTTCCTACTTAGCCGTGATCAAACGAGAAGATCGATATCAATGTAATGATTGTGCGTCCAATATTGAGTTATTTAGGTCAGTAGGTGGGTAAATGTAGCCTAGCTTAGCACAATGACTGTAAGCCAGTAACAGGCTAACATGACTGTCACACATGGCCCTGCACTTAACATGTCCTTGGGGATTGGCAGGGCATATACCTATGCTAATTAGAACAACAGGCACATGCTTTTAATCTATGAAGAAAGTGGGTTTCATCAATGTAAGAATACAGGTGCGAACAATTATGTGGTTTAAGAACACTTCATGAATCCGACGTAGACTTTGATTAACTTTCGAGACTTAACTTTCTTGAGATCAAATTTACAAAAAAACATAAGAAGATATTGTTGAATGAGGCCTAGTGTTCTTGTTGTATTCCTGTGTGCTCTGTTTTGTCTTATGTACTCTTCTTTTATTTAAAATATAATTGAGATGTAAGGCCGCTTAAAATAGTCTATCTAAATATGTAAAAACAATTAGACTCAAAAGACTCTAGATCAACCAACACGTTATATTTGTGTCCAATTCACACAGTTTAAAACATATATACAGAGCTCCATGTTATGGGTAACATGTAGTTAACCACAAACATAACCTCCTTGGAGCAGTTTAGAGATGCAGCATAAATTACCATGACAACACTTATCCACCTTTTGTAGTGTCGGGTTACTCCTCAAGTTACACCCAATGCCACAAAGTTACTCCTGAAGTTACCTGGATAAGCAAGCTTTCTCGCTTTGTAGTACAGGCCTTAGGTTGACATAAGGGTTAGGGTTAGTCATGTTTTTTTTTTACTGTTTAGCCAATACCAGTTCACTATCTTTAAACAAACCAACCAACAGCTTTCAGCCTTCTGCAACTCTAGCAGATGTTGAAGGCAACCACCCCCAATACTAATGACACAAGGTAAGAATTGAAAAGTGAAGATGTTTTTAACATTTTCTACCACGGCCACCTTTTATTATTTTTTGGATTGGTATAATGATCCATTGCTGATAAGAGGACATATGATGCTACGTGGTGCAAACAAAAACTAAAACCAAACTGGACGCAAGAATTCTATCACTGAATACCTAAAGGTTGTGTGGCAGAAAAGGAAAAATACTAATGCAATTTCACTGCACATTCTGTTTTGCAAGTGCTGTACTTCAAATAAAGGACAGACAACTAACATGTTACGTTCAAGAAAAGGATTTGTGAAGAATCTTTTCAAGGCGATATTTGCTTTCAGATCAGAGGGCGAAAATATGCTGCCTCGGTTTGCTTTAGCCGAAGCCATTGAATATGCTGCTGTTGTCATTTTCAATAGCCATCACAATAAAGACTGCACCTTTCAGAAAATGTTCCCTCAAAATGTCAGGGCCATTCTTGAGAGCCTTGAAGGACAGTCAGTCTTTAAAAGCAATATTAGCAGTAAATATACGAAGTGGTCCTTGGCTGTCTATCTGCGTCTACCATCAGTGTGTGGTAGTGGGCGATAATCGCCATGGAGAAATGGCATCTAAAGTGTTTGAACTTTCCGTTCCCAGCTGTACATATCCTGCTGGCAATAGTGTCACGGCCGTGCCCTCTGCTCTTTTACCCAGACTGCCATTTCCTTATTTCCAGGTGAATCCATGAACTCGGCTCTGAATCCCATTGATCGTATTTGTGACAGACTTTTAGAGCATTTCAAAAATGGTTTCACGTGCAAACGTAAACTCATAATATATATTCTGTACTATATTTGTACTAAAGTTTAAACGTGAAATCATGTGTATATGCTAATAATGTGAGCATGATTTCTCATTTGGTATCCATCACAACTAAACTTGTCATCTTTACTACTACTAAATACGCAGAATAAAAAAGACAAAACACAATCCACAAGAATAGTTGAGTAAAGTTTCACAAATTAGTTCATGTTATGTATACTCCAACACCAACCATGTTGTTTTCAAGTTACAATGGATACTCCTAATTAGCTGGTTTGACTAGTGTGTATGTATTGTACTGTCTTGTGCTGTCAAATTACTTCCCACGGCTCTCTTTAATGAAAACTAAATATATTAAATCCCAACAGTATCTATATTTCCACAAGATGCACAGTAATTGTGTGTTCCCTTTTTAACCTGTATCCTCTTCATAGAAACATCAAAACAAATGTGCTGCTGCTTGTGCTTTGCTCTGTAAAAAAAATGTAAAAGATGGACTGAATCTCTACGGTAAACATTCACACCGCTCAATTGCACCCGTGTCACATCACAATCCATTAAAGTCCAACTTTGAGTTTTTCAAACATTGGGATTATCTCTTTAAAATCTCCCATCTATATCTGCCCCTCACATCCAAATACTCCTCCTAACTAGCTATAAAGTTTTGTGTGCTTTAGTGCCCAACTAACATGTATCATGTGTCATTTTCAAAATGGGTAGGTAAACATCTGCATGCGTGCATGCGTGTGTGTGTCTCAGTGGGCTACAGGAGATCACTTCAGCTGTCAGAGGGTGACAAGTATGTGTGTACTCCTCATTCTAGTAGAAGAGCATGTGCCTTAGTCCATAGCTCTCCAGATAATCCGGAAGGGCCTTGGACCCTCTGTCAACTCAGGAGTCTGCTAGCACACTGATAGCAGTACTGTCAATCAAGTCTGGGCCCTAATGGCCATGGCTAGGAAGGTAATGCACCAATGTTTAGGCAAGGGAATGTATAAACCTACTTACCCACCCCCAGAATATACCGATTTTAAAACTGTTTCTATAGCAATTGGTGTAGCATGATATCAAATTCAAATAAAAAGGGATCTAATCAGTGTCCTGACAACAATTGAATGTAAACCGTTGTCAGCATTGTGATAGCTTTTCACACATATACATTCGTAATGTCCACAGGCTTGTCTCTGTCTGGGTATGATAATAACAGGTAGGTTTTCCCAACAGTTAATTACGCCTTTAAAGCCTTTTTACATTTATATTTGTCAGGAAACTACTGTGCACTGTAAAGTGTGAGGAATGAACATATTTTTAAGCAGTAAACATTACCGCAAAGATTGGGTTTAGTAAAGGAACAACCCATCATTTTACGAACAAATGGATGTGTTTTTGTGCAGCTATTTTGAACTGCAATCATTTCGATTCCATCAAACTCTCTTCCCCCTCCTAAAGCTGACCTACGGGTCACCAGTCTCATTGTCATAATTACCATCATCACAATCCCCTATTATCTTAATTGTCTTTATCTTCTCGTTAGCTAATTGACACTGAGATTATGGTTGCCTGGGAAGGTTTTCTCTGGGAGACAATGAACAGACGGAGATCCAGAGGAGACATCTGCCTTTTGAGACTGAGAGGAGTAGCAACTCGTCTGTCAAGCTAATGACTGTCTCAACAACTGTACACAATTATCTGAAGCTAACTGCTGCTGGCTGACACTGGAGGACACACACTTTCACACTGTGAGTAGACGCACACACTGCTGCGCACCCTTGCACACAGAGAAGGTTGTACACGTAAACACACGCACACACACACACACACACACACAGACACACACACCCGAACACCTTCTGTGTGTCAGAAGCTAATTACATGACGACGAAGGGGAAAAGGAAAAATGTAATTACAGCAATCAGAACTTGGTAGAAATGTTAGATTTTTTTGAAACATCATCAATTAAAAAGGAAATCTAAAACATCATTGATTTTAAATAAAGCACACAGAAGAAGAACATGGTGTATCCTTAAAAAAAATATTGACATAATTTGTGCCGTATTTTTTTTTTGCACCTATTTTTGAAAGGAGAGCAAAACACATCCGCAATTCAGCCTTTCCGGTGACTGAATGAGATTACTACAGGTTATGGTTACAGGTTTTCGGTTATGGCGCAAATTCCTTGTCAAACCGTAGCATCTAATCTTTTAGCACTCTGGTAATAATACTAATAATTACACCTGTAAAAGGATTTCTAAAAAAAGGTGTTGCATCGAGGCTCTCTTGACTTCGTACAGATTCATTTCTATATGAAGAGAAAATAAGTCTTTTTTACCAGTGGCCCTGTCTTCTTGATCTCGCCCCTCTTACCCTTTTCTAGCTCGCCCCTTGACACATTTTCAGATTCTTCTCAATTCACTCCAACTTTACAGCCGTCGCTCTTGCTCTCTCTTAACGTCACCGCGCTGAATGTGACCCGCCCCACTCTGCTCTCTCTTTCTCCTTTTCTGCTGTCCAGGCCCCCCCCCCCCCCCCTTTGCTCTGCCTGCTCTTTGTGTGAAGCCTTGTGCTGAGCTGTGAGCTGCTGAGCAGAGCTTGGTGTCGCTGGTAATAAGGCCCTTTGGGAGCCTGTACAGTAGCGAGGTCTGGGAACTGTCTGCATATGAAAGGGCCCTGCACTCTTCGTGTCCTACTTTAGAAAGACTTTAGCTGGGCAGGCTCGCTGGGTGAGTAAGGGGGCGGGGGGGTGGATATGGGGCTGGTGCAGTTTGGGGAATTAGAGGGGAAGATAAAACTCTGAAGTGACATAAAACCATGCTTGAGCGTTGAAGTTCAAGGTGACAGAGTTGAGGATTAAACTTTAAAGCCTTTTTAGGGATGTGTGTGCGCGGGGCCTATATTCATGTATAGCGGCTCTGCAGCGTGCCGAGTGTGCCCTCTCGGGTCGAGATGTAACAGTGGTGTGAACTTGCCTGGAAACCTTTCCATATACATTGGCAAGGTTGAGTGACTCGAAAACTGGTAATTCCAAAAGTTCTAACTATCTTTTTATAGAGAATAAAATAGATAGGGATTTAACTTGAGATGAGAAGCAACCAGGATACATAAGCACAAATAATTGCATGAAGAATGGAAATATCCAACTTCAACGCAAATACATTTCACAATCAACGGGCTGTGTGGGTGGCTGAAGCTTTCACATTCAGTTCTACATATTTTGCTTTGCATAGGCATTGCTTTTACTTCTGGTTTGCACATTTCTTGAGGGAAATTCAACTGTCGTTTCCCATCTTCTTGGTATTGTGTTTTCAGCATAACTCAGTCAGACCCTTCTGATTGATAACATAGATGAGATTGTCTCAATTTCAGTCAGTCTTAGAACTTTTCCAATGTTTATAAAGGGCTGTTTCACCTGTGCCTTTGTTGAGTCATGGAGAGGACCCAGTCAGAAAGAGAGAGAAAGATAGCGAGAGATCGGAAGAGAGAGAGATATATATACCAAAAGAGAGGGGGAGAGAGAGAAAAAGAGAGTGTGAGAAAGTGCAAAAGACTGATAGAAAACGAAAGGGGGCGAGACAGAGAGAGACGGTAAGAGAAGACAAGAAAAGTCTTGTTTTATTGATCATTTGGCAAAGGATCCCGACTCACCTCAGGGTCAGAACTGAAGGCTAGGGAAGGGAATTAGCCCCAGCCATCTGAACAAGGATCAGTCTTGGAGCATCCTAAGAGCCCTAAATGTCAACAGCACTTATCAGGAGTAGGGTCCTATCAGCCATTTATTTGTCTGTTTGAAGACTCGCAGAAGCAATAATGGAAGCAAGATTTTCTTCTGTTTTTCTACACAGGTCAGCTTGGGAAAGCCTGACATTGAAACATAACATACTAGCAGACGTCGGCCAACAATTGAGAGTCCCATCGGAGATTGCAACAGTAAACTTAAGAGCCGATCTATTACTCTGGTCCAACACACAGCAAACGGTGTACTTTATCAAGCTAGGAGTTCCAAGGGAATAAGTGGTGACGAGGCATACAAAGAAAGAAACTCCATTATTGTAAACAGCGAAGCTGGAGCACCAAGGTGTGTCCTGTGCAAGTTGGATGCCATGGCCTTGTGGCAGTATCAACAAGCAAACTACTCCAGGAAATAGGAATCTGCAGCAAGGACCTGGGCCCGACTTTAAAGGATGTGAAAAACACCAGAAAGAAGGAGCCCATGGTTGTGGCTAAAATGGAAGGATCCCATCTGATTACCGAAGTGTAATACATCATACAGAGAAACCAAAGGATAGTCGCTAGATAGATAGATGTAGCCTATTTAAGTTCCGTTCTCAAAGTTCATGTTGTTCAGTTGTTGCTTTCTAGGCCTACCTTTGTGAGTCGAACTAAACGAATCTCTTTGTGAAATTGTGCCTTCTATGTCTGACTCCGTCTATTTCCTTATTTTGAGTCTGTATTTGGGTCGCCACTAGCTAGCCTTGACAAAGCTGTTACAAGCTAACAGGAATTAGGATGGGAAAGATAGAAAACGTAGGTTTCCTGCTGGGCCAGGTCGAGAGTGCCGAGAATATTATAGGGAAATAGGATTCATCCTCAGGACAAAAGCTACACTTCCTGCTGAGCAGACTATAAAAAGCCAGCAGATTGAGAGAATTAGGTAAGCTTTCCAGCAGAGCGTGCTTTTACCAAGCATGCAGGGATGGTTAGTACTAGTAGGGGATTCTAGGGATATCACACAAGTTTAATACATCGTCTTGTTTCAATTAAATATATGGCCAGGCCAAGAACGGATATCAAGTGGTGTGGCTCTTAGACATCAAAGCTCACACTTCAGCCTTCGAGCGATGTGGCGAGCATCACTTAACCGAACATCTAGGAAGGAAGTTTCTCACTTGAAAACCCCAATGACATCTGCTCTCCACCCAAATTCTTTCTAAATATTGGTTTTATGTATGTGCTCATTTGGGGTTTTGGCCTCATGGATAGTGTAACATTGTATCTTCTTACACATCATAACATGTATTTTGAAATTGAAAAACTGGAACTAGAAAAACTGATGCCTTTCTGGGGTTAATTCTTGAACATGAAAAATACCCTAGGATTGTGATTGTGAATATTCTTTTTGAGCCAAATTGAGGTACACTGCAGGTTCAAAGTCTTAACAAAATCTCTCTGTGATGAGCATGTATTCTACAATGTACAATTTCCCCCTCCGTGGTTCTTTATTTTTACTTCAACAATAGAACACTCAATCCAAAAGATAAAAGTGTTCTTCTTGTCTTTTCTATGTTTGTCATTTTCTGCTCCGTTGCTCTAGCTGTGGTTTGCCTTTGTTTGGTGGTTGAAGACAGCAATGTAGTGGGTCAGCAGAACTCAGACAATTACAAAGTCCCTTTTCTCATAATTGAATCGGATTTGGAGGAGGACTGATAATCCGTGTCTAGTGCGGCAAAAAGTCAGCCGCTCAAGCAGTGGTAAGATACATTAAAGATGCAAACAAATACTTTAAAATCTGTTCCATGAAGTTACGCTTGCGAGATTACAAAAAGGGAAGAAATAAGAAGAAGAGAAGGGAAGAGGGTCATGTCTCATGAGGGTCACGTACAACAGGCTGAGCCGAGATGAGCACGGCCCAGTCCCCAGATACTGTTGCAACATGGACTAATTACCGTTAGATTAATGGCGCAAGGGAGTCCTTTTCCCACAGCAACATGTTATGGTTAAAATCATATTCAAAAAGAGAGGAACGATAAAGAGTCGAAATAATCTGCGTAATTGTCTTCAACTCTCTTACGTTGCTGTGCGCGTGGGTGAAGGAAGACTAAAGTAGTTAATTTGTCAATGGTGGGTGACTATATAAAGCAGTCTTGCTGCATGTTTCAGATGTAATATTGGAGGAGATGCTGCATGCTCCGGCAGATGGTCAAAGAAACAACAAAAACTAATTGACACTTAATTGACAACTAATTGTAAACACTTGACAGGTGTACACATGTTCCAACAAACGAGTCTTGACTGATCTCTGTCGGCCTCTCTCTCTCCCACGTCCCCCCCCTCGCTTCATCTCTCTGTCTAGCGTGGGGGCAAGTCACTTCCTCCTCTTAATTAGCCCCCCCCCCCCCCCCCCCCCCACCCACACACACACACACACACACACACACACACACACTTACTTTACCCTCTTTCTCCATCCTCTCTTCTTTCCCTCCCTCCTCTCCTCCTGAGCCATGCCGCGCGTAGAGGAGTAGAGAAGATGGAGCTCGGCTCGGCTCAGACCCACACACCAATTACCATCCTCCCACATCCTTTGGCATCCAGATGCCTCTTAGAAAGACACAAAAGCTGCTAATTAAACACTTAAGCAACTGCACGCTTCTCGGCGGCTGGATGCAGGGAGCGAGGGGGTGTACGAGCCGCCGCGTAGATGAAGGAGAAGCACGGGAGAAAGAGAGAGAGAAGGAGGTATAGAATAGGGTGACCTTTGAGGGGAAGGTCATACTGGAATGCAGAATGAAAGAAGCAGCAGCTGCAGGCTTAGCCCCGTCCCGGCATGGACATTAATAGGCTTGGTCAACAACGTCCGGTGTCTATGTATTTGGCTGGAGTGAGCACTTCTGGCTGAAGATGAACAGAATTGACAAATAATTATCCTTTATAAACACTGTGTCAATGCAGAAGAGATGAATACTCAATGGAATTATAAACCACCAGAGGAAAAGACATGTTAAGTCACAAACTGATGCAAGAGGATAAACTTTCCAACTGAATGCGGATCATATTCTTCCGCTAAGGCTTTAATTGTATTCTTGGGGGAAAACATTTTTTTTTAAGCGATATGTTCCTAGGTTGTGCTCAGCTAGACTCAGATTCGACTATTGTTTCTGGAATATTTCCTAGAACCATCATACTGAGCAACAATAAATTACAGAGATAAGTCACTGTGCTTACCAGGGGTGCGAAACAGTAAGAACCCTGTGACACAATATTATCATAATAACTCAGTGCTGAAACAGCAACATGGTGATTTTTGTGTTTTGGCATGGAAAATATTATTAGGTATTATTTGATCAGCAGTAGAATAAGAATGCAGCTCACTAGGTTTTCCTTTCTTCAGATAGTCCTACGCGTATCCATCTTGAATTTTAAGGTTTGGGAGCTGTGTAAATTGTCACCTTGCTCTCACAGTTTTGTTTTTGACAATTGGCCCCTAGTGAGGCGGGAAGACGGAAAACCAGATAAGAGTTTAAAGCTGTAGAGATCATTAGCATGGACCGCAAGGTAGGATCCAATAGAGCGGGTGTCTCCACCCCAGCACACTGCATGTCTGTTCATATGTATCTGCCTGTTACCTGTATGTGAGTGTATCTGTGTGTGTGTGTGTGTGTGTGTGTGTGTGTGTGTGTGTGTGTGTGTGTGTGTGTGTGTGTGTGTGTGCATATGACTGTCTGTGGGCTCTGTGACAGATGAGCTTCCCTCGGTTTCATGTCGCTTTTTAAAGAATTTTCAGGTGACTTCAAAGCTAAGGGGGGTGGGGGTGGGGGGGTGCTAGAAAGGCACTGGGGTGATCAAACAGCAATATTACAAGAGTCTCATCCCCAACCTTTCCTTTGGCTGGGAGATGAAAGACCACCTGACAGAAGGATTTCTGTTGAGGCTTCCAGGCCTGGACCTGGTCTGACCAGCCTCAGGACCAGGTGGAGCCAGTGTGGGCTTCACAAACAGAGAGGATCTGGTCACCATCGTCACACCTCCCAGTCCCTCTCCGGAGCTAAAGGGAATACAAATAATTATTTGTGTTTGTTCCCCTTTATGTCATTTTCCTGTTATACTCTTCATCCATCGACAACCTTTTGTAGCCTCTGTATTTCCTGTAGTAAGTTTGCATTCGGAGAAACTTGTGAAAGTACAGAGCAGTAACTTTCTGAGGATTGCCGAGATATAAAGATGGTGTGCATCAAAAGGCTCCAAAAGAGCCTGAAAAAATGGATTTACTTTACTGTGAACTCACAGATAAACATCCATGCTTTTGCCAGGGAATGAAAGTGTTTTTCAAAGAGAGAGCGGGCAGAAGGGGGGAGAGAGAGAGAGAGAGAGAGAGAGAGAGAGAGAGAGAGAGAGAGAGAGAGAGAGAGTGAAAGGGAAAGATGGGGAGACAGAGCAGGTGGGAGGGTGGAGATGGGGAGAGGCAGTGAGGGAAGGCGCCAGAGATAGAGGGGGTGTAAAGTAAAAGCGAGCACCCCCCCCCCCCCCCCCCCCCCCCCCCCCAATCACGCGCGAGAGGCACAGTGAAGCTGACTGTTTGAGGTTAATGCAGAAGAGACACCCCCTCCTCCGCCTTGGCCTGAAGATAAACATCACAGAGAGACACAGGATTAAAGGTTCTACTGTACAACTAACACAAACACACACACACACACACACACACACAAAGCACATAGCTGTACTGTACATATACAGTAGAGAGAAACACAGACGCACACTAATGCTGCACAACAAACACACGCGAATGCACAGACATGCAGACAAACCAATGTGAACGCATAGAATGGCAAACCCATCATCCAAAAACCATGGCAACTTCATTGGCAAAAGCTGTCCACTCTGATTATCGATAACTTCATAAAACCTTCTGGCAAGGGCAGGTCTCGTGTGTTCATGATAAACCGAAGCAAAGCTAACATCTACATTATGAAAGTTTTATGATGTTTTTCTTTCTCCCCACCGATTTGAGAAGAGCGCGAGCATGCAATCTAATTAGCTGAGCTAAGCCTGGCATTCCCCCAGAATGGGAATATACCTTTCCTCACACGCATTCAGAGCAAGAAGATCGCCAAGACGATGAGTTAGAAACGTAGCGGGCTAGGTAAACAGACGTCGCATCCTGTGTGGAAGGGGATGGAGCACAGCCACTGGGCCACACAATCAAACCCGTCAGCACACCGGACACTTCACTTCCCCTCATCAGCTCGTCCAACAGTGGTGGATGAGCACTCCCACCGACATGCAGAACATCAAGAGAAATCAGCCATGGACATTGGTTGGAGTTACTGGGAAGTCACACTGGGATAGCAAGTGAACAAAGTGGGATTCTGGAAGGGAATTGGAGGGGAAAGCGCCCGGATAGCATGGCTATTCGAAGACACGGCGAAGCCACGGTGGAGCCAACAGTGCTTTAGCCCTTCCTTTCCTTTTCCCCCTTTATTTGTTTTGTTTGTTACCACCAAAATGAATACATGACAGAAAGCCAATAATCCAGTTCATAGACCAGTCGCCGTCTCCTCTGCGCTGCCCTCCTCAAACCTGCAACATTCCACCGCAGAAAAGGTCTCCTACACTGTGAGATATTGCTTTAATTTACAAAGGACGGGGGTGAGGAGAACAATGGTTTTTTTCTGTTGGGTGTTGGGCCATCTGGGGATCAAATAAATATGAGTTCATACACTACAGGCAAGACACGTCTCCGGCAGTGGGAGAAACAGCAGCAACACTTCTTTATTGGTTTAATAATAAAAAATAAAAAACTGTTGGGAGGGGGGCTCCTGTGATGTGTCCTGTGTCCACTTGACCAGAACTCAAATATGAACATGTTGATTTAGATTCTCCAGAGAGCAAGACACAGCAGAACAAGCACACAGATGCAATTAATGAGGCCCTGGGAGGGGGCTGGATGTGGGTGTGGGTGTGAGTATGTGTAAGCGTGTGTCTGTGCATACACATTCCCTCTCCAGACACATAAGAGGTGGTTCATTCTTCTTGTTTGATGTCAAGAGGTTAGACGTGATCAAACCCGAACTCTCTAATCTAATTATAATAGTCTATCACCCACATGTACACTGCAAAAAGCTACAGCGAGTTACCATGACGGCGTATGGCCGAAACATCTGAGGGACTGGCTAAACATACTTTACGGAAAACAACATTACAGAAAACTCTCCCTATCTCTCTCCCTGGCCGGGGGAGAAGCCTGAAGTAACAAATCAAACAAGAAGTCAAACCCCAAAACATTTCCCCCTGGAAGCAAGACCGCGCCTCACAATGGTTCCCCCCTTATCTCCCCTCAAACACCTGCCCTGTTGGTTTCTACTTATCCTGTGATTAAGGCTGAGGCTATTTTGCTGTAATTCACCGAAAAATTATTTCAGAAATAAATAAATATAATAGCAAGCAGGGAGAGTAAAGGAGCTTTAGGCCTGTTGAGAGACAACGTCTCGCTGGAATAATGTTGCTCTGAGACTGGAATACCTAAGCGGAGAAAAGAAGACAGGATTCAAGGCTGCCATGGCTCTTTGCTCCTGCTACACACTTACCTGCCGCAGTCAGAACCCACAGCATCAAACTAGGGTCATATATCCTATATTGGTGAACAATAATCTAAATAAGGGCAAGTGTAAGAATAATGATGGTAGTTATAATAACAATAATCCCTTTTCTTGTACAGCACTTTTCCCAGAGTTACAAACGATGTCAGTGGCAGACTATATAAAAAGGTTTAGCTATTGAACACTTGTCCAAACAAGTCTTCAGAAGGGATTTAAAAGTAGATTAGGAGTTAGCCAGCCTTATATTTTAGGTAAGGCTGTTCCGAAGTCTGATGGTTTTTACTAGCAAATGTAGAAAATGCTTTATAGCCCCTGGTTTTTATTTACCTGAGGTACAAATGTAAAATTACAGATACAAATTAAACCAAGATTTATAGCTGCAGGTTTTACATAATATGTAGCAACATTCCCAATGTTGTTAAGTATTCCAGCATAGAGACTTGAAGTGCTGAAAAATGTTAATCTCAGATTTGCGACCGTTAAGCGGGAGAAAAGTGTTGGACATCCAACTTTTGATGTCTTCAAACAATGATTACAACCGTCTAGGTTGCTGAAATCATTGGGATTCTAAGGCATACACAGCTGCATAGTAATGAAATGAGATGAATGTTTACTGTCTATATGACCCAGAGGATGCTTATACAGTATATGGAAAACTGAATAGTGCCTAGAACAGAATAATAAGTTGGATCCCATTGAAACACATAGCTGGGATTTTTTTCCAGTGTTTAATCGGTGGATTTGCACTGTATTTCTCCACTGCTTACTACTGTGCAGGTCTCTTACCGATGATGATGAAGTATTGCGACAGAAGTCCAATTCCTTGTCTTTGCAGCGTTGTTCCAAGGGAACATCCGTCCACTTGGTTCACTCCATTGCTGAATCTTAACTGGAGTGGCCATGGGGTAAGCCCTTTGTCCACAAGCAGACAATGTTTCAGTACTGTTGCCTAGTAACACCATGCAACTAATGTGACAGAATGTCGATACCTAGGAGACGCTTGTGTTACTTCAGAACTTTGCGAACTGAAAAGTGCCTTTTTTATTTCAAATCAAAGTGTGTATAAGATCAAGATCACACTAAACCTTATGACGCTTTAAAATCCACCAAGATGGGGACGTGCTAATTAAAATGGGAAGGTGAGGAGGGTGGCATGCATACTTATTCTGGGTATGACATATTGTACCAATAATGAAACAAGTCAAACATCAATTCCCTTTGTTTCGCGTGAATTAACTTATAGAGACACAGTGACTAAATAGCTGCACTAAATACAGAATAAATTCAAATGAGATTGCTGGGTATATAGGTCCTGTCTGACAAATCTTCTTGGCTAAACCTTTTCTAGTCCCTTTAGAGTCTTCCTGTTCTCCTACACCCTCACCTACACTTGCCCAGTCTATCTTCCCTGTTTGACCAGAATTACACCATCCCTGAGCTCAGACAAGTTTCACTGGTTTCCTAACTTCATCGAAGTCCAAAGGAGGGAGCAACACTGCTCTCTGCTGGAACAGACAATACATATACTTGTTCACGGCTCCTAGGGGTACCTTTTAGGACTACTTCTTGAAAGTATGGCCGGTAAGGGGTATACATTGAAGATGTCCTCCTGGTAATGGTACCCTTGCCTTGAGAATTGACTGATGTCGTGCCTGTCTTCATTATCCAAGAGCTGCGGAGAATTCCCCTCTTTACATCAACAAGCGTTAGCCACACAAACACAAAAGGCTTTATCATGACTTTATGCGTTTCACCCTGTGTGTGTGTGATTGTACCCACCAACATCTAAAAGGACCAAGGCTGAGTGTCCCCCCAAACCCCTGCAAAGAGTTAAAGACTGTGTGAGATGGCTAAGGGTGTTGCTATGCGACTATTGAAAACCGATTTTAAGACAGCCTTGAGCTCCAAGCAAAAAAAAGTACATATTTTTTAAATGAGTTACAATATTTTCTCTTTGATTAGAAGTCATGTAAAACATCGCTCATAAGGAAAGCTTTCTAATCCGAACCAAAAATTACAAAATAAGGCCAGCTCTGAAACCACTTACTTTCTAAAGATAAATTATTTCTCAATGTCCTGCACATTGGGTGGAGTTCACGGTTCAGTGTACACTTCGACCAATGTGTGTCAGACCTCAATTTAAGCACACAATTAAAATACCCATAATATATGTCTTTACAATTCCATGGTCCCTAATAGCAATTTGTGGTTTATTTCAACCTTCAGAAATAAAGCCAAAACAAAAGTTGTTGATGTTGTTGCCTTTGACTAAAGGCCAATTAAAAAAAAGGTCAGCCATATCTGGGACCTTAGTACAAATTGCAAAGTTTCGGGGTTATCTGTCCATTCCCCTCTTTTGAACCACACTATGAGCATGCAAAGTTTCTCTGCAAACGAAATACTATTTAATTACGATTTAATTTCCGTCCCTGAGACAGTCAGCCAGTTCAGTCTTCTCAAGCATGTGGGTGTAGTCTGTTTGTTAAAAGGTGGAAGTCGGGCAATTCCTTTACTCAAACGCGCCCTTATCACACAAGACTAATCTGGCCTTGCTCCCATGTCTCTGAAAACAGCCACACAGATTCTCCCTATTGCCCCTTTGTTTGCTAACCAGTCTAGCAAGTCAGCGGATAATAACCCAAGCCATGCCTAGTCACAATGGGGGAACAAATCCACACTCAAATCTCATAACTTGGCGCTAGCTCGCTATTGATTTCTTTCATAAGCCCCGGTGCGCGGTACGATGTCGGGTGTTGTCCAACCCAGTGCCCAACCAGTCACCTCTCTGAAGAGTAATTACCAGGTCTTTTATTTTCTTCGGTGTCCCTCATATCGGGGCACTCATCTTTGACAGCGGTGGCTCAAATTAAATTCTGTCATCAGATAATGGAAGTCATTAGGTTCTGATGGAACTCCAGACGCCAACCAACCCCCGGTGCACGCCATTTGATAACCGCAAAGAATGACTAGGCCGCCCGGCGGAAGGGATACAATCCCTAATTCTCCGAGTCTACATAATTTGGGCGATCCTTTTATCAGCTAAAGTAAATTATTGTCATGCTGGGTTCCCATTAATTATTTTTTATTGTTTGGTTTGGTTGCTTATAAGACTCTGACAGTGGATACAGTCACGGCCACAATTAGGCTATGTAATGGTGAAACAATGCGTTGGTAAAACTTTGCTCAGGTGCAATTGTGCAATGAATCTGACGCAAATCAACTGGATGGCTGCCAAGATATCCAAGTGTGTTCTTTTGTTTAGGTATCCTGACATAGACTAATAATAAGAAAACAGATCTTCAGAATCAGAAGCATATGGTGGTAGGCTGCAGAACTACCGAATATACAATGCTCATCTCCAGCTCCAAGTTTTGCTTTCTACTTTATCTCAAATTGATTGTTGACATATGTAGCACCAATAATGTAATAATTTCCTATAAATACAATAACCCCTGAAAATGTCCCAAAAATTGCACTTAATCGAAAATGTAGTAAAACCTAAAAATGTGATAACTTGACCAATAATGTAATAAAATGTCCTGATTGATATTGTTATACAATATTTTTACAGATAATTTAATACCTGTGTAATACAATGTCACTTGACATTGAGGAAGTTGGGGGGTTGTGGTTGTTTTTAAGAGGAAGTGTTTTGTTGGAAATTCATGAGAGTGAAGAAGTTTAGTGAACAGTTACCTGGGGTCTCCAGTGCTGCTCAGAATCTTATCGGCCCTGGAATTCTGTATCCTTACATATGGTGGTATCCCAGGGAGGTAGTCCATCACCCACTCAATAAGGCCAGGATGTTGCATGTCCCTGAGTTTTTGCCCATGTGCGTATGGCTGCATGGTGCTCAAAGTCTGCACTTTAACCTAATACACATTTTTTCATTTCAAATCCAATGTATATAACATTCTTACATTTTTTAAACACAAAATGTAGAGCTCTGGACTGTAAATGAATATAGTATTACATTATCCGTCAAAAGTATTAAATTATCAGTTTTGAAAAGAAATGACCCACCTTAAAATGTAATTAATTCCCAATAATGTAATAAGGTATTACATTAGCTGTAAAAATGTTATTGGTCGAGACATTTTATCACACCATTGGTCAAGCTATTACATTATTGGGGTTTATACAACTTTTTATCAAGTTAAATGCAAATTTTACATTTTCAGGCATTATTTCATTTTCAGGAACTCATTACATTATTGGGTGTTACAACATTCACTTCTGCAGTTCAACCAGGAATAGCGACGTTGTGGATCATAGTTTATAGAATATTAAAAGAAACACTATAGAATTAATATTCACATTTGGCTGACTGAATGGTAAAAATAGGAAATAGGCTCCTGCTGTTAGGTTCATTTGCACCGGAATTATGCATTCATAAATTCATGAATTTTCGGTTAAAATGGCATTTGCTGAGCTGTGGCTAAGGCCCTGTCAACCTTAAGTGCTAGGCAAAATAGTTTAATTGGTCTCAGTCTTTCGCTCTGTTGATTACGGGGTTGCTGCGAGCAGAATGCTGAGATGCAGGCTAAAAGCCCTGAGATGAGAAGGGAGAATGGAAGAGGTGCTTTGGAAGAAAAGGTCACAGTAATCGCCATAAAGGGCACTGAACAAAATAATTAAAGGGAGAAATAATTGGCTGGAAGTTGTTTATGTATCTGTTTTTATGTGTGTATGGATTTGAACGCACACACGTGTGTGTGTGTGTGTGTGTGTGTGTGTGTGTGTGTGTGTTTTTGTGTGTGTGTGTGTGTGTGAGCTTGTGGGCATTTGTGGTGTAGACACTGCAAGATGACAGCAGGTGTGAAGAAGCTAAACATATGGAACATTGTGCAATTGTTTGTCGAGGTGAGAATCCTCTGACAAATTCAATACATTTCACATACGAAGTAATATGTACATTGCATCTCTTTACTGCAGCAAGGGATCTAAAACCCTCCTGACTCACCCATCTTGACGGAACTGAGACGAGATGCATTCCACCAACCAAATACATTAACATCAAGTTTGCATTCAAACCCATTGAATGTGAACATGACACATCCCAAAAGCCAAGGGACCAGAATCAAAGCAGCGCTAGCTAATGGTTAGAGGAAATCAATACATGTAACACATGCTAGTTTGGCGTATAGTCAATGCAAAACAACAGAAGAGTGAGAAAATTAAATGCCATAGGAGCACAGTGTTTGAGTTAATTGGCGGCTACCTTTCCCCGATGTTGTTTGGTAGCTAATTAGACGTCTGCATTTGAAACGGTATAGGTAACCAACTCAATGTTTACAAAAAGAATAAAACTAGGGGAGTAGCTGACTGATTTTATTGATGGAATGAATGGCTCTATTGATTTCAAAGTTAGAGTGTCAGCTATTTTGTTCAGAGTGGGTAAACAACGCTGTTATGCATGCCCCGGCAACATTAATTGTCTGTTGGTTAAGTTTCTTTCTTTGTTTGTAAAGTACCCCCCTCCTCCCTCGGTGTGTCTGACTGCTTGAATAAAATATTTGAATAATTGTACCCTTTCTTTGTCACATAGCAGAGCAGACTTTAAAACAAAACTGTATTGCCTTATAAGTGCTATTATGAACAAAGCTGATCAGAATTGTGAAATAATAAAATTCACCTGCCTTCAAACAAGCCTCGAATGGGCTGCATAGACACTCATAACAATCAAATCTCACAAACACGGTTTGCTTTACTCAAGCTATAATTACAGAGAGAATCACATCTGTTTTCACAATGGGTGGCACTTACACATAATGCCCGTAATCAGTCCATTTAATGCCTTCATTTAGGAACTGACAAGAGTGGCAGATCCACAACAGATGGTTGATCCGTGTGCGCATTCCAAACACAACCGTCCTCATCCTGCGAGCAGGGCTGGGGTACCTGCATCTTTGTCCGTCGTCCTCCACAGTGCGCTGCTCTTTGTTGACGTAGATCTAGGCCCAATATGCTTCACCTGGTGAGTGGAAGGTGTAAGAGTGCTGGTTTGGAAGTGTGGGGTAGACAGTGTGACACACGGCTGTTTGCTCAAAACATGCCCTTAGTCACCAACCCGCCCAGAACTGTCACGCTTCATGACTGCTAGTTGGTGACTATCGTTCACACATTTAACTACACGCTGGACCTTCAAGAAGTGTTCCAGAATATACTCTGCATGGCCATCCACTGTGAGTCAACACAGTCAGAGCAGAGTCAGAGTGTTTCTGGATGAGCGTATGCACAGTAAGAGGACCGTATTTGCAGGCAGGAGGAGAAGGATACGGCTTTGTTGCTGGAAGTGGCCACCTGTCATTGAAAATGTTGCGAGCCGTCATTTACAATGCATCAGAGACTGGGACACAGCAGCAATTCCATTCGGCTTGCACTATTAATGCAAGAAAAAAAAAAAAGCTATTCTAATTAACATCATCACTGACCCGAGAATAAACATTTATTTTCCCATCTTCGGTGCTCAGCGAAGATTTTTTTGACATTGTCCTTTGATAGTCTGCTGATTTCCATTCTTTTTGCATCGTCCCATTCTCCTTAATTTATGCATCAAAGTCATGCATAATTAATTTTGAGTTTACCACTGTGTGAGTATTAAAATACCAAAACAAATGCTGTAATAATGGAGGTGTGTGAGGTCCCCCTCATTAGAAAATTATCTATTTTGTTTCTTTCTCTCTCCCTTCCTTTCTCCTCCTTTCCTTGTTTTTCCCTTTTATGTTATGTTGGTGGAGGAGACGACAACTCTTCATTTCCCAGTAAGAAGATTCTTTCCAGTTCAGGTTTGACTGTTTCACATGTAGTACGATACCACTGCGCAGCCTCCAGTCGGAACAAAATCAGACTGAGCCTCCAGTACGGCACTGGACGTACAGTATCACTGCTTTCAAATAACCAAAGAAATGAAGCTAACCATATACTCATAAGAATCCGTATGCAAGCACTGTAGTGTTGCAGTGTTGCTCTAGTGGTGTTGCCAACAGCTTTATGATGTAGTAGTATTTTGAAGTATTTAAAAGTATAGTAATTTTATTTCATTCAGTTATGATTTTTTTGTTGTTTGGGGGGGATTTCCAAAATAATAGCTTAAAAGGGGAGATTGTAAATGGGAAAATGTTACATACCTTGTGTACCTTCACATGCTCTAAAGAACAGAACATCACAATGTTCAAGACTGGATTTTATAACCTTTTATGAGGCCAAGAGCATCACTACAATGAGTTGCTACAGCATGATCTAAAAACACAGAGAATATTGCTCTGTCAATGCAAAGCAACTGCAAATAGACCATGCAAACCCTTTGGAGCGGGATATATTGAGGGTCATGTACTGTGTCATTGCTGAAAGAGTAACAGTGCCTGTTATCCATTCATAAGCAAGTATTTCTGTGTCTTTCTGAAATGTGGTTCAACTGTAGCCTTGAACCCAAACTTTTAGGATCAACAATATGTAGTATGTATGTACAGCCTCCGTCTGGTATTTTTTAAAGAGGAGAAGGTGAAGGTTAAACTGAATTAAATAATCTAATATTTAAAGCTGGCACAGAAATTATTCGTGGCTAGAAACATAACTAAGAGCCAAATTAGAGCAGTCATGTGTCATAGCCTGGCAATTAATAAGCCTCCCACTGGCCAAAGCTCTAATGGAGTGGAAGATGTTTCAAGCATTAGAAGCTGAACAATTCCTCACCAGGGCACTGATTTGTCAATCAGTGCAGCAACTCTTTGGCTCCCCGTGACTCACGTCATTCTGTTTTCAACATTACAGCGTATTCATTTACGTCGAGAACTTTGGACTGGTGCTGCTTTTCCCTTTGAATCTGTTATACCTTTTGGAGGAGTCGTGATTAAAAGAGGGGGACATGGCAGAGTTTAAAGGGGTTTGACAGAATTTTGTGTTTTTTCTGTTTTAATTTATGAGTTGATTAGCTACTCTAGTCTATTATTTACCTACAGTATTATTATACCTGCTGATTTGTAGGAGCCCACTCAGCAGATCAGCTGTTTTGTTGTTTTAGTCCTGCAAAGGAATGAGAGAAATGGCTCATTTAACAAGTCAGTTCAGACTCAATAAAGTCTGGACTGAAAAACAACGTATGATTATTAGTGTATTGTAGGGCCCCCTGACAGCTATAGGACCTCGACAAGAGGAGGTCAGTTTTCATTACAAGCTATAAATTACCTAACTGTAATATCTGCACATTAAACATTATGCAGAATGTGCTGACAAGAAAAGACCCAAGCAATAGGTTTGAGTTTTCATTGGAACTTGTCACTCTAACGAGTCAAAATGAACCAATGATGGGTGTATAATGTATAGCATAGTAGTACAGTGGCAGATAGGGAGGAAATATAATTAATTTGATTTCATTTGTAGCGTTACATTGCCCTCCATTTTTCCTTATAATAAGCTTTGATGGTGTCAGCAAACAACAGTGAAATGGAAATAACGGAAGACAACTTGATATGTTTGGCTCTGCATCCATGTGGTGTGCTTAGTCTTGCACACAAACCACTATCATGGACCAGGGGGCCCATTTTCATTTTCCTTCCCCGGACCAGCAGGAGTCCCTCACTTGTTTGGAAAGATTACATGGTGCCTCGTCTCCTTTCGAGGCTTTTAGCCATTGTTTTACACTGAATGAATGAGCAATGTGCAGGGGAAAATGAAGGGAGACGAACCGTTGTGAAAACAATAAAGCTGGAGGTAACCCTCGGAGAAAAAAACAGTCAGTCTGAAAATAGTAGTAGTGTGTAGTTACATTCAAATAAAAACAACAAAAAGAGATGGAAGTCTGGTTACAGTATATATATATATATATATATATATATATATATATATATATATATATAAATTATATATACATATGTATAAAGTCTATTTGTTAACTAAGCAAACATTTTGCTCTTGAATGCAAATGTCAAGCATATAACTAACTAAAAGCAACAAATAAGTGCCAAGGGAAGCAATGAGCTCATGAAGGAATTTTCAAGGAGACCTGGAGATGCAGGATCATAATTAGAGAAAAAAAAAGGCTCAAAATGTCAGTTCCGCTAGCTTAAACTTCTCTCTCAACCACATTACATGCAATCTGCTTTTCTAATTCCCCTCAGGCCACAACACCAATTTTCTGCTATGCTAGCACTGCTTCCAAGGAATTGCTTATGTTAATAAAGCGTATAGAATAACAAAGCAATTAAGCAATTAATGTGTTTAGAATTCAATTTCTGAGATATTGGCATTTTTGTGCTCCCTCAGCTGAAATCATGGATGGGAAAACAAAGCTATCCCACTTTGTTTCACTTTTATCGTAATTGTAATTTGCCCAACCCACAAAAGGTTTCAAGGCCTAGATACTGTGACTAAAAACCTTTAAAATACAAATGTATGGTTTTCTCTTTGAATATACCATAAATACACATTGATTGAATAAATAAAAGGTATATTTCTCAAATACCATGAGCACAATTAGATTTTCACTAGCTGGCTATGTCCTGTGTACATTAAGGTTATATTACAAACAGTCTGACTGTAACATGGTGTAACATAACACCTATGATTTTCTATATACAGTGGATGTCAAACTTTGTGGCAGCAGCAGCTATCATCTTCAAAATGCTGAAGAAGAGAGAGAGAGAGAGAGAGAGAGAGAGAGAGAGAGAGAGAGAGAGAGAGAGAGAGAGAGAGAGAGAGAGGAGTGGTGGGGGTGTATTTTAAACACAATTCTAAGTGCACTTTCCTGAGTGTGGAAGCAGGTAGCAGACCTTTATGTAAAGCCATAAATATGTATTCTTTTTCATGCTGCATGTACCTCTTGAACACTTTTAGTCAACATCTGTCATAACACCGTACAAAAATCCCCAACATCAAGGAACAGTGAACATGGATCAGGGAGTGAGTGAGCGAGTGAGCAAGTATCAACCCTTTGCTCTCTCCCTTTACTCAAAGAAACGAAATCCTCTCCTATGTATTTGTCACCTGAAGGAGTTTAAGAGGACACTGGAACACTCCGCTCCTTTCTGTTTGAAACAAATTTTACCAACAGACTGGCTACTAAAAGGGCAAATAAAAGTAGTATTGTGAATTGCGTTCATTCCATACATTTGCTCCCCCCTAAAATACACCCCCACCCCTCTTCTGTCTGTCTGTCTGTCTGTCTGTCTGTCTGTCTGTCTGTCTGTCTGTCTGTCTGTCTGTCTGTCTGTCTGTCTGTCTGTCTGTCTGTCTCTTTCCCTCTCTCTCTCTCTCTCTCTCTCTCTCTCTCTCTCTCTCTCTCTCTCTCTCTCTCTCTCTCTCTCTCTCTCTCTCTCCATCCTCTTGGGAACAAAAGGAATGTTGACACCTCTCCTCACACCCAGGGTACTGGCAAGAGCCCCCTTACCCCCCAAACATCTCACCACCCAACACTGCTGCGCCTTGCTTCAACACTCCACGTCTTTGATCCAAACCCGAACCTATTCTACCTCCCCCTCGCTACCACTTTTCTTCTCTCTATCCCCAGCCACCCACTTGTCCTTTCATTTTGGGATCATTCACCTGTACCTTCTTCTGTTTTAATTATAAGATTTCAATTCAACACATTTCGACACTGTTCAGACACTCTCGCCAAAACATGAATTAAAGAGTACTAAGGGCGAAAGAGAAGTCACAATTATGATAAGCACGGATCACTACGAGAATGTATAACTAAATCTTTCAACAGGAGTGTCTCGAGCAACCAAGTGAAAGCAGGACAGGTTTCTTAGACAAGTAATTATACTTAACCATAAATAGAACAGACCAAAACAAGGCACAAACCCACGCAACCTTAATAATGACCAAACCAAGGACAACTCCAAAGAAGAGGGTTAAATATAAGAACTCAAACACAGGAGAAGCAATCAACACAAATTAAACCAGAAACACGGAAGCAAGGACACTACTGATGGCAGGTAAAGACTTGTGAGAAACTAAACAGGTGCATGGGCCTGCCAGGCACAAGGTGGAACCAGAGTGGGTGCGTAATACCCCCCGCGTCCAAATAACAAATAACCATCCAAGTTCAAGTGCGCAGTTAAGATCGTTTTCAGTTCACATTTTTTTTTGTACCTCTTACCACCATTATCCGACTCTTTTTCTCACCTCCCTCTCTCCATTTGCCCCGCCGTCAGACATGTATCATGGGCTGAGCCCGCTGACAGCCTTCTCCTGGGTCCAGGTCCTCATCCCCTCCTCTACCCTAATGGATGGATGGATAGAGGGATCGAGTAAAGGTGGACGTGCCGCTACGCCCTTGCACTGTTATGATATTGACTTTTGTCCCACTCCTGTCACCACTCCTCTTCCAAATTGATTACCATTACATTTGGCCACTTTACACGTCTGAGTCCCTCATTCCCTCTTTCTTTTATTTCCCTAAAGCTCACGCTCTCTCGTCTCATTTTTTCACCTCTGGCAAATCAGCAACTGCCGCTGTGACGTTAATGATCAATTTAACAAATATATATCGAGCAACGTTCCTGGGAGAAATTTGTAATCAAGAGGAGTATTGATCGGGTGTGTTATCCTATTCTTTCCTGTGATTGCTAACACACCAGAATATAGCCCTGCTACATTATTGGCTGACACAATTCCACAAAAGAAAAGTAAGAGCTGTTCTGAAAAAGGGAGTCAAGCTCAAAATGCACTCCACAGTAACCTATGAGAGATACACAAGAAAAACAAGATGTTCCAAAAATATCCTAACAAGTACTACATTCTACAGAACATTACTTTTCCAAAATGAGTCAACTTTATCATGGCTAAAAATGAAAAGAAGTGAAATCTGAACAAACCGATTAAATTGCGGAAATTTCTACCATGCTCGCTCATCAGAGGTCCTTGTTTTTTTGGGAAGTAATTTATTTTGGCCTACAATTCGTCATTAACTTGGTTTTGATGAAGCCCACTCATACGCTAATCCCATTGCATAGAATGCATTTACGAACTCTTAAGTTTACTTTCAGTTAAAATTATGATAATTAAACATTTCATGTATGTTCAAATAAAATGTCTGACAGTGTTTACAGCACAAATTTACTGTATATGAATAAGCATTCATACTGCATTAATACGGCCAGCCAGAAACACTAGATAATAAAGATCCCACTGTTACTCTCTCTCCCTCAGGATCTGAGCAGCCACTGAAACGATATTCACACACATGACTCGATACACACACAGACACACACATATTCACTGCGTAAAACACTCAAAAATTCACATGTAAAAACATATACACACTACCATCACCCAAGGGGCTGTTAAAACTGAACAAATATAAACACAACAACAAGCTCAACTCAGCAGAGACTGTATCACAAAGTTAATGGAGCGTTCATATCGTGTTGATATTCACATTAGGGATTTACTTTAGAGTTAAATGTAAGTGTGTGTGTGTGTGTGTGTGTGTGTGTGTGTGTGTGTGTGTGTGTGCGTGCGTGTGTGTGTGTGTGTGTGTGTGTGTGTGTGTGTGAATGTGTGTGTGTGTATGCGTGTGTGTGTGTGTTTGAGGCACAACAGATAATATGCTCCACTCTGTCTGCATGAAGCTACCGCACCTCTCATTTGCAAACAAATGTCAGGAGTCAAGCAGCTCTCCTCAATCCACACGCGCACACACGCACACACACGAGCACACACGCACACACAGACACCCACACTTGTAGACAAACAAACACATGTTGAGAGCTGCTATGATAGGGATAATCTGGTTGGCAGGGCATACGGGGTTTGGTTTGTGAGCGCAGCCCAATGAGAAGTGCCTACTTCCCCCCTACAGATTAGTTGACAGGGGCCGACAAATTGAAGCTGGAGAAACCAAGTGGTGTCAGACACAGATTATGAGACTTGGAGAAGGACGCTTAATGCCCTTTGCTTCTGCCCATGTCCTTATCCCTTGTTAGTTGTGAGCCTTCATGGACTTTCTAGTTCATAGCGGTGTATTTTTTTTTTTACAAAAAGACTGGGAATAATGTAAAATGTGCTCTATATAGAGATATTTTGAGATGACTAATTGCCATTTAAAAAAAACTGTTGACAAATAGTGAATATATTTCCTGGGCACAGTGTATGCTGGTATTTATGATCTCAATCTGTCAGTGGAGCTCTACACAGATCTGAGAGAGAAGTGATAGTAGCTGATGAGACTCTCTTTAACCTGCCACTTAATAAACCCTACTCTGTTTACACTGGAGCGTTGACTGGGGCTTAGAGTCGAAGTAGCGGCACATGGAAAGCTAACTCCATTCTTCACTACGCTGACATATTAATACAGTGTGTTTGTGCGCGCCCGCGCATCTGCATGCGTGGTTGTAGTTAGCATTGGGTCGTATCAAATCCCTGTCAAAGGCACAGAGCTTTACCTGTGACTTCGAGAAAAGATGAAAGGGCTTCTTGATAGACTGGCGTTCCCCCTTTCATCACACACCACTTTCCTAATCTCCTTATGTTAATTCTGAAACCTTGTGCAATGACAGCACATAACACAGGCGCTGGCTGTAGTTTCTCAGGTTTGTTTTATGGAGAAACGAAAGCGTAAATAATAACATTAACAAGAATTTCCAGTATTTAAGATTAAAAAGCTTTTGGGGATTTAGACGCGACCAATGGCTCCTCTGTTCCCCACTTGTCTACCCAAATATAATCCAAACAATTTTCACGATAGAGATTTGCTAGTTAGGTGTGGCGACGGTGCCGTTTTCAGTCTGATATTGGCTAGCATAATTTAGCATACATAATATTTTAATTCTCTCTCTTCACGTTTACTCTTCTGACTTTTTTTTCTGTGGTTTGACAGACATTTTGTTTTGTGTACGGTATGCATATGAGGATAAAATTTATCTTAGTTTAGTCTTGGTGAACTGTTGTTTATTTGATGTAATCCTGACATAAAGTAACCTCTTGCACAAAAAAGTGAGGTTTCTTGGTGCCATTTGTATGTGTGTGTGTGTGTGTGTGTGCGCGCGCGCGCGTGTGCGTGCATGTGTTTGAAAGTAGCCTAAATGGAATCTTAATGGAGAAGGACGGCCCTAGTTTCATCGATCGGTAGGCCTGCATTATGTGTGACTTGTTTGACCCAAAATCCGTATTCTTCTGACATTTCGTTTGAAATTTGTTTCCCCTGAATAAAATGAAATCTTTCGACTGGATGGATGAAGGGGGGAACCACCAACAAAACTATTTTCTCTGCCACCCCTCTGAGAGAAATGATGGGGCAGATGACATGTTGTATCGTCTCCTTTGGTGAGCAATGTTTGGGACATAGTATTGATTCCTTTGAAACTCCCACAGCCACTACCTGAACCCGAGTCTTAGCACTAGCCGATAAGGCTAAAGTGAGAATAGAGCAAGAAGCCTTGATGTCAAATAGATAAGCCAAGAGTTTTATCTACCCACAAGATAGAGATAGTGCTTTGTCTTTTCGTTTTTATTGTGCTGTTATTTCAGCAGGTTTTGAAGGATACACTGTTTATGCCTGACTGCCTTTTGGCCAGGTTGTCATTGTAAATGAAAAAATGTTCTCAATAGACCTATCTGGTAAATAAAGGAAATAAGCTTTAGGAAATAGGAAGAAAGCTATTTAGCAGGGACATATATCATCATGAACAGTCTGGCTGGGTTGTCTTGAGAAAAGTAAAGCTTTCCAAAAATTATATTTTGGTTGCCTCGATATGTCCACAATCTGGACCACGATTACCAGAGTGGGTGGGACTGCCAATAACTAAACTATTTTATTGTTTGTATTTTATATTCAACAGACACGCCTATTGGTAGACCCTTTTATGCTATTTTACCTGTGTTAAACTGTCAATTGTTTCTTCAATTTACATAGAAAATTAGTAGACTATAGGTCTACCTAAATTGTAGCAACAGTATGAGGCTCAATAAATACATTTTCTAAGTACACACATCTGTTATCTGTGTATTCACGAAGCAAGGACCCCACTTTGTGGACAAGATGGGTACTGACTGAAACAGTTCGTCACGTCACAATCTAACCAACAATTATGTCTTAGTGTAATGATAATTTCAACGGGAAGACCTGACCTGATATTTTTTAATGAAAACCTCAGAAGTTTGAGTTAAGATGAAGCAAGCCATCGAACACTGTATTAGTTGCCAAGCAACAACTGAATTTTGAGGATAATTTCTTCTCTCAGAAACATCTCACGTTTCACCTCATCAGCGAGTGTTGGAACAAATGTTTAATCGATTTAAGTTTTTCGAGTGACATCTCGTACTTATTTGTATAGCTGGCAGACCGTTGCAACATGAATAGCGTAGATCTATCTAGCGAAGAGGCTTCATCAAACCGGCCTCAAGACGGTGCAGGAAAGTTTCACTCGCTTAACTTTGGTCCACGGTTACTGAAAAGCTTCTACCAACCTAAAAAACGAAACGAAATCAAATCAGGTAGTGTTACGTAACTAGAAGGGATTGAAACAAAGTGTGGGTCAAATAAAATGATATTTAAAGCGAAATGACGTAGCATTCCGCTAGCTAAATGTCTTTAATAAAATTGGCGATTTCTATAGTGACATACAATGAAGGAACTCAGAGGCTGATCATTGTGGACTCGCGAGGATTCTCCAGTTGGTCTGTCAAGCCAAATTATAGTTCATGTGAGTGATTTCGTCATCATAATCATCCGTCCACCAACAATGCCAAAACTGACCTCTTCATAATCAACAAAATTACCTTTGATTATCATCAGTACCTTGGTCATCGTTGGTGGGCTAATAACCGTTCTTTCACTATGTGCTAGTGAAGAGAGAGCTCTCCTTCCCCAAATACCACTTCAATGTCATAATCAATATCCTGTACTGCAAGAAGATAGATGTCTACGTGGGTCTTGGAAAGGACTATACTCTCAGGGTAAGACTGATCCACTGCCGTAGTTGCGGTACTGTGTCCCTTTGAAGTGTACCTGTGCTGACTGCCTGCTCGGACGGCAGGTTTACAACAAGAACTTTGTGGAGACGGAGAGGGCCACCATGCAGACATGTAAACTGGTCACACACCTGCTGTTCAACCCCCTCCTGAATGAGCTCATAACAGGAGGGGACTGTGTCAGGGTGGGTCAGGGTTCAGCGCAATACCTCGCATATGTAGTGATCAAAACCAAATTTTTTCTAAATGTTGTGTTGCTCTGTGACAATATTCTGTATTTGTTTCCATTCTAGTTTTGGAGATATCAGAAATTGATTAATGATCCATATTTAAAAGGATATGGCCTCGTACTCAGGTAAATCTCTAAACAACTTGTATTCTGCAATAGATTGTCCCATACTAACCAGTATGCTTAGTTGACACTAATGAAGTTCCTTGACTGGATACTTGGTGTAACATTTAGAAAAATATATTGATCTGAAACAAGTTCCTTCTGCGATTTTTTTAAAACCCTGTGACCCTGCGTGAGCCAGGAAGGAGTTCCTATTGCCGGAGGGTCGCTGGTGCACCCGCATACAGCTGGACGAGGCCCGTCAGTTGGTCTACTGTTTCTCCGACCTCAGTTTGCTGTGCTACAACATGGAGGGTTGTCTGGTGACACAGCTCGACGGCAGCCTGCACAGCATGGTGCTGGCCTGCATTTTCTCTTCGTACGCCAGAATGCTGCTCATCGCCTTCGTGGACATGGAGAGTCAGTGTTTCCCGCAATAGAGCAAGGCTTGACAAATAGCATGTCTGCTCTTTTCTCTCTTTTTCTGTGAACCGTCAAATGTTTTCCTGTCCTCTCTGACCCCTCTTTCCGCTAGTTCGCGGGTTGGGGGAGAGTGGCCATCTGCTACATGTTTTTGCGGGCCATAACCGGCCAGTCACCAGTTTGCTGCTCCACCCTGAAACCCCCTCCATCTTCATCTCTGGCTCCCTGGATGCAACCATCCGCCTCTGGTGTCTTGACACCTTCGCCCAGCTCTGCAGGTCTGGACGTAGAGGGGACACACACACACCGACTGTACACAGACACACACACACACACACACACACACACACACACACACTCGCAGACACTGATAATCCCAGCCTCCCTCAACCTATGTCTTTCCGTGTGTCTGTTTGTGCGCGCAGCATCACCTGCGATGAGGGTGTGTTAGGGTTGGGCTTGACAGAAAGAGGCCTCCTCTACTCGTGGTTCCCTCGGAGTGTGCACCTTTACCACCTCAACCACTTCCTGGACTTCTGGAGCCACCTGCGCTACCCGGCCCTCACGCTGTCCCTCTGCAAGGCCCCTGGCAAGACCACGCTTCTCCTCACTCTGGGAGAGGGAAACAGGTCGTCCATATGCTACCGCGCAGGGTCTCCCACTTTCCCAGGCCTAAGCCTCCTTTAGACTTTGGCCAAACTGGTTTTGCAATGTTTGAATATGGTAAAGTTTGGACACAGTACATTTTGTTGTGAAACGTGAAAGATTCGAATGCATCAAACTACTATTATCGTATTATAGTATTCAGTTTGAAGCATTATAATCCGTAAGGTGCATCACTGAATGTCACTGAGGCCGCATTAAACCTGGACAGTATCAATACAGTACACTCCAATCTAAACAAACACGATGGGCCCTTTGTAAAGTGCTTAGGGCCACTACTGCCCTTGCTTGCTTACAAACATATATATGTCTGTCTGTGTGTAGCCTGCACATCTTTTCCTGTGAGAGTGGGAGGAAGCTGTGCATGGTGCCCCCTCATCCGTTCCTCTCGCCGCTGAAGGTGCTGCCCAACTACACCTACGGACGCAGCAGTGGAGTCGTCACTCTGCTGCTGAGCCCCTCCGAGATCTGGGTCTACACCGCCAGGTCAGTTAGAGAGATAGACAGGACTGGGTCAGTAAGAGAGATAGACAGGACTGAGCCTACATCGCCAGGTCAGTAAGAGAGATAGTCAGGACTGGGTCAGTTTGGGAGGTAGACAGGATTGGGTCTACATCGCCAGGTCAGTAAGAGAGATAGACAGGACTGCGTCTACACCAATCAGGTCAGTTAGAGAGATACTTTAGACTTGGTTACTGTGCTGCCAGGTCAGTAAGATAGACAGGACTCCAAATCATAGCAGGTAGATTGGGTCTGGGACAAAAAAGACAGATGCATTCACTATTTCGTCGAGTTTGTAAATACTTATGTCCCAAAAAAACGGAATTAATAAGTACCTGAAGATGTGGTGTGACCTGAGCGGCCATATCTAAAACGGTGTAACAGTAAACAGTATCAGTCTAAGATCAAGAGGTTAGTCACGGTGTGTCATTACGTCAGGACGGACCCAGCGTGCCGCGTGGCTGTGTGGGACCTGAAAGAGCTGCAGACCAAAGGAGCCAAGGGCCGGAGGAGGTAAGAGAAAACACGCCTGCCCTGCTACCACTGCACCCCTCCTAAGGGAGGGTCTGTACCAAAAACAAGCGCTCCAATAACTCCCTAGTTCTGAACAGGCGGGCTGAAAACCAACAGAGGGTTAGCCTTAGACCAAAATAAATGTGTCCAAACCAATAAATTAATATAATAAATAATAATAATAAATAATAAATTGAATATCAATTGAATACCGTTTATTGAATTAAATAAGACCTGATGTGAACGTGTTGCAAAGCGAATTGTCTTAGCTAGTTGGGCTTTCCAGTGGCCTAGGTGAGGGTTTCTCAGCCCTGGACACGCAGAACAGTGTGAGCAGCCACTGCTGCTGTCTGGGCTTCCTGTCCTCGCCTGTCTGCTACCAGTCTGAGGAGGGCATGGTCTGTGCTGACGCCACCAACTTCATACTCTGCGGCATGAAGGTACGCTCTAAATAAAAAAAAATACCCACGTCAAAGAATAAGGAGCAACGTTTAGCGCTGGGCTGGTCCTCGTAATGAAACATCCAGTCTTTCATCAAGGCTACAAAAACAACAAAAACTGTCTAAATTTGTGTTTCAGGACTCATAGCTGTAACTTCCGTAATACACTTTGAATAAACAGTATATATCTAGGAAAGCAAAAAAGAACCATCCCTGTGCCTTTATTCATGAGCGTAATCTTCTGCTGTTGATTCTGTTGTTATGTTTCGAAAATTCATGTGTCACTCTTGAAAAACATTCAACTCATTTGGCAAAACACTCTAAGGTACCACTTCAGGGATGAGCAGTTTAACTATTCTTTCGTTTAATACCTTTTTTGTTCTTGTTGGCAATTTTTCTAACAGCATTTTTTTGTTGTTTATTTACAATAATCTGCTTTTATTTTTTATATAGAAAAATAAATAAATAAAATTCTGATTTAGATGTCTGATTCTTGTTCCATTTCCGTTGACTTCTCTCTTTCAGGACGGAAGGATATTGTTCATGGACGTTGTCATTCACAATAAGAAATACCTGGACCTGAACGTGCACAAGGATCCTGTAAGGCGATAAGAATCACACCTTTTTCTCAATATGACGTGCATTATTAGAATGGCATAGGGAAGAATGAAAGAGCGTGAGAGTTCACACGTTGCCACGGCGAGTGGGCTGCCTTCCACTGTCCTTTCACGGTTGCCTTTCCCCAAACGTCTGTTAGCAGAGGAGGGAGTCCGCCTCGCCCACCACCGAACCGACCTCTTTTCTCCCTCGCTTGGCCAGGTGATTTGGCTGAGCCATGACGTGGAGCAGGGCCAGCTGCTGGACATGGTGGTCCAGTCCTCCTGCAAGCTGGTCCAGGTGTGGAACCTGCCCTGTCTGGAGCTCCTCCACCAGGCCACCGTGCCCAGCCTCACTACCGTCTTCACCAGGATGGTACGGGTGACCGGGCAGACAGGAGCTTTAGAACGTTAACCACGCTGTACAATTACGCAAGCTACAACTACGTTTCACTATACGTCTGCCTGCTGTGTTTTTTACAACTGTATAAAATGGAGATTGAACTCATGTCTCACTTTACTTAGACTTAGCATAGAAAGCATGCGCTGTGCATATCCGATATTCTTAAAAAAAAAAAGTGTATGTATATTTTATTTTCAAGAAATGCAGGGAACAAAAAGCCAATTCTGCTACACAAGTTTTCTCCCATTTTTTGGACTCCCACCCCCCAACACATCATATCCAATATTCTAAGGTCAATAGACTCTCTTTTGTTTTGTCAGAACTCCTTGCTTTTCCTGGGCTTCCAGACGGGCCATGTGAGGGTGGTGAGCTTCCTGTCGGCACACGAAAGCAAAGGAGAGGTGCCTGTTCAACCCAGCACTCACCCCAAAGGCAAGGTGCTCTGGGCTGGGAACAACTGCTACACGGTGCTGCAATGGACAGAGGCCACCCCTCGTAGCCCATCTTGTCGTCTTGGATGTTCATGTGTTTTGATATTCGTCTTGTTTATTTTTGTGTGTGTGTGCGAGTGCGTGCGTGCGTGCGTGCGTGTGTGTGTGCGTGCTTGTTTGGGATCCCAGGGGACGGTTCAGAGGACCACTCGGCTTTCAAACACGATCACCAAGACGCTGTGCTGTCCGTGGATTCTTGCTCTGCTCTGCAAATCTTCCTCAGCTGTGGGTAGGTGTGGCGCACGCGCACAGAAACACTCCCCTTGGGCCCTTGCCCGTTCAGGTGTTGAACCGCCTCTACGTGGCCTAACGGCACGGAGGGTCTGACGATCGGCGACTCAACCCTTTGGCCGTCGATCCCCGGTAACGTTGCCCTCTCTCCCCGTCCGCAGAGCCGACGCCCTGATCAAGCTGTGGGACGAGCAGCGCTGCCTGCTGGCCGAGGTGCAGCTGGACGCCACCATGAGCTGCGCCAGCTTCCTCAACCCCCTGGGCGACATCGTGGTGGGCTTCCGGACCAACCTGTTCAAGTTGTCCCACACCCGCCTGCTCACCAAGCACGCCTCCTCCCAGGGTCAGAAGGCCGACCCGCAGACTTCTCTCCAAGGTGAGGGCCGGCGCCGAACATGAAGCTTTGCTGGGGCACAGGCCCCCCATGACTCAATTCGCCTATCTTTTTCTTGAATAAGAATAAGAAATGTGATATGATATAAATTATATGAAATGTGCTGTATGAACTTCACTTGCTACGACAGCCTGCCTCCGCTTGTATTTTGGGTTAAACTGCGTTGCTTTGACATTGTGGATTATAAAAAAAAATCCATTCCTCTTATTTTAAAGCTAAATTAATCCACCGCCAAATATAGGAGCTTGTTAATACTCGACGTGAGGTTTTACTGGGGCACAGCAGATCAGTACTGGGGCATGTGGAAGGGGTTTAGCGACACCTATGGTGAGGAGTGATGTCTTACATCAGTCTGTCTTATTTCACCAACAGAAAAAGAGCGTCAGTACTCACATTGACACTGAGAATAAAACGGCATATTGACAGATGTGTGATTGTGTTTGACCAACAGCCTCTGATTCCTTCATTTACGAAAACCCGAGCCTCACTTTTGACAACAAGAGGTCCAGGAAAGAGATGGAGCCTATCAACATGGAGAACTACATCGTACAACCATACTTCATTACCCACAACACAATTGGTAGAACGATGTAACAGCGGATGCACGGGTACAATATTATGCTTTCCATTGCTTTTGTAGGAGCCTTACAAGGGGTTTGACTTCACCGGTCAGTTCACTCTTCCAACACTAGAGGGCGATGCGTCAAAGGACAAAGAGCAAAAGGTCAAGGGATTGCTCTTCTTCTAAACATTCTGCTTTGCTCCATTATCGTCAATGTAACCATCTCCAGGAATGCTTAATGTTGTGCGTTGTGTGTGTGTGTGTGTGTGTGTGTGTGTGCGTGTGGTGTGTATATCTGTGTGTGTGTGGTGTGTGTGTGTGTGTGTGCGTGTGGTGTGTATGTCTGTGTGTGTGTGTGGTGTGTGTGTGTGTGGTGTGTGCGTGTACGTGTTCTACTTTATTCGTCTCTCTTTCTGCAGGAGCAGAAGAGCAGTGTGGAGAGGGACATCCAGTGTGCTTCACCTCTGACCTACAGGTCCCTGCCCAGCCCGGTGCCCTCTGAATCAGACTGGTCCTTCAAAGACCTGCACCTCTCCCCTGGAATCTCCACCACAGACCTCCACCTCCTCCTGGGTAGGTCCGGGTCTGACCCATGGCCAAAGCCCTGCTTCAGATACCTTCACGGAGCTGGAGTGTGCCACTTATCCAGTCCACTTGCTTAGAATGGGGTTCATATTTATATACTAATATACATATTAACATTCAGAAAGATATCGAACACTTTTTAAAAAGTGTGGACAGATGGCTGAGGGGTGACTGTTGGGAGTCTTTTAGGCAACACACTGTGGGGGATTTTTGAAAATAAAAAGGCTTTGCCCTACCTTTCACCCGTATAAAATATTCGCCCAGTCATGGTGCATCAGGGCATGGTCAGCTGACATACTATAACTTATTCTTTCCACAAAGTTTAAACAGAACCTGTTTGAACATCTGGATCAAATGTTCAGAGACCACATGTATTGTTAGTGTTCGCTCCTCTCAAAAGTCTTGATTGGATTTTGTTATTTAAGAAAATCCTTGTGCCGCACCATTGATGTGGCCTAGGAGAAGGTCCCCTAAATATAATGATATAGGTATTAGGCTCTCATTAGAGAAGTTTGCTAAGTCATTTGGAGACAGTTAGCATGTGGAAGCACTCTTCTTTGGTGAGGGACTACTCCCTTAGATAAAAGAGCGTGGAACCACTGTGTGACACACCAATTACAGTGCTGGAGTGATCAAAGATGATTGTGGTCAAGGTTAGTGTGTGTGTGTGTGTGTGTGTGTGTGTGTGTGTGTGTGTGTGTGTGTGTGTGTGTGTGTGTGTGTGTGTGTGTGTGTGTGTGTGCCACAATCACATCCACGCAGAAATTCACCTTTTCACACAATCAGATGGCTTTTAAAATGCAAAAAGCTTTTTTCCACTCTTGGTTCAAAAGTCTTTGGTTTGTTTATTGTCTGTGGTTTCAGGACCAGACGAGTTGCCAAGACAACTGTCACCGGTTGGTTCCACCTTAGAAGCCCCGGCGCCCCCATCCAAACAACCAGAAAGACCCAAAGGCCGGGCTCCACTGTCACACCCCAGGGACAGTCCGGTAGACCTCGCTGTAAAGGGTGAAAGAAAGGCCCTCCTAGAGAATCTACCCAAGCGTACTGATGAACAACGTCTCTTGGAACAACTTCTCTCTAATCAACCCTCCGTTCGGCAGCCTCCTGAAAAGGTTTGGGTGCACACCACGATCAAAATGTTACTACAGATCACGGCAATCTACTCTGAAACCAACATTGAGAGGGTCTAATTGCAGGGTCTCAATTCGATTATATTCCTGCCAAGAGGCTGTTGCTGGGCTGAGCCTTAGTGTTGAGGTCGTGTTTTGGTCATGGTGAGGTCAACGGACACTCGTTGGGCAGATATCTTCCCCAGCTGGTAAGGTAAAGCACAAACTCTCTTGTGCTGTTTCTGCAGAAATGGAAGGAGTGTGTAGCGCCACAGCCCGTTGCCCCTCCAGGAGCGGACAAGACCAGTGAGAGTGCTGCCACTAAGGCTGACATTAAAGCCAAGGAGATAGGCTCTGAAATTAAAGCACAAGATGGGAGGGGATCTACTTTCAATCAGGATGGGAGGGGATCTACAGCTATCCAGGATGCCAGGAGATCTACAGCTAACCAGGACAGGAAGGGATCTACAACTAACCAGGAAGGGAGGGGATCTACAGTTAACCAGGGTAGTAGGAGAGGATCCATAGCTAAACAAGATAGGAAGGGATCCACAACTAGTCAGGCAAAGAGAGGACCACCAGCCAACCAGGATAAAAGGGGATCTACTGCAAATCTAGACCAGAGGGGTTCTATTATCAGCACAGATAAAGGCGCATTAACAACCAAATATCAGAAAGCTAAGGTATTTTTAATGACATTACTTTGGACATCCAACAACTTTTTTTTCTTCAAATATAACATAGCTAAATAATCAATACAACCATTTTCATCATCAAATGTCTGGGGGGGTTTCATGCCCACATTGAAGGACAGACAAGCGACCTCCTTGACTCCAGTGCCAGAGCAGCAGGTCAGGTGCCACACCTCCAGCTCTGCGCTTAAAGGACAGCCCAGCCCACTGGCCAAGCCCCCGGGTCTGGGGCTTGACAAGCCCTCTAGGCCGGTGCTCCCACAGCTTCCTAGCTCCACAGCCAACTCACTGACTCCTGCACCGAAGACGCGGTCTCAAGAAAAGCCCCAAGAGCCTAGCATATCCCTCAACTCCGGTAATTGTTGTGTTATCCTCCTGTCATTCTTTAGTATGCAATCTTTACAATATATTTTTTTGAATTTTTGTGTTATTATTATTATTATTAGAACATATTTTTTTCTTCCGTTTAGGTCAGTCTTTTTCTTTTTTTTCACATTGTGCCACACTTGATCAGCGGGTGAAAATCTCCATCAGCAGTTCCTCATCCAGTTGTTCCTGTTCACCCCTCAGATATGAGCAAGATGGCAGAGGAGGTCATGAGGAAGAGGTGTGCCGCAGAGGAAGCCCAGGCAGCGCACGAGGAAAGAGCCGGTGGGCGCGACCGGCGGCAAGCGGGTCCACCCGATCAGACGCCGCTCCAGCCAGCCGTGCTGAGCTCCAAGTCCCCCCCGGCACTGCCCCCACCTCCAGCCGCCTGGGTGCCCAGGGCAAGGTCCATGACCGGGCCCAGAGTCGGGGCCCACGGAGTCCGAGTCCCGAGTGAGTCTGCCGGCGTCACGCTGACCGGAACTGGCTACGAGAACTGTTCCGCTTAAAGTCCTGTAGCACAATGCATTTACTGCTAACCTTGTTTATTTATATATATATATATATATATATATATATATCAAATCCTCATACTAAATAAGATGGCATAAGATAATAATAATAATAAGAATAATAAGAATAATAATAATAAGAATAATAATAAGAAGAAGATAGTGTTTGTTATGACTCTTTCTCCCTGGTAGTCGCTCCTGGGGAGAGGGCTAGAGGCGTAACTGGTACCCGAGGAGAAGAGCAGGCAGTCGAAGAGCGACCTGGACTGAGAACTGACCGTACGTCTGGAGGAGAGAGTGCAGAGTACCACCAAAGCCATCTAGAGGACGGAGGAGCAGAAGAGGGTTGTACAGAGTATGAGGCAGAGGCCTACAAGCTTAAGGGAAGGTTCCGGGACGCCTCAGAAGCGCTGGCCAGAGAGAAAGAGAGACGTTATCGTGCATTTGTGAGTTGGCAAGCGAACAGTATAACAAGCTTTACCTGAAACAGAACTGACACCAACATCCATTGTCCATGCCATAGAAAGAAAAGAAAACATGTATGCCTTTTTCGTATACTGTACACACAATAGGAATGAGTACTGCAGAGATGTGCCCTTACATCATTCTGTTGAAAAAAACTATTAAGAGAGATGAGAAGTCTGTCAAACACATCCCAAATGAGACAAAGATGCTAAGGGAGTTCACCACTATTGTCCAGGGAATTGACAGCATCACTTCTTTGTTTAGTTACGTTTAGTTACTATACACTGTTAAACCCCTAACAGCCAATGAGGACTGAACACATACACTCACAGACATGTACACACATGCAAAAACACACACACACGCAGAGTAGGAGACGTAGTATGATTCATGCTTTCCACGGTCCTGTAAAGGGTTCAATAAAACGTTTTCACAGCCCAGTAATTCATCCGTGGCTTACACTTTAGGATGAGTAATCAGGCAATGAATCGCTTCAGTGACAACTTACAGAATGGAAAACGTCCAGACAATGTATTCATATTCTCTAGCTAAGAATTTCATTGTTGTTTTTTTTACTAAATATTTCATGCAATTTTCTTTTAAGCACACTGATTAAGGGAACTTTCCAAATGGATCCAGTGTGGATGTACAAGTCTATTCAGCTGTTACATGAATGGCTGTACAAATATTCCGTTGATTCGGGGTATGCTGTAGATTAGAAGGTACTAGTTCAGACGTAGAACATGCATACTATTCATTGTTCAGCACGTAACCACATGTGAGGTCACTCGAGTGCCTTGTGTGCAGAATGCCACACAGCGCAGAACATGAGCAAACATGTATGCATCACAGAAAACTCTGCACCTTACCTTTCTCAATGGCCTTGCATAACAGTGTTTTTAATTGAAGAAGTAGTCCGTGACCACCTATCTCCACCTAATTCCACCTATCACCAAAACACAAACTTTGCAGAAATGCATTGAGAAAAACAGATTCGACTTTAAATCCAAAGTGACTTGTGTACTACTTAAAGGGGTTTGTGTTGTATTTTATATTTTGAATGGCTTTCTAGCCTTGTCCTACGTGATGTCGTCGTGTAGTGTTCTGCTCATTCCTTTCTGCCACTGCAGCATTCTGAGGATCTCTCCCTGGGGGTTATGAATGGGCTGTGGAGAGAAGAGGCACAAACCTGTGATTGGCCGCCACCAGCTGGCAGAGGTAGGTCGACAAGCCTTTAAGTCAGTACCGCATTAAAAACACCAAGCGACTTTCTCACCATGACATGTCAATTCCTACTCGTCTAACCTTTCTATCCCCAAAGAAACGCTTAAAAAAAACTTGTGTTCACTTATTTCTAATTTTAAAAGCGAGGCAAATTCATCTGTGTAGCAAATTCCATACACATGGGGCTTTCAAAGTGCATTTACATAAGGCAAGCAGGCACATACAAAGCAAGGCATCAAAAAAGAATAATGAAATAAGATAATCAAAAATTTAGTTGAAGCTGGGGACTTCTAAGTAGTGGGAGGCAAGAGGAAACGCCCTTAGAAAGCCTGGTCATCTTACTGCCTACCGAGACTCGTATGAGAAATCACGTCACCCAATACTACCACAGTTGGCAGGGCAGGATGAGTTATGTGAGTGAAATACGCTCAAAGTTAATTTCCTTTTGACCGGAATTGAAATACTTGCAACCCAGGAGGACAATTTAGCAGTGGGTTTGAATTAAGCATTCAGTTCTGTGTGAACATGCCGAGTACAGACACTAATAAAAATCTGTATTTTGAGCTAATGTGCAGTCAGAATCTGTCTAACCTAAAGTGAGAATTTTGTTATGGCAAAACAATCCCAAAACGCAAGCATATCATGGGAATTCTGTGTTTTTCACATGACTGTGTGCATTGCTGTTTTTTGTTTTGTTTTTACAGCTATAACCACAGTCAATGTTGGCATGAAACAAGTAAGTCATCTACAATACCTTTTGTCCCCATTATTACAATATGCAACAGTTTTGTTACCAGTATTGTGTCTGAAGCCTTGTGCTGTATATATATATATATATATATATATGCTTCTTTTTCACCTCGCTAGGGTTTGGCCAACGATGCACCAAATAATGAAATGTGAGTTTTTTTGTATTTCTACTGTATCGAATCAGAAAATGATCAGAGAAACGTGTTGGAAGTGTCTCCTGCTTTCCTGCGGTTTCCCTCGGCCATTTATGTGAATTGCTGTGTTTATTCTACGTATACCAGCAGATCAAGTGCACACTCCTAACATATCCTTAAGTATGTTCCCTCTTGCATGCCTGATAGGTACACTAATCAGTCCAACGTCAGGAGACTCTCATCTGTTCTCCGAGAATTTAACGGGTACACAGAAACCTGGCTAGAAAAAGAGCTCATCAGGTAAGGAGTCCGATGTCCTTTCTTGTCCTCTCCCTCTCTATGCCATGTTTTGTGCCTCTTTCCCTCGACACACACATCTCCTTCCCTTCACACACTCAAAACGTGTCCGACCCCTGGTGAACAGACATGACCATCTCCTGAAGTTGCGTATGAAAAGGACCCAGCAGGTTCTGCAAAGGAGGGGACAGCTGGAGCACAAACGCCTTGAGCAGTGGGCCATGCAGCCCCACCACTCCTGCTGCCTGGGTACTGGGCGGTCAGAAAAAACAGACATTACAATGATGTCTCTCACACACAGACACACACACACACAGCAGGTGTGATAATCCGTCCTCCCTTCAGGGACCAAGAACACGATGCAGGAGAGCCTGCCGTCTCCTCCGTGTGACATGGGGAGGGTGGGCCCGTCCAGCCAGCGCCTCACTGGGTCTGACGGACAGGGAGAACCACCTCCTGCTCCTAGGCCAGCTACAGCCCCTCGTCCCCTGACCTCCTTCCTACGCCGCACGGCCACAACCCCATGCCAGGCATGGGTCACTGAGGAGGAAGAGGAGGAGGACCAGCCTTACAGGTCAGAGAGCCTCCACTATTTCAAGCTCTACTCTGGTCTGCTTTCATTTGCGTGAACTGGATAGGCTTGCTCAATATTCTGCGTATAGCAGTTCCCCGAATTCAAAATGCCTTCCCCACACAGAGAGGTGTTGAATGCAAACGATTTGTGTTCTGTTTATTGGCATGGTTAGGTGGCTTTTTCCCAGATGTATCCTAATAAGCCCCTCGGTGGAAATTGGGCATGCAATACCAAGCACATTCATCTTTCCCAGTTTTGTGGGATTATTTATTTTGGCCATGACTAGTTATCTCGTTTTTTAGTGTGTAGATCTAAAGCCAAGAGCTCATTGGCTAACTTCTCGCTCTCATTATGTCTCTTATGCAACAGTTGTGTCTTGCATTGCTCTCTGGCTCTTTGTAGCAGGAGTTAATTTGTAGCAGTACCGTGATCCAAGGGATATGTCATTTCTGCCTCCAGGCTGCCCGTGCACCACTTGTCCCGGGACACCATCAGGCCCTTGGAGCCCTGTCCGAGCCCTATGTCACTAAGGGAGCCCTGGGAGCAACACATGAAGATGGACGGGGCAGCGAGGATGCCTATGGTCTGCAGATTTCATTCTGGCCCCTCCATCCCCAGCAAAGGGTGAGACAGTCGCATGGGGGTTAAAAATCGAACCAATGTGAAGTAAGGAGTCGTGTGTATCGTTCTGTTTGCTCATCTCCCTGCTCTGATTTTTAATACACAGACCGTATGTCCTAGTGAAGAGCTTGCTGCAGATCCCCAAGCATCCCGCTTCCCGAGTAGAGGAGAGACAGCTTAGGGTCCGCTTCCCCAAACACAACCAAGCTCCATCAGTCTCAGCCAAGCCGAGCTCAGACCAGCAACCCCTGCCCCTGGGTCCTCCCCGGCCCTCTCTCCTGCTAGCCCCCACCAACCTGCCCAGATGCTGCCAACCCTTACAAGTCAATTGTACCTTGCCAAAAGGAGTCTACTATACACATATATAGAATTCATATCAAATCATTGAAGGAGTTAACCTTATTTGTTACTCAAAGTAAATATTCAGCGAGTAACTTTTCACTGTCTGCTGTAGCTTCAAAATAAATGTAAACAACTGTAATTGTCCCCACAAAATGACATGAGGCCATATAGTATTATATTTTTTATAAAATACAGTTAAATAAAAAATACTCGATTTGTTCTGTGATTGGTTTTTAATTGTGTCTATGTATCTAATAATATTAAAAAATATATAGTAGGCTCGGTTGTCTTGCAACGCCTCTTTTACTTCCCCTGAGAGAAAGACTCCTTTAGAATGATCTGCCATAAAGTAACGGAGAGGTGGGTGTGACGTCATGGCAAAGTGCTCCGTCCATGTTTAGGGGAAGTTTCAATGTTTGATATCCAAGAAAACATATAAGAAGATACACTGACAATACGCGGAGATAAGACTCTAGAATATCAGATTAATTTGGAGAGGATCGTTGGCTAATTGGAGTTCTCATATAGCTCAAGCAATTCCGACATTTACCAACAAAGACCACTGCTCCGCTCTTGCAAAGCCCATTTCACGCGGTTTCAGCTATGCCAGATACTTAAGAAAAAGCAACCGATCGGCGAAATTATTTCCTAAGCGTCATGCCAATTGAACGATTGCCTTTTCGTAGTTTCGAAATTAGGACTAACTGTTTCGCATGAGCCTCTTGGAGAGTCAACGAGGCTCACTAGTCCGGTGAATCAGAATGAGGATACCCCGAGGAGGACGGGTGTTTCTAGCGACGTGCGCCGGTTCGTTTTTCATCCTGGTTTTGTACTATCAGAGCATCACCAAGCAGGGTAGGTGTTGCTTTGTAAATATATAGTTTAACGTGTTTCTTTACATTGACTGGTATCTGGACATATGGATGTGGATGTGTGTTAGAGAGAGAGAGTTGAGAGTGAGAGACACAATAGAGGGGGAGAAGCAAGGTATGAATGAAGAAACTCACTGTGGGACATGTTTGGAATGTTTTGAAAGCCCCCTCCTAGCGAACCCCTGCATTCCAATGCCTTTTCAACTTTTCTCCTTACCTATCTCTCCTGTCATCTTCTTCAACCTAGCCTAGATATAGCCGAGAGAATGCGAACACCCACATAAGTAATACATTAAATGTTATACAATCGATTATTATAGATCCCTATAAGAGTGGTCAGCACTGTGGAGTGGAATAGAGAGAAAAGGCTGAATCAAGATGTTGGATCACGGTTAAATGGAACACCGCTTTAGACGATGCCATCAAAAAGCAATGGTAGATTTGCCTTTGCTGACACGTGTGTAAGGCTGCCCTGTAGTCGTCCTTTATGACAGGAAGGTGAAGCCCCCTTCTTCCCTGCCTGAGCTTGTCCTACCTGACAGCAGGGTTGTTAGACAGACGGCAGTCCACATAAAAGGCCTGAGGCAGCCCTGGATGTCCAACCCCCCTAATTATAGTTGTCAGGCTGCATTGTACATCACTGCTTGAAAAAAACCCACAAACTGAAAGCTGACCTGGTAACATGCCATCACCCTCAATAGCATAAAGCACACAGTTCAAAGAGATTCTTTGAGGACAGTAAAAAGTGAAAAGACATAAAAAAAACATATCCTCCAAACTAGTCTGAGGGCATTTACTGTTGGCCTATGTGTGCTGTAACGCCTTCAGCGTGCAATAGCGATAAACAAACTATTAAACATTGTCTGTTACTCTTAGTTGATGCTATCAATCCGTTTGCCAGCCAACATCAAAAAGAACATCAAATTATTATGGAGTGTTGGTGATACAGCCAATAAAAGTCATAGCCAGCTAATGAAAACCTTATGGGTGCTTGCCTGGTTCAGCATACCCCCGTGAAGATATATGGATCCCTGTTGACCGGCGTCACTGACTCTGGTATTAATGAAGAGCACACACACATGTGAAGCCCTAGGAGATCGTATTGTTCTGACCCTATTGTCTATGTTCCTGTGCTGATTGAGAGAGAGAGAGAGAGGGGGGGGGGGGGTACTGAGCTCACTGGGGGGAAAAGCATTTTCCTTTTTCCAACAAGGTACATCAATGAGTCACTGTCTAGTACGTAGTAAGAGGTTGCCTACAGCCGGTAGATCCACTCACTGTCACAGTCTTCCTGTTGCTCCAAAACGAGCCACTTGAAGGAGTGCTTCTCTTGTGTGTACGTGGGTGTGTGTTCACACACATCTGACGGTGGTATTAGTGTGATGTTGTTTGGGCTGTGTACAGCCTTGCGAGATGGCTAACTCCGGGCGTGGGCGGATGGTGTGCTCTCGTCAAAGGCCAAGGCGCCGGCTGCACCTGGTCACTACAGTTGGAAAGGTCGCTCCATTCCACACCCGTCTGAAAGCACTGGAGAGATGACAGCCCGGGCTGACTCCTGCCGGGGTCTCCTCTGTTCAGGCTGCGGGCTCCGCTTTGTGTACCCAAAGATCACATTTTGACAGTCAAATCCCTGGAGTCCTGAAAACATGCCGAGGACAGTTTCACAAGTTCCACCACAGGCTGGATCACACATGCTGATCAGACGACTGCCTGTCAAAGCTGCTTTTCTGTCATCCCGGCGTCAGTATCACCAATTCTATTGGACATTGTTTCTGCTCCACATTCTTCCTGGTTTGGCTCAAAGCTTTTTGTTCTAGGGGTTCTTGGTGTGAGTCGTGATGCTTTGGGCCCACACACACACTCTCGCAGCTTAATTAGCATACGATTCAACAACATTCACACACTGCCGTCTTTGTGTCTTTCAACACAACCCACACCACACCACACCAGCACCACCTCCTAGCTTTTGATGCTCGCACCAAATGTCAGTCTTGTCAAATAAACAAACAAAAAGAGTTGGCATATTTCCCTTGCCCCCGATGTGCGTCTTTATAGAGCACCACATGGTAAACCTGCTGGCTATTGTGTGCACATGGACAGGCAACGTATTTCCTCTCCTTCCACGTTGCATAAATGTTAACGACCACAGCTGCACAAGAGTGCATAGATTTGTGCAAGTGTAATGGCCTTGCTAACATTAGCAGCTAACATTAGTTTCATCAGCATAAGTAAAACAAACCACAACTTTTATTATAATAGTCCTTTTATTTACCCTCTGCCCCAGCATCCAGTTTCACGGGAGGTTACCATGGTTTCGAGGGCCTCTGGGATTGGGAGCTTTTAGAGGGCCTGCTGGTAGTGGTGGCTGAATTAGAGAGAACCCAATCTGTGGAATTAGTGGATGTCCGAGCAGAACTAGCATTCATGCTTCCAAACTAGTTTCTGGTCATAGAGACACCATCACCTTTGAACACTCGGATTCACTCAAACGAGTGTCTGGACATTGACAAGAGGCGGCACTTTAATACAACCTGACATTGTATGTTGTAGTGATTTATTTATTTATTTTCAATTTATTTGTTTATATCTATATTTGTTTACACTTTATTTTGCTCTACCTGTCGTCTCAGTCTTCTTTCTAGATTTCTACTGGTGCCATGTATTAGAGTGAGTCCTGTTCAAATGTAGAGAAATACATAAGGCAGATAAGCATTCTGGGGCTGCAAAGACCATATTGAAAACGCAGACTCATTTATCAGTGGATCTCTACACATAATGGTTGTAATATAAGGTCTTTGTGTTGAGCAACTTCTGTCACTTCCTTATTTGACTTCTATGGGCCGGCCACTTCCTGCCTCAGTGAGATTGTTGTTCGCTTGGTAATGCAAACAGACTCTGCTAATGCAGTCCAGATACTATAGTTCCCAATAGACGTCATAGACTCGTAAATAAAACCATTTAAAACATTTCTACATGCCCACTCTTGTGATCCTTCCATCTCTGTGTTGTAATGCATATCCTCCCAAAGTCTCCCTTTTTCTTTTAATTTCCCTCCATCCCCCTTCCTCGCTTTGCCTCCATCATAGCCTTACACCTCTCCTCCTTTTGTAGAGCTACCCCGTGGGTTCAGCTGGCACATGTGCAAAACAAATCACTTTCTTCCCTCACCCCCGTTGCACTAACTGCGGCCCCAGCGCTGACATGCCTTCAGGCCTGAAGGGGTGGGGAGAAGAGGGGAGAAAAGCAGGAGGACAGGAGGGGCTGAAGGGAACAGCCTGTTCCTATAGAGAATGTAAATGAGAAGAAGGGAGTTTAAAAAAAAAGAGCAATCACGTCATGAAAGGGAGTAAAGTTGGCTCAACTCAACCTTTCCTACACCAATGTCTGTGCATATATAGGAAGGCCTCTATGGAGCATTGCACTCCGTGGCTAAATGGAACGTAGATTTACTGATGTTTTTTTTCATCAGAGGAAAACAGTTCTCTGGAATAATTGAAATGTCCCAATTGCACAGTTCAGACCTGCTAGCATAGCAAGAAGGACACAAATATAAAACAATATGTTCATGTTGAAATTCTTCACTAAAACAAACAAATAAAACGCAAGTCTTATTCTGGTTCATAGACAGAGTAACAGCGTAGGGTTTTTTTCAGATTAGTCGGCGGCCATTCTAAAAGCTGGGTCAAAAAAGCCGTGGAACATAGCGACAGCTTTGTCTTTTCTTTCGTCTTGAAAAATCGTAGCATCTATCTAAAATGGTGTCTTTTTTCTGTGTGTTTAGGCGTGGAGCCAGCTGTCGGCAGAGGTGACTGGCCAGGGAAAAGCCGGAGAAAGTCTCTACAGACCCTTTACAGCGGGGGCCAGGTGATTACACACATATGATGATGACTGGCGTCTGGCCACATGGAGATTCCTCCTGTTACCAATCGTGACGGTCCAGCTACCATTTCCCCTTTATATCCATTATCGTTCAATTAAGTTATTAGGCTGGCTGTATTTCATGGGAGAGCACAGCTCACAGTGAAAGTCACAACAAAACCTGCTTGATATATTGGTATTTCCCAAAGGCAACCCATAGCCTTTGACATTTGACAGGCAAAAATATTAAAATGAACTAAAACCCTTATACAATCCAGATTACTGCCAACTTCTGAGAGCACATACAGCAGTGACCTTTGACAAACACTTTGAGGTATATTCAGCTTCCTGTGAAACTGACTATTTCCCCCGCAACTGCATTTGGTCAACTGTCTCGACTGTTTAATGATGCAGTTGGAGATTGCTAACCATTCCCAGATGTATAATCATATTACAAAGTAGTTTGGTTGCTGGACTATAGCACTACACTCTTTATCTTAGCTCTTTATCACGTTCATTTATTTTGTCTGTCTGTGTCTTTTCTCCTCCCTCCTCTTTTCTGCCTGTTTCTCGCTCTAACCTTGTCTGACTTTGCTCTCTGTCCTTTTCTCCTTGGCCTCACGCCCCCTCTTTGCCCTTCCAGCTGGAGTCATCGGCAGCCAACGCGACTCTCCAGGGCCGGCGGGCGCTCCTGGAGGAGGCGTGTCGGAGCCACACCAGAAAGCGCCGGGTTTTGGCCCCGGAGGACCTGCGGCACCTCATCGTGGACGACAAACACGGCCTGGTCTATTGCTATGTCCCCAAGGTTGGTGGAGTTACCTTGCTTTCTTTCTTCTTCGGTTGCTTTCTTTAATCTGTTCGTCATCGACCCCCAAAAATAAATGAACGCGTCGAAGAAAATAATCCTGCCTTTCAGGTGGCCTGCACGAACTGGAAGCGTGTCCTCATGGTCCTGACGGGAAACGGACGATACTCAGACCCCCTGGCCATCCCGGCCAACGAAGCCCACGTCGCCGGCAACCTGCGCACCCTGTCCGAATACTCGGTCTCCGAGATCAACCGCCGGCTGCGCGGCTACCTGAAGTTTGTCTTTGTGCGCGAGCCCTTCGAGCGGCTGGTGTCGGCGTACCGCAACAAGTTCACGCGGAGCTACAACTCGGCTTTCCACAAGCGCTACGGCACCAAGATAGTGCGCCGGCACCGGCCCAACCCGAAGCCCGAGGCGCTGGCCAAAGGGGACGACGTTTCCTTCCAGGAGTTTGTACAATACCTGGTGGACCCCCGGACCCTGAAGGAAGAGCCCTTCAACGAGCACTGGGAGCGGGTCCACTCCCTCTGCCACCCCTGCCTCATCCACTATGACGTGGTGGGGAAGTACGAAACCCTGGAGCAGGACTCTGGGGCTGTGCTGAGGCTGGCCGGGGCGGAGGGGGAGGTGCGCTTCCCCACCTCCTCCAAGAGCACCAGAACTAACGGGGACATGTCCGCCCGCTTCTTTAAGAACATCAGCCCCTTCTTCCAGAAGAAGCTGCTCAATCTCTACCGCATGGACTTCCTGCTCTTCAACTACTCCACGCCCGGGTACCTCCGGGTTTGATGAGGAGCATAGGTGGTCCTCCTTGTTCAGACAAGGGTTTCAAATATTGAATTCGAGGCAGCTTGAGTTCTGTCCACATCAATGAGTAATTGACATTCAAAGCGTTGATTGTAAACTAAGGTTCCGTTTTCTAATTTTCTTAACTCTGAAACAGAGGTCAAATCAAATGTGGGACAACATTTGAGCTAAATTTGTATTGGCCTCATTCATTTGAAAGTGTCTCTAAACTTGAAGCAAGCAATTTATTTTTGTTGCCAGGAGAAAGCCTTGCAGTCTGAGACTGTGAAGGTGTCTTCTTTTCAGTCAACCGCAAAAGCCATATTGTAGAGGCTATGAAGCAGGCTCTTCTTTTTGTGTTGAATAGGATTAGGAGGAAGAACTGCCACGTCCTATGGAATCATTGTCTTTGTAATGGGCTCTTTATTTATATGTTGTCGAGGATATTTATTATGGACAAAGACCATGGACTTGTGAATTGTATGTTGAGTGAGGGTGAATGAATTTCAGTGTGTAAATATCATTATCTTCTGCTTGAACGGAAAGTCAGTTGCTGTCTAGCTTTGCTTTTGCACGCACACCAACTATCTGCAATAGATTTGATCTTTTGGAAATGAATTCACCATGCATGACGGTAATATTATTGCCTACTAGAACGTTCCCCATTTTAATTTCACTTGTTTTACACCTTTTTTAATCCCTACGAGCTTCTTTTAAAGAATAACCCATTTATACGATATAGTCACTATTTATATCACATATTTGAAGTGCATAAACTCCATTTCGACTTTGCTTTGTGTAGGTTCCATCAACAATCTCTCGACCAGTATCTACAAATGTTGTCAGGAAGCTCAAGAGTCACGGCCATGTGCTAATAACAGAAATGGCTGGGGGCCACTCTGCACCCCCTCTGTATTTAGCTGCAGGCTGTCACACACTAAGTCAACAGTGCATAGCTGTGGTCAGGACCCAAGCCCTGGGCTGGCCCTGCTGAGAGCTCCCCTTGTTGGGCTCAGCACCTGAGGATGAAGGGTTAACCACCCACCGTCAGGCCACTGCGTTACACTACACCCCACAGATACATTTTAGTAGGAACCCATTTAGCAGGCATGGAAAGTGTAATATTCCGGTTGGATTTTGGGAAATGAGTGAGAAACTGTATGTTAAAAATAGAGACCTAGCATGTATTGAAACCCACCTTCTGCTGCATTCCCTCAGGGTGTTTTCTTAATTGCAATAACTGTAGGGAATTTGAAATGCTTTACACAACCAAATGCCTTTTTGTTTTGAGGTGAGTTTTTACTGAACTATAAAGAATGAATTTTGCTGGAGTTCATTTGAGAAACTGTTATACTGTGAACACAGATCTCTGTCCCCAACCAAGAGCCATGGGACAGTGTGTATAGTAAATACAAGATACCCACACTCTCCACAGTATCATTCCCTTTCTGTCTTCATCTCATCGAAGGAAATGGCTGAAAAGAGAAAATCCTTTCAAGCTCATACAGTTGTCTTCACGAAAGTTGAGAAAATGAGAATTTGACTTGACTCAATACTAAGTAACAGACTTTGTTGACTCATCGCTGCCAAAGTTGACAGGAAGAGAGCAGTTATAAATGTGCTAGTGTGTCAGCAAACTGTCACAGTGGTTTGTTTGTACCAAGAAGCTGTGAATCCGATACCGATAGCCATTTCTGGTTAGATACGTTACGTTTCTGTAACTTATTTTACATAAACTTAGCAACTTGATCTAGTTAATGGAAGGGTAGCTATAAATGAGGTGTGAAAGGTTCCTACAAACAAATCTACATACCTGGTGACTCTTTTGGAAAACCCAAGCCCATATTTACTTTTTACATAAGAACAAAGGCATTTGTGGGGGAAAACACCAAGACACATGGTCATGTTTTAAGTTAAAAAAGGACTGACCCGAATCTTGTCACATTATTGTTTAGGTCTAGGCTTATGCAATGTCCATATACACAAGATGCAAATGAAACAAACCTGGCTTAAGTAGAAGTGATACAAGCACAGGTTTTGTGAAAGGCAGTTCAACAGTACATGTAATTGCAATTCAAGCCTGGTGCCTGAAGAGGTAGTGAAACGGTGAAAGTACAATGTTACCTACAGTTTACAGGAAGCATGTGAATGGGACCATTGCAATGTTTCAAATAAAGTTGCAATGCTCTTGATACGTCTTAACCCTTTTTGTGACAATGCTCGACAGACAGCAGGATATTTTATGGACGTATATGACGGAGCTGTTCCTGCTCCAGTAGTATTCTGTCACATCCTTTGATATCACATCCTGTGACATTATTTATTAAACAACTGACTAAGTCAGACTGTCTAGCTTCTCCACAGCTTTGAGTGTTCCCTAAGCTTCACTTGCTTGAACATGGCTACGTTAAGGGGCTTTGAAAATAACAACATTTAGGCAGAATTGTAAATAAATCCTCAGTTCTAGTGACATCACTGAAACATTGCAATCCGTTTTGCGATTTCTTTACAGATAGGCGTATGTCAGTTTAACAATAAGGTTATACGGCTCTGGGATTTTCAAGCACTATGGTAATACTTTTTCTTCAGACAAACAGTGTATACATCAATGGTCTATGTTCCATGCCCTATTTGGGAACATGGGCTAAGCAGCTGTGTGAATATTCTAAATATCTAAAACTAGATAACATCTTATTTTGAAAGTTCTCACTTTTTGAAGCTCGAGCACACCTGAACTTGTTCATATATTTGAAGCAATACATTTCAAATTTGGGAAATTACGCTAACCTGAATAGCAAAATAATTCATCTCTTCTCTGAATCAAAGGTCAAGTAAAAAGGGCCTCATACTTTTAAGAGAAAGTGCCGGTTATTTCGGTGTCCTCAATCCAGATAAAGTTAGTGTAATCATACTCAAACCACACTGATGTCCCCATCAGTTGCGAATTGAGCTGGCACCAGTACGCAGAGCTCTCACATACTGGTGACCGGGGCACGGAGCATTTGGATTACCTTGGAAAGGGTGTCCGTTCCAGTCGAAACACTTCAATGGCGCCCGTAGTAGATTGACATGAAGTCCAGTTCCCTCGTCTCTGTCTGGCTACATGGCTCCATCCACTTTACGAGTCATGCCAGGAGATAAGAGCAGTGAGCCCTGATTCTGGGCACTTACAAAAGGGCCAGCAATAGGAAGAGAAGGAGAAGGCCTCCTCCACAATCTCAATTCAATCCCTCACCAACCCCTGGATTTGACTGCAGATCTGACAACAGTTGACATTGGAAAAAACAATCATTTTGACAGGCTGAGACGTGAAAACACCGCTGACCCCCCCCCCCCCCAGCCAATCTCTTCGCAGATCCACACTAGTGTCTGGGGTGATGGCTTTGAGTCAGGGAGCACGCTCAGAGTCCCAGGCTATCCACCAGCGAGACCGAGCGGAAGCAGAGCGCCAGGAATCCGGTGCCAAGAAGGTCTCCCAGGGCGGTCAGGTACGGGATGGAGAAGTTGTCCGGGTCCAAGCTCCGCCTCCACATGAAGCGCACGATCAGGTCGGCCACATAGAGCAAGATGCCCACCTGGCGAGAAGGGGATCAGAGCAGGGTTATTGTTCAGGGCGAGATGGCTCCCACACATTTTGACGGGGCTGCGTTGAGGGAGCCCGGGCAGGCCGCCCACGTACCTGGAGCAGAGCGGCAAACAGGTAGCAGAGGACGAAGGGCACGGTGACTGCCGTCTGCCCGCCTTGCAGCAGAGAGATGGCGTACAGGAAGACCAGGTGGCCAGGCACCACCAGCAGGAACAGCACCCGGGCCGACCTGGAGTTCACACCTGGACGGGCGAGAGAGGGTCAAGCCGCTGTCGCCCATCGGAACCCTACCCGAAGGTTAAGACTGGGGACACACGGGCCTGTGCCGAGCTAGGCGTGGCTGGAATCTCAGTGGGTGTGCATGTATCAAGTACCACATGGAGCCCTGGTGGGTGTGAGGCTAAATGGAAGCCGTGGGCGGCCGTACAGGCTGAGCTGAGGGGAGACCAGTCGTCTCTACATGCTAGCGGCGGGTCGCCGCCACCGTACCTGAGGAGAAGAAGGTGACACAGGGGTTGGGCCAGTGCTGTCTCATCTTATAGGGCAGCACGCCTGGCACCGTCCAGAAGTGGAGGTAGGTGGAGATCCGACTGGCCTGGATGGCCACTAGGTTGCCACCCACTCCTAAGGAGGGAGGGAGGGAGAAAGGTAATTTCACACACATCGTCGGAGCCTTAAGAGATACATGTCTGCATTCGCAACGGGGATGCAGAAGAGTTGCCACTTTCCTTCACGCCAGCATCTGGTTCCAATCCTGAAATGAGAGCCACGTGTGGGATGCCTTATCATGCCTTCACTCTGCACCTCTTATTCTTCGGGGTGAAATTGAACAAATACGTGTTCAATCATGTTAACCAAAAACACTCTCTTTCTGCAAATGCCGACTTCCAAGTCCCGTCAAACAATGGGAGAGCGCAGCGGGGGACTTTGGTCATACCCAAAGTAATGCTTTATGTAAAAGGGGGACAGGACAGTAAATTCGAACCAGATTGCTCGATGGAATCCAACAGAGGGCGAAGCCACAGAAAAGTGGACCGGCAGGGTTACTCAACCCGGTAACAGCGTGCCAATATGAAGACGGGAGCACGGCCAGCGCTGGCTAACATTACCTTGCTGTTGGCTGCTAAGGACAAAGGGTTCTCTCAGCGTGAGGTATGGGCAACAGCTATATCTGAACCCGTGTCAAATATTTCAAATGTCAGCTCTCCATTTTCTTTTGATTCATTACGTCATCCCTCTCCCACTGTTCTCTCATTCTGGAAGCACGAGGTCTAAGAAGACTGAAAACTCAACTTGCGCTACGGACTCAGTCTATTTACAATCCACGATGCGTATGTACAGCGCGCAAATTCCCTGTGTTCCTCTTGCAAGAGGATCCCTTACCGTTGATGACAGGTGTGAACACCGCCATGCCCTTGAATGCTGGGTCGCTCACCGTCTTGTCCAAAATCAGGCCGCCAAAACTACCCAGGAAGAATAACCGAGTTAGTTGGAAACACAGGCCAAGTTAATAGAATAATCAAGAATAATCAAACTTGATAAAAGTGATCAAAAAGAATGGGTGGATTGAACTTGTTGGGGCTCTGTAATGGTCGTGAATGAAAGTGGATTGGCAACATTGTGTGTGTGTGTGTGTGTGTGTGTGTGTGTGTGTGTGTGTGTGTGTGGTCGACCTGCTGATGGACATGGCCACAATGACGGGCTGCCAGCCGGAGCGCAGCACCTCCCTGATAGGCGGGCTCTGGCGGGCCACCACCACCCACAGAGGGATCAGAGCCAGGAAGAGCAGGCAGATGAGGGGGGACAGGTACCAGATATCTGCAGGAGGAACGGAGCACGCACTGTTTTTAGAGTTGACACTAGAAGTGCACACACACAGTCCTTCTTGAGTTTGAGCTTGAGATTTGAAAGCTGTGAAACGGTTTCAACATTTTATAAATTGCTGCCCTCTCCTGGATCAATAAGGAACTGCAGAAGAGAGTCCTAGAACAGACATAGTTTTTCTCAATTGCTTTAGCACTGTTCTTGAATGACAGTTGAAGTCATCAAAAGAATATGTGAAATTCATTAAAAAAATGTGTCACTTGTGTACAACACAAAGAGCATTTCTCATTCTTTATTACATTTAGGCAAATCACTAAGCACGATTGTTTACAATTTGGACAATTATTGGTTGTATATGTCTTTGTGATCAAAATAGATTATGTTTCTTCTCAGTTGAATAGTTTTCCTCTCCAAAATATGTTAAGTCATCCCATGCAGAATAGTCTATCTAATTGTCAAAATCAGGACAGGAGCGACAGGATGTTCATTGATTCCTAGAACTGTAACTTTATTTTGTTACTGCAGTATATCATTGCATATAGTTGTTTTGTTTCCACAGTACATGTTTGTTTGGTATGGATAGGCTAAATGTTTTTGTTTGTGCAGATATATGTACATTTTTAGGTATACTGTATTGTACTGTGTTGTATGACCATTGCAGGAAAAATACAGTAAAATTGTTTTTCTCACATTACAAGCAAAGGTAAGTGCTCTTCTGCTTTACAAAGTGGAAAGTAAAACCTTGGACTCTTTAAATCAGCATCCCAATGCTATTCACTTGATACACAATAACTGTCAGTTAGCTTTAGAAAAAGCAGTAGCAGTAGGCATTCGGTATCAGTGAAAACATGTAGGACAAGACTGTTTAGAAATGAGGAAATGAGGAACACACTTCAAGAGTCCACTGTCATTCTGACAAAGCTTCAAAACATTTTGTCCACCTTGGTTTTACACAAGGTCATAGGATCGTGTCATTTTGGTGGCAATTACTTATTTATTGAAACAATAACTTGACCCATGAATTAAAGGTTTTGGGTGAGTTAAAGCCTTTTTCAGGTTAACTATTGTGTTTTTCTAGGACTTTCAAAAGGTTTTAAGAATTGTGCCAAAGCAATTGAGGAAAACTCTAATACGTTGAGCTCAGCTGAGTAAAAGTGCTGCATATGGCATGTCTTGTACAATACCTGTCTACCTGTAACACCATTATAACCTTGATCTCATAATACATAGGGCTCTAGTCTAATAAACATGAAACCTAAAAAGGGCCTCAATCCGGTGCGTACCTCTGTACTGGAAGAGAGTGCTGCTGACCCCGGCCAGCAGGGACAGGGTGATGAGGTCACCCAGACTGGCGGCGATGGGCGTGGCGATGTTGTCCGGGTTGATGCCCACTCGCCTGGCACCCAGGATCACCCCGATCATCACCAGACCTTAAGGGGAGGGAGGGAGGGAGGGGTACAATGGAGGAAGACAGAAAGAAGGGAAAACACAGTGTAAGAGGTACGTGCCCTAAATGGAAAAGACAAACATGTACGGAATATGGAGGGCGAGAGAGAGAGAGGAAATGAGAGAAGGACATTTAGCAAAATGGCAAGTCGGATGCTAAAGGTTTAGGGCTGTCTAGTGCAGCGGTCCACCCACCCAGGGAAAGGGCGGCCACGAAGGCCGTGATGATGCTGCTGGCACACAGGACGGCAGCCTGGTCCAGCTCCACCCCTCCTCTGGACATCGCCCCCAAGCCCACCGCCGCCACTGCCGCTAGGAAGCCCACCACGGTGGCCTGCACCTGGGGAGGGAACAGGGAAGGAGACAGGGCTCAGCAGGGCGGCCGATGGAGACACTAAGTCAATCAATGTGAACCCCCTCAATGGGACTTACATCTCTATGTAGAAGGAAAGGAGAGAGAGAATCTCTAAAAGGTTTATTCAAGGAGCGTGTCTCGACCCAAGATGGATGTTTGCAAGGTCAGCCATGCAAAATGTAACATATAGTAGCTGGTATCCCTTCATGAGGTAATTGAGGTCTGTTGCCAAGCTATAGGCACAACTTGTGAATGACTGTTGCATTCCTCTTCATACTGGTGCCAAACATGCCTAGTGCTAAACGTGGGGCAGACTAAGCTATCGTCCATCAGGTTCCCCCGGTACCCACAAAGACAGGGCATGCTAAGCTAAGCTGGAGCTAGCGTAGGGGAGGTGGTAGTTTTACCTGGATGAGGGCTAGGTTGCTGCACACCATGGTCCACTGCTGGTTCGGGTCGTCCATCTGACCTGTGTTAGCCTGCATAGGAGAGTTCAATGAACGCACGCTCGTCAACATAAGTAACAAGCTCAAGACACAAGATGGCGCTAACATATGTACACCTCAGGCTGGAGACTTAGGTGGCCTACAAAGGGTTGGGGTGCAGGTAGAGACTCACAGCGGTAGACAGGCGGGCAGCCAGGGTCATCTCCAGGTTTCCCTTCAGGCCCACTAGGGCTGGAACCAGGATGAACACCTCCGTGATTACCTTGAACACCTCCCAGTGCTGCAGCACATTCACACACACGCACACACACACACACACACACACACACACACACACACACACACACACACACACACACACACACACACACACACACACACACACACACACAGACAGCATATGGCATCTTAGGACTGAGCAGACAACCACGTCAGAACTTAACACCAGAACAGACGCCTCGACAAACACCTCAAACACCTTTCACTACCACTCCATAACAGACACACATTACATCAACACCAACAACAGACCCTGATTGCTCATACGTGTCTTGGGACTAAACTGACATTGAGATAAGTTGAACTCATGGATTATAACTCTAGTCCGTCATAATCGACTACAACTTCCGGGGGGCAACTGAATACTGAATTCCCATAAAGCTGTGGGTCAATATAGCCGCATTTACTGTATAGTATGGATTCATTATAACTTTGTCAGAAAATAGGGCAGACAGTGCTAACAAAGCACTCGTTGAACCTGCAGTGGAAATCAGGCTAATTGTACCAGACAAGCTCCCCATTAGCCTCCTATAGTTTCTGTCACTATTTATATTCATAGCTCAAACACACTGTACATCTAACACACTGACTGGTGCTGGAATCTCACTTCATCCAAACCATCTCTAAGCACCTCCAGCACAGCTATGAATAGGACCGATGGACAAAAGAACACATCGGTCATCTCTGCCTGGGACGGAGGGATGAGGGGAGGGATGGATAGGGGAGGCCGCTGGAAGGCTATTTTTAGCCGGCCGTCTCAGCTTTTGGACCTCTTACAGAAGGCTGTCGAGTTAGCCAGCCGTCTTGGGACGTGTCCCATTTCTACGGCGGCTCCACGTCTGACGACTCAGACACCGACGCAGCTCCGTCTCTACCCGTTAGCCCCCTTCCCCGTGTGCGTCCATCCTCACTATTGATTTCTATGCAGCCCCTGGCTCTCTGATCCATTTAGCATGTGCTCTCTATGCAACCAGGCTGGCCAAAACCTACAGGGCGCGTGCGGTGGAAATCGGCCCGTGCTGAGAACGGACAGACTTTACAGCCAAGGCCACACAGCTTGATACCACTGTGAGAATCCCCCCCGCTGCTAGGAGGATTAGCCAAGTATTTTTCCTGGACTTGGCCAAAATGCAGGTCAGGAATGTGGCATTGTGAGGGAGACCTTAAGACAAAGCTGCAGACTGTAATCTGTTCCATTGTTCGGCCTGTAAAGCAGCCGGCTTCACCCTGCGGTGGCCTACTTAGTATGTCACCAACACAATCCTATCTCCGGCAGACTGTGAACAAAACGGGACGAGTTGGTGAGAGAAAAGCCACAACGCCGCGAGGCGCCGAGTCCGAACGAGACAGCCTTCTCTCGCAACGGTTTACAAACGAGCGGCGGCGCCACTATTCAACCTGTTCACAACAACTTTACAAAACGACCAACAGGTTAGAGATCCTTCTGCCCATCCATCCACCTATCCGAAACCTCATTCCCGGCGCTCCTCCCTACTTGTACGAGGTCCATGACCAGGCCAGCCGACACCATGCCGAGGCCGGCGACCAGGAAAGGCAGCAGCACTTGGCCGGCGATCAGCCACGAGCTCTCCGGCAGGAATCCATAGGCCGAGCGGGTTAGCTTCCACGTCACGCTGCGCAACTTCCTGCCCTTGTAGCACAGCTCCAGCTCCAGGCGGGTCACGACCATGGCGACGGCGCGACTAGTTAGTGAGCTAGTTAGTTGGTTAGCTCCTTAACCCATATCACGTCGCACACTGCACCGCCAAGTTGTTAGTCAAAGCGAACGGAAGCCGATAAGGACTGGTAAAAAGTAGCTTGTAGGAAAAAGAATTCGTAGTATCTATCTACATGACCTCAGAGCAGCGTCCATCGGAGGAGGAAGGGCATGAAAGAAAAGAGCCCTCCTCAAACAACGTGCTTAGAACACCGCAAGCCAGCCAGACATGGGGAGCGAGCCGGAGGGTGACTGGTAATCTTGTCCTGTTGATGACTCAGTCCCGGTGAGGCGTCCCAGCGTCAGCACACACATTATTACCACCTCTCTCCGTCTCATTTAGCCACTCTCTCCTCTCTTCTCACAGTCCAGGGTCCCTGTGGACCACGACATCCATCTTACTGATTCACACTCCAGACAGCCGGCTTCTGGCAAAGAGCTCCCCGTAAAGCTCCGGCACCGCTAACAGATCAAGGGTGGAAATCTGGAACATTTCCCAACAACGTGGTCCGAAGCGTGTTTAGGCTAGCTCGGGACGGCCAAGTCGGTCTGATCAAAATCCAAATCGTGGTCTGGGAGGGCAAGCGGTGGGATCCAGGATCGTGTTGCCTCTGTCTGAGCTCCCCGACAGCAGCAACACCAGGGGAGTCCTGCACTGCGACGTAGGACGCTGGTCGTGAGGGAGGGAGGGGGGGGAGTGGGGGGAGGTGAGAGGGGGAGAGTCTGCGAACACTGACACACTCATTGAAGAAACACGACTGGCTTACCGCCTAAGACACGCTCTCTCTCTCTTTCTCTCTTTCTCTCCTTCACCGCCTCACCCCCAATCCCCAGTGACTCATTGCATGCTCTTAATCTCTAAAATGCCCTTCCTCTTCCCCCTCTTCCTTCTGCTTCTCTTTTTCTTCTATTACTGCAAGCTCACCCTTTTTTTGTTCTTTCTTTGTTGCATTGCAGGTATAAGACCTGGCAGACAAACCTTTTTCTTGGTATGTTTTGGACAGCCCCTGCATGTTAGTTGTAATTCTAATTCAGGTTTTATTCAGACAGAATATGTCTCCTTGTTCTATTAGCATTATCCCTCTCTTTTCCCCTCTTGTCTCTAGTTCCTCTTCTTCCCTGCATCACTGATTTATTTTGAGCGAAGCACACTGCTTTTATTTTTAAAAAAGCAATGCACAGAAAGCAGCTTGGCGGCCCTCTTTTTGTCTTTCTATCTCCCTTTGACAAACTATGCTCACTGCATCCTCCTAGCAACGCAATCTGAGGGGAATGCTAGTGTACCATCTTTCCTTTATCTCTCATCCTGTGCTATTTAAATATGTTCTCATTTATTATTCACTTCAAGTCCACTTGACTCTACTTAGCACTGATGTCAGGAACACTGTGATCACTCACTGAACATCCCGTACACATCCCCCCCCCCCCTTCTCTTTTGACTACAATGTTGTCTTTCCTGGCCGTCTGCACTGTTGTCCGGGCCTGCCTTCTCCGTCTGCCTGAAGGGACCCGAAGACCTATCTCATAATATTTGGTTCCATGTACTATCAAACTCTCACACAACTCCTAACACATCTATTACGTAAAAGACATTACAACCGATTCTGATTCGGATCATGCAGCGGCCATATTGCTTGTCTGACTAATCAGTGCCAAGCTGGCGGTCCACCAAGTTCCAGGGAAGTGTAGAGAAGGACAGGGACAATGACAGCCAGACTGTCTGGTAGAAAGTCAGCTAGCCAGCAGTCAGTCTGCCAGCTAGCCAGCAATATATTTAGTAAGCCAGACAATGGCTTCCCCACAGTCACTCAGCAACTCTATCCCCCGAGATACATTCTCAGACCAAGACTATCCTCAAGCAGTCGGTAGAAAACGAAGCAGTCGTGCAGCCATGGGTGGGCCACTCAATGGGCCTCCATGGCCAACCAATCAGATTACATTCTTTGTGCATACATTTGATATTGATGAGAACCCGGTGCAGCTGCTGAGTCTGTGGCCAACAAGAAAAGGGGAAGCGTAAGATGGGATCTTTGTCTGATATCTTGCTCTCAGCCTTTGTCGTGGAAAATTGGCAAGCTAGTTACCGAACGTTGCCGGCGCTAATAGAAATGGCTCAACAAAGCAATTTGTAAACATGTCTAAAGACCGACGGAATCTGACCCTCCAACAGATTCGCCTCCCCCATCACCATCCAAACAGATTCAGGCTATCATCATGTCTCTCCCAAGGCGGCGGTCGCCGTGCCAGTATGTTTGCTGAGTGGCCGCGGTGCTAATCGCATCTCATGGCCGAGGTCTCTGTGCCCTTTCTACAATGAGTGGTTTATAGGTGGCTGTGCCCCATAGATTTCAAAATGGATGCCGTTGACGAGTCAGGATATTGTTTGTATTACTGCACAGTTCTGACCCACCCCATTTCTTCATTAACATTAATATGATTTAAATCGCCATCACTGTGCGGATTGGTGTTAGTGAAATATTTTGTAATGCAATCTGGATGTTGAATGCAACTTGTGTGTATTTGGGCATTTGGTCTACAGTCTGTGTGTGTGATTTTCAGAGCTTGCTCAGTATAATTGGTACAGGGTCCACCCAGTTTTCTCCAGGTCCACCTACATATGAATTCCTGGCTACGCTATTGAAACTACTACTACTGAAAGTGCAAATAATCTCTTGCAGACTATGAGTGGTTGTCACTGACAGTTCAATCTCATTGATGTGCAACACGTTTCAGACACTCCATGTTTTCATAGTCAAATGCAGTGGGAAATGTGCAATCAAGTGCATGATAAGGCTAATTCTAATCTTTGCCTAACTCAGATTTATGTTGCAGGACAAATCCAATGGTAGCCTTTGAGTTAGTTAATTGGTTTGTCTAATCTAGTCATGTTTCTGAGAGGCAAAGACACAAATGCATGTTTCCAAACACACACACACATACATACATACATAAAAATACACACACCTCTACTGACCTGTACACTGTCCAGAACCATCCCAGCCAGCACCATCCCCATTCCCGCCAGCAGGTAAGGAATCAGCACCTGGAGGCATATGGCAATAGAAGACTCATCTTCTGTCTTGCCTATCACCTTGGGCCTCTCCTCCGCGGGCTTCTTAGCTGGGAGGAGGACCGGGGGCACCAGCAGATCATCCTGGCCATCTAAGACATCGTCCACTTGGGCATGGGGGCTGCCACCCTTGCCCTTGTCCTTCCCTTTGGAGCGGGACTTTTTAGACTTCGACTTCCTCTGCCGCACCTGCTGCTCCTCCCCTGGCATGGTGGTGGCAGGGAATTAACCTGAAGAGATGGTGATGCTTTAACGTGTACATCTTATGCTAGATAGTTCACCCCAGGGTTAAAGTTTTTAAAACAATTTCCCTTAATGAATGGGTAAATGGATTGAAGTGAAACTGGCAGATTTTTTTCAGTAGCAGAGTATTCAGCAACGAATAATCTGACACACTCACAGGACATCTTGGAGACGGAGAGCCTTAAAGACTGCGTGCGTTGGCTAATAACGAGACGCTTTCATAATAGCTTACATAGTTTCAGTTTCACGCTGCTCAAAATATTTCCATACGATATAGAGGGCGAGTGAAATTGTAGTACCACGGAGTAGCAATGCAAACATTAAAGTAGGCCTTCGCTAATAATATTTCAAGTGTTAAATATAGTTACTTAATTCATTGTGAATTGCTCAACGCATCTCAAATAAAATGGAAAGGTGAAATACCTTAATTCTGAGCAATGAAACGGAGGTTACCATGTGCACATCCCATAGTAAGCAATGACATACACCGGTAACCCATGGTTGCATGGTGTAAAAAAATCTGATTGGCTTGAAACTGGAGTAGAGGAGTGGAGTGAAAATAACTCCGCCCATTTGGAGAAAGTTAACTATTTGCGTGACAGCTGGTAGACTCAGATATAGCCTTTAACTTTATCTTTAACTATATAAAATGCTAAATACCATCACAATTACTTTTCCCCGCTGTCCCATTCGTGAATTGCAAAGAATGGCCCATGAATCAAATAAGCTAAATTGGCCCCACCAATGTTGTTCTTTTTTCTTAATATTTACAACACCCAAAAATATTGAACCCAATACTATTTATCTCAGTGATGCAGTGAGCACAGATCATAGGATATTTAAAAGCCTTACCTGTGATGGTCGTAAAGCCAAGGGTTTGTGTCTGACTTCAACAACCACTCTAAGAATAACTGATCTATGAAGACGGCAGTGCCTAGCATTCACTGAAGGTGGGGAAAGTGTGTGTGTGTGTGTGTGTGTGTGTGTGTGTGTGTGTGTGTGTGTGTGTGTCACTGAGAGAACATCTGAGTGTGTATGGGCGACAGAGGGTTGCCGTCTTAAATTTCAGCCCGTTGGCAGATTAGGATACCCCGGCCTGCTCGACCTCATGCTCAGGAGCCTGTGACTGAGAGCAGCCGGGTGACCATGTAGCTCTGTCCATCATGACCACGTGTCTGCTTACTGTGTGACCGTGTGGTGTGACTCCTGAAGTTGATTCTTTGATGGTACATGTATTGATTATATCGTTGAGGATCCTTACCTGGCCGTGTCTCCAAGGTGTTTGAGAAAGCTATTGTTTCTAATGAACCCTGTTGAGTTTGATAAGCACCACCCTACCGTTCAGTAGTCCTCTTTCCCTTTAAAAAAAAATATTGGACCAGGTCTATGTCATCTGGCAGGCATGCATTGCTGGTGGGACTGCATATTACAATGAACTCTCTTAAATTACACTGACCCCTCTTAAACTGTGCCGTTGCTTACGTGGCACGAGCAGCAGACATTTTGAAACGAAATCAAAATCCCATCAGGGGTCTTCTCATATTGAGGTTTGCGCCAGTGGATTTCATCGCCATGTGTAGGACATTTGGCATTTCACTTGAAGTATATCTGTTTACTACGTCTGTTCTGTCACTCTACTAATACATGATTCAACCACTGGGCGTCAGTATAAGCAAATAAAACAGGAAGACATGTTTTCTTAACTGTCTTTGTTGACTTCATTGCTTTAACGGTTGTGTATTTCAGTATTTAGATGAACTGTAAAAAATATACTTCAGCTTGGACCAATGTCTGTCGATATCGTCTATACAGATAACTGTACGGTTGCATGTCAGACCTGATGAAGTTACCTCAGCATGCGCTTGAAGTAGAGGAATCCATTGGTATGTTGGAATTTGGTAGTTTAATTGATTACAGAAGAGCCTTAAAATAACCAATAAACATAGTAATAGTTTGGATTTAAATCTGAACATTCGTTTTTCAAGCATGTGGAGCTCATGGAGATCAGGTGAACAGTTCACCGATTACTTTAAACCTTAAACCAACGTGAATGAAAACCACAGTTAACCACTGTTAACAGTTCCGTCTGTTTTCCCTGCGTTTGCTTTGTACCACTTTACTGGTCTTTAGGCTTTTCTTGGCTTGAGTCTAGCCCTTCATGGAGAACTGTGGTATTTTCAGCACCTCATTAACACCTACACGGAGACATTGTACCCCCTCTAGCACGCGAGCATACACACACACACACACACACACACACGGATGCACACACAGACAAGCGCGCACAAACACACACACACTTAGCACATTAACAAATCAGACCTATGACAGTCTGAGGTGTCCATGGTGTGCCGCTACAGGCCTTTATTATAAACTCAATTAAATGATAACCTGCAACAGTCCTAGAAATACTGTTGAGAATCCAATCAAGATATTTTCTGCTATGAATTAAACTTCCCTTCTATGATTAATTTTTCCAAGGTCTGATCTGCAGTCACCCCATTTACTGTACATCTTAAGCGCTTGGTGTGTCTTCAATTCGGATTTGGCCCACTTTCATATGTGGTCCTAAATCCGATACAGGGCTGACTTTTAGCAATGCGACCTCAGTTTGAACAATCATCCATATTCATGCGACTTTTACGCCACTGAAACTGTAAACACTGGCCTCCATGTTTACTTCCATACGACAGCGTGTTGTGTGTGACGTCTTTGTAGTGCCATGTTCTTTCGAGCATGCGGGTCAGTTCAGGACTGAGACCAGTACACACTTGGATCAGATTTTGTCTGCATTTAAAAACTAATGTGAACAGCCAAACCATCTGTGCAATGAACCTGAAATTAGCACTAAGGCTTGCAGTGTGACCGTAGCTTAAGAGAAAGACATTAACCAGGGGATCCTCCACCAGGAGCCACCTCATCTCATTTAGCTACGTTTAAGTCGTGTCTAATCAAACACTAGGGGAATGCACTGATTAGCCACAACATTAAAACCCCCGACAGGTGAAGTGAATAACATTGATCATCTCGTTACAATGGCACCTGTCAACGATTGGGACTGTCCACCGCCGAAAGGGCCTACAACGGGCCCGTGAGCCTCAGAACTGGACCTTGGAATAATAGAAGAAGGTGGCCTGGTCTGAAGAATCACGTTTTCTTTTGCATTGTGTGGATGGCCAGTTGCGTGTGCGGCGTTCACCTGGGGAAGAGATATGGCTATGGGAAGCAGGCAAGCCGGAAGAAGCAGTGCAATGCTCTGGGCAATGTTTTGCGGGGAAACCTTGCGTCCGGCCATTCATGTGAATGGTACTTTGCCACATACCACCTACCTAAGCATCGTTGCAGACCATGTACACCCCTTCATGGCAACGGTATTCCCTGATGGCAGTGGCCTCTTTCAACAGCATAATGCGCCCGGCTACAATGCAAAAGAAATGTCCAGAAATTGTTTGAGGAACGTGACAAAGAGTTCAAGGTGTTGACTTAACCTCCAAATTGCCCAGATCTCAATCCATTCGAGCATCTGTAGGAAGGGCTGGAACAACAAGTCTGAGACTTGGAGACCCCACCTCGCAACTTACAGGAGTTAAAGGATCTGCTGCTAACGCCTTGGTGCCAGATACCACAGGACACCTTCATAGGTCTTGTGGAGTCCATGCCTCGACGGGTCAGACCTATTTTGACGGCACGAGGGGGACCTGCTCAATATTGGGCAGGTGGTTTTAATGTTGTGATTGATCGGTGCGTAATGTCAGTTGTGTGATCCTTGATCGAATATCTCTCTGGAAAAGCAGCCTAGTGGAAATTCTAGTAATGGATGCATTTCCACGCTGTTTGGCCAGCATGGTGGAAAGTCACAGGGTTATAAATAAATGTCCCTGTTCCCATTGCCTGCCTGCCTGGCTGGCTGGCTGTCTATGTGCATATGGACACCTGTTAACAGCCCCACCAACAGCTGCTGGACTCACATTACTTTCACTTTACCCTCCCAATCTGCCCATTTCCCCAGTCCGCACACACTGTCATATCCAAATTCGACACACCAATACACACATTTTCTAACATATATGCTCATGCACACACACACACACACACACACACACACACACACACACACATCCATCTACATCATGCAAGCTGCGCGGCTAATTGAGTGAGTAAGGCTGAAGCTTTGCTCCTGGACAGTTTAGTAGTCTAGAGAACTTACTGGGTTTCACGAATTGACATTTAATACTCTTAATGATATGGTTGAAACAGCAAGTGTCTTGCGCAAATAAGCACCCAGCAATAAGCACCCGGCAAGTTTTTGTTCCATGTGGGATCTTGTGTCCAGGTCTGTGGTGCTGTGCGAAGGACGGCGTGGAGGGAATATGTGAAACCGACGGAAGCAGTCTGCAGGGGAGCGGTCTTATGGTGCCATCCGTCAGCATTCCTCTTGGTTGCCCAGGCCCCTCTTACCAACACTTCACCATACGACCCCCCTCCATCCTGCTAGCTAACAACCAGGCTCAGGGCCAACAGTTTGATACTTACAGGGGAGTTAACTGCCACCCAATGTCCTGGGGGTGACTCAGCCATTTATCTCTGTTCCAATGCAATGCAACCCCTTCTCCCATATCGCCCCTCTTACCCCATCTCCCCTGCTGGACGCCAGCTGTGCTCTAACAGACACCAGCAGTGATTACCAGAATAGCAGCAGCAGGCATTACCCTCCACTGTGACGATTGAAACTGGTGCACCTCTGTCTTTCATGGTCTGTCTGTGACTTTCCTCTCTCTCTTTCTCTTTCTCTTTCTCTCTCTCACTTTGTCTTAAATATCACATTTACTGATAATGAAATAAATCAATAACTAATTCTGACTGTTGATTCTTGGTGTTTCTCTGCTATACTGTACTGCTTTCTGGAGTTGTTCAAATGGGTTGTGTTGTTACATAACGTAACCGGCTCCAGGTATTTGTTCCCCGACTGGCCTGCTGCTGAAGGGGAGCTCAGCAGATCCCTCTGCTGACTTTAAACACATGTTTTTCAAACTACATATTGCTACTACTGACCCTGTATGGAAGTTCAGAGTTGATGCTGTGTTCAAATCTGATATCCAGGACTTACAACGGTGTTCCCTCAATATATCATGTTTTCAAGGCTTATGTCCTACTCCACACGCTAGGCCTCCTTTTAGTCATTATTTTCACGTTAGCCCAGAGCAGTGGCGTCTTGAGAAAACAACCGGCAATGTGTTTGTTAGCAATGTTAGCAATAGCTATGGAATTTAAACCACTGTTCTCTGTCGGAGGTCGTGTGAACAAAAAGGATGGGATGACCGGAGATGAGTTTTAAAAGTTGAGGCGGAGAACAGAAATGATTCCGTGCCCCCCCCCCACCCACCTTGTGCAGTGGAACCGTGAAACCTGTCCTCTCTGGGCTGCTCCCCCAGTGGTGGAGGAGGTGTGGAGGCCTGTGGCAAAGCAGCAGTGAGGGGTCTTCGTCTGGGCACCATCCGGTGCGCCAGGCTCACCCTCCAGGAGACTCCATGTTCCGAGGGGAGTGCGCTGGCCTGAGGGCTTTCCCTCTTTCCCTCAGTCTGCAGTTCAGCATGGTGCTCTGGGCTGCCTCCAACTGGGAAACTGTTTTTTTTTTTATTCAAAGAATGATGAGATTAAAAGATAATACTACATCCACTAGAATATGTACATTGTTTTTAATGCCTCGAAGACATTCCGAGAGAAAAAATAAGAGTTTAACGTCTTCTCAGATAGCAAACGTTAGCCCATCTTCCACTTTAGGTTAAAGCAGGGATACCACAGACCAGGGCTGGGAATGACAATTAGGCAGAATCAACAGCCGTGTGGGGATAATTATCTTTTAACAAATCATAGCTAAAGCCAGCAAGCGAGGGAAGATGTGTACCAGTTTGTCTTTGGTAAATTATTAAAGCCCCGCTTGGCCCTACAGTAGAAATTGGGCAATTGAGTCCAAGGGCCATAACAGTGTAACTTGATGTATTTATAGCGCAATAAAGTAGATCTCAATGGGAAATACAGTGTCGCCAACAAATTCTTAAACGCAGCATGCGATCTCTCACACTGACATTTTCCCTATCCTCCGTCTTATTGGTCTAAATCGTTCTGGTCAAACCCCCTTTTTAACGGTCCCTACTCCAAATATTTTCCAAAATACATGTTGGCCTTAACTAGTTCATCACTTTGCTGGTTCATTTATAGGCTTCCAACATCATCAAGTTGGAGTTGCATTGATGCTTGTGCATATGAAGATGAACTTCCTAGTTGAATACTTTATTCCGGAAGGTTAAATAAGTAAGCTAATATCCCAGGTTAAGGTTAGGGTATGATCCAACAAGGGAACTCGTTTCTCAGGTTTAACATCAAACATCTTAAAGCATACAGTGAAGACATTTAATAACGGCGATAGCACACCCTCTTGGGACAGGTTTCTGATACGGAAAGCCCCATTATGGGAACAACGTATTTACATGAACCCAGATTAAACAAACAAACGAACACACACTCAAACAAACAACTCCGCAAAGAGTTCCGTCTTAGCTCTTAACTGCATCATTTCACTCTGTCAACGAGCATAGGGTGGCTGGATTTGATTTCCTCAGTCCATTGTGGTCTTGGACGGAGATTTTAGACTTACAGACTACCTTGTTGTGGACACGTCCAGGGCGGCTCTGAAGCAGAGACGAAAAGCCAGAAAGAAAGCTAACTCTAACCAGGAAACAGTGATAGATGACAGATTCTGGGAAGCACATTGCTGGCAACGCCTACATCTCATTACATAACTCTGTTAAAAGATGCTATTGTCCACAGTTATGTGTCTGTTTGTGGGTGTGTGACTTTTAGTGTACACCATTTGTCAAATGCAGAGCTAAAGCATGTGTAAGCATTTGCTTCTGTGAGTAGGTGTGCAAAGGTGTACAGAATGTGCCAAGATTTGTGTGGATATGTGTTCACGTTTGCATGTGTGTGTCTGTGCATCAGTGTGTGCACACATACTCATGGCACCCACATCTGGGCTCAGTTTGCACGGCCTTTCTTGCATGTGGTACAGTTTAAATCTCTTTTCTGTCATCAAGATGAAGCTGCTTTGTCTCTCCTCACTTGGTATTCTGTACAGCAGTCTTAGATCCCCCTGTTCCCCCTTGATTTTGCCTGTCCCTACATCGTCGGGAAGTTGGAAGGCATATATATGCATAAAACATACCCGTCACGTCGTTATGGTAACCCCTTATGAACAGATAATTTGTTAATAATGGAAATATACACCAAAAGCCATGGCACATGGGATCCACTTTCAGAGATGAAAAGTACTGCGACTAAAATTTTCATGAGCTTGGTTACGACCATAAAAAAATAAAATTATAATAACAAATTCTCCCTCTAAATTTGGATTCACCAACACCTCTGGATAGTATACGAAGTGGCGCCCCGAACCCCCTGAACCCGCCTCCCCACCACCACTTTTGGTCCAGGACTGATGAGCCGTGCCACTGCCCAAATCTCCACTGGCACCATTGGTCTGGTAGCCCCGCCAGGCCTTTAAATCAAGCCCCCAGAGGCCCTGCCAGGGGAACAAGGTGGCATTTCAGCCTTTGGTCCTGCCTCCTCCCTGCTGCCTCTGTGGGTACAGTCAGTGGCACAGGTGAGATGCCCTATCAGCGCAGTGAACACACTGAAGTCCACGCCAATTCAAACAAGCATTTGGCAGAACACTGCGCAATTACATAAGGAGGTCCCATTAGATCTGTTGAATGGGCCGTGTGTCTCTCTATGACTGCCTCTGCATGGAATAGATATGGGTAGATAATGACCAGGGGGCGTGGGGGATGTCCGTTTACTGTACATGTTTGTATCCGCACTTCACAGAGAGTGCTACTGGTCTTTCCTGTTAATCCAATGCAAAGCCATGGCTTAAACGCGCACTTTCTCTGAGGAGTAGGAGACATTCACGGATTTTTTTTTAAAAGAACACTAAACAAAGCCTTATTGTGTGCAGGCCAAATGTTTAGGTGCGAGCATTACGTCAAACATATCTGATTTGGAAACGCAGATAGGCGGTCCCTGCCTTGTAGTCCAAGGGGGAAAGGAATATAGTCAGGGGGGGACTCGACCCCGCTCACTTCAGTCACAGTGCCCGGAGAGAGATCTCTGCGCCCAGGAAAATGGAGTCCCTTACCATGTAACCGACTCCTTTCTTGCAGAATAATCATAACAATGAAGGGCATAATAAAACTTGTTATACGAAAGCAGCTTGAGACATTTTGTTTCCAAGTGGTGCGTGGTAAGAAGCCGATGCCAGCCGTAACAGAGAGAGGGTTAAGATCATTAGTAAACAAGGCAGGACACCGGGCCAACTGGCAAACCAAGATGGAAAGTGTTCTGGTTCAAGTCCTAGGTTAATGAAAAGACGTAAAACCACTCCTGGTGAGCACAAGATAAATAATCAAACAGCCCAATAAAGGTTGACAGAGCGACGGTCGGGTGAAGTCCAAATGCCATGCTACGCTAACATCAATTGGTGCGAATTGGGACTTTGTTAATTGATGAACAGTCCCCTGACAGCAGTGGCTCCGCAGGTAAGCTTTGTCTGTCACAAAGTGCCGGCCTTTGAGCCAGGTGTGACGGGGTTATGGTGGTGTTATGGCTGGCTGCAGCAAAAGGCCCTTTCTGAAGCTAGCCTAGAGCGATGGCGCTGTGGCCTGGGGGTGGAATACTGCGGTGCGTTGGCATCCCAAGCCCGGCTGTGGTCAGACCCCCAGTCTCACACACTCTCAGGGCTTAGTTCATTAGCAAACAAGGGACCGCACTGGGCCCATGGTAAAGCCAGATGGAAAGGTTTACGGGTCCTGGGTTCATGAAAAGCTGTAAAGCCCCACCCAGTTAGCGTTAGATAAAAACTCAAAAGGCCCGGTAAAGGTTGAAAGAGCGACATTTGGGTCAAGTCCAAATCAATGCCAGGACAACATCGATTGGACAGGGATGAGGGCGGTGGGAACTTCCATGTGGGACGAGTCACTTCAACGGAGTGGCACGTCGAGAAGGCTTCATCTCCAGAAGAGTCTCCGCATGCATGTGTCCAGGTGGAGCAGGGTTGTCGTGATGATGGTGGTTTCTATCTAAGCCTTTCGATGGCTAGCTGAAGATCGCAGCCGCGAAGGCCTGCTCTGGAGCTGGTCCAGGGTGTTGGAGCCGCGGCCTTGTGTGGAATTCTGTCCCGCCTTTTTCAGCATCACAATGGCTTGGCGTGCCTAGCGGTGCTGTGGTCAGACCCCCGGTCTCACACACTCTGAGACAGGCCATGGGTGCCGCCAGTCCCCCCCCCCCCCCCCCCCCCCCCCCCCCCTCCTCTCTGTGCCCCTCCTACCATCATATTGATTTGTTTTATTTCAATATGAAACACTCCTTACAGCTGTTCGGGGCATTCGAGCGCTAATTCAAATGGTTGGAAAACTGACAGTCCTGCTTGTGCTGCAGTTCATTGAGCTGTTTGAAGAGCCCCGAGCGTGTAAGTTTGTCGTGGTTGCCGTTCGTTTTGTGTGCCTTGACAGTGCCTGCGGTGCCAGGACACCACAGGGCTCTGACAACTTATCAAAGCGATGCTGGGGACGCGAGCACGCACCCTACCTTGTAGCTTTTCTGCTCTTGTTTGCCCACAGCAAGTGGATTCTGCGCATACCAACCCAAGCGTTGTTGTGCTACGGACAGCAAACTCGTGTAGAACAAGGAGCCGTAGACTAGCTTATGAATGTGTTTCCTCTGCGTTTATGAGATGGCTCAATTTTATGACAATTCGCTCCGTGGTTGTTATTTGCTCCTTTTGTTACTTTAACCTCCCTCGTTCTTCCTCTGCTCTCCCTTCCACCCATTCCTTCCCCGTCCCAATATGGGGCTGTTTGTCCTCCAGCGCAGACCAAGATGTTTAGTGGACCAATTTTGAGATTCCACGACAAATGACATGGTGCCAGAGAGAGAAAAAGCTCTTCTTTTAAAAAGCATGGAGGTTGTTCGAGAGAGAAACAGAGAGATAGAGAGAGGATGAAAGAGAGAGAGAGGGAGAGAGATGGACAGGGAGAGAACGAGAGTGACCTTGCTTTTACCACAGTCTCTTTCTTCATTGTCGTCAGTTAGTTTCCCAGTTTTTTAACCAGGACACTGTTCTCTCTGTGTGTGCCATTCATGCACTGACGTAGCAATTATGGTCTCTGTTACAAACTACATAGAGAGGAAAGATTGATGAAATACTTACTAATTCAGCAACCAAAGGACCCTGGCAGGAAATGCATAGACTTTCAAGCGGTAACCATTGCAGAGCTCGACTTACAGAGTGCAATGGAGGATTTATGAGAACATGTTGTACCTGATTGAGCTCAGTATTGGATGGAACAGTGGAACACCAACCTATTGCAGGCACACACACACCCTCTCTTTTCTTTTTTCCCCCTCACACACTTCCTGGACGTGCCAGTGTGTCACCTGTGGATGGATTTCATTGGTCTCTCAGCACCAATGAAGTCATCAAAATTGGTCGAAAACACTCCTTGGCACCAAGCCAACTGGCCTACTTCGTTATAGTACTGTGATGGGCGTAACCCTCTGTCAATCTAGGTACCAACAGCATCATGTCCTAACCTGTATAGGACTCAACCGTTGTGTGAAAGTCTGTTACTTTGTTTATGTACCGAACACCGAAATGTCATGCTATTGGGATTATGTGTGTACTTGCGAGTGTGTGACGTGAGAATGTGTGTGCTTGAGTGTGCAGGCATGTGAATTTGTGTGTTTTGGAGACTCATTTATGCCAACACGTGTAAACTGTAGCTAGCAGGACTCCTGCCAACTTTGTGTCACTGTTTGGATTGTGACCACCATTGTCATATGCGGTATGCATTTCTGTATGTGCGTGTGTGTGTGTGTGTGTGTGCAGATGGAGAGAAAAAAAGGTATAGTGTGGTAAATTAGGCTTTTCTGAGGTGCTTAAAGGAACAAAGAATAGATAACAGTTTTTCTTTGCCCTGAATAGAGTACAGCACTTCAGACGATGTGTACATGGTCGTACCCTGTCTTACTTGATGAAAAACGCATGCCGTCCAAATAGGCGCAGATGCTAACTTCATTAATCCGCCACGGAATCAGAAGAGGCAGGAAGAAAAGGGGCCTTTTGTTTCCAGAGTGAAACCATCCGATGTTCCTATCCTCCACTCGGTGGAGGGTGCCAAGCCAAGGACAGCAGTGTTAATGGGCTGTCGTTCTGACCAAACCCACATCAGAGGATACCTGGCTGTGCTGAGGGAAACTGAAGGAACTAGGGGACGGGGAATAACGACAGAAGACACAAAGTCAATTGGCCGCATGACAAAAGCCATAATCAAACCCCCCAAATGAAAAACAGATGCCTGTTCCATAGCGAAATAATGACGGGATTTCACTGCGTGCGCCTGTTTTCCAGTTATGGCACCCATGCAGTGTTCCTTTACTTTTTCATTCCAGCTTGCTCTCCTTAGTGATATATGAGGTGAATGTATTAAATAGACGTAGTATGTGTACTGTGAAGAAAACACAAGCTCCATTTTTGTAAGACCTTGGGCAGCATTAAAAGCTGCGACAAGCTGTCTCTTTGTGGCATGGCCATTTTAGTATCCTCTGCTGCAGAGGGAGGTGTCCCGCAGAATTATATTCTCTTCACTCTCACGAGTATGGTCAACTTTTGCAGAGAAAAAAGAGCATGCAAAAAAGGTCACTGAAGATTGCTCATGATTTATTGGGGTGTGCAGGACTTCGGTGACATCAGCAGTTACGAAGGTGCTGGCTCAGTGTAGAAAAGAGCCACAAGTAAAGCCACACTCAAATGGACACACAACGGGTTTTACTGACCCTAACAAAAAGATACTTTGTGACACTTTGCACTGTGTGTTACGGTAGCTCGCTGGATTCCTTTTTGGTGCACCTCTATAGGCGCCATTTATAGGACCACGTTTTATAGTAGTCAATAGACCGAGTAACTGCTCGTGGTGTAAGAATTCACTCAAACTGAAAACGGACCCAAACTAGTAAAGTGTAAAAGCTCTTCCCTGCCAAACCGAATACATTCTTGCATCCATCTTAAACCCCACTGTACACACATGGTTATTACCCGCAGCTCTCCTCATGGCCAAACACCATTAAAAAACCTTTACATACAAACGGCACTATACTCAATTCATACTTTTATGATAAATTTGCGGCTTGCATTTTTTCCCCTCCAAACGTGCCACTCCGTTGCCCCGTTGTTAAACCGTGCTATTAAAATCCGAGCTGTGTTTACAATACAGAGGGCCTTTAAATGAGTTGGGCTTGTGGGCAGATGATCCCGGTAGGGAAGGTTCTTATAGCCAATAGTGTGTGTGTTGCAGCACCTTGGCACATAGACAACCACTTCCTGCTGTAACTTGATTTCATGAATTCTTTTTTTTTTTTGTTATCTCTCTGCTTGCTTATAGTCTCCCTCTCAGCGTAAATCAAAGCCGGTGTGGAGTAGGTCCGGGATTGTGCGGCTGGATTTGATCATCAATGCGGTCCTCCACCTTCAGCGTAGTATGACAAGTCGGGAGCTAGGCGGGCGTTCATATCGTTCGAAGCCAGGACATAAATAGACCACTCCACCATTGTATGGTCACCATTTCCTCTGATATAGGTCTTGTTGTTCGGACCCATGTAGGAAGTCTTTGTGAGGATCTCTTTATGGTATGGAAAGGTACGAATGAGTAAGCGCACATCTGCCGTGCTTTGGTTTGTGTTTTGTGCTGGTGTTTTCCTCTTGGCCAGGGCTCCCTCGTAATATTCATCTCAACGGGACTCACCTGATTAAATAAAGATGAAATTAAATAGAATAAAATTTGTCGTCACGACAAAACGCACACAAGCAGAAACGCGCACCCTGAAGAACTCATACATGTGTAGAAGAAGCCATTTGTGATATGCTATGAGTTGCCTCTTTATCTTCCTTCTGTCTGCCTCTCTATAGCTCTCTTACTGGTACCCCGGCAGTCCCCCTTGTCTGCCAATATGTCTGACCACCAAGTGTGTATGTGTGTCCGTCTTCCCTCCAGACTCTGGGCTCCAGTCCGCCTGTCCGCTGGCTTGTGGCCTGCTGTAGGCCTTTGGCCTGGTGGCCGAGAGAGTCAGGAGTAACCTTGTAGAAACACAACGTTGGCTGCCAGCCTCTGCAAGTTACGCATACACACACACACTCCTACACACACACGCCTACACTGTCAGCTGAGTTGGTCGGCTGACATTTGACTACTCTGACGGAGACCTTGGGCCAATATTCGGATTTGCACAACCCTTTCAGAATAAAACAAACATTTCCACATCCGGACCCAAGTCCAGTTGCTGTTGGCTATAACACTGATAACATTATCAAGCTAACACAGTTTTCTTACCTTCGATTAGCTAGCTAATCTAATAAACCAGTCTCTGTCGTAAACACACAAAGGGTTGGCTCATTTAATATTATAATGTGGAGTTGGAGGACCAAGCCCCTATGGCCACATCTGTAAAGGTCAGTCGGTAGAAAGCGACTAGGGACTATAACGTTTTCAGAGCGGCATGGTCATGACTCTCGAGTTGAAATGGAAACAGCATATCCTGTGGGTTAATTATAACAACTCGTTAGAATCCCTAAAAAAGAAAAATAATATGGAGTAACATTCCTTCTCTCTTTATTGAAAAGTCCAATGTATTTCGCCGTAACTTGTTTTGTTACGCGAAAGGCGGTGCAGGTAGAACACAACACACTCCCTTTCATCACCACCACTGCTGCTTTTACCCACGCCTAAACCTACACACATCCATGTACAAAACAGGGTGGTTTACAAAGGGGCCACTGTGTTCCCCTCTACTTTCCAGGGCATGTATTGCTCTGCAGGCCAAACAAGGAAGCAAACAGTAAACTGGTTGTCTTGGAGCTTTCAAGTCAGAGACAAGAAAAACAGATGTTTTTATTACATTTTTTGTATCTCTGTGTGGCATTTGGGTTTTGTTGGTGCTGAAGGATGAAGAGCCCTAGAAAAGGACATTTAAAAAAGCCCAAAACAACTATCGACAGGACTGAACATAAACGTACCCTTTTTAGAACAACACCTCACTAAAACTGCAACGATAGCGATTACATGCGGTAGTTCCCACGTATCTACACTTCGAATGTTAGGCTGTATTTGGGGTTTGGAGAGGTACATTTGGTAGTGATCTGCAAAATCAACCGACATTTCATTGAGCAGAATTTTTTTGCAAGTCAAACAGTTCACTTCTAACCCACTCACCTAAACATTCAGAACCGCTCCTCAATTCTAGGCTCTGAACTGAGACACTAGCAGTGTGTAAGAAGCGGACAGTTTGGCTTGGTACCAAGTACCAAGCTGACTAAGTATTACAGGAGTGGAAAATTGGGGATTTATTCATATGTTTCCCTCATTATTTGATAAATGAGGCAGTATTTATTGGGTGTTCCTATTTTAATGCTCCGCGTGTTAAGTTGGTAATAACACTTTATACGTGCCACTGTAGGTCATGTTATGGGATTGGCAGGTTACTGCAATACCCCTGGAACAAAGAGATTGTAATTGAAGTGAAAGGGTGAGAGCTCTTTGAAATAATTTGATGAACAACTTTTTATTGACTGAGTCGGTACAATTCCAGGAGACATGAAATAAGGTAAAACATCCAGAATAGTGAACTATTCCTTACATTTTATGCCTTCCTTGATTATGCATGCGCTCAAAATCTATACAATTCATATTTAGAATTGTGAGAATTCTGTCTCATTCAGTAAGCTTGTGCATGTCTTTCATTTGTATGGTGTGTATGTCTTTTTGGGAAACATATGGTAATCATGTGTGTGCACTCAATTCTGCACATTTTGTTATGTAAATGATGCCCCGGAACGTCACAGTAAATAGCCGAAATAATCCCTAATTGTAAAAACCCAAAAGTTGAAACCTGCTTGCATTAACTACGCTGAACTAATTCAGTACAATGCAGCAACATAAATAACTGATTGTTGGTTGCTAGTCTTCAAAATGAACAGAACACCATTTTGATTAGCTAAAAGAAAGTAGAGAAGTGTATTATTATTGTTAGTGTTTGCTGTGTAGACACTTCATCGACTGGACTCCTCAGAGTTTCAGCCCTCATCATGGTAGTCCCGATGGTGTGGGCTGGCCCTAAGGGAATGGTTAAGCCACATGGCACTACACATGGTGATAGACATGGTACTACACACGGTGATAGACATGGTACTACACACGGTGATAGACATGGTACCACACATGGTGATAGACATGGTACTACACACGGTGATAGACATGGTACAATACACGGTGATAGACATGGTACTACACACGGTGATAGACATGGTACCACACATGGTGATAGACATGGTACTACACACGGTGATAGACATGGTACTACACATGGTGATAGACATGGTACTACACATGGTGATAGACATGGTACAATACACGGTGATAGACATGGTACTACACATGGTGATAGACATGGTACTACACATGGTGATAGACATGGTACTACACACGGTGATAGACATGGTTCTACACACGGTGATAGACATGGTACTACACATGGTGATAGACATGGTACTACACATGGTGATAGACATGGTACTACACACGGTGATAGACATGGTACTACACACGGTGATAGACATGGTACTACACATGGTGATAGACATGGTACTACACGGTGATAGACATGGTACTACACGGTGATAGACATGGTACTACACATGGTGATAGACATGGTTCTACACACGGTGATAGACATGGTACTACACGGTGATAGACATGGTACTACACGGTGATAGACATGGTACTACACATGGTGATAGACATGGTACAATACACGGTGATAGACATGGTACTACACGGTGATAGACATGGTACTACACGGTGATAGACATGGTACTACACATGGTGATAGACATGGTACTACACGGTGATAGACATGGTACAATACATGGTGATAGACATGGTACTACACATGGTGATAGACATGGTACTACACATGGTGATAGACATGGTACTACACACGGTGATAGACATGGTACTACACATGGTGATAGACATGGTACTACACATGGTGATAGACATGGTACAATACACGGTGATAGACATGGTACTACACACGGTGATAGACATGGTACTACACACGGTGATAGACATGGTACAATACATGGTAATAGACATGGTACTACACATGGTGATAGACATGGTACTACACGGTGATAGACATGGTACTACACATGGTGATAGACATGGTACTACACACGGTGATAGACATGGTACTACACATGGTGATAGACATGGTACTACACATGGTGATAGACATGGTACTACACATGGTGATAGACATGGTACTACACGGTGATAGACATGGTACTACACACGGTGATAGACATGGTACTACACATGGTGATAGACATGGTACTACACGGTGATAGACATGGTACTACACATGGTGATAGACATGGTACTACACGGTGATAGACATGGTACTACACGGTGATAGACATGGTACTACACACGGTTAGAGACAGGGTACTATTGGCTCAGAATAGCCTACTCACAAGTCATAAATTGTTTTTTTAAATACCAGCCTGGCAGTCAACACGGTTAAGAGGGATGTTGTGTTTGAGGGGTATGCAAGTTTGTTTGGGATTTTGTGTTTGAGTGTGTGTGTGTGTGTGTATGTGTGTTAGCCAGAAAGTAGACCCTGTATAGAGCACATGTTCCACCCCACATTGAGACTTCTTTACAAGCACGAGCCCCAAGAGCAGCTCTAAATGAGGAACTCTCCATATGTGTGTTATGGTTAGGTTAGCTGTTTTTTCTTTTCTTTTTACGACATTCTCATGTTCTTTTCAGAAGTGTGTTCCCGGAATTCATGGCTTCTATTTTCCCTCCGTTTCTTAAAGTGCTCTAGGTGTGCGTAAATAATAATCATGCTGCCACTGAGCACCAACGTAGCCATAAATTATTAGTGTTAAAAAGTGTAAGGGAGATCTTAATGTATAGACTTTATGGACGGTGCTGTTATGTAACTGGGAGGGCCATTATGGCTAATCCTGAAATTGATTTGTTTGTGTGTGTGTGTGTGTGTGTGTGCATGTACGCGTGTGCATGTGTGTTTTTTTTGCGTGTTTGTGTGTGTGTGTTTGGGGGGGGGGGTATGTGTGTGTACTGCAGTAGGGGGTTTTGTTTGTAGGCTGTTGTGAAAGGGTGCTAAAGGCAAGGGATTCATCAAATAATGGCGTGAGGAGACCATGTTCGATAAAGGGAAATGATTGGACGTTTTGCTTTACTTACAGGAGTATCGGAAAGTTTCAGAAGAAATCTTTCCTCCGCGGTAAGCAGAAAGGAAGTCTTTTAAGGACATGGAATAACGATACCTGTACATGTTAATACTTGAGCTCACTGTAAGCCCTAGTTAGCACTGGGGCCCTACGGTGGACTGTGTGTGTGTGTGTGTGTGTGGGGGTGGGCGTGTGCGTGTATACATGTTTTTCATACCACAGGGGGATACGTGGGGGGCATGCTCGGGGTGCAGAGTCACGGCAGTAAAAGGAAGTCGTTATGGGGCCATTTGGCTCGGAGCCCAAACCATCCCATCCCCAGAACTTGGACATTGAAGGGGGAGAGCAGGGCTGGGGAGAGCAGAGAGGAAATAGGAGGTTCAAGTGGATGACGTTGATGACTCATTCTGGAAGTCTGATGTGAAACGCAGATTATATTAATTATATTATTTGAAAACTGTAGTCATAGCTAAAGTTATAAAAAAAGAAATCTTGCAAAGTGCAATTAGAGGAGAGAGGAGAGCTGGGAGAGTGTTTACTGTAGCCTCTTGTTGCTGGAAGGGCATGAGAAACGTCAGCCAGCATGTATTGTCTTCACACAATGATTCTATAAGGAATTATTGAATACGAAAATCCTTCGTGAAAGAATACTCACACTTAGAATGAGACCTCCTGTTAGGCTGGAAAGGCAAAGGAAAGAAAAAGCCTTTGAAACACCACGTATTTGGCTGAACACTTTTTAAAAAGCTTTTTAAAAGTGGAAGCGTCATTACCGTTAATTTTTGCTCACTGCTTCTTTTAAAGGGGTTCAGGCTGGAGGCATGGCTTGCTGTTACACTGATGCTTTGTGTAGTGTTACACAATGATGGATAATTCTCTACAGGCGTGTTGGCACACTCGGTGTGTGTGTGTGTGTGTGTGTGTGTGTGTGTGGGTGGGTGTGTGCGCAAACACAAACACATGGACACACACCACTTGGCCACCGCCTGGCTCTGAGTCTTTGTTTCAGGTTGTCGTTTAGCTAGATTACAGTGATCATGGGCTTCCCTTGGGGGATGTGAGCTATTACGTGCAGATAACGCAACCAATGCTCACTTGAGCCCCCCCCCCCCACCCCCACCTACCCCCCCTGCTTCAGACCAGGTAAACAGACTCTCAACTGGGTTCGATGGCAAGCCTGAAGAAGAAGAAGGGGGAAAAGGAGGGCGCCGCTATCCGAGCATAACATAAACCAAATAGGAGGCTCAAAACATTTGAGGGATGTAGCTTTATAGATCCCCGAGGATAACGGCTGGTGTTACAGAAGTCAAATAAAACACAGGACAAAGGATTATTATTTATTTTTCAGATTTGTTGCCTGGGAGTTGTGTTTTCCCCAGTTATCTTCTCTTCACTTCACTCCAAAACTATTTTTAGATGATCATCCCCTGTATTGTTGCGCGCCTGTGAGACGAGAAGAGCATGTGGACGGTCGCTATAGCACAGGGTGGAAGAGAAGGAAGGAAGGAAGCGTTGCCCTTGCCAGGCTCAGTACACTTTCATAATACAGATCATATTTATACCTGGTTGTACCGATAACGCTTAAAAAATTGCTTTCATCTAATTATTATATACTGGGGTTATTGACATGGAGAAATGGGAATTGAGCTACAAAGTTACATACATTTAGTACAGTTAGTACATTTTTGGAACTGTCTATGGTATTCCCAAATTACCAGTAAAATACAACAGTTATGTAGGTCATCAGTTAGCAGGACATGCTGGATGTTGTCTTGCCGAACCAAGCAGTTGGGATCTTAGCGGCCTTTAGCTGACCGAGGTCATCGAGTTCAAAATCCCCAGGGAGTTTAAGTTAACTCCCACCTGATATCATACCGAGGACGGAGCGAAGGATTTCTCTCTGTAGCCTCGCAGTCAATATAAACACACACTCACTCTCACACACTCTCTCTCTCTCTCTCGCTCTTTCTCTCTCTCTCTCTCTCTCTCTCTGTAGTTGAGTGAATGGTATACGCCATACTCTCTGCCTCTGCATAGACAGACATACCAAATCAAATGCTGACAGACAGACAGACAGGAACATGCAGACAGTGTTAAAACAATCATATATTTCCATATCAGGAATTGATTGTTGTTTATTTATATTAGCCATATTAGTTGTTATATAGGAATAATAAGATATACTTTGCCCCAGTTCATGTAGAGTGTATCATCCTCCTTTGTCCAAACAGTTGCCAATGGCGGTTAATCATTTGTTACTTGATAATTCGTCTAGGGATTCCTTAAGTCCTGTAGGACTTACCCTTGGCTCATAGAGGGATGCAGACTCTGAGATGCTGTAGAATTGACACCTGCTTGGGTGAAATCTTCCCCTTATCACCTGCTTGGACTAAGTCAAGGTCCTATGACATGACTGCACAGAAGTGCCTAAATACTTTTTGAATAACCTTGGACACCACTCTCGACTTAGGTGAAGCGTCGTAGTTGCTTTGGAGGGTCTACTGACAAACAAGGGTTTCATTTGTCTGTGCTGGTATTCTGTTTCATACTGAATCAATTCTTACTACCTGATAATACATACTAAAAGAACCTGAAGACTCAGTTTTTCTTCCACAACAGACAAACAAAACAGACCCACAAGACAGATGGGTGGACCTGTGTATTTCACCATATCAGCCGTGTAAATAAAATTACCTGTAAGTTGTGGAACACTGCAGTGAATTTCCATTTAATGCCCTCCCCCAAAGTAACAGTGTTCAGCTCTATCAAATGTTAGACCTGTATAAATATTTTATCACGGCGGGAGGAAGTCGACGCTGGGTGTGAGCACTCACTTTATGATGTGCTGACTGCCTCCCGGAGTCCGATGCTAGTGGTGTGGTCAGAGGATTACTGACTATTTCAAATGGGCCTGGACTAGCAACAGTGGGAGCGATCCCCATCAGATAGAGAGCCCTGCAGGGCACAAGTTAATGATGTTCTCCTACTTCATGCTGGGGGGGGGGGGGGGGGGGGGGGGACGGCGTGTCCAGCCGCTGCTTGGTAGCATCAGGGAATTACGTAAGTCATATGGAGTTTCTCAGCCGTGGCCAGTTAAAGAGCCATTGTTCTGCGCGGCGCATTCCAGTCCTCCCTCTCTCATTCATCTGCCCACTGTCGCGGCTGCCTGCTTTACCAATCCATTGTTGAGGCCTGCTGGAATCATCAGGCTGTGTGTGTGTGTGTGTGTGTGTGTGTGTGTGTGTGTGTGTGTGTGTGTGTGTGTGTGGCAGAACTACCAAGGTCCTTGTTGAGGCCCAGTACCGAGTGAGCGGACCCGGTGTGGCCCCAGGAGAGCTGTCCCACAGCCGTTTGGACTGGCCATGGCTGTTATTAAGCTGTCCAGCTCAGCGGCAGACCCTTCTGGGCCTGAGATCCTCAGCACACAGACGCCTTTATGGAGACACCGTCTACATTGTTGCCCTAGGCACAAACCCAAATCTTTGAGGTATAGAATGACAAATGTATTTAAAGTGATGTGCAATATTTATGGCTTCTTTGGCAACAAAAGGTATGCATATTGAAAAAAGTGTTCTTTTTTTTAAGGTTTTGCCATCTCTTTTATCCTGACTATCATTTTATTCATTCATGTCAGTAATATCAGGGTCATCATTTATTCAGAAACATTTTAGAAAACGTGAGTAATCGGGGTCAGACCTGAGTGCTTTTATCAGGTGAAGACCAGAAGTCCCACCCATCTGAAATGTGGGAAAGTGTCGTTTAGTAAAACACACACACACACACTCTCCGTCTATTCAATTTCGCAGACTGCTGACAGTGCAGTCTGAGCACTTCACTACACTGTAAATTGTGCAGTAGTTGTGTGTTGTGGCAGTCACACTGAATTGTGCAATGTAACACGTCTCTCCCTCTCCCTCTCCCTCTCTCTCGCTCTTTCTCTTTCCCTCCTGTTTTCTTTCACTCTCTCTCTCTCTCTCTCTCTCTCTCTCTCTCTCTCTCTCTCTCTCTCTCTCTCCCCTGTCTGTTTCTCCCTCTAACAAACACAAGCACCGACACATTCGAAACGCGGCTGAACTCGCCATCTCCCCCCCCCCCTCTCTCTCTCCTTCCCGGCCCTGCCCTTCTCTCTCCCTGTCTCACACGTTGACACCCGGTCGTAAAGGCTTGGTGCCACACTTCGCTCCTCGCTCGCCACCACTTGTTACTGACACCCGCCAATCTGGACTCCCCAAAGGTTAGGAGGCACCATATCATACATTTGGTTATTGTAGCTCACATGCCGTACCTGCGCCTCGGTTGATACTTCCCCTTCGAGCCGGCATCCTGAGCTAATGCCGGAAGAAAGGGGAGAGCCTGCCCGCCAACAAAGGATGCATTGTGCGCTAACCTTCTTGTTGTAGTGCTCCTCGGTGAGATGAAAGAGACGCAGCCCCCCCCACCCCCCCGGCTCTCCAGATATGTGTCGCTTTCAAGGCCGGCGCTTCGGTCTGCAGTTCAACAATGGCACCTCGAGAGTGCTTCCCTTGCTCTTCGTACCGTCAAGTCGCCGAAGGAGACGGGTCGCTCATTCAAATTGGAATGTAGGGTCTTGCCGATGAATTGGGACCGGGAGTCGCTTTGATACGCGCCGCCTCCCACTGGCAGGCCAGCAGCCATGGCTCTCCGCCGCGGCGGGTAAGCTGAGCCTGTGAGCGCCCCACACTATAACATCGCATGGAGGGCGTGGAAGAGGCGCGCTGTATGTCACGACATGTTCTTCTAGGAATCCTAATCCGTTTCACAGGCAGACTCCCAACTCCCGGAGATGCACCTGCCGGGACATTTGATCCCACAGTCCACACGACTGGTGCCCGCCATGGTGGAGCTAGCACCACCATGTCCTCCCAGGGCCGTGGGATGCCTGTGTGAGCAGATTCCAGCCTCCCAGCTTCTTGTTTGGGAGGTGTGCCTGTGGGTTGAGCAATCGGAGCTTTGCAGCTCCTGGCTTTGTTGGTGGGACGTCGATAACCGTGAGAGACAAACGTGATGAGAGGAATTTGAGTTCAGATGAATCGAAAGCAACACCTTTTTCTTTATCAACACATTTCCAACACATACTGAACACATTCTTATTAATTTCGAGTGTAGCAAATGTTGGTATTTATGGACTAAATAATATGTGAAGAACAAACGAAGACCTATGTAGTAAAAAAAATATTTTTGAGAACCTGAAAGCTTGCATTGAATATCTACGGATGTTTGAGACAGCTCAGATGTAGCCCTATCATTCTAAACACACGTTTCAAAACATCTGCACAATCATGAGCTAAAGACGAGCAAAGCAAGCGGACCATGTGCCTGCCTGTTTTTAGCGCGATCCTCCACCATAGCCAACAGGCCACAGGCTATGCACCCAGAGCCAGGCTCAAAAGCAACCGTAACAGAAACACATCCCCTGACCAGCCTGAACGCAGACAGCTGGGCCTAGCAGGGGCAGGCCAAAACCATACTCCCACCCAGATGTCTTGAATTAAGCACATCGGTTGCATCCCGTGATGCCTTCAAAGCCGTGCTGCCTCATAAATCAATGTGATCTACCGGTACGTCCACGCCAGACCGTCCTATGGACGTCAGGCCACGAATGCTGCGGTAAGCTGCATAGGCATGGTGACCAAGCCAACGTGATAAGACTCCTACAACGCCGTAACACTGTGGAAGCAAATGGATGGAGGGACGTGGAGAAAGAAGTAGAAAGACGCCGAGACAGAGAGAGTTGGGAAGAGATGTCGTATGGTACGGATCTGAGGCTGGCATGCAAGCAACTTCAGACAGAGAAAACATGTTTTCTGCTTCTTTGATTCAAAGAAGTAGTCGGCCTCCAAGCCCTGCGGTGGGAAGAATGGCAGTCCCAAACAGTTTCCTCCCGTTTATGAAGGCTTTCATGATACAGTTTGTGATGTGAATGTTTAGGCTAGTCACTGTGTCATAGGTTGCGATTGTTCTCTGTTATTGGTTAAGCTGATAATGTGTCGTTGCCGCATAACGTTGACAGACGTTCAGATCTACAATAGAGGTTTGGCTGTTTGTAGGACCGCGCATGTTAGCATATACAATAGTTGAACTCGCTATGGCAAGCAGTCTCATGAAGACATCATACCGGGTTATATATATATAGAACTGTGCTGCTATCAATGAGTCTGACTCAGTAGGAAGGTTTCAAGTTGGTGTCGATAGAGATATGTCCCTCATCCAGTAACCGGCATGATATCCCATCATGTTTTAGTACCTTTGCTGGACACTTGGCGACGGCAAAAGCTCAATTCAAACCAATTACAAATCGTGAGCAACAAACATTTCTTTTAAACGTTTATTTGTAAATGCATCTTACTGTATGAAGAATAAAGAAAAAATATATAATATTTATATGATACAGAGCGAATCGACAAAATTTACAGTTTCTTTCCAATTTCTGGCCACTAAGATTTTTCACAATCACAGAAATCATTTTCAGAATATTTCTGGCTTTAGATGCAGCTACAGTATATACATATATTCAAGGGGTTCAGGAGTTTTAACGCCTGGCTCTCAAAGCTGTTCAGACCGTACCGCAGGAATGCATTGCTGTATGCATAAAAAGTATACATGTATGTATGTGTGAGCTACCCTCCTCGTCTTCCTTCTCCCACCGCTATTGCCAACGGGTCAGGGTCATTGCACGGTGATGCACAGGCTTAGGGATTCCCCCCCAAAATACAATCAACAACAAACACCCTTCTTCAAGTCATTAAAAGCCAGTCATCACCGATTGTTCAAGAAGCCAGTCCATTTTTTTTATACATTCCTTGTTCACTAAATTGGAAGGGCTTTTTGATCATAACATTTTGTATTAAACACATGGGTATTATTTGAGAGAAACTAAACAGCGGACAACGTTCAACAAAAAGAAAAGTCCATTTAACATCAACAACCGAGACATTAACCAGGAAAAGGCTACGCTCGTCTTAACAATATAGTCCCTAGCATCATCAATGGACCAGAGGTTGTGTCACTGGAAATGAATGGAGGGGTTTTGTACATACAGAAATTATAGCACCATGACAATCTTGAGTTGTACCTTTTTTGACGTGTGAGAATGTCGTGGGTTGTCTCTGTGGAGACGACAGAAAAAGCTCATGCAAGGCTTTGACGATGATCTGGTCGAAGACAGAACATAGATACTGAGCGCACACTTTGCCTTCATTGAGCAGAAAATAACATAATATAGGAATATTAACTGAAACAAGCGTTTTTGAATCTGAATTAAAGGTATTATTTTCTTAATACAGAAGCGAGGACATGTCACGTGTATTGAGTCTTTAACACTAATTAAATCCATTGCAGAGGCATTGCTTGGCAGTCTTTGGCAGAAAAGGTACTGTATTTTTTTCAGGCCACAAAATGTCTGTGTTTTACAGTACTTCCAGCATAATGTATTTAAAATACGGAGGAATTTGTGACAGAAAGATGCCCATGTTCTGTGTGGAAGAACATCATGAGTAGAAAGCAGGACTGAAATGAACTCAGCCAGGTCACGGTGGACAAGCAGCTCCTAGGAAGTCACTCCGTTCACAGAAACACACTCTTGAACAGACTGCGTGTATTTTCTCCCCCGTTGCACATCGTTTGGCAGTCCTTCTTTGATCCAAATAATCAATCCAGAAACTTTTCTTTTTTTCCTGGATTTATATCAAGTCTAGTCCAACTCGTCAACTTGTCCCTTAATGGCAATTGTCTATTGCTTCATTGTCAACTCCAGCAAATGGCAATGAGACAATAATGCACAGGACATGCCACCAATTTTACAAAAGGTTTTACTGTCCACTGTTATCTAAAGGCTGTTGACTAAAATTTCCCTGGCATCACAGTAATTGATGAGAACTTCATCGCTGTTTTCTGGGTCAATATGTTCCGTCTGCCAATGTAGCTTATAGTGCTAGGGT